>CM034153.1:196674556-197874556 GCA_019776745.2 Taxus chinensis
ATTAAAGGGGGGTCAGTTTTCCATTCATAGTTAGTTTTGGTATTTTGATCAAAGGGGTATAAATTTTTCTATTTCTGAAAAAGGTCAAGAGATATAATTGGTAATTGTGCATGTTTCCTTTATGAAATACATATGGATTTTAGTTTCCAAAATTTCTATGTCAATGTGGTTACAATGTATAGCCATTGAGAAACATTGAGAGCATATTCTTTATGTTCCTCTATTAAGAAATTCAACATTTGAATGAAATATGTCCTCTTATGAGTTTCGTTTTTGTGTTTTGGGTATTATATGTTGAATTGTTGATTGATGAGTGATATTTTCTACTATAGTATTGTGTTTATTCCTTCTATGTGTAGTACACTAGATCAATCCTTAATGTTTGTGCTTTGGTCATTAATTCAATATTTTTATGTGAGCATTTACTCTGCAATATTGGATTTAATTGTAAAATCCTTACTCTAACCATTTTTTCAAAGTGATTTTTGTTAGACTTTGAGTGTATCTTGGGCGTACTAGAGTAGAAGCAATAAATACTTTATTAGAATGCTTTCAAAAGCTTTTGTTTTGAGTATTTTAGATATTGTGTCGAAGCTTTACATTTGTTGGCTATCAATGAATGTAAATATTTCTTTGTAGAAATTGTCACTACTTAATCAAGTGTTTTGTACTTTTTCATAATTGTAGGCTTCTGTAAGTGTTAAATTGTTTGATACAAGCAATCTCTCATCATATAAATCCCCCTTCATGAAGTTACAACTACCATAATTGATCCCACCCCCTTATATTAACTTCCATTTTTCCATTTCATACTTTATAGCTATAAATATCACTAAAGGTTCCTTCTAGCCTTAATTGTACTATCAATGGTATGAAAGAGCAACCAAATTTTGTTGTCTATAGTAACGTGTGTCTGGAATATTAAGCATATATAATATATTTTTTGACAACTCATTAGAGTGAGTGTTATATTCCTGGCCATGTTTATCCCATATTGATCCATCATTGAAAAGTATTAAGAGGAACAAAGAATTTATCTCTCCTTATGCATCCAGGTCACAATACAAGTTCTCTCACCCTAATTCAAGGAAGGACAAAAAGTAGCAAGAGGAGGCCATCCCATTTGTACGTGCACCTGAATCACCTCAAGGCTTGATCCCAAGAAAAGTGTTATACCCTTCCCTAGCTAAAAAATTACATACCTCCT
The DNA here is from genome assembly GCA_019776745.2 of Taxus chinensis. Lineage (NCBI taxonomy): Eukaryota > Viridiplantae > Streptophyta > Pinopsida > Cupressales > Taxaceae > Taxus > Taxus chinensis. The sequence continues at coordinate 196,675,764 of CM034153.1, forward strand.
GATATACCACCATCCAAGCATCCCCCTTCCTAAGAGAATGTTGTTAGGCCAGTAGGGGTTATATAATTGAGGACTAATAGTCTCAAATCATCCTTGTTTAATGGATGATAATAAACAAGATGGTTTTTATTATTATTATCTTTATTATCAATATTGAATACATCCTTACTAGAAGAATCGATAAGAGGAAGAGTATCTAAGACTTTGTCAACTGTGGCATTCTTGTTCTTTGGCCTTTGGACAATTTGCACTTCACTAGTTTCTTGTGCTCTAGGGGGAGCCTTTTCGAACTCCCCCATGAGGAAATATTTTCTTTTATCTTGTTCAAAACCTTCATCTAAGGAAGTAGGAGAGAAATACCTGGCCTTATATTGAAGGCAAGGTTCTATCGTTCTCATGTTGTTTATAATTAATGAAAGCATTGATATTATTTTCAGGAAGATCATGATATTAGAACTCATTGACTAGGGTTGTTTCCAAATATTCTATCTCCCTTATTAAATTATGGGGTAAAGTATGATATCGATCTAAGGCATCCCTAGTAAGGGTCTTAGGTAAAATCTTAGTAGTATTATAGGAGTTAACCTTAATCCATTCTTCATAAAGATTACCAAAATATTTTATGTGGAGAGTGGGCTCGGTTGATCCATCATAGGAAATGGAAGGGGCAATGCCTCTAATATCTATGCTAGTTATATAGGGTGCTAGAAGCTCTTGTTGGACTGCCCAAAAAAAAATTTTATGAACAAGAGGCTAAGAAATAGGTGCCCCATTGGGTCAATTGATTAAGGGAAGGGGAAATGCACCCCAAGTTGGGATAGTTAACCATTTGAACCATATTAGTTTGCATTTGGATAAGTTGAGCAAAAGTAACAGTTTATTGTTAGCTCACTTTTTCTATGAGTTTAACAATGAGATTAGTAGGGTATGAACTAGAGGAATTCTCAAATGAGCCTATTGCAGGAGCCTCCCTACTTTCTACCTACTTTCAAGTTGCTCAGATATGAAGTGAAGAAGATGCTTTTGGATCACTGATTCGGGTTTACCCTTATATTGAGGAAAATTTTCAAGGAAATTATGGATATCCGGTGGAGGATCAGAGGTATCATCAACCTTCTCCTCTTCCTCTTTATCCCCTAAGGTGTTATTATTTTGGTTTTTATACTTCTTTTTACTATCTTGTACCACAAAACAACCTATGTAGAAAGGAAAATTGGATTATATATTATTGGTTTCTAGAAATAATTGCGCATCATAATTGGAGAGCCTCAGGCCCAATTACTCCATGATGGATTGATAATATGACCTAGAAAAATCTAAAAATATATAAGCTACACAACAATCGGCCCTGTAAAAAGAGTTACACCTGGGAAAAAGGTGTATGGGATGAAATATGGACAAAACAGATGGGATCGACCTTGTCAAAAATTGACACAAGGATATATAGCTTCTAGAAAAAAATATTTTTGTGGTTTTTCTAGATTTTTAAGGTTTGGAATGAGATAAAACTTAAAATGGAATTTTTTAACAAGTTGTGCTAGATCAGAAGGTAGAAAAGGATGTTAACTTTGTGTTCACCAAGGATGTATGGCGGGAAAAAATGTGTCTAGACAACATGCACTCCTATCATCCATTCAAATAGGGTAACAAGAAAACAAGTAAGAGACACATAAAGATTGGCACACAACGGATAAAATTCAAAGGGGGTATAAGGACCACTAATATCGCATACCCATAGGGAAGTAACCCTTACACTATGTCAACTTAGGGATTCCAAGGCCCAAGATCAAGAAAGAGGAAGGAACCCTATTGGGGTATTAGAACTATGGGGTGATTAAGAATGAAATAAACATGAAAGGTCTATGTTAACTGAAGTAAAGCATGTAACATAAGATAAAGAGCTGAATAAAAATATGCTAAAGTAACATGTGCATAAGAAAAGAGATAGGAGAATACTCCATGCAAAATACAATTCAAATTAGAACACTTACCTATTAGGGGGATGTCCATGATGCATATGTTTCCCAAAGGACCATACATTAAGAGAAAATAGATTTTTGGTTTATAAAGGGAAACAATCTTGTCTTAACTCACTGTATGTGACCCAAGAGTGGAAAAAAACCAATCCAACAAGAAGAAGATCCAATCTAAGAGTCAAGGTGAAATAAATCCAATAGATGGGTGAGAAGATGCAAGTTGACACAAAAAAGTAGAGAAAAGGGCGAGTTCATGTATATGTCTATGATGTATGTTCTTATTTTTGTGATTGTATTTTTTTGTGTTTATATTGACATCATCGTCTGTGGACGATTGTTTCAGTCAGGAATTTAACAAATATTTGATGCAATCACCCATGGGTGATGGTGTCAACTAGGGAGGGGAAATGATAAGTGGTGTGTGCAACGTGTCGTGAAGAATGAAGGGAATGCAAGAAAAAATAAGGTGGTCATGTGCAAGTATGGTGTCGGAAGAGTGCAAAGTAAAGTAAGAAGATAACAACAAAAAAGGTACATAAATAAGACCAAAAGTTATTATCTCTCCATGTATTTCCCCTAACCCAATGGTTATGAGAATAACCATACTCCTATCCCAAAACGAGCCCATTAATGCACCCATTCCCAGAAATAGATGCATTAGTGACCTCTAACCTAGAAGAGAAATTCTTAGTAACAAGTATGAAGGAATAAAGTGTGAAAAATTAGGTGTATACACATAGTTTTTAGAATATCCTAATTAATATTTTATCACGATATAAATTCCAATCAAATTGTAATCAATATCTTAATTAGATTAACCCTAGCATTGATATCTCAAGTTAGCCAATATTGTAAGCCAATGTGGGAATTAGTACTGTAAAAAATGATTTGAATTCATTTTTACATAGATCCATGTTATAGTTTATTTTAGAGTCACATGCAATCATTAGAAAACTTAACTATTTTTAAGCTGACATTTCAACATGGAGCACTTTCGGTGCATGTAGCATAAAGTTATTTATACTATAATATTTCTATTTACTAATGTATCTTAGTTCAAATCTTTGGGATTTGATAAGAGGAAAAAATATTCTCACATGAACCCCAATTTTGTTTTCATCCACACTTAGCATCAAGAAAATTAAACTCATTATAGATGCAAAAGTGTTGAAGCACATGTAGAACCTGAATAAAGTGTCTTAGAGATGAACATTTAAGATATTTTTGACACATTTAAAGTACTCATTGAGACTTAACTAGGACTGGACCAACAAACTAGAGAAAAATTAAGATAAAATCTATATTTTTAAGAGATTCTTATGAAATTCTTGGTTTCGTGTCCAATATAATATAAATGATATAAGATCCTTCTATTTCCTTATTTTTTAACATATTTATTTTAACCCAAGGATTATTATACCACAAAATATTCTTTTATTTATTGAAAATCCTTTTCATATATTCTTGTATGTATTGAAAATTATAAAAAATCCTTTTATGTATTGGAGACTAATGAACATTCTAGTAAACATTGTGACGATTCTACTTTACATACTTTCAAATTTATTTAAAAGCATCTTTTAACTTTAGTGATAATTTTATTTCATTTGGTTATTTTCTCTTTTGAAACGTATCTTTTAATTTTAGTGATGCTTTTACTCAATAAGATTCATTTCTTTTCTTTATAATGATTTTATTTATTAAAAATATTTTATTTAATGAGAAACCTTTCTTGTGATTGAAACTCAATTCAGATTTTTAAAAATTAAAAAATTAAATAAATTTTTAAAAATTAATTAAATTTGATTTGACTTCTTGAATTCAATTTGTTTATTGATTTTTTTTCACTTATTGATATTCTTTTATCAAGATTCTTTTATTGAATTTTTAAATCTTAATAATGATTTTATTTATTATTTTTTAATATATATATATATATATTGGAAATTATATGTTTTCATTTAATTTGACCTTTTCAATTTTTCATTTAATCAAAATATATTGACCACGTATAAGATGTGGAGGTATATAAAATAGGAAGTTGTGATTAATGAAACAAATATGCAAAACAAGAAATGACTATAGAATTTCATGGTTGGCTTCCATGTCAAATACTACAATGCTTATGAATATTTAATGGGTTATCATAGGCTTTGTTGTTTTGTTGCTACCTGATTTGATTAGGCAATGTGTTTGATTGCAAGAGTGAAAATGGGTAGGAGATAAAACCATAAAACATCATTATTTTTCACTCACTCTTGATTTTTGTCATGGCTTGAAGCCGAATAGACCAAAGATTCTCTTCGATGATGTGCTTCCAGAATCTCGGTTAGACCCCATGATGCCATGTAGAAATTGCCATTTGATGAAAATGAGGTGAAGCTAAAATTGTATTCTAAACAAATTTGATTGTGTGGATGGCCCTTAAACCTTGGTACAAAGCTTAAATTAAGTTAAACTATAGAACACACACGTTTATATTAACAATAAATAATGTATATGACTGGCTGACTTGTTTCGATATTCCCTATTCTCCTCCTTTGTTTTCAAGCGTTTGGTAATGGTGTGCATAGTCGTTTAGTGTTGGGCTACTGCGGACAAGATAAATCGGCAACACATCATCTTTCTTTTCCACAAACTACTTTTTAATTTTTTGAGGGTGGACCACAGATCTTTTCTTGTTTTTCTCATATAGAGGCATCAAAATTTCCTCTCGAATACCATCGCCATGTTGCCATGTGGAAATTGCACTGCATTATTATTGATGTCACATTTCTCACTTTACAATCCATCTACACTACAAAAATATATATTTAATAGAATAATCATTCTATAAATATAGATGGATAGAAATGGTATATATGTATTTTTTAAGCACAATTTTGTATCAAATTTGTTGTAAAAATTTGAATATAGAAATGTGCAAACAAAATGATTTTTGTCCACAAATTTTGATATAATTATAAGTGGTCATCAAGACCATACATTTTTCTTTAAACAAGTGTCTCATTCACAATTACCTAATTTAGTATAATGAAAGAAAAATATGTTTTATTTGCCAAGATCTATTCTTTACATTCTGAGCCTAATTTTTTTGCTAAATTGTAAAAGAAAATAGATTGGCCCATGCATTAGGTTTTGGATAAGTAGTGGCTACTTATTATCCCTTTATTAACTCAAAATTAGGATTAATGTAATTTACATATTAACTAAATGTGTAATGATGAATTACGATCATAAATATAATAACCACAATAAATATATAGATCCTAAATCATGTGTTGATTAAGTACGAAAATATACAAATAAATATTTTTCCTAAATCATTTGCCTTGGAAAGGAGTAGGAGTGTGATCTATTATTGAAACTTTACCCCCATGATAAGGGTCATGTCATTTATCATTGATTCAAGAAATAGTAAATATGACCCCCCTCTTTTTGGGTGGTGTGACATGTCATCGGCATGTTGCCCACCTCAAAACAAAATGGGTGCATGCACATTATTGTATTTGTCTACTTAGAATTATGTAGTGATGTTATGTCATCCTGATGTCATAAATCATAATAAATTCCACGAATGTACATATTATTTTTGAACTAGTAATATTCACTTGATAGAGTGTTATAAAATACAAAGGGACCCTTGTGGGTTTGATAAGAAAGATTTGTTCCTGAAAATCGTGACCATTTGCCAAATGTGAGATGTATATTCATTGAAGTAGTTGTATCATGAGCTTGTAGAAGTAGTAAAACATTGACACCTTTCCAAATAAAATCTATTTCCAAGAAAGACACAAATCTATGCAATACAACATGACATTCAATCAATTTATCTAGTAATACCAATTATCTCACATTTACATCAATTCTACTTTTAGTTCAACTAATTCAAGTCTCTCATCCCTCTCACCAAAAGGGGGAACATATTAGGGCTTGATATTCAATGCACAAATTCACACAAAACATCATATAGTGAGCTCAGATAATCAAAATTCAAGTCACAAAATGCATCAACTTAGGAAAGTTGAAACCTAGAACAATCAATATTTATCAAACATATGACAATTTAAACAACAAATCTGCTATAATAACAAAACCACTCAATTGAAGTGTCCCAAATTTATTACAAATAAAGTAACAATCTATATAGTTTGACTCTATTTCAATTAAGGCCACTACATTTATTACAAGTTCAAGACGTTCAAGAATTACAAACTTATATATGCTTGCAGTGAAGTGGTTATTTGAGAGACACGTTAGGGTCTAACAATACTTGACGACCATGGCATTTCAATTTTTTGTGACCCTTTGGTTCCTCTCCTCTATAATGTAGGGAATTAGAATGCACCCAACCTCTTAGTTTCTATTACACAGAGCTAAGGATTGATTACCTTCAATTCAATAGGGGTTTGTTAGAATCACTTTCTTTACTAAATCAAGACCTACGATAAATTTTCTCCAAGTACACATTTTTCTTAAAAGAATCTCAATTTCTCTACATTTCTTTACTCCGTATCTCTTATTCCCCTAATTTAACACAATGAAAACACACTTTTGATATCTCCACGTAAACGGAACCCTACCATAAGAAATCAACTAAAAATACATGTACGCTTCTTATCTCTCCTTCAAACTAACACATTTCATTTATTAGTTTAAAGTGGGGGAAAATTAAGACACCTAAAATTGGCACAAACAATATTGCATAACACACTTTTGTTAATTTTATATGTATAAGAGTCTTAAGCAACAAAAATAATATCTAGTTGCACATGGTTTTTTCTTTTTATCTTTTGATTGACTTATTTCTTGATGTTTAATGTATTTTCACATTCCCATTCAATTTGTTTGATTAATTCATAGAGATCATTGGCTATATTTAGGGGCATTTTCTTGTCTAGGTTGAGGGATAGTAACATCAACTTGAATAATATCATTATATGTTGCTGGAAAATATTGTATGGCAGTGTTTCAAATCTTAGTGTCCATTATTTTTACCATTTTATCAATTCCATTATTACCATAGTTCTTTTGGATTTTTCTCATCATCAATAAGATTCATTGGGTGGACTATTTTCAAAGAAAAATTATCCTATATATACAATATTGTTACGAGGTTTAAAGGGAGCAGAATTAGAAAACACTATCACATATATATTGTAACACCCACAATTTACACACACAATTACAACATTAAAAATACCGGTACAACTTTTTTTTACTTACATTGCTATTTACACAACACCACATAACAATGCAAGGTATCTCTTAGAACAACGGATAACACATGAGATGCTTGCACAACCCTTATCCCATATAGATAACATAAATAATACATGATGAACATCGACGCCACCCTTTCCCAAACAATAAGACACAACACAATGATTCAACTACATTATGACTCTCGTATAGGCACCATCCATGACAACACTTTCCTAGTTTACATCTTTATTATATTTATATTTTGATATTGACCTTATTTGCTAGGAATCACTTATCAATTATTTTATAACTAGACTATATTATCTTTACTTTATTTAACATTTCAATTGTATTTCTCCCACCTAATTTTTCTTGATTCCCTCATCACACAAAAATGATGAATCTTGGTTGATTGGTATGAATATATGTACCTACATGATCCTTTTTGTGTTTGTTCCAAGGATTCATTTTCTAAGTTGCATGATTCATTGGATTTTCCATTTATCTTAGTTGCAACAAGGGAGGTTCTCATGAACCAAAGGAAGTTTGTTGATCCAAGAGTAGATAGATTACGCATTCTTTCAAATTAGCATTTAATTTATAAGGCTAGTCTATTTATTTTTACGTTATTACAATTAACCTTATATCCCATCTACTTCACTTAATTTATTAGTCATCAAGGTACAAACAAGTATGGCTTCACACTCCACCAAGTTCGGATTCCTAAACAATTAAGTATTATATGTGTGTTACAAGGAGACATTCAATTATAAATTTTACACACCTTACTATGGTCATAAATAGAGAGATTGAACACCCTTAAGTCCAACAATCATCATGTAACTCTAGGTACATTCGATACATCTTGTCAAGTTGGAAATCTTGTTTGATTGGGGTTTATGGGGGTTCACACTCAATATTCTCATGTGTGGTTAACTAAAACATTGGTTCCACTCAAATCATTTTAATTCATCTTAAAATGGTTTCATTCAATTTGAGTTAATTAATTTTTTAAATTAAGAATTGTTGAGTAACCAATTTATTAATAGGGAAAATGGTATGCTCATGAGACTACTAGTCCTTTCCCTAGGGGTTCATGTCAAGAACATGATTACATGATTTCACACTATACAGTCAATGCAAAAATAGGACAAGGCGGATAATAAGATGGAGTATTTCTTCATTTAAAATGTTAAGATTCACATTAAAGTCTACAAGAAGTGGATTCTGTTCTCACCATAAGATGGTATAAATGCGTTATAAGAACGATATACATTTCACCTTTCTTTAAGCACAATATCTTATGGTTATACTTTCACAAAGTAATCATTAATTAAAATTTGGTTAAGTTTCACAATTAAATCTTAGTATTGCCCCATAGAAGCCAAACGATAATAGAAGTGGGGTATCAAGTTCATTTATGATTCACACTTGTACAGGTGACCAACCAAGAGGATCTTAAATTATGTTGGGGTTTGGTTACCCATATAGTACTACATTAATAAAATCACATTCTCCTTACGACACACAATTTCCAAACCTAGGAGGGGAAACACATACTCTAGATAATGTTTGACCACATCATTCCTATTCGTCAGGTTCGCGATGATTCCACTAAGCATATAGGTTGTGATGAAAAAACTCAAACTAGGGATCTCATCTACTTATGCTATGAGGTTTCATCAAGTTTGAATAGTTAATTTCATCCTAAGTTTTTAGTTTTCTATGTTACAGGAATCACATATGAAGAGTAGTTATGCATGAATTTTATACTAGAGTGGACTAGTTCATTAGATTACTCTATTACATTTTTCAAGTAAGAAACACAACACCAATTATTTAATCATCAATTGCACACTGTAATTTCACTATAAGTTATTAAGTTCAACTTTGTTTAACACAATATCCAACTTTTACAAAACCAAACTTGGAATCAAATAACACCCATATTTAGATGAAATTTTCCCTTAAACACTAGCATCTTAAAAAGAGTGTTACAAAACTTCACTAATAAAATCTTCAATATTTCACAAAATATTGAACAATCCTCTACCATTTCACTTAACATGTATATCTAACCCCCCTTTCTGCCATATGTAATTTTGAATCAAAATAACACCTATAGTTAATTGCACAATTCTTAAAGTAACCCTAAAACTAACATCTCATACATATTACCAAATTTGAGTACCAAGTCTTTACTGTGACATAGCAATGCAATGTGTGTGTGTGTGTGTGTGTGTAAAATTCATTAACATACACAAATTGCAATAATAGATAATGAGTTACAATCACGTCATTTTGTCGTCCTACTTGCATCCTGTAAAAGCATGTGAGCATGAAATCAACGATGAATCATTGTCTATTATTGTAATTTGTGTATGTTAATGAAATATATATATATATATATATATATATATATATATATATATATATATTTGTATTTCATTAACATACACAAATTACAATAATAGACAATGAGTTACAATCACATCGTTTTGCCGTCCTACTTGCATCCTGTAAAAGCATGTGAGCATGAAATCAACGATAAATCACTGACATAGAATCCACCTAGATCTAGAATAATTAACAGTGTTAGTTTCTCATTTACATTGTAATAATAATTTTCATCTAAAAGGAGAGGGATAGAGAGACATATTGATTCCATTTCATTTCACTTCATTTCTTACCCAAGGAGAGAGAAAGAGATAGGGAAGAGAGAGAAACTCTATTTTGCTGAAAGTCCAATTCCACACAACACATCGAAAGATAGAGTTCCAAACAAGTATTTCAAGTGTTAATAAGTTTCCATGATGGTTTGCTAAGTTGACTAGGGTCCTACAAATTTCCTTTATATTTTCCTACTAGTTGCAAAATGTTCAATTCAGGCTCAGAGTCTAAGAAACCACTTTCAAATGTTGTCTATCGGTGAAAAAACACACCATGGGTAAGTTTATATGTTTCCTCTTATACACCAAGAATTCACGGGAACTAATGGAATTCAAAACTAGCGAACGGTTTATGATTGACGACCAATTTTCCAAGGCCATCGGTCATAATTGACCTAGTTGTAAATGATCAAAAGTTAGCTCAAGGGCTCAAAAAACCACGTCAAAAATTGAGATTCAATGGATGAATGCACAAAAAAAACTTCCCACAAGTTCCCCTATATATGGATAATTCACCAAAGTCAACAGGGTCGAGAAATAGCAAATGGTTTTTAAATGGCAACAGGTTTTCTGGAGCCATTGGTCGCAATTGGTCCAATTTGACCTAGTCAAAGTATGACCAGAGGCATAAAAAATGCCTTTTTCAAACTATCAAGAAGATTTTTTTCCCCAAACGGTTGGTTTCAGGTGACTTTCTAGTAGAAATATTAGAGGTTTGCAAAGGAAGACAAGTATTTCACTGCTCATGGTCTGAATGGCAAGCTGATATAAATCTCAACTTTTCAGTTTTTAACAATCTTCCTAAAGGTGCCAAATGGGTAACAGGGCTCCTAGAGGAGCGGCGAAGAGAGCACAAATGGTCAAACAAGGTTTATATAATGTTTTATGCAAATATCTACATAACAAGGAATACACATGACGCTTGAAATCTCCTATACAGAGTTCACAGTGTTGTTTTCACGTTTCTGGAAATTGCATTTTAGATACTTTTACCAAGGAATGTTAGTTGGTTTTAAAGGTGAACTCAAACTCAACTAGTCAATAAGATGGGTCCCATCTATCCAGTTCAATTACAAAGTTTCCAAAGAAATTCAGAATGAGGGTTAAAGACTTTGGTTGGTAAACCAAGGGTAGTTCAGGTTTGCGTATGTCAAGAGGTGAAGTTTTATTGTTTTGCAATTCAAGTTTGTTCATAAATGACTAGTGGTATATTAATATATGGGTTTATATTTTTAGTTCATTACAAATTAAGAACCAAAATTACTAAAATTATGAAAGATTAAGGTAAGGAAGACCGTGCCTGAGGAATATTAGTGTCTACTGTGTATGAGGCGCTCCACGTGGGTACACCCACATTCCAAAAGGATCCAATCCTCGCTTAGAATTTCATCAAACTTCTCCCAAAAATTCAAAAACTCCCCCATTTCCATTTTAAAATTTAATTATGTACATATTGAGACTATTAGGATTAATATTATTGTTTAACATTATTAATCATTATTATTTGTTAGGTCTGTTATTATATTTGTTTATATGTGAAGTTGTTAATAAACAACTCACGTGAATAGGAGTTTGGTGAGAGAATTAAGGAGTGTTGTTATATCAGATTCCTATTTTATAGGAATGACTTATTCCTATATATTTGTAAGAGTTCTCGTATGGAATATCAAGAAGAATTATTAATTTGTTTCCTGTGAAAATCTGATTGTTCCACTTTATTTGGTATCAGAGTGGTTCAATCCAAGATGAGAGTCTCTGAATTCATGATCTGATTTGTGTGCAGTCCTATCAAAACATTTGTATGACCATGCGGCCTGTGCACACAACTGTTCCTGTAGATCCATGCTGGTAGATCCAAAGGAGAACGCAACTGTTCCAGTGTTTCTGCCAAATCCAACACTGCACAATATATTTCTGTGTATGACAATCAAGGCAAAGATTTTTCGTGCAGTTCTATATCTATGTGAAGACGTCTATGTGCAGCACTGATAGAAAACACGGAATTGAAGCTTAGCCGCCCAGTTGCTTTAATATCTGTATACCTATAGATCACAAGTTTGATTTTAAATGCATGCGACTATATTTGATCTACTGTGCATCTATTAGCTTGTCCAATAATTTGGAGGATACAGATTACAATAGTATCCACGTGCAGTCCAATCCGGGTCCTATTCTCATCCATTAGCTTGCACAGGGTGACGTTTTCCAAACATTCGTTGACTGTCTAGAGCTTGATGTTGTCCTACTATATTTGACTATTTATTCTTTGTTTAGTCATATGGGATTCTTCTTGCAAGCATTTCAATTCTCCCATGTCAAGGTTGATTCAATTCCTTTATTCAAAATACGGAAACCTATCATTTGATTACCCGTTTCATTTTGGTGAGCGGTTGGGAGAGGTCTGTATATGCGACCATATTGCTGCAATCATTGTTGCATTGTTATGAGATCAACTTGGATTGCACTCCACAAATCACAGCTACCGTCAACAATATAAGCACAGTACAATAATGTGATCCCCTTCGAGCTTCAACTCAGACGCTTCAAGTCACCACGACCTCCCATTCAGGAAAGAAAGTTCACAGTGCTCTTTGTTCTATGTTTATTTAAAAGTCATTTTATTTTATGTTTGTGATTACACTAAATTAGTCTATTCGTTTGGCCTTTAGTTTAGGATAGGTAGTACATGAGTTTATTCACTTTAGGTTTTATAAGATATTTGGTACATGATGATAGTGTCTTTTACACAAAGTAATTGTATTAATGTCATGTCATTAAGAGTATAAGTGTCTTATATAGCACCATTAGTGTGTTTGTCATAAAGTGTCATCATATGTATATATGGTAAAATAGTTATTCTTGTGTCCATTTTCAAAAATCAAGGAGTCAAAATATTGAGAATTAATAATGTAAAGTTTAATTGTAGTCAAGTCAAGAGTCGATTTTTTGTTTAGTCGTCAAAAGTTCATTGTGGGTCAATACTATTGTAAAAATTAAAAAAAAAATAGCCTCACGAACGCATTTTCGGTTGAACCCGACGTTCGATTTAGGCATGTAATTGAGCTTCAAATTCACATTCCGTTGAACTAGCAGCGTCACTATCGGAGGATGGAGGAAAATGGAGGTTGGAGGTCATTCAGCAACCTCTCGTCAGTCACCAACGATGGGGCCGCATACTGATCTGGTGACATGTGTGCAGTGTGGTTTTTCATTTTCAGTGTTCTTTTTTTACAGAGTGATGGTTTTCTGAATAAACCCTTTTCAGAACTTTTTGGAGGAGTCATGTTGTCAGAATACTCACTTTTGGGAGCAGGGGAAGATTATGAGGTAGATTCAAGGGATGGTTATCCAGCTAGTTGTGAAGCTTGTGGATCTTGGAGATTTAGAATTCGGGCGCCCAGAGAGGAAGGGAAAGTCCCACAGGAACCCAAAGAGGAAGGGAGCATTCCTGCATAATTCATCTCGACACTACGCCTTTACGAGGGTAAAGAGATAATCTATGGAGTCTATACCTAGTCTAAGAAGTGCTTTCAGGAGGTGGTTCAATTTCTTCAGGTATGGTTCTTCACCGTGTTCACATTAAGGGGGTGAAGATTAGTGATTAATAATGTTCACACTAAGGGGGTGAATGTTAGGATTAATATTATTGTTTAACATTATTAATCATTATTATTTGTTAGGTCTGTTATTATATTTTTTTATATGTGAAGTTGTTAATAAACAACTCACGTGAATAGGAGTTTGGTGAGAGAATTAAGGAGTGTTGTTATATCAGATTCCTATTTTATAGGAATGACTTATTCCTATATATTTGTAAGAGTTCTCGTATGGAATATCAAGAAGAATTATTAATTTGTTTCCTGTGAAAATCTGATTGTTCCACTTTAGAGACAACACTGCAACAACCCATTAGCTGCATTTCTTAAAGAATTATTTTCAAACCACATGCCTGCCTTGACTAAACTCTAATTTGATGCAATAATAGGGAGGATTCTCACCTAAGGTTAAGGATTTTGTTTTAAACCTGTCATAATTGGGAAATTTGAAGACTCTAAGCTTGTTTCAACAAGATATTTTTTTCTTTAACAACAATCAATGCATTCCCTGAGCCCCATCTCTATGGCACCAGGTTCAAAAGCTCTTATTTTTTCCCAAGAGAGGAATATGCTAGAAAAAATGAACTGATTGGGTCTGATCCTGCACCCAAACATTCCATGAGATGACACCTGGTTTTTCAGAGTTTCTTGAGTTTCTCTTATAGACCCTAAAAAGATCGTAAGTAGACATCTTAGATACAACCACCATACTCACTGCTGCCAACATTCCCATAACAACCCCACCTCTATTCTGCAAGAAAAACCTGGTGAAATGCACACAAACTTTTATCCATTGAAGGTCGATAATTCCCTTCTCTGCAATATATTGATTTTACAACCGATGCAATTGTAGTCACACTTACATAGGTCACATGATCACAAGAACATATCACCCATGCCAATGGTTTGTTCAACAAAATACTTCCCTTGTACCTTCCTAAAACACACCGAAATCCTTGGAGTAGAGAGTAGCCTACCAAATCCACTTATTTTGAAGTTTGTAAATCCTTTTCAATAAACCCATTTCATGCATATTCTGCTATCGAGGCATTCCATAAAACCAAGTTTTTTTCCTAATACATGTCGTCAAGTAGTTCATGTGTCTGTCTATGCTTCCACATTCTTGTATACACATCCACTAGGGCTATTGAAACTGCAACATCTAGAATAATTTGTCTTTTTCTTTGATGGATGTCCATACCCTGTTCCAGGCTTGTGTTTTTACACAGGCTGTGAGTGTGTGGCAATGTGAATGAGGTTGGAGACTTGTTTGTTGCATAGATGAAACACTGTTACTATCTCGTGAGGAAACCCATGTCTTCTGTGCATTTCTGGCAGTCGTGGCATCTAAGAAAACCCACCCTGCCCCCACTGCAATTATCCAAAATTGCTAAATTTATAATGTTAACTTGGTTTCAACGTGATGAATGCCTTTGGATCTCTAATCAAGTGCTCGTATTATGATGCAAGGGAAAATGATAGGTCTTCAGGTTGCATAGGATACCTTTACCTGTTTAAAGCTCATGATTTGACATGGGATGGGACGATGCATGTTGAAAGGGAGATAGTTATTTTATTATTATTTTCTTTGTTTTACATGTCTGACACCTATACATCTTCACATCTGTTACACACCATCTTCTGCCACACTCCACTGCCCTCCAATTCCCTCATTTTATTCATTTTTATTTATTGTTTGATTTCTTTTTTTTTTCTTTTTTTAAGGGACTACATTTCCCTCCCCTTATAAGAGCATTTTCCTCGATGCGAAACAACACCAGGGTAGAAAATGGGGATGGAAATTTAACGATAATTAAAATGAAAAGCTCCATTAAGGGAGGAGATCCTTATTGTTAGAACACAATCACAAAGAATTTAAAGAAATATTGACAATTTCTTAATGTTCTATGAAGATTGATAGTTCCAGTTTGCATTATTACTTATTTAATATTTTTCCTTTACAGTATTTCTTAATATTAATCCCCTTAATATTTCATTGTTTAGTTTTTTTATTGACTTATTTGTGGGTACCCAAAAAAATGACATCAAAATATCACATCAGGGTCACACACAACACTAATGGTTCACAAGAAATCCTGATATGTACCCTCACGACTGTATCACAAAATAACTCAACCAAACCATGGAAATAACATACATAATCCATCAAAACATAGTACTTATCATATGCTCCCATCACAATAGTACTTATAACTTAACCAGACTATAGCAACATGGAATTCCCAACACTGCACATACAAATGTTTCACACAACTCGAAACCATAATTATAGCTACATAGGGTCAAAATGGAAATAACATCATACCAAAAATGAGTAGCATCATTCCTCAACATCACAAAAACACAACCAGACTCACAAGAGTACACATAAATCATAACACCAACACCATACACCTCCCAAAACATCACAAAACAACTACATATACCTCCCAAAGCATCTCTCCAAAGCATCACCAAAAACTACATATGCCTCCCAAAGCATCACAAACATAAAAATAAAACTTCAAGTGCACTAATCCCAAACACACAAGTCTCTTATACCTCCAAAGCTCAAGTCTCATTATGCATATCCATACATACAAGTCTCTTATCCCTCCCTCAAGTCTCTTATGTCTCCCTCAAAGTCTCTTATGTCTCCCTCAAGTCTCGTATGTCTCCCTCAAAGAGGTCACTCACACTATAGCCCTAGGCACATAGATTCCATAACACCCCTAACCCAAGTGACATAATAACTCATGGTTCAACAACCGCTATTTATCTATAACTCCTTGGGGCATGTACCCCCATACAATGAAGAAGGTCCATAGGTTTAACCACTCCATGGTGAATCCCATGACCCTATTCCACACATTATGACATTAGAACCAACATAACAATCCATTTCAAATGCCAAGTTTAAAAAATTCAAGCCTTGGGCTAGGCTATCAAGCATTTAAACATGAAAATAAAATTTAAACGCAATTTTAAAACTAAGTAAAGAAAATGGAAAAATAGCCATAGTTAGTGCAAAAATCCACATGTTAGTGCAACAACCAAATATAAGAACACATCAATCAAGAAAATTTTGGTTCTAGCAAGAAAAGGAAAATGATCAATTTACAAATAAAATACGTATAGAGAAATAACACATCACAATAACTATGTGGCCTTATACGGCCACCAAAGGGGTACTCAACGCATTGCTGGCACTCAGAATCGAGCCTCGGCTCATAAAATAATATATCAAATAATAGAACTATCATCATCTTTGTCTGAATCATCCCTGCATACTCCCACAAGGCTCAACATAGTCAAAATCACATAGGATTGTTCGATGGATAACCCAATAGGAAAGAGTAGGGGGTGCTAGTTTTCATATGTTGAGCCTAAGGTGGTGTGCATCCACAATATACTAAGCAAGCTTGAAGTATACTAAACAGATAGAAGTGGTTTTTTAGTCTATAATACTCAACTTCCTTAGTCGTAATTGGCTTAAGATTATGAAAACCTGGTCCATGAATCCTCTCTCCACACATACGCTCTTAATGAATTCTCCCCTTAGGGTCATCTAGTGTAAGGTTTACAACATAACACATGACTCCATCACTAACACAATGGTGATTCATGCACATTAACCATAGCGTCTTATGTATGGTATATATATATAAAAGGTACAAAACAATCATTACTTTCATGGGTTACGATACATCATGCTTCCATTTAATGCACCCAAGGTGCAAGTACTTCACAATAGGGGTCATACGATCCCCATATGCCCCTAATTCATGACATGAATAATCTCATATTACACAAATTATATGCACGATGAACACAATGAATAACATTACAACATAGAATCAATTTTAAGACAACATGGTGACATACAATTCATCACTACATGGTGGTGACATTACTATACAATCCAATCCACTATACACCAATATTTTTCATACAACACATCAGCACACCTACATATCACAAAATGATAAGATGCTCCAACACACCGCCATCCATAAAATCATTCTTCTCACACATACCAAGGCAACACATCACATGTGGACTCCTCATTGAATCCATGAAAAAGGAGAGCTGAATAATCTCATCACAAACACATCAAAATGATAACAAAATGTCACTAAGCGACATGCACCACATGTGCATTCATAATATCACAATAACAACATTGGTCACATAACAACATATATCACATTACTCTTCAATCTCTCCACCACCACCATGCAAAAATCATCACAATTCCAATCCATCCTAGAGGTTTGAGAGCATGAACCTCATCTCTGATACCAAATGTAACACCCACAATTTACACACAATTACAACACTAAAAATACCAGAAAAATTACTTACATTTATATTTACATGACACCACATAACAACGTAGGGTATCTCTTAGAACAATGGATAACACATGAGATGCTTGCACAACACTTATCCCATAAATATAACATGAATAGTACATGATGAACATTGAGGCCACCCTTTCCAAAACAATAAGACACAACATAACGATTCAACTACATTATAAATCCCGTATGGGCACCATCCATGACAACACTTTCCTGGTTTACATCTTATTAAATTTATATTTCAATATTGACCTCATTTACTTGGAAATCACTTATAAATTGTTTTATAACTAGACTTCATCATCTTTACTTCATTTAACATTTCACTTGTATTTCTCCCACCTAATTTTGGTTGAATTTCCTAGTATCACAATAAGGAATGATGTATCCTTGTAATTATTGTTTAATGAAGATATGTACCTATATGATGTTTTTAGTGTTAGTGTAATTCCTAGGATTCATTTTCTAAGTTGCACATGATTGATTAGATTTACTTTTTATCTTAGTTGTAACAAGGGAGGTTCTCATGAACCAAAGGAAGTCTATTGATTCAAGAGTAGATAGATGACAATTTCTTTCAAGTTAGCATTTAAGTTCTAAGAGCCTATTTCATTTATTTTTACGTTATTACAACTAAATTTCCCATCTACTTCACATCTAAGTCATTCAAGGTACAAAAGTATGGCTTCACACTTCACCTGGTTTGTATTCCTTATTACAATTAAGATATTAAGTTTTATTTTACCTAAGGAATGTTCAATTATAAATATTACACACCTTACTAAGGTCAAATAGAGCAATTATACACCCTTTTACAAAATCATCATGTAACTCTAGGTACATTTGATTATCTTTCAACATGGAACTCTTGTTTGAGAGGGGTTTAGAGGGTATTCACACTTCAATATTCTCAAGTGTAGGTTTCTAAAACATTAGGACCTGTCTGACTCATTTTACATTCATCTTAAAAGGTCTTTCCTTCAACTATTTAATTAGTCTTTAAAAAAAAGATTATTGAGTAACCATGATTTGTTAATAGGGAAATTGGTATTCTCATGATACTACTACTCCTATCCCTAGGGGAATTTTCGTGAAGAACATGATCACATAGTTTTCACAATCTATACATTCATTACAAACTAGGAAAAGTGGGGAATAAGGGGATGTAGTTCTTCATTTAAAAGGTTAAGGGTTCACATTAGAGTCTACATGAAGTGGATTTTATTTCACCACAAGATGGTTTAAAACGTATTATAAGAATGATCTAGAATTTCACATTTTCTAGAAGCACATCATCTTATAGTTACATTTTCAAAAACTAATCATAAATTAAAAGTTGGTTAAGTTTCATAATTAACTCTTAGTATTGCACCATAAAACCAAATGATAATAGAAATTAGGTATAAATATCATTTATGATCTAAACTCTTACATGTGACTTTCAAGGTTAGTTAGCAATCTTCGCCCCCTATCACTCTTCACTTACATGTGTATTGCCTCCAAGAGGTAATCTTACATTATGTTTGAAGTGTTGTTTACCCATATAGTCACTACCTTAAGATAAATCACATTCTCCTTACTACACACACAATTTCCAAACCTAGGAAGGGAACCACATACTCTAGATAATGTTTGACCACATCATTCCTACTGTGGGTTCACGAATGATGCCACTAAGCATATAAACTGATGGAAAAAACTCAAACTAGGGATCTAATTTACTTAAGCTAGAGGTTTCATCGAGCATGATAGTTAATTTCATCCTAAGGTTTTAGTTTTCTATGTTACAAGAATCACATATGAAGAGTAGTTATGCATGAATTTTATACTAGGGTTGACTGGTTCGTTTAGATTCTTTATTACATTTTCAAAGTAAGAAACACAACACCAATTATTTAATCATCAATTGCACACTGTAATTTCACTATAAGCTATTAAGTTCAATTTCATTTAACACAATATCCAACTTTTACAATACCAAACTTGGAATCAAATAACACCCATATTTAGATGAATTTTCCCTTAAACACTAGCATCTTAAAAAGAATGTTACAAAACTTCACTAATAAACCCTTCAATACTTCGCAAAATGTTGAACAATCCTCTACCATTTCACTTAACATATATATCCAACCCCCTTTTTACCATATGTAATTTGAATCAAAAGAACACCTATAGTTAAATGCACAATTCCCAAAGCACCCTAACACTAGCATCTCATTCATATTACCTAATTTCAGTAACAAGTCTTTACTGTAACATTACAATTATTGCATGTATATATATATATATATATATATATATATATATATATATATATATATCATTAACATACATAAATTACAATAATACACAATGATTTATAACCACGTCGTTTTTCCATCCTACTTGCATCCTACAAAACCATGTGAGCATGAAAACAATGATAAATCACTGACATGACATCCACCTAGATCTAGTATAATTAACATTTTTAGTTTCCCATTTAAAATAATAATAATTTACATCCGAAAGGAGAGGGTTAGAGACACATATTGATTCCATTCCATTTCACTTCATTTCTTATCCAAGGAGAGAGAAAGAGATAGGGAAGAGAGAGAAACAATATTTTTCTAAAAGTCCAATTTCACAAAAAGTCACAGGATAGAGTTTTAAAAATTTATTCACAAGTGTTAATAAGTTTCCATGATGATTTTCTAACTTGACTAGGGTCCTACAACTTTCCTTTATATTTTCATGTTAGTGGCAAAAATGTTCAATTCAGACTCGGAAGCTAAAAAACACATTCATAAACGTTGTCTTTCCTGAGATAAGAAAACACCATGGGAGTAAGTTTCTACATGTCCTGTTATATACCAAGAATTCACATAGAACTGACAAAATTCAGAACTAGTGAATGGTTTACGATTGGTGGTAAGTTTTTCAAGGCCATCGATCATAATAGACCTAGTTGTAAATGATCAAAAGTTAGCTCGAGGGCTCATAAAACAACGTATAAAACTAACTTTCTATGGTTGAATGCACAACAAGAAAATTCCTACAAGTTCCTCTATATATGGATAATTCACTAGATTCGATGGGCTGAGAACTAGCAAATGGTTTTCAAACGGTGATGGTTTTTTTTTAGCCACCATGGTCGTAAGTGGTCTAGTTTGACCTAGTCAAACTACGACAAGAGGCCTACAAAATGGCTTTCCCAAGCTATCAAGAAGACTCTTTTTCCCCAAATTGATGGATAATTCACTAAAGTTTTGTAAAGGTAGACAAGTGTTTCACTTCTCATGGTCCGAATGGTGGGCTGAGACGAAACTCAACTTCATGGTTTTTAACAATCTTCTTAAAGGTGCCGAATGGGTAATAGGGCTCTTAGAGGATTGGAAAAGAGAGCGCAAATGGTCAAACGAGGTTGACCTAATGTTTGATGGGACTCTCTACATAACAAGGAATATATATGATGTTTGACATCTCCTATACGGAGTTCAGATTGTTGTTTGCATGTTTCTGGAAATTACGTTTTAGATAATTTTACCAAGGAATGTTAGTTGGTTTTAAAGGTGAACTCGAAATCAACTAATCAACAAGAGGGGTCCCAGCTATCCAGTTCAGTTACGAAGTTTCCAAAGAAACTCAGAAAGAGGGTTAAAGACTATGGTTGGTAAACCAAGGGTAGTTCAAGTTTGCGTACGTCAAGACGTGAAGTTTTATTGTTTTGCAATTAAAGTTTTTTCATAAATGACCAATGGTATATTAATATATGGGTTTATATTTTTAGGTCATTGCAAATGAAGAACCAAAATTATGAAAATTATGAAAGATTAAGGTAAGGAAGACCATTCCCGAGGAATATTAGTGTCTATTGTGTATGAGGTTCTCCATGTGGGTTCACCTGAATTCCACAAGGCTCTAACTCTCTTTTAACATTTCATCAAAATTCTCCCAAAAATTTAGAAACTCCCCCCTTTCCATTTGAAAATTTAAGGAATTATGGTCAAACCATGTGTGGGCCTTGACTAAACTCTAATTTGATACAATAATAGGATGATTCTTGCCTAAGGTTGAGGATTTTATTTTCAACCTTTCATAATTGGGAACTTTGAAGACTCCAAGCTTTTTTCAACAAGACATTTTATGCTTCAACATCAATCAACACATTCCCTGAGCCCCATCTCTATGACTCCTCATTCAAAATCTCTTATTTTGTCCCAAACGGGGAATATGCTAGCAAAAATGAACTGATTGGGTCTGATACCTACACCCGAACATTCCATCAGATGACACTTGGTTATTCGGAGTTTCTTGAGTTTCTCTCATAGAGCCTAAAAGGATCGTAAGCAAACATCCTAGATACAACCACCATAATCATTGCTTCCAACATTCCCATAACAACCCCACCTCCATTCTGCAAGAAAAACCTGGTGAAATACACACAAATGTTTATCCAATGAAGCTCAGTAATTCCCTTCTCTGCAATATATATTGATTTTGCAGCAGATGCAACTACAGTCAGGCTTACATAGGTCATAACCTGATCACAAGAACATATCACCCATGTCAATGGTTTGCTCAACAAAATACTTCCCTTATACCTTCCTGAAACACACCAAAATCCTTGGAGTAGAGAGTAGCCTACCAAATCCACTTATTTTGAATTTTGTAAAGCCTTTTCAACAAACCCATTTCGTGCATATCCTGCTATCAAGTCATTCCATAAAACCACATTTTTTTCCTAATACATTTTGTCAAGTTGTTCATGTGTCTGTCTATGCTTCCACATTCTTGCATACATGTCTACCAAGGCCATTGCAACTGCAACATCTAGAAAAAATTGTGTCTTTTGATTTGATGGATGTCCATACCCTATTCCAGGCTCATATTTTTACATAGGCTGGGAGTGCATGGCAATGTGAATCAGGTTGGAGACCTGTTTATTGCATAAATGAAACACTGTTACTATTTCGTGAGGAAACCTATGTCTTTTATGAATTGCCAGCAGCCATGGCGTCCAAGAAAACCCGCCCTGCCACCCCTGCAATTATCCAAAATCACTAAATTTACAATGTTAATTGGGTTTCAACTTGATGAATTCCTTTGGATCTCCAATCAAGTGCTTTTATTAGGATGCAAGGGAAAATGATAGGTCTTCAGGTCACATAGGATGCCCTTACCTATTTAAAGCTCGTGATTTGACATGGGATGGGATGATGCATGTTGAAAGGGAGATGGTTATTTTTTATTATTTTCTTTGTTTTACATGTCTAACACCTATACAACTTCACATCTATTGCACGTCATCACCCTCCAATTCCTTCCTTTTATTCATTTTTATTTATTTTTTGATTTCTTTATTTTATTTTATTTTTTCACACACTACATATATCTAAAAATGTACTACTTCAAAATATAATTCTTTTCATTATATTAGTCTACAAACATCTAATTTTGAATACATGAAGGGTTTTACATCTAAATATATTTATTTACCTTGATATTGGTGTTGAGGCATAAGGGAAAATGTAGGGGCAACACTCTATCCTTGTATTTTCTCTTGTACAAGCACTAGCAAAACTACATGGAGTTTGAGCTCCCCATTGAGGCAATGTAGTGCAAATCTTGGTCATAATCAACAAGAGAGTTTTCCACCAAGGAAAATCAAACTCAACCACATTAACCTTTTTTTTTTAATCTAATTTGCATTTGAGTGTTATGTGATAAATTAGGAATTGATAATTACAAGAGTAGGTATATATATTCTAGGTGAAGTGAAATTCTAGGAAGAAGCTACAAAGTGTGACAAATAAACCCAAAAATATCATAAGATTATATAAAGCCATACACTAAATTAGGAAGGAAAAAAACACAAGAATTGGTGTCCAATTTGGTGTTGACATCCAATTATGTTACGAAGCTCCATTTCATAAACAAAATAACTTCAGGTATCTCACAACTTACTTGAAGTCATTCTAGATCTAGAATAGTCCATGAAGCAGTATAAAAGCTATGTGGATATTGTTAACATGAAAATGTGGCACTCTCTGGATGGTCATGAATGAACATCATCACTTTGGCGTAACATGGGATGATATCAACAATGTGGGACTTACAAATTGATATAAACCTCCAGAGAAAGTTCGTTCCTGTTGTCCTAGCCTACTACAGACTAACTTATAAATTTAAAATGAAACTAAACTAAAATAAACTATAAATTTACAAGGTTCAAGGTTGAGAGAGATTGAAACGGTTGCAATCTAAAAAACGGTGATGCACCAAAACTAAAACAGGGTCAAATCTGACCTGTAGAGACGTTCTTGACACTAGCATGTAAAGATCTAATGGAAACACAAAGTTTCACAAAAAAAACAAGTGAATAAATTAGAAGAGACACAAGAGGGCCAAAGATCCATATTCAATAAGAAGTGTACGAAGGAAAAGACCACAGTTGCATATCATTAAACGTTCTCACTCGCATTTGTAGATTATAGGTTTAGGAAATACTTTACAAAATGTAGTTGCAGTGGTCTAAAGGCATGGGAAATTTAAAAATATAAGATAAATCTTTTAATCCCGCAGACGATAACCCTTTTCTCGTGCCAAAGCACTTACAAATTTATAGAAAATGGAGATAAGAGAAAAGGGGAAGATGGGAGGGAGAGAATTCAGTTTTTGAAATTTGAATTTGCAATGAGTAGAACTGAATTCGCCACCCATAGATCATGTCACCATTAACTCCATGAGACAAGCACTCATCTTCCTCTTCAACATGCCATCATAATTGGTAGGAAAGGAATTGGCATCATTCAAGCTTTTAATTTGGATAGGTGAGGCGGTTGGCTGTTTGACTGACCGGAGCTGCGTTTTTCACCATCCATTCCTGTGTTTGTATTTTTGACCCTTCAAACTCCATCAAAATATAAATTTATCGATGCCAAACTGGAGTGCTTGTGGATACCTTTCCAACCCCACCAATTTCACGCAATTTGCAAATCCTTCGTGAAATATATGGCTAAAAAATTCAGTACTGCTTTGTTCTGCGGTTTCTCTCAGTCATTTTATTTAACCCCGCAGAAAATCCTATTCTCAGTGGTTTTTCCCTTTGCTATATGGCCTTGAAAGACTCCCATGGCTCTGTTCGCGTATAATTTGAAACTGACATTCCTTTCCTCCACTCCGTGGATTTTAGAAAACCCGCGGAATACTAGTTTGCATATCCCGTGGAACACTATGTTTCCGTGTTCTGCAACTTTTTACTTTAGCCACCTCAAACTTATCCTTTCGCCTCTTTCTTCGTACCCAAATTTGATCATCCTTGCATCACAAAATCTAAGGAACAAAACTCATGTCTTTGTTTCTTGATTTGGCCAACTCCCTACAATATATAACCCAATTCTCCTCTTAGCTCAGATCCTCTTTGTTTGTGGCTTCGAGAAAACCCGTAGAACATTGTATTTTGGGATCCCTCAGAAGACTAAGTTCAGTGTTCCACAACTTTGAGAAAGATTTTATCCAAGTACAAAGTGGATTTTGAAAGTTTCCAAAATAGCTGGGGGTATTTTGGATAACAAAATCTCTTACCCTAATTACATGCCTCCTTGAGTGTTCTAAATGTCTTACAAATAGAAACCTAGTTTCACGTTTATGTATAATAATGTAAATTTTAGTGCATAGATATATATTCTAAGTTTCAATTTATAGAGATTAATTATAGAGATTAACTTAATATTATTCAATTTACGGTAAATCATAGCCTATAAATTTCCATTTACTAGATTAAGGGAAGGAAAATATAGACACCCAAAATTTACATTTGGGGGTTGATAATGCTAGCTTTAAGTTATATCCCTTATAGAATACTTTCACACACAAATAGATCTCAAATGGACTATTACGTGGCTTGCAAATCCTAAACTATAATACTATGAAACCTACAAAAATTTCTAAATGCTAGTCTAAAACATATCTCATATTTTGTGAAAACATTTCCAGACCATCATGGTAGCTTCTGCCCTATTGGATAGGATCGTTCAGTTGATCCTATCCTTCCTAGTCAAACTTTTCTAGGGTTATCTAATGGTTAGTTTTTCAAAGGTATATCTTATATCACCCTTCTAGGTCATCTTTTTGTGAAATATCACCCATGGATCCATATAAATATTAATTAATCCTACTCATTGATTCACTTGGCTATCACTTGGTACCTATTTGAAAATCACCCAACAACGATTAGTTTTCATCTCCAAATATCAAGAAAATTTACCGTAATCTTCCTTATTTCAGGATATTACATTAGGAACAACCCTTAAGTAGGTTTGAAGCACTCTAAATCCAACCAAGAGCATTCCAAGAACAGTCAAAATAATTCCAAACTAAGTCAAAACTAAGTGTTATAAAGTATCAAGGGCAAAATTCTAGTTGCATACATGTGGTTGCATCCTCATAATTGCACATTCAATTAGGTGGACAACTATGTGGGTTTTATGCCTCTTTAGAGTAGTGTTATGTACATAGCACATATGTGCAACAACCCAAATTGTTGACACCTTTTTATAGGGTTTTAAAGGAAACTAAGATTTCAAGAGAAGAAGGATGGTTTTAATAGTTTGTGAAGATCTTTCAAATATCAAATCATAGTTAGGGAACTAAAATTAGAAGTTGCAAATGGTCATACAAAAAAAAGTTGTTTTTTATTAGTGGGATAAGTCCATGTAATTGTGGATAGGTTGATTGTTGTGTTCCACATGTTTTTTTTCAGAGCGCAATTACAGCTCTAATTTCAAAGATTAAGAAAATACAAATAGTTTCCAACATGTTTCACTCTAGTTCACATCTAGATCGTATCATGCCCAATATTTTCCTTCGTAGAATATCCCATTGATATCGTGTACATCACGTAAAAATTTGGTTCATATTTTTTTATTTTAGACACATTAAAATGAAGTTAACTATCAAAGATCGAAAAATGCTCGTCCACTAAAGGTGGCAAGAGTGAATCAAGTACAACTAATACACATGAGAACTCTTGTCTATAGATAACTTAAAGTTCAGTAACTTTATTTGGGGAAATAAAGATAGACCATTATGTCGCTGCTAGAGTCGCTTAGGTTTCAAACATGATCCTCCCACCAAGGAATCCCATCAACAGGATAGGTGTGATAATACAATCATTATTCCGAGTAGTTAAATTTAATCAAGGTATAACTATTTGACCGTAGATCTAATTGTACAGATTGGGATCTCTAATCAAGTCCTCATAAGTGAGTATTTCCATGATTAAACACCAAACATCGTCGTAAAAGGTTGCGTAGTGCGAAAACTCTAATAAGGGATGTCTCCAAATAAACTCAAAGTTTCTTAAGCTAACTAGAGTACTAACTTGTGTATGTTTAGTCTAGAGCGTTAAGTTTGATCGATGAGTGGTGACAATAGTATTGTATTAATTTTGCCCTTACGATTGATAGGAAGATTGCATTTTTCTTAAATATGATTTATTATTATCATAACCAAATATTTTTTATCAAATGGTGAAGATACATCCCTAGCTTTGATTACTCCACGGGTGATAATTCATTTCTAAGTAATAACCTTATACTTAATGCCAACTCTTTTTTTACAAGGGTAACCGTATTTTTCACTTTTGAGTCTTTAGAATCAAAAGGGGAATTATTTTACCTTACCAAGGGTTCATTCTATCTACCAAGGTAATAATTTGCTTAGATAAGATTTGAATATTTTTTAACTCCATTATTTGGCATTAAAAACATCCAAAGATTTAAAAGATAGATTTCAAAGCAAAGTGATCGTATAAACTCATTAGAGCCATAGAATCCAATTTAGACCCTAATTCAATCACTTAGACACCCAACTTAAAAAAAAATATCTTTTTAACAAATTTAATAGTTAAAGTGAACTTAGCACATGTGTCTAACCCTAGATAACCCTAGGATCGATTTACTATACACCATTGATTTCTTTTTTTAAATTCTAGATTCACTTATCTCCTCTATGCATTTTTATTCACTCTTTATTCTTCTCATTTCCTTGCATGTTTTTTCTGTGCAAGTGGAAAAGTTTCTATGAAGGGAGGTAGAGGTTCAAAGATGGTTTTTCTTTCCATTGATTTATTACAAACCCCAAATGGATTTAAAATCAAGACACAAGTATCTTCCTTTTTGGAAAGTATATTATTTACAAGCTTATGGAGCTTCCATTTAAATTTCATGTTACAAATGGTGGATCTTCGAATTGATCATGATCATATATACCCATACAAGATATCTTATTTCACATATAAACATATTTTAAAACCCGACTATTAGATTTTCTTTTGTTTTCTTTTTGAATTAAAGGCCAAGATAGGAGCGGCCGCCTAATTGAACTCATGGGTATGTGATATATATAGTTCCAAACCTACTGGTGGCTGGGGAAAATGAGTATGTGGTAAGTGGGAAGGCCGTAATGGGGTGGCAATGAGCCACACATTCACTGGCTGAGTACAAGGTTTGTAACCCTAAGTTTGGATGAGCCCTACCAAATGTGATAAATAGGATCTAGGGTCGCGGCCAGGTCGCAACTTCACACTCTTTTTGTTTTCATTTAGATTTTATCATTGTTGTTTTTGTTGTTGTTGTTGTTATATGGTTATTATGACTGAAGAACAAGTCAAGAGGAAATTTTTGGTTTAAATATAATTATAAGTCTTTTACCAATGCCATAGTTTAAAATTAAATTTTTATTAGAATCCTCCATTTTTTCTTCCAACCTAGGTTCCCGAAATAATAAATTTGTTTTGTTTTGTAAATATATATGGCTATAATAACTTGACTACTATATCATTAGTATATGTACAATGTATAACATATATATTGTATTGAAAACTCAATATTCTTATTAAAAGTATGAAGAATTAAATTGGGATTCTTTCATTGGATCTACTCAAAATAGGACAATCCATAACCCTCATTTTCTTTTTGCATAAGTTTATTTAATTGATACTATGTATGATTAATGACATGAATCCCACAAACTCAACCACATTGCATATTTCTTAAAACCCTCAAATCAATATCTATTTTTTATTTTTTTAAAAAGAAAAAGAGTTGATGGGTTGTTAATTGCATGAGTTAGCATATATTCCTATTTTAAATGCAACTCCACAACTTTAATTAAAACGGGTGTCAAACACTTAAGAACACTAAAAAACTATTTTTCTCTTTACACCATTTTTTACAATTGTTTCCTTTTCCCCTCAATCTCATAAGAGGAATAAAACAATATATCCAAAAAATAATATCTCCATTCCTACTTATCATTAAGGTTTTATGGGAATTAAAGGAGATTTTATTTATTCATACCCAAAAATTCAACCTATCAAATTAATGATAACACAAGAGATACAATGATATTTACAACTCTAATCTAAACCTTCTGACAAACTTCATTTCCTTACAAAATTTACAAGAAGAAATATATTTAAAATATAAGTATATAAGCCTCCCTAAAAAAGGGAACAACACGCCAAATTTTTGATTGAAAATAACTCATCTCCAAGCAAGGATGCAAGCTCCACCTACATAATCATTTCTTCAAAATCCATAAAAAGTAGATGCTTGGTTATCCACTCAACCTATAGGCATCATTACATACCACTTCCCCATAAGGATAGCATGTTAGTCTCCCTCCAACCCCATGGGAGAGATTGGAAACGTGTTTTTGGTGTGTATTATTTTCCACATCATTAGGTGAGTCATCTCACTTAGGTGAGATCGTAGGTCCATGTGTCATTTAGGGGTCATCATGAGATTCTCTTATGCGTCAGTGCGTAAGCACATCAGTGCGTCAGTGTGTCAGCGCGTCAGTGCGTCATATGCGTCATTGGGAGTTACACTTCTATTCTACGAATGTAACTCCCCCTCTCTACTCAAGTTGTCATGATTGCAGCACTGGGGGTTACTCAGCACCTCCTATATGTACACCCCATTTGATCTATGAGATAGAGGAGAGTTTTATGGCTTAACCAGGTTCTGCCCATGTTTCAAATATTTGCATGCACATTCGGTTGATACTCGCTCCTCCTGAGATCTCTTCATGCTGCCGTTCACACGTCCGTTGATGTGCACGTCGTCCCTCGTGATCCTTGCTTGCGGGTTTTAAACCCTCTTTCATGGTATCAGAGCAGATCTTGTGGATTCGTGCACTCCTCAGCTTTGCTCATGTGTTTCCCGGCTTCCGGCGTGATCTACAAATCTCGTGCGTGTGCCGTAATGGTTATTTCTACTGTGCGTTTATTGCATTGATTTCAGGCATTTTTCGAGTTTTCGGGTGTTCGTGGTTTTCCAGCTTTTGCATGTAGTTTTCAGAGGTGATTTGGAGTTTTGGTTGCAGTTTGAAGTTTCATTGCAGAGTTTGAAGGTCTGGGTTTTGCATGTTTTTCATTAACCTTGACCGATCGATCTCCTCAACCGTTGTGTTCACTGTTGGCTCTGTGTTGGTTTTGCACTGGTACGTTTTGCGTTGAATCCTTCAACCACTCGGTTTCTCAACTCCTCCAGCTCATGCTTCTTGGACTACGTTGCTAACTCAGGCTTTTGTCTCACGTTTCGACTCGTGAATTTTGTGGCACCTCAGCCATTTTTTGGCACCCGGTCTAGTTGGCACTGCATTGTTTGATCATGGGTGGGAGTCTTTGAATTACAGTAAATGGACTGTGCATTCTTCTCTTCCCCTAGATCTCCGAGTCTCGTGTTATGTGTTGGAGCTCCATGTGTGCATTTGGCTTTATGCTTGCCATTTACTGGTGTGACTGCCCTTAGCTAGGACCTGCAGTTTTTGTGTGTTTTCTCTGCCTTGTTGGGGCTTTACTTTCCCCTCATGCTCATTGTTGTGGATCTACTCTCTATCCTTCTTTGCACAGCCAGCCACATGTGATTTCTCCTGCACTTCCATTCTCCTACTCGTGAGCACATCTCCCGCTACCTACTCATGGATTTGCAGTCTCACCAGCTCTGGTCGATGTCTGTACATAACCTGACATCTCCTTCAGACCTCCACGTGGCTGCTGCACCTTCCAAATCGGGCTCCCACGTCCTAGATGTTTTCTCTGGCCCTGACCTGGTCTTTTCAATGGATACTCCTCCACACGTGCTCTGCAGCACTGTTGACCGCCCCCACCAACTCAAGCACGTGGCCATTTCACTCTCCAGCACTAGTAACGGCACTGACATTGTTCGTTGCTTCCAAAGCGACCTCCCACATGCCTCCTCAACGAGGATTCCCTCCTTGGCATTGGGTTTTCCACATTTCAACGGTCACGTTCCACATAGCCCAAAATGTGGGCCCCTTCCTCTTTTTTAATGTTTTGAGGTAAAAAAAAAGAACATTCATTATTCAACATGGCATGTAATTGATTTTTAAGGTTGTATTTTTTGCTTGTTTATATCCATCCTTCGAGTGTCGAAGATGGAGGGCGAGGTCCGAGGTTGGCAGGAGGCTAACCCCCCCTCGCAGTCAAAACAAACCCCTACTAAAATTATGTGTCATTTCCAACGAGTACCCACACGATACCCTTTGCACCCATCTCGTGTACTTCTTAAATGCGTTTCCAGCATCTAGTGTATTTTTCCATCAGTTACGGGAATTGTTTTAATGCTATAATTTTTGACTCGTTGCTCGGATCTGAGCACTTCTTTAGTCAAAGCTTCATGTTTTCTCGCATTCTACATGATGGGATTATCAGTTTTGTAAACACACTACTTTATAAAGTTCCACATTCTAGGGGGGTTGATTGTACTCTACGGCCTTCACACGCAGACGCGTTATCGGCTGAATCTGACATCTTGCTTTTGTGCATCTTGCACTTTTCATCATGGAGAGTGCTCTTTCTAGACTTGAGAATCGTAGGATCGCCTTACAGCCTCCGCCACTTATTACTGGGAGAGGGAACTATTCAGTTTGGCGTGCTTCCATGGAACGTTACTTCGCCCATGAGGGTATTTTACCCTTCTTGCTTGGGCCAGTTCCTACACCCATTGATCATCATCATCTAGAGGACTTCCTTGACACCTGTGACCATGTCTTTGGTCACATGATGATGCATGTCTCTCGTTCTCTCTAGTTTCATGTGGCAGACTCAGATCCACCCCACCGTGTCTAAAGCATTCTTCAGTCCTTCTATGGAGACCCTTCACATACTGCAGTCGTTGTTCCTGTTGCTGATTCAGTTGTCTCCTCTTCTTCATGTGATGACAGTTCCACTAACATAGACTCATTTGGTTCTACTTCTGATGACGAGGATTGTGCACCCAGTTCTGATGTCGAGAGTACTACAAAGGACTCTTCTCCTCTTTCTCTCACTATTCAAGAGAGTGTATTCACCCCTCACATCTCATTAGATATCGAACAGTCTCCTACTCAATCTCACACATTCATCACACCCGCCTCCTTTCCACTTCCAGTGTGCGAGGCCCCTTCCACTCCTCTACCTTCATTGGATGACTCATACCTATCTGACATCGCTCTTCTATTTGTTGAGCCCCCTCATTGGGACGAGTATCTGCCTGACCTTAGTTGTCTTTTCGCAGAGTCTACTTGTGATGCACTACAGGTCCCTCATCCATCTATAGGTGTTTCAGAGGAGTTCATCATCTTTGTTGTTGGGAGTTCCCCTTTCAGGAATCATGTCACTTCCACATTTCTAGAGGCCTTCATTGATCCACCCTCAGCTGTGGATCCCTTTTCTATTGTGGAGGATGTTTTGTTCCTTTCACATCACTTGGACATCCTTTCTGTCGGTGTTCCTCCTTTTCACTCTGATAGTTCTACGCACGTGGCATTACCTTTAGTTCCTTGGCACTCACTCGCTAGACCTATGTCACACTTCCATGAACTAGACTTGGAGTTCTTCGTGTTGTTGCCTTCATTTTCCTTTGTGGAGTGGACAGACTTCCAGCACATCATTTCTATCCTTTCGAAGGGCAGGCACACTATTCAGTGTGGGTGGCTCTTCTTCAGTCTAGAGGCAAAGGATCTAGTCATCGACATTCTTCTGGGAGACCTCCTAGAGCTGTAAAGTTCAGATCCGTCCATGGCATCTTCTGCATTCCTCTCGTCTCCCTCTTCTTCTCTCTTCTTCTTCTTTCCGAGAGATTTCCTCTTTGTACATGGGTACCTTTTTAAGCCCATCTATAGCTAGGACCCATCCTTGGCATCTTTCTTAGATTAGAGAGTGTTTTGTTCTCTTGTGGTGGATGTTTTTCCCACTGGGTTTTTCCTTCACTGCTTGGGACTTCTTTTTATATGTGGGTACCTCATCAGGCTTTGTGTCGGGACCCATTTCTCATTTCTGACTTGCTGCCTCATCCTAAGTTACGATGAAGGGGGGTGTTGGTGTGTATTATTTTCCACATCATTAGGTGATTCATCTCACTTAGGTGAGATCGTAGGTCCATGTGTCATTTACAGGTCATCATGAGATTCTCTTACGCATCAGTACGTTAGAATGGTAGTGCATCAGCGCATCAGTGCGTCATATGAGTCATTGGGAGTTACACTTCTATTCTGGGAATGTAACTCCCCCTCTCCTACTTGAGTTGTCATGATTGCAGCACTGGGGGTTACTCAACACCTCCTATATGTACACCCCATTTGATCTATGAGATAGAGGAGAGTTTTATGGCTTAACCAGGTTCTGCCCATGTTTCAAATCTTTGCATGCACATTCAGTTGATGCTCGTTCCTCCCGAGATCTCTTCATGTTGTTGTTTGCATGTTCATTGATGTGCACATTGTCCCTCATGATCCTCGCTTGCGGGTTTTAAACCCTCTTTCACGTGTGTCCAAGTTTCACAAGAACAGTAAGTAAGACAAACAATAAAACATACACTCAAGCATAATATCTTCAAATCCATTACCACACATACCCAAGAAACTCCATACTTTTCAAGAGGAAGAAGGGAGTCAAGAAAATACATAATATACGCATTCCAAATGGACATCAACACTATACAAACCACCAAGTCTCCTCTTAACTCTCCAAAGACCCTAACTCTCTTACTATTCATCAAGGAAAGTAGAGAAGAAACCAAGGGTAACTTACAATAACCAAAAAAATCCTTCACTTACATTCAAAATTTGAAACAAAAATAAGAGATCAAGCATAGCTTCCAATCGTGATCAATAACAATTATGTGAGATTTACCTCACAAGAAAAACATTCAAGGTCCAATTAGCAAGCACATTTCACCAAAGGCTTCTCCTCCTTTCCCAAGTTCCCATCCAAGTGAAAATTCCAAAAATGAAAATCCTCCAAAATTCCCCCTCCTATCCAAAATGGAGGTTTAAGAAAGAAGAGGCCCAAAACCATCTACAAATGGGAGGGTGACATGGGTCACCTATCCCTTCCCAAACAAAAAGTCTTCATAAAAAATAAGACAACAAACATAAATGGAGGAGATTCCCTCAAAAGACTCAACCGATAAAAAATGTCACTCCAAAACCAAGAAGGTACCCAAAACACAGCCATAAAGATTGATGGGGATAAGTAAGGTCCATTTTGGAGGGAAGAAACCTTTTTCCCTTGGGAAAATTCCACCTACTCATATACCATGTCTATGGGGTACATTTTCATGAAAGAAAGACCCCCAACTTTTCAAAGCACTCTTTCAAACTTCCACTTTTATTAAAATTTAATATTTTGGCATAAGTGGATTACTAAGAGGGTTGTGGGTCCCACCTAGCCCTTGAATAGGTGGTCTATCACTCTCTTAAACAAGGCTAAACTAAAATAATCAACCCATAATCAAGAGAAAACCAAATAACCATTTAAAGTTACAAAAAGCGTGCAATTAAAGTAAATAAAACCAAGTTAATTAAACGAGGGTAAGAAAACCAAGAGTGGCCAACTAGAGGGCCAAAGATAATCCAAGTTCCCATCCAAGTGAAAATTCCAAAAATGAAAACCCTCCAAAATTCCCCCTCCTATCCAAAATGCAGGTTTAAGAAATAAGAGGCCCAAAACCATCTACAAATGGGAGGGTGACATGGGTCACCTATCCCTTCCCAAACCAAAAGTCTTCATAAAAAATAAGACAACAAACATAAATGGAGGAGATTCCCTCAAAAGACTCAACCAATAAAAAATGTCACTCCAAAACCAAGAAGGCACCTAAAACACAGCCATAAAGATTGATGGGGATAAGTAAGGTCCATTTTGGAGGGAAGAAACCTTTTTCCCTTGGGAAAATTCCACCTACTCATATACCATGTCTATGGGGTTCGTTTTCATGAAAGAAATACCCCCAACTTTTGAAAGCACTCTTTCAAAGTTCCACTTTTGTTAAAATTTAATATTTTGGCATAAGTTGATTACTAAGAGGGTTGTGGGGCCCACCTAGCCCTTGAATAGGTGGTCTATCACTCTCTTAAACAAGGCTAAACTAAAATACTTAACCCATAATCAAGAGGACACAAATAACCATTTAAAGTTACAATAAGCATGCAATTAAAGTAAATAAAACCAAGTTAATTAAACGAGGGTAAGAAAACCAAGAGTGGCCAACCAGAGGGCCAAAAATAATCCAAGTTCCCATCCAAGTGAAAATTCCAAAAATGAAAATCCTCCAAAATTCCCCCTCCTATCCAAAATGGAGGTTTAAGAAATAAGAGGCCCAAAACCATCTACAAATAGGATGGTGACATGGGTCACCTATCACTTCCCAAACCAAAAGTCTTCATAAAAAATAAGACAACAAACATAAATGGAGGAGGTTCCCTCAAAAGACTCAACCAATAAAAAAATGTCACTCCAAAACCAAGAAGGCACCTAAAACACAGCCATAAAGATTGATGGGGATAAGTAAGGTCCATTTTGGAGGGAAGAAACCTTTTTCCCTTGGGAAAATTCCACCTACTCATATACCATGTCTATGGGGTTCATTTTCATGAAAGAAAGACCCCCAAATTTTCAAAGCACTCTTCCAAACTTCCACTTTTGTTAAAATTTAGGATTTGGGCATAAGTGGATTACTAAGAGGGTTGTGGGGTCCACCTAGCCCTTGAATAGGTGGTCTATCACTCTCTTAAACAAGACTAAACTAAAATACTTAACCCTTTATCAAGAGGACACAAATAACCGTTTAAAGTTACAATAAGCGTGCAATTAAAGTAAATAAAACCAAGCTAATTAAACGAGGGTAAGAAAACCAAGAGTGGCCAACCAGAGGGCTAAAAAATAATCCAAGATGATGAATTTAATATATTCATCATTGAACGATGATGAGATAAACATGACCAAAAAACAAGTGGGGAGATAAATTTGGCCCAACCGGCCATTTGTATAACTTGGAGGTGCAATCACTGAGTCCCATGTTCGCCTATGGCTTAGCATGTCACCTGCATACTCAATTGAAAACGTCATACATGCTCAACAAATATGATAAATGAAATATTCCCACAAATTCCAAACACTCAATTCATTAAAAATCAACTAGCCAATAATTATAATTTCATCCATTCATTATATAAGGTGTTTGAATTTACAAAAATCAACCAGGGTTCATTTTAAGAAGCAGGTGGTAAAATGGAGGTGGAAAATCCCCGACGAATATAGGTGGATCCACTTTCGCGTAAAGGCAAATTTTCCATGTTTTTGAGAACTAAAATTTTTCCTGCACAAATGGAAAATTTTCTACAATTCCACCTACTCATATACCATGTCTATGGGGTTCATTTTCATGAAATAAAGACCACCAACTTTTCAAAGCACTCTTCCAAACTTCCACTTTTGTTAAAATTTAAGATTTGGGCATAAGTGGATTACTAAGAGGGTTGTGGGGCCCACCTAGCCCTTGAATAGGTGGCCCAACACTCTCTTAAACAATTCTAAACTAAAATAATTAACCCCTAATCAAGAGGACACAATTAACCCTTAAAAGTGACAATAAGCGTGCAATTAAACGTAAATAAAACCAAGTTAATTAAATGAGGGTAAGAAAACCAAGAGTGGCCAACCAGAGGGCTAAAAAATAATCCAAGATGATGAATTTAATATATTCATCATTGAACGATGATGAGATAAACATGACCAAAAAACAAGTGGGGAGATAAATTTGGCCCAACCGGCCATTTGTATAACTTGGAGGTGCAATCATCGAGTCCCATGTTCTCCTACTGGCTTAACATGTTGCCTACATACTCAATTGAAAACGTCATACATGCTCAACAAATATGATAAATGAAATATTCCCACAAATTCCAAACACTCAATTCATTAAAAATCAACTAGCCAATAATTATAATTTCATCCATTCATTATATAAGGTGTTTGAATTTACAAAAATCAACCAGGGTTCATTTTAAGAAGTGGGTGGTAAAATGGAGGTGGAAAATCCCCGACGAATATAGGTGGATCCACTTTCGTGTAAAGGTGAATTTTCCATTTTTTTAAGAATTAAAATTTTCACCTGCACAAATGGAAACTTTGTCTACAACTCCACCTACTCATATACCATGTCTATGGGGTTCATTTCCATGAAAGAAAGACCCCCAACTTTTCAAAGAACTCTTCTAAAATTCCACTTTTGTTAAAATTTAATATTTGGGGATAAGTAGATTACTCAGAGGGTTTTGGGGGCCCACCTAGCCCTTGAATAGGTGGTCTATCACTCTCTTAAACAAGGCTAAACTAAAACACTTAACCCATAATCAAGAGGACACAAATAACCATTTAAAGTTACAATAAGCGTGTAATTAAAGTAATTAAAACCAAGTTAATTAAACAAGGGTAAGAAAACCAAGAGTGGCCAACCAGAGGGCTAAAAAATAATCCAAGATGATGAATTTAATATATTCATCATTGAACGATGATGAAATAAACATGACCAAAAAACAAGTGGGGGAGATAAATTTGGCCCAACCGGCCATTTGTATAACTTGGAGGTGCAATCACTGAGTCCCATGTTCTCCTATGGCTTAACATGTCACCTGCATACTCAATTGAAAATGTCATACATGCTCAACAAATATGATAAATGAAATATTCCCACAGATTCCAAACACTCAATCCATTAAAAATCAACTAGCCAATAATTATAATTTCATCCATTCATTATATAAGGTGTTTGAATTTACAAAAATCAACCAGGGTTCATTTTAAGAAGTAGGTGGTAAAATGGAGGTGGAAAATCCTTGGTGAATATAGGTGGATCCACTTTCACGTAAAGGTGAATTTTCCATTTTTTTGAGAACTAAAATTTCACCTGCACAAATGGAATTTTGTTTGCAACTCCACCTACTCATATACCATGTCTATGGGGTTCATTTTCATGAAAGAAAGACCCCCAACTTTTCAAAGAACTCTTCTAAAATTCCACTTTTGTTAAAATTTTAGATTTGGGGATAAGTAGATTACTCAGAGGGTTTTGGGGCCCACCTAGCCCTTGAATAGGTGGTCTATCACTCTCTTAAACAAGGCTAAACTAAAACACTTAACCCATAATCAAGAGGACACAAATAACCATTTAAAGTTACAATAAGCGTGTAATTAAAGTAATTAAAACCAAGTTAATTAAACAAGGGTAAGAAAACCAAGAGTGGCCAACCAAAGGGATAAAAAATAATCCAAGTTCCCATCCAAGTGAAAATTCCAAAAATGAAAATCCTCCAAAATTCCCCCTCCTATCCAAAATGGAGGTTTAAGAAAGAAGAGGCCCAAAACCATCAACAAATGGGAGGGTGACATGGGTCACCTATCCCTTCCCAAACCAAAAGTCTTCATAAAAATAAGACAACAAACATAAGTGGAGGAGATTCCCTCAAAAGACTCAACCAATAAAAAATGTCACTCCAAAACCAAGAAGGCACCTAAAACAAAAATGAACCAAGGTTCATTTCCCAAGTTCCCAGGGTGTAAATAAAGTAACCAGGGTGCAATTAAAGTAAATAAAACCAAGTTAATTAAACGAGGGTAAGAAAACCAAGAGTGGCCAACCAGAGGGCTAAAAAATAATCCAAGCTGATGAATTTAATATATTCATCATTGAATGATGATGAGATAAACATGACCAAAAAACAAGTGGGGAGATAAATTTGGCCCAACCGGCCATTTGTATAACTTGGAGGTGCAATCACTGAGTCTCATGTTCTCCTATGGCTTAACATGTCACCTGCATACTCAATTGAAAATGTCATACATGCTCGAAAAATAGGATGAATGAAATATTCCCACAGATTCCAAACACTCAATCCATTAAAAATCAACTAGCCAATAATTATAATTTCATCCATTCATTATATAAGGTGTTTGAATTTACAAAAATCAATCAGGGTTCATTTTACGAAGTAGGTGGTAAAATGGAGGTGGAAAATCCTTGGTGAATATAGGTGGATCCACTTTCACGTAAAGGTGAATTTTCCATTTTTTTGAGAACTAAAATTTCACCTGCACAAATGGAAAATTTTCTACAAATGTTGATGCCTTGTTGTCATGCGTCAGGAAGGCTTCTTGACATGCAACAGAAGGTCTTGTTGTCGCATGTCAATAAGCCTTCCTGACACGTGAAAAAAGGCTTGTTGTCGTGCGTCAAGAAGCCTTCTTGACACATGATAGCAAGACTTTCTATCACGCGAAAAGAAGGCTTTTTGACACATGAAAGCAAGTCTTTTGTCATGCGTCAAGAAGCCTTCCTAACATGTGACAGCAAAACCTTCTATCGTGCATCAAGAATCCTTCCTAATGTGCAACAACAAGCCTTTTGTGCCACGTCATGAAGACTTATTGATGTGCGAAATCAAGCCTTCTATCATGTGTCAAGAAGGCTTCTTGACGCATGACAAAAGGCTCCCTGTCACACATCAAGAAGCCTTCCTGACGCACGATAGAAGGCTTGTTGTCGCGCGTTAGGTAGGCTTCTTATCATGCATCAGGAAAGGTTTTGAAACCCTATTTTCTCCTATAAATACCCTCCCACCTGTCATTTTTGCGTTTACACTCTCCGGCTCCAGAAATTTCTCGTTTACAAGAATCAATTTCAGGTACAATCAAGCTCAAGGACAAGTACAATGGTGACTACAAGTGTAACCCAAGGCCAAGCTCAGGACCAAAATCCATTAGAAAATCTAGTTAACCCCAAATCCCATTCCAAGGGCAAGATACTATATACAAATTTGTTGTGCCCCCGCATTCAGACAGTTTTGCAAATGAATTCGGAATACAAGGATTTGGTCGATGCATGTGATTTTGATGGGCTCGTTAAGATGCCCTAGTTTGAAATAGATCATGATATTTTGAATTACCTACTCTCAACTTACAATACAAAGGAGAATTTGTTTACTGTTACTATGGACAATGGTCGTATGTTTCAATTTGGTGTCAATCCAGTTGATATTCATCACTTAACAGGCCTTCCATACAAAAATTTCCCCATTGTCACAACGAAAGCAACCCTTGTCAAAACTGAAAAGAAGTACCTCAAATCGACTTTCAGTTTCCATGTTGATTGTATGTATAAACTGTTTTCAATTTTCATTTTATATTTTCAGTTTTTGATATTAATCTCTAATCTTTAATCTCTAACCTGTAATCTATTTTCGATATTAATTAAATTGGCTTTTTGGATTTTTGAAGCTCATGTCAATAAATCAAGATATGGTGTGGATACGCAAGGAATTGCAAACCACTTTCTTCATGTTATGATTTATTTCTTTCAAGCCAAAATTATTTTGCAGGGTCGGAAAATGGATATACCAAACTGGGCTATTGCATACATTCTTGCAACTATCAGAAAGTAAAAATTTGATTGGTGCACTTTTTTATCGAATAAAATAAAAATTAATATTAAAAATGCATCGCTTTCTGACAAACCAGCTAGTCACTCCACAAACTATCTCGTTGGCCTTTATTACGAGGCTCTTTTTAATTTAAAAGACAAACCAATTCCTACTTGCACATATGAGACATTAAAGAATTTGTCGATTCCATTTCAAGAACAACAGGTATAAGTTTGTATTTCGATATAAGACTAACATTATGTTCATCTGGAATCTAATTAATTATTGAATATTTGTAGAAAATATTTTTAGAGGCCCTTCCATGAAAAAAATTTGCATCAAGAGGAAGAGGCCAACAACATGTTGAGGCGTTGGCAGATTCCCAATCTGAAATGGAATTCCACTCATCTTCGAACCACCAACCCTTTGAATTTGTTAAATGCCAGAGACGTAATACCCTAACATTTACTATTTATAAATTCTCATTTTGTATTTTCAATTTACCATTTACCATATTGAACTGACATACAATCGATTGTTGCTAACATCACAGGAACTTTGGACAATGTCGGGGCTTCTCAAAGTCAGCCGTCTTCACCAACTCACTAAGTTTAGTCATATGCAATTGTCACTTCTCAAACACCCGTACAAAAATCCTAGCAACACACAGCTCAAACATAACCAACTACTACTCCAACATGGCCACCTCAAGCTCCGTGACACATTACCCCTCAACAAGGTGTGATATAATTGCTTAAATACAAGAGTCAAGTTTTCAATAGTTTAACAGTTTTCCTCCGGCCCCATTATGTACAAATAGTGGCACTTCCCCCTCCACCAATACAATTCAAAATAGTGGGACACTAAACAGTGCCTCCTCATTTCGAATTCCAACCCTCTCTCTCGGTGGCTTGCCCATCGCAATGGGCATATCAATTTTAAATAATATAAATTTAGATGAAGATTACTTGGTCATTGATAGCAATGACCCATCAGGATTTTTTAATACACATGAGATGATTCAAGGCTAGCAGGTATACTTCAATTTCAAATTTCATTACTTTTCATTTTAGATTTATTTATTTGAGTATTGATTTATTTTATCGTAAATAGGATCAGACCACCCAAAGGTAGAAAAAATTAGTAGTCGATCAACCAAAAATCCCCCATACCTCTCCAGCTACATTATCTTCTTCAGATACAAATGGTGAACAATTGCTACCATTTCCTTTAGAGAATTTAATTGGTAATGATTTTCAATCCCATGTCACATATTTTATTGTACCTCATATCAGACAGCTTATATAATGGGAGAGATAGGCTAAATTACTAATCAATGAAATAATAAGTCGTTATGAATTATTGGCAAAGAGAAAGTTTATATGCTGCATTCCAGATACAACCTGAAAAGATCAATTCCTTAATTACCCAAGTAAGAGGTGGGACTATCCCATATAACAACAACTATAAAGATGATATTTTTGATAAAGCATTAAAAAAATGGAAAATATTAGTGTTAAAGCTCATACATATTTTAACAAATGGTTTAATCATGAATATCTGGTAGCAATTGCAAATGCCAAGAGAGATAGAGTGGTTGTAAGTATTATCACTTTGAAACAATATTTTTTGTTAATTTGACCTTTTCTTAATTTAGTAATATGTTTAATTGAGATCACGTTTGTTGTGCATTTGAAATATTAAAATTTGAAGAGTCAACCAAAGGTGTTCTAGGTTCACTTGGAAACCGCTAAGAACAGTTTATCCGTATCAAAGAATTTGAAAGAAAATATTGTTTTAGTTTACAAAAAAATAATATACTAAAGCAGATAATTAAAGAGCATGGCTTTGACCCATAAATTTTATTCAAATCCAAGGCAGCTGCAGATCCCAGTTTGCTATCCCATGGAGATGTGACAAGGGAATAACAAAGGATCATAAAGAGTATAGATAGTGTTGCAGAAGATTTGATTAGTTATGGGATTATTCAAGCCATTGGGGAAAGGGGTAAATGAGGAGAATCCATTGGGGAAATGAGTACAACTACAGGAGTGAAAGCCATTGGGGAAAGGGGTACAAAAAATTGAGGGTTGAAAATTTTCATGATTGAGGGTTAAAACTTGAAAAATTGAAACTTTAAATTTGAAAGTTTGAAATACTTTATAATCTATATTTGAAAATTTTAAACTTGAGTTTGATGGTCATGATGTTTGAAAATTTGAAATACTTCATAATATGGAATTTTTGATCTTCTTATATATTATGTATAGAATTTTTAGATACATTAATTTGAATGTGA
Source organism: Taxus chinensis (assembly GCA_019776745.2). NCBI lineage: Eukaryota > Viridiplantae > Streptophyta > Pinopsida > Cupressales > Taxaceae > Taxus > Taxus chinensis. The sequence goes on from CM034153.1 coordinate 196,718,625, forward strand.
TGGCGTTATGATAATGGTTAATTATTTGTTTTACAAAAATATGGAATGTGGTATGACAAAGGCATCTTAGTACTTGTAATTAGGATTACATAGATGTGGATGATGACATTAGAATAGAATCATAGATATGGATTATCATTAGTTATATGTGGATGATGATAATGGATAATTTTTTTAAGAAAATTTGGAATGTGGTAGGACAGAGACATTTAAACATTCTCAAAATCTTCTAATGGATATGATATGATAACATTAGAATGGATATAGATGATGATGAATGATGATAATGGATAATTTTTTTAAGAAAAATTGGAATGTTAAAATAGATATGGATGATGATAAATTGTGGTGATAATGGATATATAATTGATTTAAGAATAATTGAGTGTGTCAGGAGTCTAGTGCTTACATCTTCTTACTACTTGTAAAATTCAAACTTTGTATCAGGTTTATCAAAATATTCTTCTCTCTACTTGTCAATTAAACTAGAACTTACATCTTCTATGATGACATTAGATGTGGATGGAGACATTAAAAGAGATATGGGTTATGAGGAATTGAGTGGACATATATTTTTAGCTTCAAGCATGATCATGGATAATGATGATGGATAATTGTTTTAAGAACTTTGTACTTGTAAAATTAGATCTTTGTATGAGGTCTGCATTTAAACCTTCTAAAAATATTCTTCTCTCTACTTGTAATGAATCAATGATATGATGACATTAGATGTGGATGAAGAATTGTATAATGGATAATTGTTTTAAGAAAATTTGGAATGTGTTATGACAGAAACATCTTAATATGGAAAAATCTTCCTCTCTCTAATTGTAAAATTTGAATGTGTGATTATATCCAAAAAAATTAAACACTTTATCAAAGTATTTTGCAAATACAAAAATAAATTAAACAAAATTGTAAAACCTCAAGCGATGTCATAGGATAGGGTTTAAGTTACCTCTTGTCTTTTAGATGGCTGTGAAAAAGCATATGGAAGGAAAATGAGAAAGCATCCTTCGTAGCATGATGCGTGCTAGAAGATATTTGATTCAAGAAAACTCAAAAGGAGAAATAGATTAGTATATAGATGGGTGAGTTTCCTGACATTGTCAATCCCGAGAAGTGAGAGCTTCCTAGGATGGATGTCAACCCACGTTTTCAAAAAAATAAATGAAATAATGATTGATCAGATTAATGAAGAAACAAAAGATTATAGAAAAATGCAAATGATAACATGTACATGTTTGGACAATAGAAGTCTGGAAGAGTATAACGGTGGAAGAATATGCAGTTATGAACTATGAATGTCTTGCAAATTAGTATGTAATAAATGCATGTAACTAACAGATTTTTAAAGCAGAATTTCATATTCGACAAATCCAAAATAGTGATTATATAAAACAAATTTTTTATAAATAATTTTATTTAAATAAATTTAAATATATATACCTATAACATCTTTAATGATAACAAGAGCTGAAACAAAATTTGATAAAAATCATCCTCAGTCAATATTTACATCTATAGAGTTAATATAAAATTGAATAAATAACCACAGTCAATATTTACATCTGTAGAGTTAATAATTGAATAAATAACCATAGTCAAACAATAAAAGTAAGGTTAAGGAGATACCTATTTAAAGCTGAAACAATCCATTATCAATAGTTTATTCAAAGTCGATGTTCTTTTCTGTAGAGTGTGACGACACACCAATTCAAGTCTCATCGTTGGGAATAGTTGTACTTATAGCTATATTATTTACACCTCTTCTTTCAGAAAGGGAATTCCAATGTGTAATTTCTCTTTTGAAAGGAAATGTTTCCATAGAGTAGCAAGAAACATAATACCTCAATCAAATTTCCATATTTTTATCCAACTTGTTTCTCAGTTTTGATTTTATAAATGATAAAGCACTGAAAACCCTTTCGTCCTCCACAAACCCCAAAATTATTGTTTGACATAACTCATATAATCTGAAATACTCATTGATGTCTTCTTGTAAGACAATAATTTGATATATTCCTTGCCAAAGCCTTGTAATAGCACCACTCTTAAAAGGTTCGTCTAAATTTTTATATTGGTTCCTCATTGTTGTTGTAAAATTTGTTGATTGAGACTATAATAAATGAACATTTAGTATACCTTTGATTTTCATACCCTTGACCTCTAAAGTCTTTGTGAAATGTTTCATTATTGTATCCATGGATTTATGGAAATTAATTCTTACAAAGTCTACACGAGCACCTTCAAAATTCCAAAAATTAGGATTCATCACACCCATTACTTCAAGAATTTTATATTTGGAGAAACCTTCTCTAATTTCAGATGATAAATATTTTGAAATTTTTTTAAGCTTTATTCTTGTTTCAACTATAACAGACTCAAAGAGATTACATGTCACAGGAATGTCTTCTTATTCCGATCCTATAATATCTTGATGTTTTCTCAAAATGTGCAGTGGTATGTCCCTCCCATTAACATTGATGCAGAGCTGATTGTGGATATTAAATCTCAAATAGTTACTGGGATTTTAAAGATCTAATAAATCTTTCCAATTCTTGAAAAAAGGTGTATCAAAACTATCTTGGGAACAATACAAGACATCAAGGCTTTGACATACCATGTTTCTCATCCATATAAAATCCACAATATAGATTAATCTCCCATGTGCATGCTTCATGAGTGTATTGATCTCCTGCAACATTGGAGGAATACCAACCAATGTACATAATCTCTCAAAATCAGTTAAATAGAACAGCAAGTCCCTCACCCTGTCAACTTCATGACGATATTTGTGCATGAAACAAACCAACAAAGGATACTCCTCATGAACTCTACATGCAGGTTCATACAAAGAAATCCATCTCGTCTCAACATCCTTCAGAAGTTTTTTGCCATTTGTAATTTCAATTGCAAATTTATGGAACTCAAGATAACACTTTGGGATGCTTGCCATATAGGCATGAATTTCTCTTATAAGGTCTTCTAATTTAGAAACATTTTCGTAGTTGCTTACCATTTTATACAGTAAATTCATTATGTGAGCTATACAGTGAATTACTAGCATATAAGGGGCCACTATTGTTTGTAATCTAACACATAACCGTGTACAGTGACCCTACATGACTGATGCACCATGTGCTCCGACGCATACCAACTTCATAGTAATTTCATAATCAGTCATTCCAATATTATCTTTCAAATGAGAAACAACTATTTTATGTAGGTTTTCAGCATTAAAATTTTCAACCATTTTCATAACACCCAGTAGATGAGGTGTTCTTATATGATTTTCTAATGTATAGACATGGATACATACCCATGCAATGTTTTCGACTGTTTTCACTTCATCAATTGAAAAAGAGATAAACTTAGCTTTTTTTACATTCTCTTTCAAATCTTCCTTCTCTATCATCAAAAGGCATTTTTCCATTTCCCGTGCACTACTGTCAGACCAATGAGCCTGAGGTACATTGGGCATTCCATTATATTGATACAAAACTTTGAAATGGAGGAAATATTAAATTGGTCTTCCTTTCTTTAGTATGTGAAATAAAGTAGAGAATTGTATGAGTTTTGCATGCACATTTGTTTGATTCATCTTACCAATTTGCGATGTGATCGTTCCTCCCTTTTCTATTAAATTTCTGCATTTTTTTGTTTTACTTCATACATTGCTGCATATTTAACATGTATGCATTATTTTTCATTTTTCCACCTGTGTGTTTTGATTTTCTGGCCATCCTCCCCTGTTACAGTCAAATATTGTTTTTCGTAGTGTTTTTCTATAGTGTCCACCTTTAGTTGCATTTTTTGTTGCTTTCCCAATTTCCATGTACATATTGTACATGTACATTCATATGGGATCTCTTCTGAATTAGATGACTATACAGGTTCTATAAACGAAACTTTGGTAGCCCAATCGAACATGTAAGTCCTCCCAATTTTCCACATATTCTTGTTCGTTTTCAATGTTTTACTTTTTTGAGTAGAATTCTCAGCAATATCACAATCACCTAGTTTCCTCTTTTGTGAACCAAAATTTGAATTTGATTTTTGTGTTCCATTTTTTGTGTATTTGTATGTGCGATATCTTGATGCACTCCTGGTTGCACCCCAACAGGAAGAATATCTTCAGGATCTGGCATCTCAATAGGTATATCTTCAAGATCTAGCATGGTATCATCATAGATGTCATTTGGTTGATACTATGCAGAATGCATGTCCACCTCGATATTACCTTCCACACACTCAGTACTTTGATTCTTTCTAGTGGTAGCTATATGGGTACTAGTGACTATGGTATCTGTCGTAGCAGAGTTTCCAAAATACTTAAACAGGGACTTATGATATTTCTTAGTTACTTTTTGGGTTTTCCCATTCTGAGCACTAGCACCTTCCATTATTCTGAATTGATTCATGCATCAACAAAAGCACAAATTCGTAAATTAGAGAAAATTGAGTCACGCATCAACAAACATAGTGATTTGCGCATCAGATAAACCTATGTCATGCGTCATCAAAAAAACCAAGTCACACATCAACAAACTTAGTTATGTTGCGCATCATTAAATGCAATGAGTCACACATCAACAAATATCCTTATCGCGCCTCAATAACAAGCCCTTTTTCACTCGTCAACAAGATCTCCTTGTCGACCATCCACAGAAAATATTTGTCTCGCGTCAGCAAATATTATATTTGTGCGTCAACTAAGTAATCAAATGATAAATCTGTATTGTGCTCTGGTGCTTAGAGTATATGCAAGTTCACAACTTCACGGTATTGGTAAGGTGTTGGTGGTAGTATACTACTTGGTGAATCACCTAGGTTTTTATAGGAGATGTTTTTAAATGTAGGCGAAGCCGAACCCAAAAAATATATATATACTGTCAATTTTAGGTGAACAAGACACTAACCTACTCCAAAAAAATCACCTTTTCAAATTTTCCTAAAATGAAATTTTCACCATATTACGAATATTCACCACTAAAATTATCCCTGGTTCAATATATGTATTTAAAATGTTTTAGTACAATAGTTATACTTAACGCCAAAAGGTTTATAAGGATGGTAAAACTAAAAAACTACCATTTCCTAAGGGCATTCCACGAGAGTTTTAATAAGAAAGAAAACACATTAAATATAATTAATATCACTTAAATAAAACATCAATATTATATCACTTTGGATTTTCAGTGATGGGTGAAGAAAACAAGTTAATAAAACTTCAAGATTGTATAACTTTGGATTTTCAACGATGGGTTTAGAAAATATTTACATTTGGTTATAAAATTATAATGATAATAATGACCGATTTTCCTTAGACAAAGTGGACCTCTACAAAAATCGTTTAGTGTATTGCACCTAAACAAAAAGGTCTTAATATCAATATTAAGGTATTAATTAATATTATGGTTTGATTTCATAGATGGACTATATACAGGTTTTATAATTGTGACTAGTTGGTTTTTGGTTATATCAAGAGTTATCAAGATTCATTGTTCCCATACAAATCCTATATTACACTAGTCAATGGATTAAATGGGTTAACTTACACTGGTCAATGGGTTAAATTACACTAGATAATGTATAATAATGCATTTAACCCATTGAATTGTTATGATCAAGTGAATGAGTTAAATTGCACTAGTGAATATAGGTTGGCATATAAGAGACTGAATAGGACACATATACTTGCATGGTCCTTTTGTCTTGGATCAATAGTTGGGTTTATGACATTTTATGATGTAATTACATTATATATGCTACAATTTGTATCTTATCTCCTACTTGAAAATTTATTATTATGGTGATTTCAAATTGATATTGGAGAATTGTTTTAGGTTATGGAAGTCTTTATATTGAGACATTCAGAAATAGTGTATGATCTAATAATGTCTAGTTAAATAAATCATCCATTCCAAACCATCATATCAAGCGTAAGGGTTTTATGGATTTTTTCTCCAACTATATTATATTTCCAACTTGAAAATGAAACCAAAATATGTCAATAATGCTAAATAAATTATTGGTATGGAAATTGATGAAAGCTGCTAGTTTTCTTTTATAACATCCTACAATTTAGTATTTTCCTTAACAATGAGTGATTAATGTAAAATTGGATTAAATAAATCTATGACAATATAATTGAGAAAGTGAATCACTATATAATGAAATATTTTTGTGAAAGGATATATTTATTTATCCTAATATATTTCATTAATAGAGGGATTTTTGCGTGTAAATCGCCTAGGAGTACCCATATGATCTTTGAGAGATATCAATAGAGACACATTAGTAATATGTAATCAATCACCTATAGAAGTGAATTTTATTAGCTTAATATTATGGATGGTTGGTTTGTGGTTATATAAAGAGTTATCAACATTCACTATTCCCATTGAAATCCTAAATTAAACTAGTGAATAGAAATACATTCCTTATCTATATCCATCAGATGCCTATAAGAGACTATATATTGTCATGAAAACCTTATCTTCATGCTAAACTAAATAAGATCCAGTCAATGAGTTAAATTACTATAGAAAATGTATAGTAATATATTTAAACCATTGACGTGTTATGATCAAGCGTATGGGTTAAATTACACTAACGAATATGGGTTGTCATATAAGAAAATAAAGATTACACACATTCTTTCTTAGCCATTTTGTCTTGGATCAATAGTTGGGTATATGACATTTTTTGGTGTAATTACAATATATATGCTATCATTTTTATCTTATCTCCTACTTGAAAATTTATTGCTAGTTACATTTGATTATAAAATCAGAATGATAATAATGACCGAATTTCCTTATAAAAAATGGACTCTACAACAACGGTTTAGTGTATTTTACCTAAACAAATGGACTTAATATCATGATTAACGTATCAATTAATATTATAGTGAAATTTCATAGATGGAATGCACACAAGTTACATAATTTTGACTAGTTGGTTTGTGGTTATGTCAAGAGTTATCAAGACTCATTGTTCCCATACAAATCCTAAACTACACTACTCAATGGATCAAATGGATTAAATAACATTGGTCAATGGGTTAAATTAGACTAAACAATGTATAGTAATGTATTTAACCCATTGACTTATCATGATCAAGTGAATGGGTTAAATTACACTAGTGAATATAGGTTGTCCTATAAGTGAATGAAGATTACACACGTTCTTGCATGGTCATTTTTTCTTGAATCAATAGTTAGGTAACTTATGACATCTTATGGTGTAATTACAATATATATGCTACAATGTTTATCTTATCTCCTACTTGCAAATTTATTATCATGGTGATTTTAAATTGATATTGTAGAATTTTAACAATGTATCGATGAAGACATATATTTGTAGCATAACATGAAACTCTATGATAATCAAAATTAGAAAAATATTTTAACTACATTATTAACGTCATTGTTACACTTAACATTCACATATTATCATTATTTTTCTCATGTTCTATTAGATGAAATCTAACAACACCATCTACATATAAAAATTACACTCAAAGTATTAAATAACACTAATTCATAATATGATAAATTGGAGATTAAGGAGCTTCATAAGTGAATTAGGGATATCGAAATATATAGGTAGAGAAACTATTAGTAAAAGATTTAATAAGAACCTATAAATTTGATTATGGTTCACATGTGTAATATAGTCTACATAATACCAAGATGTTCAACTCATTGTTCAATAACCTATAAAAATTTTCCATGATCTTCTATATTTAGTCTCTATTTTTTGCATCCACATGAAATCTCCACCTAATGAATTTGTAACTTGGTAGTAATTATATGATGGTTGTAATAATAATTGATGTTCAGTTCATAATCAACAAAGTGAATCCCACTTTGGAGAAATTTCACTAGGTTTAAATATGTTCCCTGCACTACAATTGATCCAGTAGAAAAATGTGTATCCTCACTTGTTATTTCACTTATTAGCTCCAATCTCTCTTATGTGCATCGTAACAAGTAGTACTCTACTTTCTCAAAATTTCCATCTTCTACAATGCCTATGAAGACATCACCTTCAATACAATCATTATAAACAAGTTTTTGTTGTTAGAGTCAAAAGATTAAATATTGAAAATTTTAAAATTAATTACACACACACACACACACACACACACACACACACACACACACACACACACACACACACACACACACACACACACACACACACACACACACACACACACACACACACACACACACACACACACACACACACACACACACACACACACACACACACACACACACACACACACACACACAATCAATCAATTCTAAAGTTATTCAATGAACAAATCCAATCCTCTTACAAAAATACCTTATTTAACAAATCTAGATATGTGGTCATAATCATGTAAAATCAAGGGCATGTCTTCTAAAGTATCATAATCATCTAATCCATATGAATCATCCAAAACTAAAGGAACTTTATTCCATTCAACTACATGACCATGTTGTTGACTATTGCACCATGTATGTGTTTCTCTTCATTCATTCATAACAAAAATAAGAATAATCCCTTGTACATATTGTCTAGTTATTAGTATTCAAAATCATCATAGAGTGAAAACGCCTAGATTTAGGAATCCTTGTACATCTATGTTTTGTCCTTCAATCAACACCTGATTAATCATGAAAACCCAAAGTTAAGAAAATAAATGTACACAGTTTTATGTGTAACTTGTATAATCAATTTCAAAATGATGTATGTAATGTGCATACTTGTAATCTCCCAAAACACTTTATGTGGGGCATGTTTGTTGGACACCTAAATTAACTAAGTACCTAGGGCATGAAACTTGGTGGCACATAGAAGCAGAGCATGAAGGAACATGTGGAGGTAGTTCTTGGAGATGCATGGAGTCTCGCACCCAGGAAGGATGGATTCGTGACTTAGTGATTTTTTGATCTGTAAACTTCTACTTTAGAACTCTACGAATCACACAATTATGTTGTTCTACTTTCAACTTTGGAAAATGACATATTTTATTGAAAAATTAGAGATTTTGTGACTTATTATCTAGTGTTATAGAAAGGAAATTGCAGAGAAGGAAATAATTCAAAACTTCAAGACCAACAATTTTATCCTAGAAACCTCGAATGGAGGAAAACCAGTTGAGAAGGGAAATTACTCTTTATTCCCTCTTTTATTGGTCTAATATAGACAATTACATACTACAATAAGTATGAAAAGAAGAAACAATGTAAACCTTCTTTCTAATTACTTTCTTGCTCTCTTTATACACCTTGCTCCTATAATTCCATTCCAGCACTAAAGATCTTACTCACTGCTCTCATCAAACTTTGTTTCTCGATCTCTTTAGATATTTGAATGATCATTATCTTGCTCCTTTCATGCATTTAAAGGCCTTCCCATGTCCTCTCGTGCAAGAGAGAATTTGATAAGGTCATGGAAGGGAAGAGACACGGTTGTGCGCTTCAAGTTTGCATCCATTTGCATTCCATTCTTCTTTTTCTATTCAAAAGTGTCATGACCACCGCCCTAAGAAGACCGACAGTCTTAGGACCACCGCCCTAGCTGGGTGGAGGTTTTAGGACTGCTACCCTTACAGGGCGGTGGTTCTGAAACTGTCACTCTGCACAGAGCGGTGGTTCCTTCCAAAACCTCTGTTTACCTCATTTTATTCACTTTTCTTGTTTCTCCTTCTTGGTTATGATGGAACTGATGAATTGGTGTGTTTTTATAGACCCATATGGATTAGTTTTGGATAGCAGGAAAGGATGAAAAATTCACCATATATATAGATATGGATAAGCTATGCAGACTTGCACCTCAATGAAAGGATATTCCAGGGCATCAATAGGGTTATCATGAAAGGATAGCGATCCAAGTTTGTTATGGATTAGTTGGAACATGCGTGCTAAGGATACATGATTACGGGAAATGCATGATGACATTTGGCATGTTCTTAGGTAGTGGTAGGGAAATCATGAAAGATTCCTTTAGGATTTCTCATGTAATGATGAGTGGTTAAGAAGAGAGTTCCTAATATGTATGGTTCGAGGAGGGAGGTGTAGATATGTATGAAAGAAAGAAAGGAAGATAGTTAGAATATATATATATATATATATATATATAATGTGTGATGGAGAGCTCTATAATGTGTAAAATCTCTGCTACTATGAATATATTCATGCATGGAACTCTTTAATGTAATCTTGGCTACTGTACTTTGGCATACAAATATAATTAAGTGATTCTGAAGCATTTATATGATGAATCTAGATCTGTACATTTCCTTTTTATGTTCACAAGTGTATTATTGGTTTCTTTGATGGTAATCGTGATTTAGATCTACTTCCATTATAATATGATTATGTTCTGGTGCACTAGATTAGGAGTTAGTGTTTACACCTGGATGTCAAGAATGGGTGTGTCATTACCTGTTTATACAAAATCCCCCTTATTAAGGAATAAAATTCTCACGAAGCTCACATAAATGAGGGGCTCAGTGCCTGCGCACACCTTAGGTGATCTTTCAGACCAGTCTGGATGATGTTCTGATGCGCCTAGGGTTGATTGGCGAAACAAGAGGAACATAGAGACTACATTTTGGTTCCGTTCATGGGACCTCTTTTCAAATCATTTGTGAGAATGATGTGTGATGACAAAGAGGATGACCTTGGACAGTGTCGAGACCTGGCTTAAAAACATGGAGGATTATTTTTCTTAGAGGTTCAATGCTGGATCTGAGTTTTATGCATGAAAATGGGTGGAGGAGAATCTATATCACAAGCTCTATGAGACATTCTTCTATTGTATCCCATTAGAGTTGTATGAATGGCTATCCACATATTCATTAAGGATGAGTTGGTACTATAGACCTCATGTTTGGACCTAGGAGGAATATCAGTGGTTGCATGATGTTGATTTGACATGGACCTGTGTTGTTGATCACTCGTGGAGTAGAGTGTTGACTAGTTATACCTTGGAATATGTTATTTCAATGTATTCCTTCCCGGAGATTGTTGAGTTAATTTTCTTGAGGGAGCCTGGAGGATTTTTTTGCATTTTATTACACTGGCTATCAAGATCTTGGTCATTACTTTGAGTTTGGAAGCCTTTCCCATGGCTGGCTAAACTCCTGCTAGGCATGGGACGCGAAAGCTAGAGTGGTAGAAGGATGACAGACCTTGCGGAATAAATGGAGAGAGATGAGAGGTGGGTCAAGTATAATGAATCTCGGGAGAGGGATTTGGCAAGACAATGAGAATTTGTAGGAGTGATGGATTTATGGAGGAAAACATTGTGGGAAGGCTTTGAGGTTTGCACAGAGGACTTGGAACCTGAGCATTCTGAGCTACCCCATCTTGGCAAGCACGGAAGAGATACCCCATTGGCTTCTGGACAGAGCTTGTCATATGAAGAAAGGAGAAGATCCATAGGTGCACATCTTCACCCACATGGTGATCAAACCTTTGTGCTTAGTTTTCCAGTTCCTAAGATAATTTTTGATAATCCAATTGGTATCAGTATTCATAGTTGAGCAACACCTAGGGTATAATTTTTCATTTGGTAAATCTATGGTTGCACAATCATTTCCTATGTTTGGGGATATTATTTCTGGCACAACATTTGGACAAGGTGCGGGATCACAAGGTTTGAGTATCGCGTCTGGGAGCAGTGCAGGAAACACATTTGGGAGTGGTTCGGTATCGCAGACTAGTGGTGCATGATTTAGCGTGACAGTGGGTTCGCAGGGCACAATTACATTAGGCCCACTTTTCTATGACAAGACAAGGATTTGGTGAATCAGGGGGCATTGGCACTAGTGGATCTAGTGGGTCTGGTAGTGGAGGTAACATCAGACGTAATCAAGGTTTTGGATTTGGCGTACAAGGTCCACAACACCATCAACATGTGTTTTATGAGATGTCACTCCACTTACCTGATTACAAGGGCATTAAGTATGCCGCAAAACATTTACACATGTACGAGTTACTATGGCATGCAAAGGGGATCACTACCTCGGAGTAAAAAGTAAGTCATTCTGTAACCACATTGCCAGGATGCACACATAGCTGGTATAGGTAATATGACCCACACCAGATAGTGGTGGATTACATTATGTTGCGTAATGCCTTTTTGGCAGAGGTCCACATACCTAAGTTTGAATAGAAAAGCATCAATGGGTTTTAGGATATTTAATAAGAAATGACGGAGAGTGTGCAAGAGTATGATGTGCATTTCAAGACTCTTATCCAAGTTATCTTATGACATTCATCCTTAGTAGCATGCTCAGTGGTTCATCAGAGGATTGATCACACCATTCAGGAGGGAGCTGAGGCCTTAGAGGCTACCTTGAGTGTTGAGGCAGTAGGAAGTGTTGATACAGGAGTTAGTTCATTCCTAGAAGCCCAAATTGTTGCAATATTAAAGTAGGTGGAGAAATTATATACAAACTCGTCTCATGAGACTCGTAATGGGTTATGGTGTACGGATTGTGAGGTAGAAGGGCATACGAAGGACATTTTTCCTCGAAGATCAGTATGCGCGATGATGGTAGACTGTGAGATCTGCCACAAAGATCATGATGCAAGTAGGTGTCCATTATTATAGCGCGTGATTTGAAAGAATGTTTCTCATGACACCAAGGATTGTAGATTGATTGACCAAATACATAGTTTCATTAATACTAGTGTGTGCTAGACTAGTATTGCAAGTAGTTCCAAGGATGAGGGTCATCATTATGAAGGGTGCATGGATGGAGGAAGTCATGGAAGTGGCTTTCACGGAGGATTTAAAGGCCATGGAAACTGCGGAGGTGGACAAAGTGAGTTCCCACATGGAACTTGTTACAACTATGGGTCTACAGAATACTATAAGCACAAATGCCCTGATTTGTTACAATGCTCTTGGTGTGGAAAGAAGCACAAGTATGAGGATCTCTTATAATTATTTGAACAAATGAGCTAGTAACAGTGGAAGGACAAAGGCATCGGGATGGTAAGTGTGAAGAAAGCCAACTCGTAGTGGATGTCAAGGGTGGTGCGTGAGTCATAATTAAAACCTATATTGATGACAATGTGAGCTGAGGCTGCGTGTGCCAAGGAGATACCAAAGTAGAAACTGTTGGTTACTAGAGAAGTGGTGGTGCATGGTAAATACTCAGACCCTACTCATTAGAAGGAAGTCTATCAAGAGACCATGGACATAATCAGAAGTCTTCAAGGGGAAATTAATTGTCTAAACAAGCAATCTAAGAAGTTGGAGCAGAAGAAAAGTATTGAGGCTCTGCAGAAGGATCTGGATGAAGTTGGGGAGGTATGAAAGATGATGCACCAAGAGAATATCATTCCTCTGTTAGGATAATGGTTAAGAGGTAAAGTACCAAGCACTGGAGGAGAACAAAAGAGGTAGGGTTTTCATGTTAACCTTCCTCCTCACAGCCTTGACTATGATAAGGAGATTAACTTGAATGTTGTTATTGATGGATGGCTCCTAAGCAATAATTTGATTGACAAAAGCATGGAAGTTAATGTTCTCACTTTAGATGCATGGAATCAAATAGGAATGTCTCCATTACAACCATACTCAAATGTGTTGTATATGGCTAATAAGAAAAAGGAAATGCCCATTAGTTTTCTAAAGGATGTTGTTATCAATATCCAAGGGGTGAAATTCATTGGAAACTTCGAAGTCTTAGCGCTTGCTGAGGCAAAAAACTTTTCAGCTTTACTTGGGTGCCCCTGGTTCTATAAGAACAATGTTGACTTACGTTTCAATAAGGGGTATATAAGTTTTGAGAACAAGGAGGAACATTTTATCATTCCTTTTACGGATGGGAAATCAACGCCCTATACTGAGCCCTTGGGAGAAGAAGACTTAGAAAGAATCTATGTACGAACTATCAAGGACCCTAAGGTTGTGCAACCAACAAAAGAAGGCATTATCCAATGGGAAGACGCTAAATTTGTAAGTGATACAAATAGTGTGACATGTGAAAATTGGGTGCATGGGACATATGAGTTAGTCACAAGGAAATTAAGAGGCTCTGTGATGAGAGTAACAAAGGCACGCTCATTCAGGCGTCTAGGAGGAAAGCAGTTTCCAAGTTACACTGGGGCAGCCAACCCTGATGTCTTCCTGCGAGTAATGGAGACCCAGTGGAAATTTGAAATCGAAAGGAGAAGGATGCTTAGCTATAATTTTCTTGGGACCGTAGCACGTTCATGGGTGACCCATCGTGATAACCTTCTAGAGTGGCACAAGGTGAGAATCACATTCTCTATTAGGTTTCTCTGAAGAAATGAACCTAGTTCTATACAAGACTATCATGGGAAGGAACCTACCTTGTTTCACATCCAAGCATGTGAGAAGGCCTAGATGGAAGGCATGGAATCATTATCTCCATATTTATGGGTGCATAAGCTTTACTTCACCTTACAAGGTTGCGTGTATAGATGGTACATTCACTCAGAGTTGTGCCATCACACAAGAAACTTGCAAGAGTTGACGGCTTATCTCCTTTAATATTTCGAGTACCGGAGCACTAAACCATTGGTGAATGAGGTGTTACAGGTTGTTAAGCACCTAAATCTGGGAGATAGTGCTATGGTGTGGGATAGAATACTGGAATTATTGGGAGAACATGACTTGGAAGAGTGCTTCGATGAGGGAGAGCTAGAGGAAATACAACTTGAGCACACATGCATGGAAAAAGAGAAAGGAAAGTTGGTCTATGTGATCAATGGCGAAGAAGTGGAGAACTTGGATGTTAATCACATCGTGGGTACGCATGAGGTTATAGACAGTGCTGATGAGAAAGCACGCACCTATAATGAACCCTTGAAAACCAAGAACGCTAATATTGGTTCAAAGGAGGAACCAAAGGAGGCTACTATTGGAGATTATTGAATAGAAAAGGAGGTTTCAAAGATCATCAAGTTGATGCATGAATTTCAAAAAAAAAATATGCTTGGGTACCATGAGCTTAAAGGATTTCACTACTCCTTGGGTGAAAGGAAGATCAAGTTAAAGGAAGGTGTTTGCCCAATTTTGAAGAGACCTTATTAAATGAATCTAAATCTACGTGTCAAAGTCAAGGAGGAGATTGAAAAGATAATTGCATCAAGCATCATTGAGGTTGTTGAAAAATCAAAATGAATAAGTCTAATGGTCAACAACATTAAGAAGGATGGAAGGATAAGGATTTGTGTTGATTATAGGGATTTGAATGCGGTATGTGTCATTGACCATTTTCCAACCCCCTTCACCGAGGAGATCCTAGAAGGAGTAGTCGGGCACGAGATCTATTCTTTCACATATGGATTCTCAGGATATCATCAGGTTAGAATTGCAAATGAGGATCAAGAAAAGACAACTTTCGCCACTGAATGGGGAAGTTTTTCCTACATGCTCATGCCTTTTGGACTGAAGAATGCACCTACTATGTTTTCACACATTCTAGTTCAGGCGTCTCACGAATTTATCTACAAGTTTATACAATTCAACTTAGATGACTAGACATTATATGGATTAATTAGGGACCATTGTGACAATCTGAGGCTAATGTTTGAGAGGTGTCAGAATTTGAGTATATCCCTCAACATTAAGAAATGTGTTTTTACTACCCCATTTGGCACCCTGTTGGGACAAATCATTTGTAAGGAAGGTTTACTAGTGGATCCTGCCAAAGGTGTTGTTATTGTGGGATTGAGGGAGGCTACCAGCCAAAGTGCAATACGTGGATTCCTTGGGCATAAGGGGTATTACCGGAAATTTATTAAGGTTTATGCCAAGATCGTTGTGCCATTAGAAAATTTTCTTAAGCACAAAATTACATTTCATTGGGGAGAGGCGTAGTAGATGGTGTTTGGCACATTAAATAATAGGCTTATCACTACACCCATATTATACTTTCCTTCTTGGGATAATCCATTCCATGTACATGTTGATGCTTCATGGATGGCGATTGGAGAAATCTTAGCACAACCAAGAGAGGGAATTCTTGACCACCCCTTGTGCTTTTCTAGTAGGAAGCTAACCCCAGCATAACAGAACTATACTAATACTAAGTGTGAGGCATTGTTGATGATCTATGTGCTACAAAATTCAAGCAGTATCTATTGGCAACACCCTTTATATTCTACATGGACCACATGGCATTGAAGTACTTGGTAAACAAGCTCGTTCTACAAGGGTGCATATACAGGTGGGTCCTATTATTTCAATAGTTTGAGTTTACGGTTGTCGTAAAACCAGGTAAAAGTAACCTGGGACCTGACCATTTATCAAGGATCAAATCAGGGGAGGAAATGCAGAGCATTGAGGATACAATGTCAAATGCAAAATTCTTTAGATTGTGGTACATGCCCTCTGAATTAAAGGATATTTATGTGTTTCTTAAAATAGGTATGGTGCCGAAAGGAATGAATACTTTAGAGAGAAAATAGTTAGCTATACATTTCGTGCCCTATATGTTAATTAGTGGATACTTATACAAGCTAGGCCATGATGAGTTTTTGTGACAGTGCGTGTTAGAGCATGAGCACACTGCAATCATGGAGGAAGCACATGGTGGAATTGCAAGAGGACACTATGTTAGAAATGTCACCATGCAGAAGATTTTACGAGAAGGTCTCTGGTGGGAAGGAATTTACCAGGATTGTATTGATTTTTTCAAGGCATGTGATCATTGACAGTGCCTTAACAAGACAGGAAGAAAAGATGAAATTCCTTTGAGGCCGATAGCTAGCATTGAACCATTTCAGAAGTGGGCTATTTATTTTGTAGGATCTATTTCACCTATCGTACGAAGGACTAGTTCACGCTATATCATTACTTGTACTGATTAATTAACATGGTGGGTGGAGGAAACACCTACCAAGGATAACACAACAACCACAATAGAAAGATTACTGTGGGAAAATATAATTAGTGAGTATGGGTGTCTGTTGATTTTGACTAGTGACAGGGGTACGCTTTTTTTTAATGAGACAGCCATGATTCTATTGGCAGAGTTCATAGTGGCTCATCATAAGACTACCCCTTATCACCCTTAAGCTAATGGAACTATTGAGGCATTTAACAAGATACTAAGTCACACGTTGACAAATATTTGTGATGCTGGGAGACAAGATTGGAATGACAAAGTCTCAGTTGTACTATGGGCATATAGGAAAACCTATAAGAGATTGAACAAGGCCATACCCTTTCAATTGGTGTTTGGTGCATAAGTTTTTTTACCAGTAGAGTTTATGTTTCCCTCTCTACGTATTGCACACATTAGAGGATTGGCCGAAAAAAAATCATTTCAAGAGCACATGGATAAATTAATGCAATTAGACGAAATATAATCACTTGTTAGATGGATTCAGAAGACTGAGAAGGGGAGACAAAAAGCATAACATGGTCGTCACATTAAAAATAAATAATTTGAGGTTGGGAAGATGGTTTTACTTTATGACTCTAAGTTCATGTGCCATCCTGGGAAACTCAAAGTCAATTGTTTAGGGCCGTATATTATATCTTGCATCCTTGATTCAGGCACGTGCCAGTTGCAACCGTTGGATGGGACAAGGTTGCTAGGATATTTCAATGGGAGTAGGTTGAATCCCTACTATAAATCAGGATTCTATATGTATACAAATAAGGCAGTATTTCCAATTAGATTAGGTTTCCTTTAATTTTTTCCCCTTTTGGTTGTTTCCTTTTTCGTCATTTTTTTGGTTTTGCGTTGCATGTTGGTGTGTCAGTAACTAATTACATTATAAGAGATTCTATGCACAAAGGACTATGCATACATTTTTATGTGGAGTGAAGTAGCAGATATGTCGGATATGTTTGAAAAATTCTTTCAAAAATGGACTGATGGGAACGATTAGCGCAAGGGTAGAAGAATGAATAGAATGGTAGCTAAGATGTTTACATTCATGCCGTTATGGTGGTGTGTCATGAAAGGTTTAAAGACCACGAAGAAGGGAAATATCACACAGTACAAAATAAGGTAGGCAATACCATGGGGAACTACTTAGTGGAATGAAAAAAGGTTATGTACTTTGGCATGGTGACGCACACGAAGGAGGTTTGTGACAGTGAATTACTGTTGGAGTGCCAGAAGATTACAACTGTGACGCATAAAGGGAAGTCACGAAAGTTGATTTAAGTGAAATAAATTTCTCTTTTAAAAAGTGACATTAAGACACGTGGTCGAAGGAACTCTAAGGCATTGAAAAATTATAAATATGAGGTAAGAGTAGTCATTTCAACTACTTTTCCTTAGATAATTTATTTTGTGCTCCCGAGCTTGAAGTGCGACGAGGGTTTTGCAAAGAAGAGAAAAGTGAGGTACTTTTCATGAACCAGAGGAACTTTGCAAGCTGTAGTATAGTCTTGGGACATTACAAGGAAGAATGAAGATAATAGAGTAGGAGAGGGGTTGTATGTGAGAGATGTATAGAATTCATCAAGTCCAGGAAGGAAAAGGAGAGAGGAAAAAGAAGAAAGAAGATGGCACCCAAGAAAGCTCAAATAAAGAGACCGATGGTGGAGGAGGATCTCCTGGAGATTTACTCAGAAATACAGTACCCCCAGGGGTTATCAAGGAAATAAGTGGATCTCAAAGTTATACAAGTGCAAGATCAGTGAGTATGACCATAGGGAAAGTGAAAACAAAAAGCTGATGTGGGTGGACTTAGTTTCAAACACTCCAATGGTTGACGAGCTCAGAAACCCTAAGGTTGACGAATTAGTACAACAAGAACTACAAAAGACTAGATATTTACAGCTGTGGGAGCTGCCTTTCTTTGTAAAAACTACCCCGATGTTCAAATGGTTAATGTCATGGGTACATGAGGACTTCTTCTACTTTGCAAGAAGAAGGATGAGAATTACAGGACACTTGATTAGGATAGTTACAGGCCTATAGAACACCGACAAGGACATGGCACTTGATTTATGTGTCACTGTGAAGATTGAAGAGCTAGCAAAGAGATTGAGTTATGAGAAGGGAGGAAGGGCACAAGTGATCCTGGATCTCTCAGACCCAACATTGAGGGTCACCTCCCAGCTCATTAGTTGTAAATTGGGCACATCAGAGGGGTGGATAGACATCAATAAGAGATTTTTGTATGTGGCCTACCGAGTGTCAAAAAGGGCACATTATAATTTTTTAGAGTTTATTGCAAATGAAAATGTTGAAGAAGCATGAGTACAGAACAAGGTAGGAGAAAAAATGACATGGGGCTTTATACTTCTATTAATCTTATTTTGGGATATTGGTGTCTCAAATGGGCCAGATGGGAACATATGATTTCACCCACCGGTGCACTCGTCCCTTAAAGTTTAATTTGAAAATTTCACTTGTAATGAGACCATCTCGAGCACCTACAAGGCTCAAATGAACATGTGGTTTGAACGGGTGCGTGAAGAATTTAAGAATGAGTGGCGCATTCCCCATGAACTACAAAAATTTGTTGGGGGCCAAGTAAAACTCAAAATTACTCAGCATTTTTTCCTAACAAAGTTTATGATGGCCAAGGGAGAGATGGGGCCATGGTACAAGCTCCCCTTCACGTTTACTGCCAAGTACATGAAGTGCACCATCAAATGGATAAAGGATGCACAAAATTTGGTCTTTGATGCAAAAAAAAGTTGACATTGATGTCCATACATTATGCATGACATACAGGTATGGTACTCAACCTACTTTTGATGAATTTTTGGAGCCAGAATTTCTGGACTTTCACCCTTAAGTGATCATTACCATCAAAGGGTACGTCCATCGGGTGTTCGTGTAACTGCGCCCCAAAACACAAGGGGGATTAAAGAGGAGGTTACAGACTCCCCCTTTCCAAATCTGCAGGAGGCATCAATCCCGCCCATGAAAGTGGTACAGGTTGAAGAAGAGGAAGAAGAATAGAGTGAAGGTAAGTTAGATACTTCCCTGAAGAGGAGGTACTACACACGCATAAATGGTAGTAATGGTGCCAACACTTCACTTCTAGGTGGCGTTAAGGCCTCATTACTGAGGCACAAGAAAGAGAAGGAAGAGGAGGAATATCTTGAAGAAAATAAGAAAAATACACACGATGCATCGAGCCTCGTAACAGGCTCGGAGGAAGGTGAAGAAGAAGACCCCACCACCTTCAAGGAAGAGTTGGAGGTAGATCTGGAAGAACAAGAAGTTGAGGTTGAAACCATGGATGTGGGTGAGGTGCATGAGGAAGAAAAATAAAACTTTACAGGACCTGAGAAGATCCCAACGTGCGAGGCCTTGCCGACACAGACCGCAAGCCCAAGGGGAGATAAAGTGGACTCCTTTACTATAAAGGATGATAAAGGATTCACCCCTAAAGCAAAGAAGTAGAGAATGAAGTGCAAAGCTATGAGGAAGAAGTAGACACCCGTATCCCCACATATGGACTTTGTCAAAAACCCCACGAAGGTATTACATGCAAGGTTCTAGGACACACTCCCACTAAAAACTCTACATGGATGGGATTTTATGGATTAAGAAGGGGGTGTTCCCAGAACCATGAAGATGCTTAGCTAGAACATGCATTGACACGCGGAAGAGTCTGAGTTTGAGGTCAATGATCATGTGATTGAGACTATCCATCTAAAGAAGAATGGAGGAGAAACATATCCAATGGTGGATCCTAGCCACCAAACATATGAGCAAGTGTGCAATGCGCTTCAAAATATGTCTTCAGAAGTGGTCCGACGCAGCTTAGATGCAGAGGCCACTGTTCAGACCCTGGTTTCAAAAAATAAAAATAAGGAAAAGGAGATAGATAGATTACACCAGGGATTAAGGGGTGAGAAGGTGCGAACTAAGGAAGCATACAACCGATTTGGTGTATTCGTGAAGAGAATTTTGGGAAAATGTCTGGTATTGGTGAGCTAGGCCAAGAAAGACTATGGAGATGAAATGGAATATATTGAAGACCTTATGTGGATGTTGCTCACAAAAATCAAGGATGGCATGAGGCCCATAGCTGGAGAGCTCACAAGGGAGAAAGAGGAGAACAAGGTCATCATTGAATCCCAGATCACTAAGTTGGAGGACTTGCTCACCTAACTCAAGTAAGAAAATATAGTTACAAATATGGGCTTCAATAGCTGCATAAAATGTGATCCCATTATCGACGTGTGGGTGGCAGAAGAGGAGGCTACCCTCAAGGATTTACAGGAGACCATCCCCACTAATAAGGCCGAACGTGCGTAGTTGGTTGTTAACACCACATCTTAAAAGGATAAAATCAAAACAAAACATGAGAAGCTGGACTTCAGGATTAGCGAACTCTGGGATTCCATCACTAAGTAGATGGACAAGTTCGAAGGATTCTGCATGGAAATGGTGGTAGCTATAAATTCACTAAAGGGGAAGGTGGAGGAAATTAACCCAGACCAAGTGCTCAGTGTCGTAGGAGAAGCACCAGGGAAGACCTTTTTAAAGTTGAAGGCCTGGGAGAAATTGAATGATGAGATAGACGTAGAGTTCCATGAACTCCTCCAATTGGTCGCATAACATATTCCTCTAGTCTTAAATTCTTTGTTTGAATTCTTCCAATTCTGCTATTCTTTATTCTTTGGGGGAACAACGTTTTTCCTTAGCATATTTTGGTCATGAATATATTTTTTGGGAAGCGTGAATGATTGCCAGGGTGACAATCAAATAGTGTGGGGTGATGTTGGACCCCTAAATTAACTAAGTACCCAGGGCACGAAACCTGGTGGCACATAGAAGCAGGGCACGAAGGCACACGCAGAGGTAGTTCTTAGGAGGATGGATTCCAGACTAAGTGAGTTTTGGACAATAGTAAAGGACCTGTTTAGGGAATGGATGAAAAAATGACTAGATACAAATATGGATAAGTTATGGAGACTTGCAGTGCAAGGAAAGGATATTACAGGGCATCAATACGGTTATCATGAATGGATAGGGAGAAATTTTTTCTATGGATTACCTGGCACATGTGTGCTAAGAACACTCGATTAGGGGAAACACATGATGAAATTTGGCATGTTCTTGGGTAGTGGTAGGGAAATCATGAAATATTCCTTCAGGATTTCTCATGTAATGATAAACGGTTAAGAAGAGAGTTTCTTATATGTATGGTTCAAGGAGGGAGGTGTAGAGATGTATGAAAGAAATAAAGGAAAATAATTATAAAATATATGTAATGTGTGATGGCGAGCTCTATAATATGTAAAAGCTCTGCTAATATGAATATCTTCATGCATGGAACTCTTTAATGTAATCTTGGCTACTGTAATTTGGCATACAAATATAATGAAGTGATTCTGAAGCACTTATATGATGAATCTAGATCTGTACATTTCTTTTTATGTTCACGAGTGTATTGCTGGTTTCTTTGATGGTAATCATGATTTAGCTCTACTTCCATTATAATTTTATTATGCTATCTTATGTTTTGGTGCACTAGATTAGGAGTTAGTGCTTACACCTAGCTGTCAAGAATGGGTGTGTCATTCTCTGCTTATACAAATTACCCCTTATTAAGGAAGAACATTATCACAAAGTTCACATAAAGGAGGGGCTCGGTGCCTGTGCGCACCTCAGGTGAGATTCCAGACTAATCTGGATGATGTTTCGATGTGCCTAGGGTTGATTGGTGAAACAAGAGGCAAATAGAGACTACAATGTTACTCTCATGTGTGGTTTCCTGAATTGAAAAATGTTTCCTACACCATTCAAAAACAATGTGCTCACCAATAAATCGATCTCCCTCATAATAAAATATTTATTTCTTTAGAGCATGTTTTATGCATGTGCCAAGACCATCATGCTCCCCCTTCCCATGATCACTCTAAAAAAACTCCACAAATGAGGTTGTTTTATATAGCACTGATAGTAACAAAGTGAAAACATCCATCACATTTGGAGAAGCACGAGTCCTCTCACTCTAAATATCGAAAAATTCCTTCACAATACTTTTCTCAATTTTATCAAAACGGGGATCTATACACATTAGGTACCAATTTTCTTCCACATTAGAATCACACAATGCCTTCGTACTCTTCATATACATGTCGATAATCTTTCTATAAATACCCAAGGGTTTTGCAGTAGCGTTAATATATTAATTCTTTGTTGTATATTCACTTATAAATGATGTTAATATCACTATGTGAGAAACACTATTATCAAAAGACCTCGTGTTTTGTACCCTCTAAATTTATTCCTTTTGAAACATTCACAACAAACTATTGTTCCAATTGTTTTGATTTTCTCAATCCAAAATGGACACCCAAAAGTTGTAATTTTTCTTTCATATTAGCATGATTCAAGAATGAAACCAAAAAATGTACTCAAATTAATGAATTCGCTATATAATCTTTCAACGGATTTTCTTATTTTCTTTCTTGACAATGGTTCTTTTTGGGCATAATATTTTAATTTATTAAAATCTGTCTTTACCAAGTGACTCACATTTTCCTTGGGAAGTAATTTCATAACTTCTAATATCGAATTGGCATATGATTTAGGAGGGGGCCTTCCATTTCCATATCACCTATTTCATGACACCAAAAATTGCAAACAAATTAAAATACACAATTATACCATTCATAAATGATTCTCTAATCTATTACCAAAACAAGTATCTAATACAAAGATTTTATATTCATACAAAAGTTAAGTATACCATCCATATAAGAATGAAATGCACCATGTACAACTATGTGCATGATACATATATATGTTTCATGTATATATACATCGCGTTACAATATTTAATTTATAACTATACATGTTCAAAACATAAGAAACTCGATGAGGAAAGTTATTTATCGTACGAACCCTTATTGCTACACTAAATGTTCACAAATTTCCCAAGTATAAAAAATTTCCCTTGAGAATATTTCATTCAATTTCATCATGAGAGTAAGTAGAAAACCATTCGATTTCATCATTTTCTATTTAAATAGGAAAGGAAGAGGAAACATGTTCAATGAAAGCATTGTTTAAATACAAGATTTAGAAGTAAAAGTAAACCTAGAAAGTTAATTATGTTATATTTTATAGAAAATCATAATCATCATCATTAGATTCATTTCTATTATCACTATAGTCATCATTAGGAACATACTTATTTATATCTTCAAGACTAAGTTCTATAGTTTGTTCATAAGTGTCGTGCCTAATATTTTTTGACCCAAAACCTTACCAATAGATTGGGTAAAAATTAGGACAATTTTTTTAATCGACAATTAAATATAGGCGGGTTAAGTCCTCGTTAAGTCATCTTGCCAAACTGTTTAATGATGATAGGAAAATATAATCATGGTTCCAACTACACAAGGTGCTAAGATGACTTATAATTAGCAACTCCATGTCCTAAAAGCTTGGTCACATGCAACAATGAGAAATGTAAACTTAGACTTGAAAATAGGCTCTCTAGGGTCGATTTAACCTCCACAATCTCAATCAATGACTCTATAGAGATGGATAAGCTATATCACACTAATATGTGTGTGATTTACACTATTTAGGGATGCACATGTCTTCCTTATATTGAATTTACCACTGGCATTACTTAGTTAATGACTTCTTATTTCTTTCACTGAAGGTTCTATTCATGCCCAAAAAAGGTTAAAATTTAATTTTCATTGTGATTTAAAAATTTAAACCACAAATGTATCTATATAACCAAACATCTTAAGAAACCAAGTCTCATTGTGTTATAGTTCCAAGGGGATATAGCATGCACCTCCATGACAAACTATGCCCATTGTATTTCCATTCTAGTTGTAGTTAATTGCCCCAAGTTGATAATTTAGTTGGTTTATAATTTTCATGATTATAAACCTACCAAGAGTGTAGAGGAAAACACCAAACTATGATTTACTTGAAGAACTATTTAAGATCAAAAAAATTATCCTTCATACTAAATTCAAGAAGTTGCTTATATTGTCATTCCATCACGACACCAAATGTCACTAAATTTTAGTTAGGCATTGTAAGACTTTTGTGTACTCTCCACCAAGACACTAATTTTACAAGGTTATTAAAATACCATTATGAATTGGGCATGGGTTCCATTTGGCCCATCCAAATGGACCCATGCCATTTTCACCAATAATAAAATAATATATTATCTAAATACAATTTAAAAAACAAAACCCAAACTAAGTTTTAACTAAAACCCAAATAAACCTTATAAATTTCCACATAAATGACAAAGCATAGGGTTAATTTTAAGTCATTGGATCAAATTTTACACAATAGATTTTAGGGATTCCTAAGAAAACCCTTCTCACTCTACTCTATTTCTTATTCAATTCCCTTATCTTCTCTCTTATTTCCTTCTTTATTGTTTATTTTTTTTTGTGTTTGCAAGTTTTGATGGAGCTCTCATGGAGAAGGGGTGGAGTTTCATTTGGGTTCTACACAAATTCCTTTCCCATAAACTCATTTACAGGCATGAAACATAAATATTTCAAATACAGATTTAAATTTTTTGATTCTTTTCAATTTTCCTTCCATATACAGTAGATATATAAAATACCAAATTTATGGAATATATTTCTGTACATATATATGTTTTTCTAAAAATACATAATCACTCCTAAGATCTTTGTGTATATTTTTGAGGTCCAAAAGTGGGAGGCCACCGTAGAGGAGGAGTGACACACACCACACACACACACACACACACACACCACACACACACACACACACACACACACACACACACACACACACACCCCACACACACACACACACACACACACACACACACACACACACACACACACACACACACACACACACACACCCACGCACGCACGCACGCACGCACACGCGCACACGCGCACACACACACACACGTACACACGCCCATGCGTGCGCGCACGCCCACACACACACACACACACACACACACACCACACACACACACACACAACACACCACACACACACCCACACACACATGCACGCACACACGCACACACACACACACCCACACACACATGCACGCACACGCGCACACACACCCACACACACACACACACACACACACCACACGCCCATGCGTGCGCGCACACCCACACACACACACATGCACGCACACGCACACGCACACGTGCACACACACACGCACACACACACACACACACATGCGCGCACACACACACACGCGCGTGCACACACACACACACACATGCACACACACGCACACATGCACACACACACACACACACATGCACATACATGCCCACACACAGGCGTGTACACGCACACCCACCCACCCACACACACACACACCCACACCACACACACACACACACACACACACACATGCACCAACACTCACACACACACACATGCCCACACACACACACACACCCACTCCCCCACACACACACACACGCCCACACACACACACACGCACGCACGTACACACACACACACATGCACGCACATGCACACGCACACGCACGCACACACATGCACACACACACGCACACACACACACCCCCCCACATGCCCGTACCCACACACCGGCACCCACACGCCGACACACACACACGCAGATGCACACGCACACACACAACTATTTGTAGAGGGAAGGCCACACCATGGACATTTTCACACACACACACAGAGATTTGTAGAGGGAAGGCCACGCCATGGACATTTTCAATGATAAGTGGATTGTGTCCCACAGAGGTCGCAAGCTCCAAAGCCAAGTCGATGGAGGCATAGGGATTACTGCCAAAGAGAATTGTAGAGGGAAGGCCACGCCATGGACGTTTTCAATGATAAGTGGATTGTGTTTGTACGTACCCAAAATTGTAAGGTACTGTACTGCCAAAACAGTGTAACAAGTTCCCCAATGATGATACAGGTCTCCTCGTAAGGTTTTTGGGATCCGGAAAAGCCCTTGGAGTATGCGTTAACATCCCGCATGCCCCACCTAGCCCCCGCGCCCTTATTTTTTCCTTTTTCCCCTCTTTTCTTGGCTCATTGCTCTTCAGTGATGAAACCGCCGCCCTGCTCAGGGTGGCGGTCTCGTGACACATTTTCCAGAAAGTGTTTTCATGTGGCTCACGTAAAAGATCAATGTTTAACCAGCTTTCCTTGCCTGACTTAGAGCAGTGGTCCTTTACGCATTTGGTCCCCTGGAATAGCATGTTTGGACATTGACTCATGGTTTTAAAAGATCAGTTTGGTTTTGATCGTTGGGTCACTGAAAGCTATTCCTAAGCTGACTTGTGCTCATGCAAATGGTCTGATGTTTGCCTCTAAATCTCTCTTTGGAATAGTGTTTGGCTTTCATTTTGTTTATGAGTTTTTAGCTTAGTTCAGTACATGCCTAGTTTGCATCTGTTGGGTGCAGTTGGAAAGCCTATAAATAAATGGTTTGTGCACAGTGTTGTCAAAATGGTCTGCCCCTCATTCACTTTCAAGCTCTCATTTTTATAGTTCAGTCTTTTGTTCTATTTAGAGCCATAGTTTTAATTCTTTGCATGCTTATTTAGCATTGTCCAACTGTTGGTAAGCCACATAGCCAGCTTGTGCAAACAGTGTTGTTGTTTTATCCATTCCATTGGAGTAGAATAGCTTAGGAAGCCATTAAAGTTGCAGGTTTTTCTCTTCAAACATGATAGTTTCAGGTTCTGGTCGCTTTTACGTTGCATGACTCGCAATAAAATCCCCCTAGGAATTACATAAGCCAAGCTCTGTACTCTTGCGCTATCCCTCTCCTACTCGCATTTTTCAGTCTGCATTCTGAGCTGTCCTTGACCCAATATCTACTTCTGTCAATGTTAACATTACACGCTTTTCTGGATCCACGTGAACATGAAAGAACAAGGAGATCACACTGAGGGGACAAGATCACACACACCAATGGATTCGCCACTATTCTGCGGAATCCAGGTTTTAACTTTCAAAGTTCTAGTTATAATCATATCAAATAAAATATTTAATTGCTTCATTTTAGTAGATTTTCTATTCTCGATATTGCCAGGGAAGCTGTGAGGATTGATAGTTTCTGAGAAACTATGATTCACATCCTCACTTCTGAGGTAGGATCGAGAATCTTACAGAGTAGATTAGGAAAGCTATTTCATTTGTTTAGAATAAATCTACAAATCGCACAGGAAAAATAACCACACTCGGTTATCTTGTTTGTTTTAAATTGTTATTTAGTTGTTATTTCTAGATACGTTTAAATAGCTTGCTTTCCTTAAATTCTTAAAAGGTTTCTTAGAAAGATAGAAGTTATATATGTTTTAGATTTATTCTACGTAGTTAGAATTTACTTTATTACAGTTAGATTTATAGTTTATGACAATCACGGGACCTCAAGAGCCTAGAGAATACATATTTGAGCCAATCGTGCCTCAACCAAACCTCGTCACAGCAATAGTTGACATAGACCAAAATCTCAGAATACAAGTATTCCAAACAACAACAGATTTACAACTGATCAGTTCTCAGTTGAGAGGGTTAAACATAAAAGATGACCAAGCACACACGTTTTGGTCAAATCAACCAAACTATAGATTACGCTAGGCAGACATTCACATGACTGTAGAAGGGTTCGAAAAAGAACAAACCTTTGGTTGTGATCCTTTGGTCCCACAGCCAGGTGTAGGAGACACTCTCATAGATATAGATACTAGTCTAAGGATCCAGGTTGCACAAACGCCTGTGTGATATTCTGAGAAAATCATGCAGTTGTTGGTCCTAAACATAGAAGCTGAGAAAGCATATGATTACTGGGTACTAGGAATCAGGACTTAATTTCGTATATGACCATAACAGGACCGCAACAACCAAGAGTCTACGATTGTGACTCACAAATACTGCAGCCTAGCGAATCCATAATTCAATCAGATATAAACAATGGTCTACACACACTAGTATTCCAATCCACTCCACTTCCACCCATCATCATCGAACAATTGTCCTTATTAGATATAGTAGCTAACAAAGCTAGAGAATTCTGGACTAGGCCAGAGAATCATCCGTAGGGTCAATTGTTTCCACCATCCACCATATGACCTTATCTGGAGATGTACACGAAACTATCCCAAGTCATTTTCCATGTATTCCACAACCCATAGATTGAATCACGCCAGAGCTCAATATTGATTGGATCCTTCGAGCAGTCATCCTTTCCGATCGATCTATCACACCAGTCCAAGTTAGAAGGGCCTTCTTTGCCTTAGACTCGCAAATTCCATTAGTGCGTATCGAAGACATTAGATTGCCTAACTAGTTTGACTGCATCCCACGCATATTCCACCCCCACCGGCTATCTCAGCACGACCTTGAGAGGTTGGGTATGCGGAAGAGTCACTTGTAGATTCCCATGCTCGCCTGTCACTTTTCCGGCATACAAAATTGGTGAACCCAACGTGAAACAAACAAAATTAGTGAAGCTGACGTAAACTTCCTACTTTCTCGTTCGGAGTCATAGTATCACATGTCCTTTCACAAATCACCTTCGCTCCTTCCCATTATTCTGTGGGTATTCATATACCCCCCAAATATGTTGGGATTCGATGCATATGGCAGACCCCTCTTGGGTCTCGAGGCATACTATGCCCAACAGAATAGGAAATCATCACCCTCGCTCTCAGTATGGGGCAACAACTATTCAACTAATCAGTTGTCAAAACAAACCCCAAGAATCAGATATAATTCGTCTTTCCAAATGGGGGAGTTAGATCAACCCCCTCGAATGCAACAAACAGAGCCTTCAGGCTCGAACAATATGACGTTCACCGGAGAATCTGGTTCGTCTCCTCAGATGCTACTTAGACCACAAATTAGTATACAATCAGACCCATACCTGGTCTTAGATGATGAATGGTCAATACGTTATCCTAGGAGTGAACAACATTCTCAGGGTATATACCCACCTATAGGAGGTTTACAAATACAACCCGAGGTCTCTTTTCAAGAAAATACCTCTATGCCACTACATATAGGAAATACTCCCGGAGAAACTTGGCAGGATAGTAGCCAGTTCATAGTAGGATATCACATGCCTATACAATACGAGGGTATACAACAAACACCACTAAGGCAAAGCACCGTGACTTCACCAAATGAAGTCATTTCAATGTTAGTAGAAAAAGTGAGAGGGTTAGAACTTGCTCAAGCAAGTCAAAATCCTCAGTTCATGCAAGCAGGGAGTTCCAATCCTCCATACCACCCTGGACAAGTAGATCTCCTCACGGGAGTAGGCACGTTAGGCATGCCTCCTCAGCATCCATAGCAAACGCCAACAAGGCCCACCATCTCTAACACCGTTCCTCCCGGTCTAGTACAGAACAATCCATTACTAGACAATACCCCGTCATATTTAAACATGTACTCCAAATCACCACAAGGAGATATGTTCTCCTCTCCGGTATGTGTGTTCAAACACAGGGACTTCCCTATGCCCCTGCCAATGCATACGCTACGCCATATCAACAACCCATCCCACCATCACTCCCTCAACAACCGCCATCAATG
The DNA here is from genome assembly GCA_019776745.2 of Taxus chinensis. Lineage (NCBI taxonomy): Eukaryota > Viridiplantae > Streptophyta > Pinopsida > Cupressales > Taxaceae > Taxus > Taxus chinensis. Next base: position 196,749,144 of record CM034153.1, read on the forward strand.
GTCGAAACCTATGCGATAGGGACTTATTCAGAATATCTGAAAGAGCCCTTAGACTTCGCCATATGAAGCGTCATGCTTCCAAGACCCCTTCCTGATTTACCCAAGTTCAAGGGTGAGGGAGATCCAAATGCACATATCAAGGCTTACGCTACAGCCATACGAGAGTTACTCCCTTGGGATGGGGTTGTTGCTAAAATATTCCCAAAGACCTTGGAAGGCATTGCTCTCGATTGGTATTATAGAATACCTGAGGCTTCTATACACTCATTCAAACAACTCGTGTCAGAGTTCATCAAAGCCTTCGACATAAACAAACTATTAAGAACAGGAATCAGGGAGTTCTTACACATTAAACAAGAACACAATGAATCTGTCACCCATTTCATCCAAAGGTGGCGTACAGTCCTTTATTCCTAGGCAAGTGCTCCAAATATGGATCAGATGGAACTATGCGATTTATTCCTTCATTCTCTCAGCAAATAGGTGAAGGAAGAAGTCCAGAAGTTCCCACTAAGAACTTACGATGAATTACTTGAGAGTGCTCTTCGAATAGATCAAGCAGCGATAGATAGTGGTCGCAAGACATATGGAGAAAACGGGAGGTTACTCACCCCCAATCAGAACACTACAAATTATCCCACTACCACAAACGTCAATCAAGGACCCAAAATCCTTAACAAAAATCGGGGTGTAACAACAGATGGAGTAACTGATCAGCCTAAGAAGGTAAATGTTGTCAATACTCCATCACAAACAAACAACCAACGAAACAACAACTTTACCCCGATAATCAATACAGTGGATTTTAACCATCCACAACAACAACAACAATGGTGAAATCCTATACAAGGGCCAAGCCAAAGCTCAATTTGGTTATCAGAGACCAGAATCAAAGCCAGAAGACAACAAATGCAAAATTTCAATCCTAATAGACAACAGTTTGATCAAAATTACGGGCCACAATATACACCAAACCAACAAAACAGGAATTACAACCCCAATTCTTATTGTGGTTTCCACAAAATTTGGGGTCATGATACTAGAACGTGTCGTGACTACAATAAATTCATGCAACGTTTGCCAGAAGAATAAAGACAGTTCTTCACAGATTTTTTTTTGGCAGATCTCGTCTCAGCACCACCAAATACGCTCACAGGGGCAGTTTCCCCTCAGAATGCTCCTCTCAAGATCTTTAACGATCCACTCCCAAATCATGATAATAACAGACTAAATCCAACTGGGACGAACAAAGGTGCAATGACGGGAAACAATGATCATGAAGCCTCGACTTCACTAAATCCATCAGTTGCGCCACAGTTAGGAAGTCAACCGAGACCCAAGATAGTCAGTTTGGTAGAACTAGACGCTGAGCTACCTATCGAAGCTATAACAAGAACACGAGAGTATTTCTCTCAACCAAGCCCAAGTCATCTGCCAGAAACAGATAAGAGTCAGCAAATAGTAGAAAAACCCATCGGTGCCTATGATTTAATTAGTGACCTAACAAAGACCTTCTCACACATTTCATTTTTGGACTTACTAAAGAACTCTCCCCCTCACAGAGCTGCTCTTTTAGAAGCATTAGGTCTAGGTCATCTAATTAACATCACTCCACCTCCTGAAACACAAGTAAATCACGTAGATTTTGATATCCACCCTCCGGGGCAGCCGGACAAGGATGTCGAATTCATATTCGAAATAAGTAAAATGCCTACAGATGCTGAGATCGCACGCCGAGGTGATCCAGCCTTACACTTACAAGTATGGGTTTATAGTAACTATGTAAAACGGGCAATGGTTGATGATGGGGCCGCAGTTAACATAGTTCCTTTCTCTTTCCTCCAAAAACTAGGATATGGGGAAACAAACTATTCCACCACTCGAAATACATTGAGAGGCTATGATAGCCTTAAAGCCACTTCGATAGGAACTATAATACTCCCGGTCACCTTAGGACCCAAAACAATCCTGACTGAGTTTTATATTATAGATCGGGAAACTAATTATAATATGATACTCGGCCGACCATGGATACACCGAATGAAGGCAATCCCTTCTACGTTATTTCAAGAAGTAAGATTCTTGCATCTAGGAAAGGTATTTGTAGCCAAAGGCGATCCAAAACCTTTCAATTTGCACCTAGCTGATTTAAAGAAAAGACCAGGTGTGCACTCAGAATTTGAACTTCCAACAAACCAACTTAATAAACCCACTGACCCAAAACCAGAGGAGAAGTTGGTACCTACAACGGATCTTGAAACTATCAGCATAGCCAAAACAACCCCAACCCCTAACGATAAAGCTAAAAGAAACGGTATCATTAGGGACTACTGCAAAAATCGTTGAGTTAATAGAACAAGATTCACCAATGTTCTTACCATTTGATTCAGTAGGCATAGGATATTCCCTAGGTGTTGGTTCCCTTCCAGCAGAGGACCTCTGCATGGTAGAAGTAGAGTGCGCAAACGCAGCAGATGCCCCAACATCTATACTCCCGGCTAAGTATTGGACTCTCCATTTCGATGGAGCTAAATGCCGTTATGGAGCGGGGGGAGGTATAATTCTTACTTCACTCGAGGAGAAAGTCCTCCCATTCACCTTTAAGTTAAACTTTGAATGCACAAACAACGGCGCTGAGTACGAAGCCCTCCTCCTTGGCCTCACCTTAGCCAAAAGAATTGGTGTTGATAACATCAGAGTCTTAGGAGACTCGCAATTAGTGGCAAATCAAGTTTCTGAAGTATATGAAACTAAAGCCGAACACTTGCAGCTTTACAAAGAAGCCGTATTAGATTTAAGCAAGGCGTTTAACTTCATATCCATTGAAGCAATTCCGCGAGAGAAAAATCTTCTCGCTGATTCAATAGCAACTTCAGCATCACATTTTACCCCAAGTAATGAGTTAGAAGATACCCAGTTCACGGTGTCCATTTGTGATGAACCATTGATAAAAATAATGACAAATCCCCTTTCAAGCGGAAGTGAATCTACCATCCTAGACCGTATTGATAGTGATGCGGCTACTTTGGATTACTTAAACGCCTATGCAGCACTACATCTCTCCTATCATATGCTAGATTTATCCTTAATTCCACATTCGTCTTCTTACTTTGGAAATCCCGTGATGAATCATCCCTCACAAATGGAACCTAGCATATACGCAGTAGAAAATGGGGATGATTTGGATTTACCTCCAGCACCACCTGAGTTCGAAGAGGGTAATGCCTCTTTGATCGAAGAAACAATCGATGTCAACATCGAGACAGATGATGAACCAAAAATATTGAAATTAGGATCATCCTTAACCCCAGAAGAAGTAGAAATACATACTCAGATCCTCAAAGAACATCAGAAGGCGTTTGCATTTAATTATAAGGAAATGACAGGAGTTGCACCCCACATTGTGGTGCACAACCTCGTCACTAAATCAGATGCAAAGACAATTAAACAAAAATCAAGACCTATGAAGCCCAAGGTAGCTCTCATGGTAAAGGAGGAGGTAATAAAACTCCTCCAGGTAGGATTCATCAAGCCAGTCGACTACTCCCAATGGGTATCTAACATCATTCCCGTTCTCAAGAAGAATGGAAAGATACGCATCTGCATAGATTTTTGAGATATCAACAAAGCATGTCCTAAGGATGACTTCCCATTACCATCCATAGATGTTATTGTTGATGCAACAGCTGGTTTTGAACTTTTGTCTCTCATGGATGGATTCTCGGGATACAATCAAATCAGAATATCTGAGCAAGATCAAGCTAAAACCACGTTTATAACTCCTTGGGGAACCTATTGCTACGTTGTTATGCCATTCGGTCTCAAGAATGCCGGTGCTACGTACCAGCGGGCCATGACATACATATTTCACGATCTAATTCATAAAATCATGGAATCTTACGTAGATGACTTATTGGCTAAAGCCAAGAAGCATTGTGACCATCCCGAAGTACTCCGCGTCATTCTTTCACGTCTAATAGAATACGGAGTCACACTAAACCCAGAGAAATGTGTCTTTGGTGTAACGGGAGGGAAGCTCTTAGGTTATATCATATCGTCACAAGGGATAGATGTTGACCCAACTAAAATTCAGGCTGTCCTCGAAATGGTTCCACCTTCAGATGAATCTGGAATCAGATCATTTCTCGGAAAACTGGGTGCAATCCGAAGATTCATCCCATCGTCGTTCATCCAATCAACAAATTACTCAAGAAAGACTATAGCATTGATTGGACCAAAGACTGTAATGAAGCCTTTGAAGCAGTTAAGCGTTTCCTATTATCACCACCTACGCTAATGCCACCTAAGCTAGATCACCCGTTAATTCTATATTCACAAGCTACCAATGTCTCGCTGGCCTGTATGTTGGCCCAAGAAGACGATAACAAGAGAGAACGCGCGATTTATTTCATCAGCCGAACGCTGCTCAACTATGAAACATGCTATACACAGGCAGAACGAGAATGCCTTGCCATAGTCTTTGCTACTAAACGCCTAAGACATTATATGCTGAATCAAGAAACGAAGGTCATGGTAAAAACGGACCATTTACAGACTTTCCTCACACAAGGGTCATTGTCTAAAAAGGCTGGACGTTTTATAACCTTAATGGGAGAATTCGAATTAACATTTGTAAATCAGAAGTCAGTTAAAGGACAAATCATCGCAGATTGGTTAGCCGACAACCCATTAGACGGAGGTGATTTGGTAGATTTAGACTTTCCAGATGAGTGCGTATGCTACATCGAAACCCGACCCTCTATCTCTGAGTGTCCTTGGTACACTGATATCATTAACTATATCATGGACCATACGTACCCAGAAGGAGTTACACCGCAACAAAGAAGGTGGTTACGCATAATCGTAGCTAAATACATCATTGTAGAGCTTATCGAAAAGCATTCGATGGAATGCTCCTAAGGTGTGTCGACACGGAGGAGTCCAAGAAGATTCTCCATGAATCTTACAGTGGAATATGTGGAGGCCACTTCGGTGGCCATGCCACCACTCGAAAAATACACCGAATGGGCTATTTCTGGCCCACTCTAGAACATGACGTGATAGATTTTGTACGCATGTGTCATAAGTGCCAAGAATTCTCCCATGAGATTCATATGCCGGCACAAGCTCTGCAACCAATCGCTACTCTGTGGCCCTTTTCTACGTGGGGTCTAGACTTAATAGGGAAATTCTCTCCCTCATCCACAGATGGCCATAATTTTATAATCACGGCCACTGAATATTTTACCAAATGGGTGGAGGCCATGCCTCTTACTACTGTACCTGAGTCTGTAATCGCCAAGTTCATTTTGAACCAAATAATTGGCAGGTACAGTATCCCACAAATCATTATCTCTGATAATGGAACTTCTTTTAAAAATGAAGAAGTTCACGAACTATGCAATAAATTTAAGATAAGCCATCATACGGCTTCCTTGTATTATCCCCAAGCCAACGGACAGGCTGAAGCGACAAACAAGACACTGAAAGCCATTCTCCTTAAAACAGTGAAAGAAAACAAATGAGATTGGCATTTGAAGTTATATCCGGCCTTGTGGGCCCACCGAACCTCAATAAGAACACCAACGGGAGCAACTCCTTTCTCGCTGGTATTTGGGGCAGAAGCAGTTCTCCCGCTTGAGGTCGAAATACCCAGTCTCCGCATTTCACTACAAGGGATTCTGGATGAAGACGCTTACAGAGAAGCACGTCTTTCCCAACTAGAAAGCCTAGATGAAACTAGGTTAGATGCTGAACAATGGCATAGAGCTTATGCTAACTGAATGTGCCGGCAGTATAACAAGAAGGTCTATGAACGCGACATATACGAAGGTGATCTAGTTCTAAGGCTAGACAGCCGGATCGACAAGAAGACCGGCGAAGGAAGGAAATTTCAGCCCAAATGGTTGGGCCCATACCAAGTCATGAAGGACTACGGAAATGGTGCTTACCTCTTATGTACGCTAGAAGGTGAGGAATTTGGTGAAACAGTCAATTCCCTGCACCTCAAGCGATTCTACGCATAAGCAACTAGCACTACTTGTATAATTATCTACATTGCATCTTCATATAGATTAAGATCATTTTTTCCACTTGTTTCTTACATAAATTGTGATCAAGGAATCTATTCTCAAAGCAATTCATTACAAACTCATGATGTTGTTAGCATAAAGCTCTTTAATCATACCTCTCCATCTTCATATATCATCAAATCATCTCGGAATCTTTTATCAAATAAAATCAAACATGACAAAGTCTTAACGGTAACCATACCAAGATCTGCAAGTTTATTCTCACTTTGATTTCTTCTTAGGATAGGTGTCTTGCCTATGGTCTGTTCTAGAAGCTTCATGGTGTCACATCTATCCCATATATACATCTCTTTGGAAATAAACACATACTGACATTTTACTCAAATAAGCAAGTCAACAACTGATTAAACAGAAAATTTTAATTTTACACATTTCCTTGCCCCACCAACCTTCGGTGATGAGCTTGCGTCTCTTACTAGTGACGTAGGGTTGGGAAAGGATGGAAATGCCCTTACTCGCCTATGCCTTGCCCACGGTGATAAACCCACGCTTCTTACTAGTAGCGTGGGGCAAAGTGTAGGGGGTCCTCTTGACAAAGCAAACGTTAAAAGGTCATAAACAAACAATTCAAACTTTGAGTCAAAAACGAATGAATCAGATGTTCAAAATTCCAAGAGAGTTAAAATCCTAAAAACCCAGATTTTGTCTACTATGCGGCCATCTACGGGTCTAAGTCTAGATAAACCGCAAAGCAAGTTGCACCCAAAACTATGGAGTCACTCGAGTGGAGTTGGCTTGTAGCATCCAATTTGGTTCCACCAAAGCTTTGTCTGTCTTTCATCACTATCATTTCAGCTACACCTCATAACTTGTGCCCTTTCTAGCTCTCGGTGATGAGCCCTCGCATCTTACTAGTTGCGTGGAGTTAGGAGTGGGGCAAGTTAATCTGTTCATCACGCTGGTTATATTCATCACTCTGCAAAACAAACATGAGGTATCCAAATTGCTCACAGAAGCTAAGATTCAAAATCACAATATATCTACAATATCATGTATCAACATCATGAAACACAAAAAGAAAGCAAACATTTGCATCATCTGTTCTCCATTGCATACATTCTAAAAAGCATATAAACATACATCGTAGTATACATAAGGAAACTGGAAATAGAAAGGAAAACATGAGTGCCAAGCTTTTGATCCAAAAATGAATGCATATATATAAATAATCAATGTTTATATACAATGCCATCATGCTCTAAGCATGGTCAAAACGCTCAAAGAGCCCGTGATATACAAAGAATATATAATACAAAGTACACAAGGGCCAAGAGGCCTCTCAATCCCTACGCGACCCCTCCGAAGGTGCACGCCCACGCCTAGGACTCCGGCTACGCTGGCGCTCTGAATGTACGGAGGGCTCAGGGTCCCGAGGGGCAGCCACGGTCTCACCACGAGAATGGCTCCTCATGAGGTGCTCAGCCATCCTGTAGCCCGCTAACTTTGTATGGAGGGTTGACACCATCTTGGCCATGTGCCAAATGGGAGTGAAGACATCGGTATGCCTACCGGCTGCTGAGGGCTCCCCAACATCTACGGATAGCTCCGCACGGGTCCTATCCATGGGGATCATCAGGGAATCGGTACATACCCTGCGGATCAAATCCCGCCACTCATCAACAGTCTCTGCAAACAAAGGAGAAAAATGAATTAGAAACCAAGCAAGAGGCTAAAAGATACAACAATAGCAACTAAGGAGAGCATACATATAAACATTAAAAGGGAGAAGGGTAACTTACTCGGATCCCCAGGCATCCAAGATGGGTCGTTGGGGCCGGCACCTACCGCGGATGCCGCTGCCGACTGAGGGGTTGCTCCCGTGGCAGGAGCAACATGTCACCCTGCAACTGACTCATCCTCTCCACCATGGCCCTGAGAGAGTGGCTCCTCTGAAACTAGAGTGTCCTTCTCTGCGCTCTGCTCAGCCCTCTCTGCCTGCATAATGTCCTGAGTGTCATGCCACTCAGGATCACTATCATCAGTCTCCTCCTCTGACCCTCCCTCTGTGAGCTCCTCAGAGTTGGAGTCAATATCTATGGGGTCATCGCTGCTATGAGCAGGACCTGCAAAAATATGAAGTAAAGGTTCCTGAGGTGCACCAGCTCTCCCTCTAGCACGAACTATCCTCCTGGCTGCAATGGGAATGCCAGGAGTGATCACTGTCCAACCTCGGCCTCTAGGCCCCCCTCTGGCCTCGCGAACTGATCTGTAAACTGGTGCCACTGGGGGAAGCATGCCCGTATATGGAAGGCCAAACTGCTGAGGAACCCGGCCGAAAGGATGTACCTCCACTCGTCCCACTTGATCAATAAGCTGCCCTGTGGTGGAGCAGGAGATCAGGGTAAGAGTCTCCTCGCCCCATATGCCGGCCATAAGCTGGTACGGTGTCGCCTCCATGTCTGCAGTAGTAAGGGAGGCAACTGGCTGATGAGGTGCTCTGAGCACCAACATGTCCATCCATCTGGCTGCCCTCACAGCCCCAGGGTCTACCACCTCCACACCCCTGCCATAAGGGATAAAATGCTCATACACCCAACTCATGACTAGCGTTGGGTGGCTCAATGACTGTCCCTGTAAACGGACCACCCTATATAGATCATGGTAGGTGGTCCCCAGAATATCTGCACCCCAGGCGTATATCCGGCCATGCCCCTCTATCTGTGTAATGATGGGGGCCCAGCAATATAACAATGTGTCCCCTCCCTTGTCCCCGATCAATCTTGAGGCAAGGATCCCCATGATGGCCTGTCGAAATACGGGGATAGGCAAAGAAGGAATGGATCGAACTCTCACCCCCTTCTTCGACCCCATGGAGATGACTGCATCTCCCATATATGCTTCCCACTGTGCAATCTGTGCCCGGGAGCCTGCTGTCTCTAATGTAAGTCACCTCCCGATGATCGGGACCCCCAGAATGCGGTAAACGTCCTCTAATGTGATGGTCCACTCACCACGGACCCCTGGCAGTCGGAAGGTGTTTTGATCTGCATCCCAGTAAGAAAATAAGTCACAAAGGATGTGACTAGATGGTGCAACGTGGGGCACGCGCGATATGCGCAATATGCCGGCTCTCTGTAGTGTGTCCTCCTCGTCCTGTGAGAGAGCATCCAGTACCCCTGAGAGCCAATCACACTCTCTCTCTCTGCTCCATCTAATGTACTCCTCTCTCGCCTGCATACACCCAAAAACACACAAAACAGAGCAAGTTAATATCCGAACAATACCGAGAGAGTCATAAAAACGCGTAGAAATGCAGAAAATACAAGTGCAATCTCAAATATAAGTTCCTTTTGCATTCTGTGCAAAACCGCCACCCTGAGCAGGGAGGCGGTTTTGTAACCGCCGCCTTAAAGACGGCGGTCGTGTAACCGCCGCCCTAAATAGGGCGGCAGTCATGTAACCGCCGCCCTGGCCAAGGCGGCGGTCGTGGTCCGAAAACCCACGCGGGTTTTTAATCTAAAAAGGCCTAAAAACAAGCAAAAAAATGACCATTTAACCTAAAAACGGAGCCTACCCAGTAGGCGCCCCCCCTAGATGAACCTTTTAACACTAGCATTTTCAAAAATAACCCACCCATTACAAAGAATTCAGCATTTCAAATTAAAGGGGGGAAAAGCACAAAATTGAAGAAAACCAACCTGTGATCTAGCGAGGCGGTGTTCCGCACGTGGAGGCATGATCACGATCTCGCTGCGGACGTTTTGACTCTACTTGCGCAAGAAACCATCACCGTGGGCCCCAGAGCTCAAAAACAATCAAATGAACTCTCGCAAATGAATAGGAAAATGGGCCCACTTTCATAAATATAGCACTCTGTTTCGTTTTAAATAACTTTTTTGCAGGTTTGGAGCGCTGATGGAGGTAAGTTCCTATCCTCGCACGAATGGTATGTTCTCATTCCCTATTATTCTTAGCGTTTATTTTCCAAATTATTGTATCTATCTGCACTTGAGTTCTCTTTTCATTTTGCAGGTAGCGGGAATTTTGGATGGCGTCATTTCAACACACGGACGTGTAAGGTATAACTTCTAAACTTCCCATTTCGGGACTGCCATACTCAGACCCACCGTTTTATGCCTCTTCATGGCTAAAACGCTTCTCCGAGGGGGCAATATGTATGTACCCAAAATTGTAAGGTATTGTACTGCCGAAACAGTGTAACAAGTTCCCCAATGATGATACAGGTCTCCTCGCAAGGTGTTCGGGATCCAGAAAATCCCTCAGAGTATGCGTTAACATCCCGCATGCCCCGCTTAGCCCCCGCGCCCTTTGTTTTCCCCTTTTTCCCTCTTTTCTTGGCCTTTTTATCTTCAATGAAACCCGCCGCCCTGACTTGGGCGGCGGTCTCACCCTGATCAGGGAAGCGGTCCTGTAACCGCCGCCCTGCTCAGAGCGGCGGTCCTTTATGCATTTTCCAGAAAGCTTTTTGACGTGACTCACGTAAAAGATCAATGTTTCACCAGCTTTCCTTGCCAACTTGGGCATGCATTTATGTTTTTGGTCCCCTGGAATAGTGTTTGGCCATTGTTTATGGTTTTTAGAGTTCAGTTTGGTTTTGATCTTTGGGTGAATGAAAGCTATAAATAAGTGGCCTGTGCTCAAGCAAATGGTCTGAAGTTTTCCTCTGAATCTCTCTTTGCAATAGATTTAGCTTTCATTTTGCTTAGAGTTCTTAGCTTAGTTCACTACATGCCTAGTTAGCATTGTTTTGCAGTTGGTAAGCCACATATCCATCTTGTGCAAGTGATGTCATTACGGTCTGCCCCTCATTCACTTTCAAGCTCTCATTTTCATAGTTCAATCTTTTGTTTTGTTTAGAGCCATAGTTTTAATTCTTTGCATGCTTATTTAGCATTGTCCAGCTGTTGGTAAGCCACATATCCAGCTTGTACAAACAGTGTTGTTGTTTTATCCATTCCATTGGAGTAGAATAGCTTAGGAAGCCATTAAAGTTGCAGGTTTTTCTCTTCAAACAGGATAGTTTCAGGTTCTGGTCGCTTTACGTTGCATGACTCGCAATAAAATCCCGCTAGGAATTGCATAAGCCAAGCTCTGTACTCTTGCGCTATCCCTCTCCTACTCACATTTTTCAGTCTGCATTCTGAGCTGTCCTTGTCCCAATATCTATTTCTGTCGATGCTAGCATTACACACTTTTCTGGATCCACGTGAACATGAAAGAACGAGGAGATCACACTGAGGGGACAAGATCACACACACCATCGGATTCGCCACTGTTCTGCGGAATCCAGGTTCTAACTTTCAAAGTTCTAGTTAGAATCATATCAAATAGAATAGTTAATTGCTTTATTTCGGTAGAATTTCTATTCTCGATATTTCCAGGGAAGCTGTGAGGATTGATAGTTTCTGAGAGACTATGATTCACTCCTCACTTCTGAGGTAGGATCGAGAATCTTGCAAGTAGATTAGGAAAGTTATTGCATTATTTAGAATAAATCTACAAATCACACAGGCAAATAACTACACTCGGTTATCTTGTTTGTTTTAAATTGTTATTTAGTTGTTATTTCTAGATACGTTTAAATAGCTTGCTTTCCTTAAATTCTTAAAAGGTTTCTCAGAAAAATAGAGGTTATATATGTTTTAGATTTATTCCACGTAGTTAGAATTTGCTCTTTATTACAGTTAGATTTACATTTTATTCTGTATGACAATCACGGGACACCGGAAGCCCAGAGAATACATATTTGAGCCAATCGTGCCTCAACCAAACCTCGTCACAGCAATAGTTGACATAGACCAAAATCTCAGAATACAAGTATTCCAAACAACAACAGATTTACAACTGATCAGTTCTCAGTTGAGAGGGTTAAACATAGAAGATGACCAAGCGCACATGTTTTGGTCAAATCAACCAAATTACAGATTACCCTAGGCAAACATTCACATGACTGTAGAAGGGTTCGAAAAAGAACAAACCTTTGGTTGTGATCCTTTGGTCCCATAGCCAGGTGCAGGAGACACTCTCACAGATATAGATACTAGTCTAAGGATCCAGGTTACACAAACGCCTGTGTGATATTCTGAGAAAATCACGCAGTTGTTGGTCCTAAACATAGAAGCTGAGAAAGCATATGATTACTGGGTACTAGGAATCAGGACTTAATTTCGTATATGACCATAACAGGACCGCAACAACCAAGAGTCTACGGTTGTGACCCACAAATACTGCAGCCTAGTGAATCCATAAGTCAATCAGATATAAACACTGGTCTACGCACACTAGTATTCCAATCCACTCCACTTCCACGGTCCATCATCATCGAACAATTGTCCTTATTAGATATAGCAGCTAACGAAGCTAGAGAATTCTGGACTAGGCCAGAGAATCGTCCGTAGAGTCAATTGTTTCCACCATCCACCATATGACCTTATCTGGAGACGTACACGAAACTATCCCAAGTCATTTTCCACGTATTCCACAACCCATAGATCGAATCACGCCAGAGCTCGATATTGATTGGAGCCTTCGAGCAGTCATCCTTTTCGATCGATCTATCACACCAGTCCAAGTTAGAAGGGCCTTCTTTGCCTTAGATTCACAAATTCCACTAGTGCGTGTCGAAGACATTAGACTTCCTAACTAGTTTGTCTGCATCCCACGCATATTCTACCCCCACCGGCTGTCTCGGCATGACCTTGAGAGGTCAGGTACGCGGAAGAGTCACTTGTAGATTCCCACGCTCGCCTATCACTTTTCTGGCGTACAGTGTCCCACAGAGTTCGCAAGCTCCAAAGCCAAGTCGATGGAGGCATAGGGAAGAAGGAGGGGAACAAGACACTATGCAGTTGTGTCATACTAGGGTTACATGGCAAGGTTGTGCCCTAGTGCCAAACCCACAATTTTTTTCTTTTATGTGGCATGTGTGTGTGTGTGTGTGTGTGTGCATGTGTGTATACAAGTTCAGTACTCCATTTTAATATGTTATGAAAAAAATGTAAGGATTATTTTAAACCCTAGCATATCTTATAAGCTATACTCCTTAAAAAGTATACCTGATCTTACACACACACACACACACCCGAGCTTGTAAAATAAACTAACAATATTTTTCCACATTTATATATTCCAAATCTCAAAGTTATAACAAAAACTCTCACTTGCATTATAAGAAAACAAGGTAGTAAGGTTAACACTATATTAAGACCGACTTCACCATTTGTAGAAGTTCTATATAAAATCTGATGAAATCCTTTTATTTCATTCAGAGAGGATAATAATGTACTTAGTGGACACATATTCTTAATGTATTATTTTAGAGGTTTATACAAATTTAAATGTATTTGATCATAATACTATATACTCATTTTTCTTGAAATTTTAGGCTAAGTGTATGAAAACTTACAAAGTTGATAATATGGTAGACAATTTTCCTTTGATGAAAATAATATCTTAATCCTAAGTGTCTCTTTGAATCATTACAATATTTAAACCATTTATTAATTCTTAATCCATATTCTTGTGAGTTTTATTACTCCGTAGCTAAATGAAACTACCTATGAACTCCATTAGCTCTCATAAATACATTTAACAAATGAACTCTATTTGCATGCCAATAAGCTCACATAAATTTAATGATAAATAAAAATTCCTCTAAGAATAATATGGTGAAAGATGAGAATTTTCCATCGCACCATTTCAACTCTCTTCACCATTCAAGAAGTAAGTTTTACAAGGAACTTAGAAAAAGAACAAGTTTATAAAACATATTCCAAATACAACTCTTAAACAATATTCCTCCCAATATAAGTTTTACACATTGTTCCAATAATATTTCCAACAATAATAACTCGATTTAAATCATTGAAACTTTTACGACACATAATAGGCTTAATAATACAAGTTACAAGCATCCCATAACACGAGAACAAAATAACCAAAAACTAAATTGTTAATCAACTCTCCTCCAACCAAAACACTTCAAGAATGTCTCCAAGTTTATCTCCAAGCTCCACATTTATCAAGTGATCCAAACACCACAAAGAAAGGCTTGTAAACCTCCCAACAATAGGCATCATTACATGCTTATCTCCCAAGAGTATGCATGCTAACCTCAACCAAACCTGTGGGAAAGAGAGATAACATGCTGCCAAGATGCGCAAGTAAAATAACAATTTATCCATCTTAACCAAAAAAGAAAATAAAATAAATAAGAAGCCAATCTCCACCAAAACACAAGATGACTCAAACACCTAAAGACCAAAACCAAAGGAAATGGGAAGAGGAGAAAGATGAATCCCAAAAACAAATTATAACATGTAGTGTCAAGATCATCCTCCAAATATATATAACTTCACACCTCCAATAAACCCACCAATCTCCTTATTGCTCCACCTTCTCCTCCTTTTCAAGGCTTTTCATGTCTTGCATGCTTCCTTTTCAAGGATAAGAGGGGGTGTCCAAGCCAAATGGAAATGTCTCCTACTTCCCCCAAGGAAAGGAGTAGAATAATAATATCCTTCATGGATTCCCCAAGATGTTATGAGAAATGAAGAGAATACCCCTTCCCCCTTCCCAAATCCACTCCCCATTAGGGATGGAGGGACAAAACTAAAAATACCAACAAGATAAAGGATAAAACAACCAAATTTCAACTCTCATAACCAAACAAACATTCCAAACAAGATCAATTCAACAAGATTTCCATGTATTCCATTAACAATAAAAATAAATAAAATGAGTGAGGCCTACCTCACAACTAAGACAAATTACAAAAGCTCCCAAAGCTTCAATGGACTCCACAACAAGCTCCAAATCCAAGAAAGCAAAAGAATCACTCTCCAAAAACTCCCAAAAACTCAAAAATGAGGATAGAAATAGAGTAAGTTCTCCCAATCACTAAGCCCATGGGAGGGTGATATGTGACACCGTTCCAACTAGGCACATGCTACTCATCAAGTTCCCCATACAAGTAACCACACAACAATGCAAATAACATAAAATTCCTAATACAATCCCTCAAAAGCATGCTACCAAATCCCAAAGTCACCCACAAGAGACAAAAGAGAGGAAGGATGGTGACTTGAGAGAGCATTATGAGAGAGAAAACATTTTTTGGGTTTATAAGAAGTTCCCTCTATCCATAGGTTAGGTCCAAAGGGTCATTTTTAAGGTAAGAGGGACCCCAAGCTTTCCATAAAAGTCTCCAAAATTCCATTTTTTGCTCAAATCCGAGATTTGAGTGGAAATGGAGATTTTATGATGTTTGGTGGTCCCCCCAAAGGCAAGGTTAAGTGATCCTAAGACTTAGTTAAACACTTAACAATAATGAACCACCCAATTACCAAAAGCACCAACAAATGAAGATTAAGCCATAAAAAAATCTAAACAAGAGGGTTAGTTAACACCCAGATTAATTTTGCAAGGTGAGGGAAGGTGAAAGAATAATAAATATGACCAACACACAAAATTAAGGTGACCATACAAAACCAAAATACCTGAATAATAACAAGGTGCAAATAAACAGGTGATGGGTTCAGACTAGGCAGGCTTATTCATATTGGTGGTGTTACATCTGAGTCTCATGTTCTCCTTGTGGTGCAACCTGTAGTCCTGCACACTCAACACAAAACCTCATACTTGCTCTATCTAAAATCAAACAAAGTAACAATATGAATAATCATGGTAATCTAACAAATCTACTTCAGTTAAATAAAATATGCCACATCTAACTATCCAAAAAAATATTTTAAAATATGATCAAAATCCATGATACTTCAAATATAGAATCATATCTGTCTCATCACATAATCATCAGTATAATCAAAACTAAACCACGTAAAAATGTCTATAACATGGATAAGCAATGAGTTTCATAAATAGTGTCATGTCAAGTGTGAGCGTATCATAACCAGCACGGCGATAAAAAATTAAAGCATCTAAACAACAATTAGTATAATCGAGTGTCTAATGTCTCCACATGAAATAATAAATTGATCATAATGAGTCAACAACACGTAAGGAAGAGAGAAAAATGGTGGAGGCTATCTATAAAGGACAACACATAAGGAAGATGAGTCATCCTCCTCCATTGGTTTCATATAAATGTCATTTTCTACTATATGAACAAGTGGAGGCTATCTATAAAGGCCAAAATTTGATCTCAAAACATCACATCAATATTTTATCCTTCCCTTTGGATCCCAATATCTAAGTATATTTGTGTGTTGGGAGGAAAAAATTAGCATTTATGCTCCTAATTCGGTAGCAATTGACCAAGTATAAAAATGTATGTCTGCTAAATCAAATGGTAATGGAAACCATGATCTTTGTTGTTTACTATTGTACACTCCTACAACATTCATTAGTTTCCAGTCCATGTCAATGGTTGCAAACCTATCAACTACATATATTTGGAGTAGCACAAGGGAGGTTATACATCCCTCAAATCCTATCACAGTGAAGTCATCATAATACCTGTAAAATATCATCTCCAGTATGGAATTATTCATTTTGATTGAGATTTTGGTCATTTACCAAGAATGATTGCATAAACCACATCTTCGAAATAATTGTATATATAAATCATAAAATTTTACTTATGGCCATACAAATAATTATATAATACATGGATGGGGTTCATGTGTGGCCATGAAGGGAAAATATGGGATTTAAACTTTAGGTACACAGAGTATGCATCAACTACGTATGATATTGTGTATAAACTATATGGTGGAGGGCCTCTAGAATATTTCCATATATCCTCCAAATTGTGTGCAAAGAGGCAACCAAAACCAAGAATGTAATCCTCTAATATAATAGTAAGAGAGGAGCTCATGTTTGGTTCACATGTTTTGTAGTTCTAGCTTCTCATAATCTATTTGATGGGGCCATGTATATCCTAATTTATAACCTAAAACTTGAAAAAGGAAGTTTCAAATTGGTTTTTATATTTAGAAACAAAGGATTATATACCTAATATTTTTATCCATCCTCCCAAACATTATGCCTCTTCACAATAGCATCAACAACCTCTTGATTATAAATCACTTTTGGATCAGGTAACTTATAGAAATCCCTAAACACACATTCCCATACCAGTTTTATGTGTTTGTAGGGTAAAACTGAATGCCATTTTTAATGTATGAAGATCCAAAACATCCTTACAAAAATACTTACATGGATACACCTATAGCTTAGCAACCAACTTATAGAGTCGAGAATCCCTAATAATTTTTAATTATGCAATATAATCCTTACTTGGGATCTTAATCATTCTTTTGGTTGGATCCTCTAAATTTTATACCTCTTAATACAAAACATTATGATATCTAAAATATTTTAGCATAGAGGTTACCATTAAGATGTCTATGAATTTAAGTTTTGCCAAGGTTAAACAGGAAGGAATTGCACTTGAAGAATTCATTAAATATACCAAATTGCTCTTTGTTGTTATCCCAAAAATGACAATTGAGTATTATATATGATAAAATCAAAATTTTCCTTTATAACAAATCTATTGATTAAATCATATTTTCCATTACTCCTTTAGATTTTATGAGTAATCTCTTTATTTTGGCAAATCAGGTGAGCAATCTTTGCAGCTACTCACATTATGTTATTCATACTTTAAGTGGAATTGATGGTAACCTCACGTGTATTGAGAGTTCAACACCACTTTATGAATTAAAGTATTTTTATTTATCACCATCCATGTGTCCGAATCCTCAA
This sequence comes from Taxus chinensis, assembly GCA_019776745.2. Taxonomy (NCBI): domain Eukaryota; kingdom Viridiplantae; phylum Streptophyta; class Pinopsida; order Cupressales; family Taxaceae; genus Taxus; species Taxus chinensis. Next base: position 196,766,927 of record CM034153.1, read on the forward strand.
GGTTATAATGCCACCCCATATCTTCCTTTATGATTTTCCCATTTAGTTCTTGATTTATTAGAAGACCATCATTGGTCCATGCGTCTAGATCCTTGACGGCCATGTTGACCAAATTCAAAGTCTTTTTCCCTATTAAAACTATGTTTTCTTGATTATCTAAAGGCTTGTGATTGGATCTAAGTTTAACCTTATCATTCCCTTTCGCTTATGGGGTTCCCAACATCTTAGCAAGTTGTTTCCATTTTGTAACCCATGTAACTATAAAAATGTGGTTTTCACATGTGTCCAAATCTCTCGCTTTTATCTCATATGACTTTAATTTTCAATTCATCACTTCTTTTGCCATGAAAATGAGATTTTCAAGCTTTTTACGTGTCCAAATCCCTAATACTCTTGTTTTTGGGGTCTTCAAATTTATTTGAAAAACTGATGTTGGTCAAAGACCTAGGTCTAGGATTTGTTTCCACACACCCTATTAATCAATCTAGTTTTACACAAACCATGAAATAAATTTTATTCACAAATAAAAATAATGAATCAAAACGATGGGATCTAAAGTTCACGGTGTTTTCACCATGTCCATTAACAAAAAAAGGATAATGATCAATACCAAAAACATGTGATTGGTTGAAGTTTCAATCAAGTTTTCTTTTTTTATAAAGTGTATAAGGTGCTCATTGAAACCAACCATAAACTAAAATTTTAATGGAATTTAGAAATAGTGTTTCGAACTAAATTAGTACCAAAGGGCATAATTTTAATAGTTTATTTATGCTAAGTTTCTTGGGCATCCCTTAGGAGAATGATCAACAAGAAAGTTGTACAAATGTGAAAATAATAAAATGAGAGTTTCTAAACCATGAATGATCAATTTGGAACTTTTTATTTGAATTTTATCTTCTCCTTTTGATTTCTCCTTTTGATTTCTTCTTGTGTTATTTGTTTCATTTTGTTTAACATTTATTTTTCCACATAATAAATATTGCTAAAATTTCAAGAGGGTCCCCTTTTTTGTGAATAAATCAAGGGTTTGTTGATTATAAAAAATGATGAATATTGTGGGGAAAATAATACCAAGTGTTTAGAACTTAGAATCATCAATTTAACTAACTACAGAAGACAAATACAAAAGAAAAACAACATATTTCTAATTCATAAAGACCAAGTAAATGTTATGATTTTATCGCATGACATACTTGGTCAAAAAAAATATCCAAGGGTTAAAAGAGTGATATGTTTATTGAATTTATCCTCTTTTTAAAAGTTTATATTAGAATGAGAAATATAATAAATACAATCGTTTATGCAATCCGATAAGGTTGGACATTTCTCTTTTATCAACTAGGCAATCTATAGCCTCAATAGAGATACATTTTGTTACCCTCTAAGATTTTATTCATTGATATCCATGTGTCTACAGCCTCATTTTTGGCTATGTGAATTACCTTTATAAGATAAAATAATAAAATTTCATTGATCATTTAGTTTCATGTATATTTTTTTTTAATTTTATAAACAGTTGGAAACCAAGATTAACCTTGTTTTTATTATAAAAACCAAGTGTATGTCCATCACTCATTCTACTCCTTACTATCCCAAAAAGTTAGTGTTTCATGTGTTTTTATATATAATTTTCATGTTTTGATTTTTTTTTTAAATTCATAAAATAATTTAAAACTAGACTATATTATTTTAAATAAACAAAAAAATTACTAAAATCATATTACTGAAACAAAAATTCTTCATTTAGTTTCTATCAATTTATCTGAAAATAATGTGTTTTTATTTGTGTTTCAAAATTTATAAAATAAAATAAAATTACACCTAGAAACCATGGAAAGCTAATATATGGAAAGAAAACAATTATTTAACTAGAAAGCATAGAAAATTATTCTAATTAAATAAAACATAAATAAAAGCACACTAATCTACTTCTACTCTTATTTATACTCTACATACTTATCTATCATTCATGTGGTGTGGGAAATGGTGTAGTCATAAAGTAATTCTTCAAATGTTGACCATTTACTAGAAATGATAAATCATTTCCCTAGAAATCCTTTAACCTGAATGCATTGTTTCCGTAAATTTCTTCTATCTGATAAGGTCTAATCCATAATGGATCAAATATGGAATGTTTAACCCTGTTTTCATGGTCTTTATCCCATAACAAACACAAATCATAGAACATAAAATCTTTGATTTTAGCTTTCTTTTGAATCTAGTATATTTATCTCTATTAGATTTGTTATAAATCTTTTGTGATGTGATGAGATTATGGAATCCTCCATTTTATGTGATAATTTTAATTTAAACCCATGGGTTGGAATTAGCTACGCTAATTGGAAATTGTAGATATTTTTACCAAAATTGTGTGTTAACCCTTAACAACCATTGCGAGGAAAATGGTTTCATGATTGAAATGAAATTTTTCTTGGTAGTGATGTGGGTGAAGAGTGGGTTTGTTCCTCCATGGAATCTCTATCATTATGCATCTTAGTGTTTAATAAGCTATGGAACTTGTATGGAATTTACTATAGTGATACTATTGCATGTACTCTTTTCTATTAATATTTTCTTGTTCTTCTCTACTTACGCAAGTGTTTTAAGAAGCAAACTTTTAATTATGGGTGCTATGGGATATTTCTTACAATTAAAATAGGGTTTCTTAAATTCGTATATTTATATTAAGGAAGATGGTACTACCCTTCGAGACATAATGGTGGTTAATTAATCATTTTAGTGTTAAAACCTTTCCTATCATTTAAATAGAACTTAAGGCGATCTTAGCTTGACAATTAGGTGATAAAAGCAAATTATGTAATTCTTAAATCTTTCTTGTCACACTTGCAATAAGTAATTGAGATTGAGACAATTTTGATATTTAGCTTTAACATCAAGTGATACCTTTGATACCTTTAGAAATAATGGGATCATGTTATTCTAGATATGTTTTGGTGGAAAGGTTATCAATGCTTAAATGATGTTTGATTAATTATAAAGCGATTGTTAGTGAGGATATATTTATGTTTTTTTAATCCTAGTCTAGTTAGGATATTGAGGATGAAGTTTGGACTGATATATTTTATTTATATGTTAATCTCTACTTAGTAGGCATAGAATATTTTTATGATGTATGAATTCACCTAAACTACCCAAAGTTGATGTTGAAGCTAATTTAGTGTTTTATTTCTTAAGTATAGTTTTTTTTAAATGATGGTAAAAAAAGGTATTTTGGGAGCGACCTAACCTTAGTACAAAGGGATAAATGAAAGCTAAAACATGAGAATAATAAATTTAATCTAAAATCATATGAGGAGGGGATATGGCCCCATATTAGTATGTGATTTTAGAGTGTCTACATTTGCCCCACTTTAAAGTGTTCTTATAAAGTAATAACGTTTTAGAGATCCTAGACATGTGCATATCAGTGAGTGAATGACATGGAAATATGGAAAATGTTTGGATTTTCCCCGTGAAGCATTTAGATGTCCCAGTGAGTAGGATGGTAAGGGAATGCCCCCTCAAGTGGATGGGTGACGTAGCAAAGCAGTGGACAATTGTTTCATAAGAAAAAAACAAGGATTTTGAACAAGGATGGGAGGAACTGTGCTCATAGCATGAGCATTATTTAGAGAGTAAAATTTAGATAAACCTTATTTTGTTGTTGCATAATAAAGTTGTCACCATGATTATGAAATAATCGTCATGTGTAACCCAAATGCACATAAATAAACACACACAAGAAAGAAAAGATAAAAAGGAAAACAAATCCAATATACATTGCAAAAGTCTGCACCATAGCTATGAAGAAGCCAAGATGATAACATAATACATGTAATTGGTCCAAAAATTAAACATCAACAATGCAACATAACTTCGAAAAATAAGACAATTAATTGTCCCTAATACGTGCCACAATGATGATTAAGCAAATGTAAATGCCCCCAAGCACTAAACTTATGAAATGCATTGGGATAGGATCATACTGAAGAGCGGAGTGATGCTTAGATACTCCTAAAGAAATTCTTGTTGGATCTGCATTGAAGATTGATTTGAAAGTTGAAAATGATCTTTTCCTCTAAGTTATAAATGTATGAATTGCAGAAGATGTAGAATGAGAGAAGAAATTGCCTCGGGTGAAGTTATATCGCAAAGGAAACAATTGATTTGTCTTGCCCCAATTAGAGTAATTAACATGCAAAAGGAAGATGATGTAGAGTGATAGTCATAAGATTGGAACGATCACTAGGGTAACAATTAAAATTTTGATCTTATCAAGATTGTCTTGAATTGTTGAAATATTTGTTTCATGTGTTTTCCGATTATAGGATTTTCTTGATGATTTTGAGTGTTTGTTCGAATTTTTATAATTTTGGAGATTTTTTTAATTTCTTTGAATATATGATTTTTTTTATGGTTTTACAAATACTTAGAAAAATTTGATGCAAAGAAGAGAAGCGACATACCTGCATGTTTGTTACACCTGATTTATTATGGATAAATGATGATGTTGAAAGCATAAAAAAAACATGTCAAACAAACCCAATATGAACAGGAAATAACTACACCAAAGTTATATGTGAACTAAGATGTTAATAATTCACCTACAATTGGTCTACAATGAAAAAGTACAACAAAATAACAAACTAAAAAAAACACAAATATCATCACAATGTTGAAAAAATGCAATAATAACACCATTTGCAATAACGACATTTAATGACACTCCTAATGTGTTCACATTGAAGAATTAGACATATATGAATGCTCCTAAGCAATAGCTTAGAATACGAGAGGATTGGATCAGGCCGAAGAGCAGAGTGATGCTTAGATACTCCAAAAAATGCTCTTTTCGGATCCCATTGAAGTTTGATTTGTATTGGATTGAAACCAAGTGTGCCCCAAGAAAAGTTATATTGTAAAAGGGTAAACAACTGATTGTTTTGCCTCGAGCACAGATATACACCATGGGTAAGAAAATTGATTATCGAAAGATGATCTAGAACAATCATGAGGAGTACCGTCAAATGTCGATATTGTTGCACTGTGTGATTTGGTTGCTGAAATTTGGTCAAAAATTTTCTGAATGTTTTGTTTAATGTCAATTTTATATTGTATTTTATTTTTAAAACATATTTGAATGTTTTTTATTTTGAAACATATTTGAATGTCTTTTTTTTTTTAATGAATGTTTTTGGAACATATTTGATTTTTTTGTATTTTTAAACATATTTGAATGTTTTTGAATTGTTGTTTTAAACATATTTGAATGTTTTTTTAATTCTTGACTCGGTAAAAGGGTGCACAGTCTGAACTCATGGTCAAACAATTGTAAGCATTTCATTCCATTGGGAAAATGTAGATGATATAGTGATAGGATGTCTCACTCCACTCGTGACTCCACGCAACTAGGAAGATGTGAGGGCTCATCACCGAGAGCCAAAAAGGACGTGAGAACTAGGTGAATAGTGATATGAAAATGAAGATGATGGATGCTAAGACACAAGGTGTAACAATGATCCATGTGGGAAAAACATAACTCATCCAAACAAGATTGTCTAACCAATTCCAAGATGATTCCACTTTATAGGTTTTGACTAGACTTAGATCCATTGATGGCCTACTGATTGACAAGATCCGGTTGAAGGAATTGTTGTCTCTCTTAACATAAGTAACTTCTTAGGATGTTTTTGATTAAGCACTTTTGATTCATATTTTTCAAAGGCTTTCTTTTGTTCAATTTTTTTAAAGGACCCCCTACATCTTGCCTTATGCCACCAGTAAGAGGTAAGGGCTCAACACCAAAGATAAAAGGTAGGTGAGTAAGGATACTTGCCTCCTTTCCCAGTCTCACACTACTAGTAAGAAGTATGGGCTTATCACTAAAGATTGTGAAGGATGAAAGGTGTAATAATTTTATATTTTTTTGTATTTTATATTGATTTTTCCTTATATGTTGATATTGTGCTTGTTGGGAAGGAACATTTACCCCCCGAGTCAGCCTCATGTGCAACTAGTATGATGCAAGGGTTCAACACCATAGACTGAGATGGACGTTAAAAAAGGTCCAGGTAAAGAAGTTTGAGCTTTCTATTAAAGAGAGCTTATTTGAAAGGAGGAGTTGTCATCTAGTAATTTAGACAAAACCATAGATAAAAAGATCTGAAATGGTAGAAACCATAACAAGGATGAGACACACAATGCCCAAATAGGAACAAGATTAACATGTGTCATAATAGGTGAAGAATGTGAAGATATGATAATGTTATGATTAAGATATTTTCCAATGGATGAAACAATTAAAATTGTTTGTTAAATGAGTTGACAGTGCAAGCGGCCTCCCCTAGTGTGGAGAGTACTCATGGAAGAAATTTTTTCTTCTTGTTTTTTATTTTCAAATAGTGCTTTAATGATGGGTTTGATATGGATTTTTATCCTCTTTTTATGCTTTTTAATGTTTTTAAAATTTGGTGGATGAGATTTGGCAATGGACTCGGCAAGAAAGAGATCTATGTTTATGAAAGTTGAATGGTCCTAATTTACGAGACTTTGGTGGACGAAATCCAAGTAAAAGGAGAGAATTGAAAGATTCGATAAGTCTTGAAGTACTAGACTTGGGCAAAAAAGGTCCAAGACAAAGGAGAGAATCGAAAGATTCAATTTGTTCTGAAGTACGAGACGTGGGCGGACAAGGTCCAAGTCATAGGAGAGAATCTAAAGATTTGATAGGTCTTGAAGTACTAGGCTTGGGAGGACGAGGTGTAAGCCAATGGATGTGTGATTGGATAAATATTTGATAAGATCAAAAAAATTATGTGATATTAGAGGAGGATTGTCGAGGCAGAGAAAATGTTGAAATTCATATTCATCTATGAGTGAAAGAATACGAGGAAAGAAGAATTGATCTCTAGATGTACATCTAAGGTTCCTTATAGGCTAGTAGAGAAATATTTAATTGGACTCCTTTGAGGTTATGGATTAATTGATTTGATGAAATATTTGCAATTAAATCTTGAAAAGGTTGTGTAAGGATATTCCTAGGTATACGCACCTCGTAGAGTGCATGCATGTAGATGTCTTGATACATGTAGGAATCATCATTGATGATATGCCTGCAAGATTGATCATTTGAGGTATTATGGACATGGGAGGTTTCCATGTTGCAAGTGTCCAAACTTGTTGTGGTTGTGTTTCTACAACAAGGCTAGAGATGTCAGGCATATGAGCTAGCATTGAAAAAATAGAATCAAGATCAACATTGCTTAATGATGAACCCTCTTCTTTAGAAACTTAAATGGTTGTAAAGGAGTCTTGTAATAAAGGATTTTTGTTATTTTTGGTGGACTAGATTCTTGAAGTAAGCAGAAGCATCAATATTCAAGTATATCTCTGTTTGATGGTCTGAAAAGGGAAGGTCTCGAGTGTTGGATTCATCATTTTGAAAGAGGTCCAAATGAGTTGTGATCCTAATGTATGTTTAGAATACAAGGGTTAGAAAATTGAACAAAATCTCATTTGATGTTTGAAGGTTATAGTTGTTCAATTGATTAAACAAAAGAAAATTAGAAGAGATGATTTAGAGATACTTGACCTTTGTCATTGTGATCTTGTTGAGTTTTATTATGTACATGATTTGGGACAATGTTAAACTCTTCATTAGAATTTTTGGTAGTTAACATGTCTTCATTTTTGATAGCTTCATCATCAATTTCTATAGAAATGACTTCATCGTCAATTAATTCTTGGATATAATGGTGGAAAGAGTTGTATAATTATCAGTAGAATGGCCTTCCATGTGGTTGTATTCACTATATTCTAATTCATTATACCACGTGGCTTGGGTTCCCCATTATAAAAGGGTCTTCTAATTGGATATTTGATCATGTTAGCCTTTGCTAATTGTTGAAAGGAACTAGAGATACTTTCTCCAAGGGGTGTAAACTAATGTTTAACTTTAGGCAGAGTAGTGTCTATGATAAATGATATGATGGAGTTAAAATCAATGTTGTTCTAGGAATCACCCTGTTCGTGAGATTTTGCCTTTGTACCATGGTTAGGAAATGGATTGGAAAATACCTTGAGATTATCATTTGGTGTTTCATTTGGTGTTAGGTCTTCGACTGCTGTGTTTCCATCGTCAATGAGGTCTTGGATGTAATTGTGAAGTTTCTTACATCCGTCTATTTGATGACCATCAATGCAATGAAAATCACAATATGTATTAGGTTGATACAAATTGCCTTAGGTTCCCCTTCAGGAAAGGGTTGCATGATAGGGTAAGTGACCATATTGGCACTTGTCAGTTGTTACAAGACGCTTAAAATAGATTCTCCCAAATAAGTATATTTTCATCGTTTGTAATCACGGGGAGGAGTTTCTCCTCTTGGAAAAGTGATGGCTGATTTAGACTTAGTCTTTTAGATTGATTATTTTGTATGTTGTCTACATTGCAATTATCCATGACACCATCATTGACAACATTGTGGTTACGATTGATGTACCTAGATTTATCATGAGAAGTGTTATTTTTGTTATTATTATTGTTACTGTGCTCATTGTATTTAGAACGAGGCTTGATCAAACCTTTAACAATGAGGGATTTTTCAATTCGATTTCCATTTTTGATAACTTCCTCAAAACCAGTGAGGCAGTGCATATACATGTGAAAGGAAAATTCATTGTTAAGGTTTGGTACAAAGATGTTAACCATTTGTTTTTCGAGGATTAAACATGGGAACTGACTTGCGATTCCTCTCCATCATTGTAAAAAATGTGAAAAGATCTTGTTTGATCGTTGGTTCGCATTATACAAATCCATCATGGTGATCTTCAAAGTCAAGGCTAAAGGAAAAGTGTTTGATGAACTTCTCTGAGAGGTCCATGAAAGTGGTTATCAATCCCTTTGGAAGGTGTAGGAAAAAATCCAAGGATTTTCCTCCTAGACTTCATGGAAAGAGACGTAGGAGAAATACATCATTATATGTCACTTATTGATATGCCATGAAAAAATTCTTTGATATGCTCTCTTGCATTGGTTATTCCCTTGTATTTATCAAATTTGGGTATCTCAAAATATTTTGGAAAGGGTATACATAAGATGTCCTTATCGAAGGGGTAAGGACACAATTCATCAAAGTTGAATTGTTTGCATTGCTGTTGCATACCTAAAATTATGTCTTTCATCATTTTCCATTCTCGAGCAAATGGTAAGTTATTTTGTGGGATAAAAGAAGTATTATCATTCTTCAAATTGTTATTCTCTTTATTTTTCGCAGTATGGGTTTTAGATGGATCGTCACTCTTCTTATTTGATTCTTAATCATTTGTGTTGGTAGTGACTTTGGAATATATGAGATCTATTTGTTTTTCCATCACATTGATTTGATCGATTAAGGTTTGATTTGGATAAGGGGTTGAAGCACTAGATTTACCTTTATCATTGATATTTGTTTTTCTTAGTCCGGCATTATCCTTGTTATTTGATGTAGATGGTACATCCTTTGTGGATGTAGGTTGAGCGAGTAATGTTGTCAAAATGTCCTTGTCAAAGTGTGGAGGTAGTTTTTGTCCCATCTTAAGGACATGATGTAAAAATCGGTCCTTATTTCTTCGTAAAATATTTTTTATTTGGGTTTGTTCCTTGAAAGAAACGTTATTTTGGTGATCCTCAAGATGATCTTCGGAAACATGAAAAGGATTTATGTCATCTATTTTGAAGGGATTATAGGCTATGTGTCTTGTTGCCACCATTTTTAACAAAGGGGGGTAACAAAGAGAGGTGTGATGGGTCACTCAACCCTTAGCAAAGTGAATGCTAATATGGAAGAGATTTTAGCGATAAAGTTTAAAGGTGGCTTGACCCTTAGCAAAGTGATCACTAAGATAGAAGAGAGGTTTGGAAGATTTGAACAATGTTACCCTTAGCAACGTGAATGCTAAGATGGAAGTAGGTGACAATGAAGATCAAGACAAACTCAACCCTTAGAAATGTGAATGCTAATGAAAGAGGGGTTTGATTTGATTGAACTTACTCGACCTCTAGCAACGTGAATGCTAGAATGGAGGGTGACGAAAATATTGATTGTACTTGACCTCTAGCAAAGTGAATGCTAAAATGGAGGAGGGTGAGGAAAATATTGATTGTACTTGACCTCTAGCAAAGTGAATGTTAGAATGGAGGAGGGTGGAGAAAATATTGATTGTACTTGACCTCTAGCAAAGTGAATGCTGAAAATGAAAGATTAATTGTATTTACATGCTGACCCTTAACAAACTGAAAGTTAAGATGGACAAGGCTTAGCGATGAAAAGAGTAATACTCAAGTATAACAACGTGAATGTTGAGAAAAGAGGTGATGGAATAAGTTGATGCCTAAGATTTAACAAAGTGATTTGTAAAATTTAAAGATGCAAAAAGGATGAACGCTTTAAAGTTTAACAATGTTGATGTAAAACTAAGAAGATGTAAGGGCAAGATAAAAGAATAAAATATTGATGAAAGATAATATTTTGAGGATGCTTGATCATGATAACGTAGATATGACGATGTCAAGACTTAAGTCACGAAAAAACGTGCTCGAGTAAGGACATGGATATCCACAACTCAAGACTTAATTTCAAAAGGAAAGAGAGTGCTTAAACTTTGGAAAAGTGATCCAAATATTTAAGACTATGGTAAGATAGGAAGAAACTCAAGATGAGAAAAATCCAAAGGTAGAAATTTGGTGATTTTGAGAGAGAGGGATGAAAAATCCAAATAGAAGGTGTATGAAAAATTTGAAAAGAGAGGGAAAAATTCCAAATAAATGATGCAAGATCCAAATAAAGGAGATGAAATAAAGGCCTAAATAAAGGGTATTTGGAAGGGGTTGAAAATGACGAAAGATCCAAATAAGGGGTATATGGATGATTTTGTTAAGGGATGAAAGAGAGGTCCAAATAAAGGAAATTTTGAAGGAACTGAAGAGAGATGATGATCAATCCAAATAATAAGTATTTGGAAAGTTTGAAAAGAGAGAAACAACGATTCCAAATGAAGGAGATCAGGAAAGGATTGAAAAGAGACAAAAGATCCAAATGAAAAATATTTCGAAAGGTTTGAAAAAGAGATTGTGAATGATTCTAAATGAAGGAAATTTAGAATGGATCAAAAAGATACAGAAGTGGGGAATGAACTAAAGAGTGAGGAACACAATATTTAATAACACAAAAAGAAGAAAAGAGAAGCAAAAATAAAATAATGTTTTTTCATGGAAGGCGGGCCTCTACCTTATATTGGCTTCAACAAGGCATGGCTTCCTCAAATAAGTTCTCTCCTTAGGTGTCAGCAGTATATCTAAGAGAGCACGGTACTATTTCTATTTGTCGGCTTAACTTTACCCCCTGATACGATAAGCCTAATTTTACTCCACTCAAAGGATAAATTTGGAGTCGCTACTATGGATATTCGTGACTCTATCGTCTTATACAAGCGTATTAGTCATTTGGGTAGGGCTACTCGTTTCGTCATTCAGTTTTCTCAAGGCGCTGACTACTTTGGGGTACTTGTGGTACTCCTCATGGTGATTTTCTGGCCCTTGGAAATGCACTTCCCATGGTTACATTCGAAAGAAGGGTATAATTCCAACTCCGAAAAGTTTAAATGAAATTAATTTTAATAAAAGTTGAAAAAGGTGATAAATGGGTTTACTTGATCTTCAAACAAGGCAACCTGGAATTAGTAGTTTGAATATTTCAACAACCTTATGTAGAGATTTTCTTGCAAATAAACGATTAAAAAAATTTCCTGCGGTAAAAACACATGATAAAAATAAGCAAATAAACTCACGTTTCTAATTTTCAAGATCACTTATACAAGCATGAGAAAGAGCATACACATGGAGTTTATTTGTAATGTCCCTATTGGTGCAGAATCACACCACCCCTAAATGTCTGCAACTCGATGGGGTGAGACTCTCAGTGTAATTACATAACAGGGAGCTTCTCCCAAAGTGTGGGACTTTGCAAATCGAGATAGCTCTCCGGATGAAGGTCGGTTCCTATTCCTCTGTTTAGGTGCACACATTCATATTGTAGAGGATCTATTATAAAACCTACTCTAACTTTCCAAGGAGACAGGGTTGAGGAGATGTAAGAAATAAAACCTAAACTATCAAGGGTGATGCACCAAAGGAAAGTTGAACACCTGCTTTGCCATTAAACACAAACCATCAAAAATGTAATACAACCATCATGCACAAATAACCAAGATTGCAATGAGAGATCAGGAAGATATAATGAACATAAGAGAGGGTTGAAATCATCCAAAGACTTATACTATTGCTCCAAAGATTTGATACAGTCCATTACAATGGCCAAGAGCTAATATTACATTTACAGTTTGAATGGGAGGTTCGAGCTCCACAAATCCACTTTCAGAAAGAGAAGAAGGGATGGTTTAAAATAAAAATGCCCCCCTTAAAAAAGGCCCCTCCTTACAATATAGGAAGAATGAGAGAGAAAAGAGAGAAGGAGTGTTTCTAAATCCCCCCTCAACCACCCAAGAAATGCATTGAATTCACCTGCAACAATGATGGGTTTTACTGCAAAACCCATGTCTCCATGTGTTGTTCCTTGTTGGGAAAGAAAGGAAGCCCATAATTCATTATGGTGGTAGGTGAGAAGCCTAACAGCCTGTAGTTGAGTAGTAGATGTCAAGAGCTTTCCAAAAATTCCTCTCTTGCTCAAATCTGAGCTTCTAGTCGAAATTTATGATAATCTCCCAACTACTTTGGGTTTGGAGTCTATCTGTGCAAGATCCACGTGGAAGCTCCGCGTATGCTTAAGATTTTTTTTGCCTTTTAGGGTCCTAGAGATGCAACATGCCGACACTTGGCATCGTCCGCGAATATGCTCTGTGCTTCGTTCTACCTCTGTCCCTTCTGTTTGGCAAAGGTACTATGTTTGACCCTAGGCACATGGAGGGTCAGTGCACGTTTAGGGCTTGCTTTTGTATTTTATCCTTGAAGTTGCACCGAGCTGACACATGGAGGCTTCCACTGACCCTTGGACTTTTCAACAGCTGATGCAACTTCCTCGGGCCCTAGACATGTGGAGAGTCTGCACTCGTTTGGGGGTTGCCTTTGGATTTTACCTTTGAAGTTGGGCCGAGTTGACATGTGGAGGCTTCCAATGGCTCTGTTGCTTTGCTTCGAATTTTCAATGGCCGGTTCTGTCTTTATCAGGCTCTAACCACGTGGCGAGATTACGCTTGTTTGGGGTCTCCGCTTTTGTCGCACCTTTTGAAGTTGCGCCGATGAGGCACGTGGAGGCTTCCGCTGCCTCTTTTTTATACTTAGCCGAATCAGGCCTCGAGTGAACACTGCCTTTCTCGATTTTTTTTCCTCTTGAGATTTGATCTCCTTTAACGTTGTTTGACCACTCATTTGTTGACCTTGCTTCTCCATTGTCAAGCTTTCCTATAAACTGATTGTTAGATTTGAAATGTGGGTTCGCATGACTGAATCGACCCTTCAATTTTCTCCTGTGCAAGGTTGTGTTTGATCAATTTTGCCTAAGGGGAAAAATTGGATAATAATTTGGTGACTCACAGGATCACCTGCCTGCTAGGTGAAAAAATCATTTACCTTGAAGTATCCATTGGGTACGGAGTCATGAATGATAGCCTAGTACTGATCCTTTTCCTGAAACCTCGAGCCTGACTGCTTGCAACTTGTTAGCCCTTAACCTGCTTTGCTGCTTGTACTCTCAATTTTCATGAGAAAATATTGAAAATGAAGTTTCTAAGAGTAGAAAAATGTCTTGACCTAGAGTTTTCACCTGTTCCTGAAATGGGTTGTTATAATGTTCACCTGGAGGCACACTGAACTACATAGTGATACAACCTTGGAGTAACAAGACCAGTGCCGAAGCACTTAGGGAAATTGAAACTTACACTACAACAAGACAATGTGCACATGTACTTAGAGGAATAAAAATCCTAGGCTAATATTTACAAGGGTGAAACATTTTCTTCTCAGTAACAATGTTTAAGATAGATTCCGTTAACTGGAATCGAAAGCTCCTCTCCCTCCAAGGTAGAAAATTAGAAGGCATTTCTACTTTTACATCCCGTGACCATATAAGGGCCACTCCAAATGGCATCAAACTTGGAATGTCTGCCAATTTTTTCCCAATCTGCATCACATTTCAGAATTAGGTCCCCTTCCTGAAAGGTCCCTACTCTTGCTTTCTTGTCAAACTGTCTTTTGACTAGGGCTTGATTTTTCTCTATCATTTGAACTACATGATGAGGGTCGTCAATCCTTGCCATTAAAAATGTCAATACGGGTTGGTGTTTGAAGATTGTATGCATTAAGAGAAGAAGATATTAGAAAACAACTCCTTTAAACACAAACCAAACTTGCATAAAATAAATCACACTTGCGGAAATTAAAAGGCACACTTGCATGAATTAAAATGCACACTTACAGAAATAAAGTCACACTTGCAGAAATAAAGGCACACTTGCATAAATTGAAATTGTTAAATTGAAAATAAAGGAAAGAGGAAATGTCACCTACAGGTTCGCAAAAGAAATTACATAACATAAAAAAACAGAAATTTACAACAAAAGGAAAACTGTAGAAATAAAGAAATTACATAACACAAAAAAAAACAAAAATTTAAAACAAAAGGAAAACTGTAGAAATAAACATTAACACATTGATCCATATTTCTTAGAATGAGTGTCTAGCTCATTCCTTGGAAGAGAATTTAATTCATACTTTTAATTTAAAACTTGCAGAAAAACTTTACTTCCAAATATTGGAAAGAAAGAACAGATCTTGATTACTTGGGGAAAAGAAATTACATATCTAAGTGTGGAAGGTTGCGTTTATAATTTATGCATCCAACCAACTCTTTATTTTAGGAAATATAATCTAATTTTATCTTTATTTCAATCCTAACAACTAAGATCTCCATCTCCACAAAATATGGAGACAGATATATTATTGAAGTCAAATTTTATCTCACTTATTTTAAGAAGATTTGCTCCCAAATCTTCTCCTTGCTTTTCGGTAACAAGAATCATAATGATTTTATTCCTCTACATTATTGGAAGGAGGATTTCCCTCAAAATATTATTTTGACCAAATACCTTTCTTGAATTTTCCATTTGAATTTTCTGTTTTTGATTGTGGAACTTTTGATGCTTGTCAAATACGTTTTTTCCTCAGACTATAGTTCACTAAAAGTTAGATTTCTCTTGATTGGTAAAACATGTAGCAAATATGAATGAGGTTTTTGTTAAAAACATTGCTATGAACAAAAATCTCTCATATTTTCCATTTGAATTTTTTGTTTTTGTTTATGAAACTTTTAGTGCCCATCTGATACACGTTTCCTCGCACTGCAGCTCACTAAAAGTTAGATCTCTCTTCATAGGTAAAACCTGTAACAAATTTGAATGATATTTTTGTTAAACACATTTATATGAATAAAAAGTTCTCTCATATTTTCTATTTAACTTTTCTGTTTCTGTTTATGGAACTTTTAGTGCTCGTCTGATACACGTTTCCTCAAACTGTAGCTCATTAAAAGTCAGATATCTCTTGATTGGTAAAACTTGTAACAAATATGAATGATGTTTTTACTAAACACATTTCTATGAACAAAAACCTCTCTCATATTTCCCATTGGAATTTCTGAGTTTTCACAATCTCTCAAAAACTGTCATTTCGTTGATGCAAGTTCCAGAACTAAAGCTGTCATTCCTTTTATGTAAGTTCCAGAACTAAATCTGCAAGTTTTAGAACTAAATTTGATTTTTTCATGAATTTAAAGTTCCAGAACTAACTACCATTCAATTGATACAAGTTTTGGAACTAAATATGTGAGTTCTGGAACTAAACCTGCAAGTTCTGGAACCAACTCTGTGAGTTTCAGAACTAACTCAAAACAACTATAACTTTTGCATGCAACCTCGGATTGAGATGATTCTTTTTTTGAACTCGCATAATTTTTTGAAAGGAATCTGAATATGAAATAAAATTTTATTTTAAATGTATTGTTCATGATCAATTCTAGTTTTTCTAATACTAGCATTATCTTTCCTTTATGGCCTGCATACACAAGACTTTGCATCTTTTCCCAAATAATCAATAGGGTTAGTCAACAAAATAGATAACAAAATATTTATAAAGAATGAACAAGATATATATATCCTATATTATATCTTAAGCAAACTAGAAGTTCCTAGATTACATTTAAATCCACTTTCAAAGGTAACTTGGAAGGACAAAATAATGGTAATTTATGTCCAATTTATGGCCTCATAACTGCATGTTCTCTTATTTCTTCCAATTCCATCAGTTTTGCATACCTAGCTTCCATAGGCTCAAACTCAGACAACTCCAACTACTTCATGAGCTCCAATGCAGGAAGTTCTAATGATATATGCAACACTACCTCTTTCCCATAGACCAGTTTATAGGGAGAATTACTTGTTGACCCCTTTGGTGTGATCCTGTCATCCCATAATGTTGATTTGAGCTTGGTATGCCATGTCCTTTGATTTTATTCTAGATTCCTTCTGATGATTCTTAGCAAATTCTTATTTGTGGACTCTGCCTGCCCATTACCCTGTAGGTAATAAGTTGAAGAGGTGCTCAAGTAGGCTCCATTCTTGACAGCCCATTATGTGATCTTGGAACCTAGGAATGCTAAGGCATTGTTTGATTTGATAGTGGCCGGTACTTTGAACCTACTCACTATCCCTTCATAGAAGTCTAGTATGCTAGACTCGTTTGCTTCTTTAAGTGCTACCACCTCAGTCCACTTGTGAAATAGTCTGTTGCTATGAGAATCCACTTGTGGCCTTGGCTTGAGTTTGGATTGATGACCCCAATGAAGTCCAATCCCCATTGCATGAATGGTTGGTTAACTGATATAGGATGCAATGGAAGTGTTGGTAACCTTTCCTTTCCTGTGAAGAATGCACATTTTTTACACTTTTTGATCCAAGTGTAACAATCACTAAACATTGTGGGCCAATAATAACCTGCCTTCATTATCTTGAGAGTTGTTACCCGCGAAGAAAAATGACCTTCGGCTTCTCCGTCATGAAACTCTTGTAACAATCTCTCAATTTGATCTATTCCAATGCATCTCAATAGAACACCATTGATGTCCTTCTTGAACAAAACACCATTAACAAGCACATATGGAATGGCTTGCAATCTGAAGTATCTCCTCTTTGCTTTGCTCATTTCTAGAGGGCATAGGCTTGTTTGTAGGAAGTATATCATAGTTTGAGTGCAATAAGGGATAGGCACATCATCATTTTCTCATTCTTGACCATCTTGTAGTACCAAGACAAATTCATTTCCATTGCTTGCATCAACTTGTTGACTCGAGGTTAGTTGTTTGCATATTCCCTTTCCACGGACCATCCTAGTGATCTTAATTTCAATGTCATATTCCATGACACGAGTGATCCATCCTACACATTTCTCATTCAGATATTTGTTCAAAAGGAAGTCCTTGAATCCTGCATGGGAAACTAGCAATTGAATCTTATTATTTGAAATTAGGTGTTTGAACTTCTTCAAGCTCCCGATCACTGCAAGGACATGATTTTCGATGAAGGAATATCTCACTTCATAGTCCTCCAAACTTTGACTGAAGAAGGACACTGGCTGTTCAGATCCCTCTTTGTTTCATTGTACTAGGATTACAGAAATTGTGTCCCCACCACCAAAGGCATAGAGCATGAAGTCCTTGGAGAAGTCTGGATTGATGAGAGTTGGAGCTTGGGATATGGCTTCTTTGATGGCTTCAAAACTTTCTTTCCCCTCAGTTATCCACCTAAATTCCATGCTCTTGTTCAACATTAGCATTATTGGATTCACAAGAGTGGTGAAATCTGGCACAAACCTGCGAACAAAATTGATTCTTCCTAAGAAGCTTTGAAGAGCCTTCTTGTGACTTGGTAGGGCAATGCTCGAATTGCTTCAACTCTTTCTGGGTCGATCGTCAATCCTTCCTTTGACACAATATGGCCTAGGAGCTTGCCTTCGTGAACCAGGAATATGCATTTTTTGGGATTTAATGATACCCCAAATCTCCTACATCTTTGAAATACATGTCTCAGATGAAAAAGGTGATCCTCTGCATTTTTGGAGAACACAGTGACATCGTCAAGATATATTAGCACTATTTTGTTGATTAACCCCTTGAATTCCATGGCCATCGCCCTTTGAAAAGTGGCTCCGGCATTAGACAATCTAAATAGCATCTTCCTATAGGCATAGGTGCCCCACTTAGTGGTGAAAGTCATTTTGAATTGGTCATCTTCTTTTACCATTATCTGATTTACCCTGAGTATCCATCTAGGAGAGAAAATCTTTCTGAGCCGGATACCACTTGCAAGATTTGTTCCATTGAAGGGAGTGAGTAATGGTCTTTGAGAGATGCCATGTTCAAGTCTCAGAAGTCCATGCACAACCTTATTTCCCCATTCTTCTTCCTGACCGGTACCAAGTTTGCAACCCAGCTTGAATTCTTGATTAGAAATATAATGTTGGCCTCTATTATCTTATTTAGCTCCTTCTTCATTAGGGGCTCAATGTGAGGGTTGACTTGTCTTTTCTTCTGCCAAATGGGCTTAGCATCTGGATCTAGTTCTATGGTATGTTGTGCCAGCTTCAGATTGGACCCTCGCAGGTCCTCATAACTCCAAGCGAAGACGTCTGGAAAATCTTGGCAAAGTCGTATGAACTCATATTTCTCTTGCTCAGTGGCCATCTTACCAATTCGAAGTGTTTTACCTTCCCCAACCGAGATTGGCTCTGAATCTTCTCCCTTGACATGTATGTTAGCCTTCTCTTTTCGAAACTGGTCATTAGGATTGAATATTGACTCCAATGTTACTAGACCTTTGGGAAACTTGTTGGTCAGCAGCTGCACTACTTGATCCCTGTATTGTTGCTCCAGTTTATCTTGATTCCTAGATGAGAATTCAGCCTCTTCTTGTAATAAATTGACGATCTGTTGATCATTCTCAAACACCTGTCAACTTGTGTTATTGTCCAGAATTGCTAGCCTTCCAATCACATGGATATGTGGTTGTGTTTTGTCTCTTTTGATACTATCAACCACATCAAATGTTGTCCCAACTGCTGCAAGCCTATCTGCGGCTTCATTCTTCTTCTTGGGTATGGACACAATGTTGAAAGCTTCAAAGTCTTAAATTAGGTCCCATACCCTATTTTTGTAGCTCTTGAGTAGGTCATTCTTTGCAGCATGTTGCCTTCTGACTTGATTCACGATTAGCTCGCTATCACCAAATACTTGCAAATTCTTTATGCCTTATTTTTGGGCCCAATGAAATCCATGAATCAAGGCCTCATATTCATCTATGTTGTTTGAACAGGAAAACTGGAAATGACACGCTAAATAATACTTGATGTTTAGTGGTGAAACTAACATTTCACCTCCTCCATCACCTTGTTTGCTTCTTGAACCATCGAAATATGGTTTTCATACTTCATTTTCATCTTCATTTTCTAGCTTGGTGATGTTAAGAATGGGTGAGTTTTCTTTGTGTATACAATATACACCCAATTCATATTCTTCCACTTTCTTAAATGGGTCGAATGCGTGCCTTTTGTTTTCCCATTCATCTAGAGTTAAATCTAAAATACCCTCAACCTTAGTACCCATTTCTAGATCAGTTGAACACTCCTCATGATCAAAGGCTGAGAAATTTGCGTTGATAGGACTTGGCGCATGAGGCTCAATGTGAAAGTTTGCAATTGGTTATGACATAATGGTTGTCTTGGCTCCATACCTTGTTCTGAATAGCATGTGTGACCAATCAACAGACAAATGGCCTCCAATTTTAGTAGTGGATTCTCTTGACAAGCACAATGCAAAGAGTGGTGGCAGGTCTATGACTGATACATCTTGCAAGACAATCACATTAGGACATGCGTGTAATGTGAGGCTCAAATATTTGATTACTCCAACCGTTGTTACCGATGTCTCATCTAATTGCACCACACCTTTGGAGATGACTTCATATTAAAAACCCAGCTAATCAACTATTTTCTTCGGCATCACCGAGCTACTTGCTCCTGAATCAATCATGCAGCTATGCACTAACTTATCGCCTATGATCAATGAGATATAGAATGGAGGGAGCTTCAAATTCTTACCTTGGTCACCTCCATGGATTCCTTCTTGATGAGCTACATTGGTAAGAACTTTTTCATGTTGATTGGGTGACTGATTTGATGCTAACCAATTTGCCATAATAGCTTGAAATAGGTCTCTTTGTCCTGGGATAGCCAATGACTCCCACATGGAAATGTTCACATTCGTTTTCTTCATCTGATCGATAATGTTGAAAGGGGATGAACTATCATTTTGTTCCCCCTACTCTGCACATTCTTCTCTTGCACATCGGTTGTTATAATTGGCGCTTGAGTTGGTCTACAAGGTGGCTTGGGATGACTTTGCACATTAGGAGCTGCACTTTGATTACCAATACCTTGTGGAGTAATGGAGGGTTGTGGATTAGTTAAACTTCATGATTTTTCCTCTCTAGTGTTCCTCTTCTTGGAGTGTGTATTGGCTACTACACTTTGAGAAGGTGTTTGGTTTATACCACAGAAATCTTCAACCTTCCAATTGTCAAGTGTGGTCTCATTTGGAGGTGCATCTTGTTGAGTTGCTCCCTGCTGCTGATTTCTTTCTTGGCATGTCTCTTGTTCCGCACCTGTTATTGTCACCATAAGAGCTTGATTCAAAACACCATTAACACACATTGACTGGTTATGATGTTGATTACATGGGAAACACTAGTCATATTCCTGAGTCATGTTATTTTGTGTTGGAACCAAGGCTCTTGACGTTGAAGCCACATTTGGATCACATGGTTGGAATGGCCTGACAGCCTGAGGTTGTCCCTGGTTGTGGTTTTGATTTATGGTCTGATTTGGTGGTCTATTTTGTTGATATGGGGGTCTAGCTCGATATTGATTTTGAGGTTGATACGGCTTATAACTCTGAGTTTGATGTCTCTTGATAGTCACTAGCTCATTTCCTAGGTTCTGCGGTTGCTTCATAACCTCTTGTAGCTCTTTTGAAGTGCTTGAAGAAGTAGAAGCCTAACTATTACTTTGATTTTTAGGGGCCGGAATGGGATTCAATTTTGGCATTTGACTAGTTGTAGGAGCTCCCATGTTTGGATATAAAGACATAGGTGGCCTAGGTGCAAGTTTACCAACTTGAATTAAGCAATTTTCAACTCTAATACTAATATTATAGGCTGCAGGTAAAGTTATACCTCCCATCGATTGAATCATCATGGCAATATCAAAATTTAAAGCTTTAAGAAAGTATAGGAAAGCATCTTCAGCTATTGGTCTTACGACCAATGGAATCCTGTCCCACGTCCTCTGAAATCTAAAGTTGAAATAAGTCAATTGTTCATTAGGATCCCTCTTGATTGTTGTCAATTGTTCCAATAAACATAGATTATCCCCCTTTTTCCAAAGCTGTGCATAAATGGTCCCAATTTTGGATGGATCCTGCGGTTAGTTTTCTAAACCATTGCAAAGCTTTACCTTTAAAGGAGGATGAAAATAACTTAACAGCAATGTCCATTTTAGTTATTTCATGGATTGCACAGAAATTTGCAATGTCTTAGATGTGGTCAATTGGAGTTGTCTGGTTCTCTCCAGTAAAATATGGAATGTTCTTTAGTGATGCAACTGGAACTAGATTTTGTGCATTGAGAGTCAGCGGACTACTGTCAGTGAAGTTGACGTAGGGGTTGGGTTGTTCCATCCTAATTGGTCAAAGATCTCTAGTCAATTGAACTATAGGCCTACCAAGTGGAGGTGTTGACAAGGTTTTGTTTGGCGGAGATGGAGACCTTTGAGCTCTTCTTCCTCTCCTTTCTCTTTCTAGGGATAAATGCAGATAGATAAACAATCCTTCTTCTCTTGTTCTTGACCTTGTCTAAATTCTTCTCATGAATCTGCCAAGCTTGGACTCCTGAAACTAGTGGATTCTACCCTTTTTGGAGTCACCAGATGTGTAATTTCAGAGCTTCTTACAAGATGGGAACTTACAACAAGTGCACATCAATCTTGCAGCAATAAAAATGAAAACTTCTTGTCCCACCATATGTGCCAAAACTATTGGTGCAGAATCACACCACCCCTGAATGTCTGCAACTCGATGGGGTGAGACTCTCAGTGTGATTACATAACAGGGAGCTTCTCCCAAAGTGTGGGACTTTGCAAATCGAGATAGCTCTCCGGATGAAGGTCGGTTCCTATTCCTCTGTTCAGGTGCACACATTCATATTGTAGAGGATCTATTCTAAAACCTACTCCAACTTGCCAAGGAGACAGGGTTGAGGAGATGCAAGAAATAAAACCTAAACTATCAAGGGTGATGCACTAAAGGAAAGTTGAACACCTACTTTGCCATTAAACACAAACCATCAAAAATGTAATACAACCATCATGCAAAAATAACCAAGATTGCAATGAGAGATCAAGAAGATACAATGAACATAAGAGAGGGTTGAAATCATCCAAAGACTTATACTATTGATCCCAAGTTTTCATACAGTCCATTACAATGGCCAAGAGGCAAGATTGCATTTACAGTTTGAATGGGAGGTTCGAGCTCCACAAATCCACTTTCAGACAGAGAAGAAGGGATGGTGCAAAACAAAAATGTACCCCTTAAAAAATGCCTCTCCTTACAATATATAGAAAGAATGAGAGAGAAAAGAGAGGAGGAGAGTTTTGAAATCCCCCCTCAACCACCCAAGAAATGCATTGAATTCACCTGCAACAATGATGGATTTTATTGCAAAACCCATGCCTCCATGTGTTATTCCTTGTTGGGTAAGAAAGGAAGCCCATACTTTCATTATGGTGGTAGGTGAGAAGCCTGACATCCTGTAGTTGAGTAGTAGCAGATGTCGAGAGATTTCCAAAAATTCCTCTCTTGCTCAAATCTGAGCTTCCAGTCGAAAAGTATGATCATCTCCCAAATGCTTTGGGTTTGGAGTCTATCTATGCAAGATCCACGTGGAATCCCCGTGTATGCTTAAGATTTTACTGCCTTTTAAGGTCCTGGAGATGCGATGTACTGACACTAGGCATCGTCCATGAACATGCTCTGTGCTTCACTTTTCCTCTGTCCCTTATGTTTGGCGAAGGTACTATGTTTGATCCTGGGCACGTGGAGGGCCAACGCACATTTGAGGCCTAATTTTGTATTTTATCCTTGAAGTTGCGCCGAGCTAACACGTGGAGGCTTCCACTGACCCTTAGACTTTTCAACGGCTGATGTAACTTCCTCGGGACCTAGACACGTGGAGAGCCTGCGCTCGTTTGGGGACTGCCTTTGGATTTTACCTTTGAAGTTGCGTCGAGCTGACACGTGGAGGCTTCCGCTAGCTCTTTTGCTTTGCTTCGACTTTTCAACAGTTGGTTCTACCTTTATCAGGCTTTGATCACGTGGCGAGTTTACGCTCATTTGGGGTCTCCTCTTTTGTCGCACCTTTTGAAGTTGCGTCAATGAGGCACATGGAGGCTTCCACTGGATCTTTTTTATACTAAGGTGATTCGGGCCTCGATTGAACACTACCTTTCTCAATTTTTCTTCCTCTTGAGCTCTGATCTCCTTTAACATTGTTTGGCCAATCATTTGTTGAACCTTGCTTCTCCATTATCGAGCTTGCATGTAACCTGATTGTTAGATTTGAAATGTGGGTTCACATGATTGAACCGACCCTTCAATTTTCTCCTGTGTAAGGTTGTGTTTGATCAATTTTGCTTGAAGGGCAAAATTGGATAATGTTATCAACTAATTTTGACTTTGCAAAATTAGTAAACGTGAAAATTTTAAAATTAAAAATAATAATTCAAAAGTGTTATCTTGCGAGATTTTTCTCCTCCATTGCAATCATCTTATTCTCATGGTCATTCTGGTTTTCATTTCGTTCATTTTGAATAAGCCCTTCTCCTACTACACCACAAACTGTATTTTGATTATTTTAATTAATATTTACCCTGTTATTTAATAAAATTAATATTTATTAAATTTTAGGGTTTTTAATTAATAAATATTAATTTTAATATTGGATGGAAGTTGTTCGACAAACTTGGGAAAACTTTTCTTCTTTTTATTAATTGTCGTAACTGACGTGAGCAAGTGTCGAGGGGAATTTTTCTTCCGCTTCCATTCTCGTAGACAATTTTAATTTTTCTTCTATCATCCGGAGATTGATCAGGAGATGGTTACAAGAGGTTGCTGAAGCAGAGGAGATTGAAAAGAAGGAGAAACAAGGAGATATTGCAGATATCCAGAGCCTAGAGGAAGAAAAGCTTGTTCTATAGAAAATATATGGCTTTCACATAGAAACCTAGCACGGGCATTAGCTAGAGCCAGGCAACCTTGAAAGTTTCAGCAGTGCCTCCCACGGAAGAGGAATAACAGTCCATGTGCTGAGATTGGAGAAGGAGTTTTCACGCACACATGCATTTGCCAAAGTGGAGCTTTCTATTGTTCAGTGCAAATTGAAGTAAAGTAAATAGTTTTCCATTTTTTCAATGTCTAAGGAGGGAATGAAGAGATAATTATGAGATCCCACACATGCAGCCCCACTTAGGAAGAAGCAAACACAGGCACAAATCCACACAGGGGCAGTCTAGAGATCTCCAACGCCTAAGAAGGAAAAGGATTTTTATTTTATTTATTGTTGTTGTTTTGCTTTGATTGGATGCAACATTTTCAACGCCTGAACAAGGAGAAAGGAACAACAGTGCCCACGCATGTTGAGGTCAAATCCCACGCCAAGAAGGAAAGTTTTCAACAAATTTTCCATACACAGCAGTGCCCACGCAGGAGCAGCAAAAAAGTCACCGCATAAAGAGGAAACAATTGCATGAGTTGGATCTCCTTGCATTCATCCAAAGGAGAACAGTCCAAAAGAAAAAAGGAAATTTTTTTTGTCTTGTCTAAACCAAATTCCCACATAGGAACAGCTTGGATTTTTCATGCAACCAAGGAGAAAAATAATTTTTTTGTTTATTATGGTTTTAATTTGTTTTGGTGCAGCAGAAGTCCACGCCCAAGGAGGAAGGAACAACAAAAAGGGGAATCCACGCATAAAGCCACGTTTAAAAAAAAGGAATTCAATCAAATCAGAGAAAAGCAATTCATTCTAAATTTATGCGCATTCATCAAAGGAGGTCACACATACACTTTTTCTACTCTATTTCCAACGCATGCATTGTTCCTTGCCCTCACAAATCCATGCAGCCAAAGAGGAGGAGCTAGGTTAAAATATAATGCAAAATAGAGTGTTTGCGCATGCTCATTGTGGTGAAGTTCAACGCAAGTTCACTTGTGTTTTCTTTTATTATTTATTATTTATATATTCATGGTGCTACATGTTGAGAAGACAACGGCTTTCCAGTACTCACACACATAGTGCATATTTAAAATAATAATAATAATAAATAAATAATAGAAAGAGTCATATTATTCTTACAATAGCGGTGGTCCGAAGACTTAGACCTGACACCTTCTCTGTATTATTTTTAAAAAAATCATAATGGGTGAATGTTCTAATAAGTCAGCACTGAAATATGCATACCAGGGATTAGTTCCAGCATCGCCTTTAAATTCAGCATATGACAACATTTTGGATACTAATTTGGGTCACGTAGACATGGTTCAGTTCTGTGATAGGGTGAGACGGGAAGGAGGAACTATTTTCTCAAAAAGGCTTTATCGTTGCAGTTTACCTCAAGCTGTAGCATTTCCCGTTTCCATACAGTGCCTTGAATTTGTCATGGCTTGTGCTAAACATTATGATCCTGAGCATCTGGGAATTTTTAATGACAGAAATGAAATTTTTTTGCTCAATTCTCCATATCATATGGAAGATTTGTTAAGAGTGCCACTCCATGAAGAAAATGTTGACATCACACATGAATCGGCTCAATAGTTTTGGGATGAGAATCCTCTGAGATGGTCAAAGATGGTTGGTAAAAATTGGTTGGTCAAACCAAAGACTCACACTTCAAGAATTCCCAAAGAGTTGTATCGGGTAGAATTTCATGAAGAAATAGGAGATATGATTACTCTCCTCAGTAGGGTTTTTGGTCTTCCTTCTGCCAAAAAATTTCACCCTTGGATGTACAAGTTCATTTGTATTATACTTGATGCAAAGATGTTCATTGATTGGGCAAGTATTGTTAGCAATACTTTACATAAGCAATTGATTGAGGTAAGGATGACAGGTCATTTTTACATGACTTCATATTTGATTTATGATGTAGCGAGAAGGAGGATATTTTCAAGATTAACAACTAGAGTTACAATAGGTCCTAGCAAGAATAGCGTGTTTCAGTTTTACCCACAACTGGAGTTCAAGAACGGTTTTCATCATTTCCGAAGGGTAAATGATGCTTTCCTGTTTTATATAATCTGGTCATTGAGAATAAACCCAGAGGAAAGGTTTTCAGAAGATGCCAAAGCAGTGATAAAACAATGGGGAACTTGGTTTATCCAGTTTCCCTCTTACTCCTATATACGAGTTGATGGATTTTTGGTAGCTCCTTATGGGCTTCCGAAATATGTCAGCGACCAAATAGCATTGATGGAACTCTCACAAAAACTTTTCAAAATCCATTGTCTATTGGTGGACAAACACAAAGAAGGCATTCGTTTCCCAATTCAAATTGGGGAATACAAATGTCCAAATTCTCATAGTGCAGGACTTATGGAAAAATAATTTTCCTGCATAACTATACATCCTTTCACAAGCAGGGCTCAATTTGATATTAAAGGATCTATGGAAAAAGCTCTAGGGGTAAGATATAAGCACAAGGCAAACATAGAAGACTATTGGGCAGAATGTGCGGATGATAGGGAGGTAAGACGACGACAATTTTCTCACCTCACGTTGGCTCAAGTAGAGAATTATAGATTAAGAGATCCTCCCTTAACCCTTGTCGATAATGGAATTGATCTTATGGATCCTACCTATGATCAGATAGTTTTCACCCCGTTCCCTAGTATTGATTGGAGTAGAGGAGATGAAATTTCCCTAGATGTTATAAATCAGCCTGTGTTAAAAAGGACTATGAATTGGTATGAGGATAAGATAGCCAAACCTCTCCCATTTTAGGTACATATGTCAAAAATATAGAGGTTGCCAACAAAAGGAGGAGTGACATAGAAAAAGGGGGTGCAAACTTCTTTGCACTAGTCACCACCAATATCATCACATGCATCTCAAAGGAAAAGCCGGTGGTTACCCAAATCTATCCCTAATAAAGAAGCAATGTCTCAAGGATCAGTAAAGAGTGTGCATCTTTGGGAAGGAAAAAAATGTGTTTCTGGTATTTCCATCCCAAATTAATCTATTCACAGTACTGAGAGTTTGAATAGACCTACCAAAGATCCAAATCACCAATGTCATACACCGGAATCCAAGCAAATCCTAGTAGTACATATATCTAATTCTTCTAAACATCCAGGTGTTAAGGATATTACACAAGAACATGAGGATAATCAAGAATGTGTTGCAGATGTTACTTCACCAGGGATTGAAACCACAAAACCACTGCCTACTAGTTTTAGTCATGAAAAAGGCAAGGAGGATTTTTCTTCTAGTTCTCAACATTTTTGTGTCGAATTAATGAATGAAACACCGACCTGGGTTGACTTTGAAATAAAAAAGAGGAAGAGATTGGTCAAAGTGGCCAACATTGATTTGGAATCACTTTCTGCCCTCTCCAATAAAATGGTTCCTAAAAAGCCTAAGGTTTTCTCCAGAGTAGTGATTGATGATAGCGGAGATAAGTTTATAGAAATTTCAGTTCCTACTACTAAGAAGGATCATGGAGACATAACAATCACCGATTATGAAATATCCAAGATAGCCCTCGGTAAGACCACTTTTGAAAGCGATGTTGTTATGGCAAAAGATTCAATGAATAATGTGCTTAAAAGGTTGGAGAGATACAAATCTCAAATTTTCCAACTCAAGGAAGAAAAGAATCAATTGATTTCCTATGTTCAGCAATTGATAAGCCCAATTGAGTCTTATTTTCATGTTCTAGAAATGATGGCTATCCCAGATCAAGAAATTCTCAATCAATCAAAAGATGTGATCACTCTAGGATACACTCTAAGGTAATGGGTTTCTGAAATAGAAAGTGGTGGTTCGAAAACAGTTGCTGAAGTGATAAAAATATCTGAGAATATTTATGCTTACCTCGATTTAGTGTTCCCATTCAAGGAGTGCCTCATTACAGAATTAATCACATTAGATCAGATTTTTCCAACTCTTCAAGATCTTGTCCGCATGGAGTCTACTTTCTTGTCTTTAGAGGGAATACTTGAGTTCGATCATCGCATGACGCGGATTTTATGGTTAAATCATGTTAAGTCTAAGAAAATGATCCTGGAAGATTTGGTAATTCAGTTTGATGGTTTGTACAATGAAGCCTATACCGCGCTCTCTTCCATTCAGGTTTTCATCGAAGATATTCCATGCACCTTCATTAACGAACACAATGAAAGGAATTCAGTACAACACCTAGTGGAGCAGTTTACAAAATTGATACATGAAATGTATACCCCTGTTGATGTTTTTTCCACTTCTTCTATGGATCAATGTTTTAGAATTAAATTGTGAAGAAATCCAATCTAAAGTTGCAGACCTGCATACCATACCAGGTAAGATTCTTGAAATGCAGGTACTCTGTGAAGCTGGTCTTCTCCCAAGTTGTTTTCCAGAAGAAGAGAAGATGCATCAAACACTGCAAAAGCTCAAGTCTTATGAAATGGAAAAGAATCAGAATCCTTGTTTTGCCAACGACATAGTAGGATGATTTTCTATATTTCCTTAGGAGTGGGAGAGTCCATTTCTCATACGATTGAGATAGGCAGACCGCACGCCCAATGGATAAGGCATTGGTTATTATTGTATATTTTAAAAGGTGTTGTTATTTACTTTCGGAAAACTATGGATATTTTAAGTAATTTCTATTTTTGGTTGTCTTTAATAAAGTTGGTTGAAAAAGTCAAAGGTCACTTAAGTGCCTTATTTAATGATTGTGTAAAACCCTAACTACTTTGTAACCAACTTTTGGGTTATAAAAGGATGTGAGGGGCTCATTTGTAAGGGAGACTTTGAGAGCAGAGAAGGAAATACTTTTGTGTGCAAGCTTTGTTTCAGGAAGAAACTTTGTGTTCTTTTGTGAAAATTTTTTGGAGTTAATAAAATACAAACTTTGTGTCTCATTCATTGTCTCTTGTAACATTTGATGTTCTTATGTTCATTAGATGTTAGGTGTTTGAATCTTGCATGCAAATATTATCTTTGATCTTATTGTCAACGTTATTAATTGGTTGTTCTAGTTCACAGTGATCAAGCTCTGATTGTCTACTTACTCACGTGTGTTCCCTTTTACACATTCCTGTTTAGCTAACTCAAACTCCATTTTATTTGTGTTAGTTATTCATCTTTCCTCTTCATGCAATATTAGGCTCTGTTTTTACCTAGCTCTTGCATGTTCTTTCAGTTCATTCCATTCCACTCCTTTCCTTCATTCCATTCCATCTCCCTCATTCACTTTTCTTTCCATTGATGTTCCAAAACACCCCCCACATACAATTTCGAATGTGTAGATGTAAATACAGTTTTGGTTTTCAATAAAGGCAGTCTCACCTTCATTGAGGAGGGACTTCGTTCCCACACAGTTGCATTTCATTTGCATGCGTGCAAATCCATATGCCAACAGATAACAGTCCCCAAATAGACATTTTTGACCTTAAATGGATTTTAGGCCAATCTCAAACCCCAAATACACTTTATAAAAGATGAAACAATTTATTTATATGCAAATTAACTTGAGGAAATACGACTAGGGTATGATGTAAAACACGGCCAACTGCTCTAATATTATGAAATTATTATCCCAATCTAACTTCTTGCATTTATAATGCCAAAATACACAAAAACATGTAGATTTCTGATGCAAAACATATTTGAAATAATTTATTAGGTCCTACAGACAAGCTACCCTCGAATAGGTCTGAAAATGGCACTTTAAGTCACCCAAAAATACTAAAAAAATTGGTTGCTTCAATTCATAAAAATAAAATTAAGATATAACAATACAAATCAGATCTGAAATACCTCCAAAACAACTCAGATTTGCCAAGAAGTGGGTCATTCCACCTAGGATAGAATAATAAAATCACTGCTACAATATTTCCCACAAACTTTTCTACAAATTTTCTTTATTCACCATTGAAATAAACTGAAAAAATTTGCAAGGACAATGGTAACCCTTATGTAGAGAATCCTCACAAACTCTTGGAGGGTTTTCGTCCTTAAGAGCGTTTTTCTAAGGGGTTTCGTCCTTAGAAATAATTTTGAGAAAAACTCAAAGCTTCAGACAAAAATCAAAATTTAGAAAGAGATCAAGTGTGTCTCCAACACATGTCGACTTGTCCTTTTAAAGAAGAAAGTGACCCAAAGTAGCCACACATGAAACCAATCACCTTTCTCTTACATTAAATGTTTTCTTCCCTCCATTTTTGCTCTCTAGACCAAGTCGCATTCTCTTAGAAAGATTAACTTTTGGCCCATTAACCTTTTGCCTTTTTATATGCTCTTTTGCCTCATTAGTGCAAGTTGCACTTTTCTAGAAATAAACAATTTTAGCCAAGTACTATTCTCATTTGGTTCACTTTTCTATTTTTATTAAGTCCATAATATTTTATTATATGTCTTTTTATAATATTTTATTTATTTTTGCACTTTATAATAAGATATTATAACTTAAGACACCCTTATTTTCTTCTCTTAGCCATCGGGTAGACAAAATAGTTTAAGGGTCTTGGATTGGGAAAGGGATATTACAGTCCTCCCTTCCCAAAATTGTTTGCCCTCAAGAAATTCCAAACTTGTTTTCTCCAAGTACCATGCATAAGAGACAAAACATATTGAATTGATCCAAAATCCTTGCACTTGTACCTATCAAGTGGGTTGAAACTTGACACCATATATCACTCACAAGATGTTCATAGACATATATTTGGAACAATGGTTTAACATACTCCATATTGAAGACTTCACCCTCTTTCTTATCATGCTTCTCGTGATGAAAATAAATTTGAATAGGCAACAATAAATAAGACACATTATTATGTTCTTCATACCTTGGAGTATCACCAATATCCTCATCGATCTTGGTCCTCAAAATAACTTGACTTTGTTGCATCAAATCCTGAGCATTCTTATCCATAATAGGCTGCATATGCTTATAATAGAACTGCTAAAATAGCATAATATGATGCAATGGATCCTTGTTAATACTAATCTCCTTGTAGAGAAGATCATCAAAGCATTTACCTTCAGCTGCTGATTTGGAAATTGCAATAGGCTGCAATTTCACATAAGTGTCTATGGGAGGCTCCCCATGTGCAAACTACTCCATAAAGCCTTCTTTGACTTCTTCAGTTTGGTGTGGATCTAATTTGTCTTTATGCTCCCCTTAAATTGTTGTCAATAATGAAGAGTTATTTGCCTTGTACTCTTGTAGGTGTTGTTTCCCTTGAGCGGTTATCAATCTAACAACTTTAGCTCTTCTTTTCCACTCCTCATGCTTTCTTTAAGTTTTCATTACATCCTCCTTGCTTGCATATATGAATTTCTTTTCCTATCTAATATCAACATTTGGTTCCCTCGAAAGTGTATCTTTTTCTATGAAGGGTTTTTGGATGACATGTTCTTTAACTTCCTTCAAATGGTTGGACTCCATGATTTCACGTCCTTGGTCATCCTTACTATCTTGCACATCAAATCTTTCTTGAAACCTTTGTGAGAATCAACAAGTGAAGCAATGGATTTAATCCCTTGGGTATTCAGCAAATGACGGCACCATTTATGTGTTATTCCATCCATGTATCTAGAGATGAGCATGAGGGCATCATCCTGACGCATAGGATTATAAAAAAAGAATGTCTTAAATTTATTCAACCAACATCTAGAAGAGATTTCCTCAGTTCCATCAAAGAAAGGGACTTGGGTCCATTTAATTTTTTTCCTTGATTGCAATCAAATCTGATTTCTTTTCTTTTCCTCACAGGCTAGGAGAATTTCAAGCGCTGATACCACTGTAATGTCCCCAAATGGACATTTTTTGACCTCAAATGGATTTTAGGTCAATCATAAACCCCAAATACAGTTTATAAAAGATGCAACAATTTATTTATATGCAAATCTGGATTTAATTTGAGGAAATGCGACTAGGGTATGATGCAAAACACATAGCCAACTACCCTAATATTATGAAATTATTATTCCAATCTGACTTCTTGCATTTATAAGGCCAAAATATGCAAAAACATGTAGATTTCTAATGTAAAACAGATCTAAAATAATTTATTAAGTTCTGTAGACAAGTTACCCTTGAACAGGTCTGAAAATGGCACTTTAGGACACCCAAAATATTGAAAACAGGTTGCTTTGATTCATAAAAATCAAATTAAGATATAACAATACAAATCAGATCTGAAATACCTCCAAAACAACTCAAATTTGCCAAGAAGTGGGTCGCTCCACCTAGGATAGAATAACAAAATCACTACTGCAATCTTTCCCACAAACCCTTACGCAAATCTTCTTTATTCACCGTTGAAATAAACTAAAAATATTTGCAAACACAATGGAAACCCTTGTGTAGAGAATCCTCACAAACTCTTAGAAGGTTTTCGTCCTCAAGAAGATCTTTTTAAGGGGTTTCGTCCTTATAAATAATTTTAACAAAGGCTCAAAGCTTCAGAAAAATCAGAAATTAGAAAGTAATCAAGTGTCTCCAACACAAGTCGACTTGACTTTTTAAAGAAGGAAGTGACCCAAAGTACCCACACATGAAACCAATCACCTTTCCCCTCCATTAAATGTTTTCTTCCCTCCATTTTTCCTCTTTAGAGCAAGTCACATTTTCTTAGAAGGAATAACTTTTGGCCCATTAACCTTTTGCCTTTTTCTATGCTCTTTTGCATCCTTAGTGAAAGTTGCACTTTTCTAAAAATAAGCAATTTTAGCTAAGTGTTTTTATCATTTGGTTCACTTTTCTATTTTATTAAGTCCATAATATTTTATTATAAGTGCTTTTATAATATTTTATTTATTTTCACATTTTATAATAAGCTATTAGAATTTAAGTCACCCTTATTTTCTTCCCTCAATCGTCGGGTAGACAAAATAGGCTAAGGGTCTTTGATTGGGAAGGGGATATTACATTATTGTGATTAACTTCACAAAAAACGTCTTACGAAACGTAATGAAAAACCCTCCAAAAAGTGTTAATTACGTTGCAAAATTGTTAAACGTTTAAAAAATCCCCTAGAAAGCAAATTAATTGAACAAAATGTCTAATAACCATGCATGTGAAAGTTTTACAGTTAGTTTACGTTTAATGTAATTGACGATAAAATAGTTTAGGGCCTAATGTTAAATATACCTAATTAATTATAAAGAATTAATTAATTCAATTTTTAAAAAAGCTAATCTAGACCATTAATTAATTAAAAATGTAATTAAATTAATTTTTAAAAATTAAAAAAAAAAAAGTTAGAATAAAAATAATAATAAAAAGAACCTAAGTTTAAACCCAAGTCTTAAAAGCTTAACCTAATCTAAGGCTTTTAAAAAAGGAATCAACCCTAAAAGCTAAGTGTTAATGCAGAGAGGAAATGGAAAAGCATGAGCTCAGACTCGACTCGATCGAGTTGTGTAGAGGGTTTACAAGGTTGTGGAGAGAACAGGGCTCAAGATGGATGCAGGACGAATCGAGGGGAGCTTGGTGCACGATGCCTCGTGCCATGCATGGGAGCCTTCATTAGAAATATAATCCAAGGCACAAATTCTCAAGCATTTTCTTGACAAATTGTGATTTTTTTGTCATTTTGCCACTTTGAACACATGAGCGTGCTCTCACCATTGAAATTGCTCGTGCAACAGGCAGTCGAAACAAGGGAATCTTTTCTCATCAACACAATCAAACATGCACTTCCTTCAACTACAAGTGGATCTATCTCAACTCTGTTTTTGCTAGTTGCTACAGATGTCGTTGCCATCTAAATTTCTACCTCCGCAATACATGTTAGCCTTTGTATACTTGTCAAGGAGATGAAACCACTTGATTCTCCAAAATGACTCTTGGCTTTGTCAAATGCGCCATCCCCCTCGCCCCGCACCCACTAAAATTAAATTTTGACCACTCATCGTAACCCACTCCCAACAACCAATCAACCCCTTTTCCTACTCTTCTTCCATCCTGCCCTCTCTTTCTCTACATCTTGTTTCCCTTATCAGTGTATCCATTACACCATTTTGTGTGATTGTCAGTTGATAAAATATAGGTCAATTATATCAAACCATAGGGGGCATTAACATCATACATTGAAGCATTGAAGAAATAAATCATGCCCATTTGTTTGTCTATCCATATTAAATTTTATGATTCATGTATTTTCTTGTGCCTAAAGTGCAACACGGTGCCTTGAGCCCCCATTCCTTACATTTTGAGGGCACCATCACGACGGTTAACATGTGGTCGATTACACTGTTTCAAGCGAAGAGGTTCCTTGTCTGTGAGGACGAGGAGAAGGAAAACGTCAAAGGCGATGAATGAAATTGAAGGAGCTCGTGGTAGAGACTAAAAATCCCGACTTTTGAGGTGTCGAGTAACTCAAGCCAACTATATGAGTGGCGGTAACAATGATTGTGTAACTTCTGTTGAACAATCATGGGTCATCATTGCATTTAATCTCGTTGCAAATTTTGTTGAACAAAATACTGCTCAGGGTGGTTGTGTTGGTGCCATAACCACAACCACACACCCCACTCGCATGAGTTGAGGGTTTGGACGAATACACAACGCAACAATGCAAACAATGGACTCAACATGTTTATATTCAAAGCGGACATGACACTTCCAATCATTGATTTTGCATAGTCTGTAGGGGTCCATAAAAATGGAGAAGAAAACACAACAAGAAGCTTTGTGTCACCAAAAAAAGCCTTTGTGCTTGTAATGATCTCCAAAAGTAGCACTTCATAGATATACATGTCATTCTTCTTACAAACAATCCCACTCTTGAAACAATGAGGATTGATGCAACCACATGATCCCATTGCACAGCGCTTGGGTGTCAAATAATTATGCCAAAGGCGTTCCCCTTATGGGAAAGGGCTTTGCAGATATTCACGAGACAATGTAAATTTTGACGGCCTAAATTACGGTTAAAACGAGTGTATTGATGTTTTCACTTTTCCTCGCTATTTTTAACAATTTTGTTTTTTAGTTTTTTAATTTTGTTGTTTTACATGTTGAATGCGAGGTTGTGAGGTAAATTCAACAAATCTGCAGGGTATATTATGCATGGTGAATGCGTATTTAGGATTTGACTGTTGATTTGATTGTTCAGTGATTTGATTGATTTGCTTTAATTGATTTATAAACCTACAAATTAAAAACTGCATACGACTAATATATAAAAGGACAAAGACCCGATTTGGCCTTTTGATGTGGGTTAACATTAACAAGTAAAATGATTAGGAGTGGGGCCAGCTTGAATGGTTAGAACAGGGTGTCGACAGGGGAAAAATTTTGAGATCAAGACTTAGAGTGTTTGTACATGTAGAGCTCAACTCCCAAAGAGCCAAACAAATAGTCCATGTGGCAGAGTCCTTCATTCCCTTAGTATAATGAAATGGTAGGTACCCATACTAGGAATAAAAATTATATAGAAAGAACTATGGCCCTACAAGATATATAAGTTATCCTATAATTCAATGTCAGTGATATCTATGTTTGGAAGATGCCTCTTCTGTAAGTATAACTTTTCAAAGGTATCGCTTTAATACACAGGAAATTATTACATTCATAGAATCTCATCCTCATAAGGTGCTTCCATAGTTTGGATGTTAACTTCATTTTTACCAAATGTAAGAGGATTATTGATTCTCTCTCTGGGAAAATAAAACTCCAATTCTCTATTTGTCTTGGTACCATCTCTAACACAGGCTACAAGTATCGCATGAAGGAAATCTATTTGTGTCCATCCATGTATCTTGATTAAAATACATTGAGAAATGGCATAGTATTTTTCCCACTTGTGAAATGCATTGAGAAGTCTTCATGTTTAGTTCAAATCTAATAATATAAGATTTGCAAATGTATATGTATGAATTTGTAACAAATTTGAAATGTACAAATAGAACCTTTCAATGTAATGTTTCATCTATATTCCTACACTTCCACTATCAATCACACCCATTATCAACATGTTATGGACAATACAAAAAATGATTTTTCAACAAAGAACCAACCAAACAACTGATGCAATCACCATCTCAAACGTGTTGCAACACTAACACAATTTCTCACAAATAATTACAAACCACATCAACTACAAAAGTAATTAACTATCCAAAGCGGTATCAAATGTATTAATGTTTAGTGCTAAAAAAATTGGCCATAAAAGGCTACCACTAATAATATAAAATCTGTAAATGTACCGAAGTCTTCATATATTCATTTTTAGTTCAAATAAAATAGTCTGCAAATTGCTACCACTCATGATATAAGATTTGCAAATGTATATGTACGAATTTGTAACAAATTTGAAATGTAGAGACATAAAATTTAAATGTAATGCTTCATTTATATTCTTACACTTACAAAATCAATCACACCCCTTATCAACATCAACTACAAAAGTAATAACTATTCCTCTAAATCAAATAATATATATCATTCGGCGTTCACATTGCATTGTACACATGCGATTGCTAATTGTATTCCCTATTTTGGAGAATCCAAAGTCACAGAGTTTGGCATTGAAATTGTCGTCTAGAAGAATGTTGAAGGATTTAATGTCACATTGGATGATTGCCACGTGGACAGCTATAAATGACCCATGGATCAATGACACAAATGATCTCTATCGTCGGATGTCTAGCACCTATTTGTGGCGGCAACCCTTATTCCCATTTAGTAAATGCCTAGTGGCATAACTAGTTGAAATTTGATCACACCAATATATTACCTTTTATGGTGTCTCATAATGTAATATCCCCCTTTATTCAAAATGAATATTTCTCCATTTTCAAGCAAATAAGTTAATTGATAGAAAAACATATAAGCAATTTGATTTGCATGCAAAGAAAAGGAAATGTATAATCTTAGAAGCATACTTGGAATTGGAGGCTTTCAAGGTGCCAAGTTTGTATGTAAGGGTGGAATAAAAAGATTGTTTCAAGGGGATTTTCTAAAGGGTGAAGTAAGTTACTTTCAATTGTGATAACAGACAAATAACTGATAGCTTAGGCATATAAACATAGATGAAACCTGTTTTACAAGAAAGAGAACTAATGTTAAAATTATTTAGAATGGGAGGATGATGACTACTATGAAAGATGAAAACATTGAAAAGAAAGAAGCAAGATGAGCATTAGTACTAAATATTTCTACATGAATTTGGAAAAGCACAAAAGCAAATGAAAAGAAAATAGTTTTGGAGTGTGTTACAAGTAACTTTTGACAAGTAATGGATTCATCAAAGCTATTTCATTTTACGTTTATGCAAGCCATTTAGAAGATAGCAATGATGTTACGTTTGACACTCCTTTAGAATTGGAGCTTCGCTAAACTTCCCATGTAGCCAACCCCTTAATTCACATACTATGAGAAACTTGACCTCAACAAAAAGGAAAAATTAAATATTACCAAACATCAGAACCCGAAGTTCAAGATTTAGCAAACAATTCTAAAAAGAACATAGCAATGTTAGCTATGCCATTTATTATGGTCTGTGGCTATTTCTTTTACCTCCTCTTCATATTGCATTTGTGGAGACCTTATATGGTGATGGAAGTCCAGCTGTGTCTTGTGGAAGAGAATCGATTGGTGTGAATTCTACTTCAACATCACCTGTTGAATGGATCAAGAGAAAAGCAATACAACGTGGAAGCTTGAATCGTCTAGGGCCAGCACTACCAGCTGCATTGTTTACATTTTAAAAATGGAGAGGTCAGTTCAGCACACTAATAATAAATAAGTGTAGATCCATCAAGGTTATGTCTTATAACTTACGATTCACGTACAAAACATTATTATGACACCATACACCAGGAACATGTGAGTGGCCAAACACCACAATATCAGCAGCACTTGCAATTGCACGTTCTTCAACTTCTTTCTTTGGAGGGAAACCACAGATATGCCTATCAATTAAGCACAAACTAAGAATTACATAACTGTTGTTTAAAGCATATATACATTTATCCAAAAAGAAATTGCATTAGTTTGTAAATGGTTATACGTACTCAACTAAAATATTCTTCCCGTGAATTGTTAAACTTACAGAATGTGGCAAGTCTACATGTCTGCAAGACCCAAAAAGATTAAGATAATATTTATGTGAGTTATCTTTGATTCAGAGTATTCGCAGCATATCTAAGCAGCAGATAAATTACCTCTGGCAGCATGTCAGAAAACTGCAACAAATGCAATGTGGATTTGCTAGTCCTATGCACTGTACACTGTTGGCATATCAACTGTAAGCTAGAAATGACCATGTGACAAGACTGCCCTTCAACTTCATCCTTTAGATTGCAAAAGAATCTAAGAACATATTCAGTCTGAATTACGGTATATCACACAAAAATTAAGAGTGGGCTTAGAGGCGAAAATATCTCTACCAAAAGACAAAAAATCAGCACAGCAAGCACATGACACCAATTCAAGAAGAAAATGAGGTAAGTTACAGCTCTAGATAGAGAAGATAAGAAGGTTCTTCTTTAAAGGAATTAGATAGTGTATGTGCCGAAGCCTTAGCCAAGCTAAATTCAAGAATAAATTTGCTCTCTTTCGAGTCAGGAACAATGAATTATCCCAAAAGGCCACAGAGAATGAGAGATCAAACAACACTACCTAAGACTCAACTGAAGAATGCTGAGTGAATGTCTTCACAACAGAACTGAAGAGTTGCGAGTGAATATCTTCACAACAGAAATTTTTAAATTTATCAACAAATTTCTCACAAAGGCATGCACCTCAGAAGGCTCCACAGGCATTAAGAAAAAAAAAAGGTAATGCAAAAAATATTCAACAACGAAGCCTGTAACAGAGTATTACAATAAACTCGGGGCAAGGGAGGAAATAATGGAAGAGATGTAAGAGGCAATGCAAAAAATGAATTTGAGAAAAGCTACTAGTCTAGATGGATTTCAATTATAAACTTTAATAAGGTCTACAAGAAACAGTCGATGAATCCCAATATCAAAAAAGGAATTGAGGCAAATGAACACCATGATGTTGCAATAATACGCAGAACGGAAGAGACCTTTGCCATAAAAAGGTTCAGACCAATGGCATTATTAATACAAATTAGCAAAATTCTTTGTTGGAATTTATTGTCGGAATGCAAGAATCGTGTTCTCTAGGAAAGGTGGATTGGCTATAGTATCACCTTAACACAAAACAAAAAACAATCAACAAAACCAAGTGCAAGTATGTTGTTTTCGTCAAACTTGAAAAGGCCCCTCATAGAATGGAGATTTATCACTGCTATATTAAGAACATTAAATTTGACACAGAGTTATTCACTAGATAAAGGAATGCCTCTATCAATGAGAGCATTTCACAAGGAAGAAACATTTTTCAGTTTCTACCCACTCTCCTTGAATCTCTGTCCTATTGGTTGGATCTCTCAACCAATCCCTTAAATTCAACTCTAGAAGAATGGTAAATACAATAGTTTAAATTTCTCTCCAGTCTGAAAGCAATCACATTCGCATTTTACAAAATAACAACATCCTCCTAAAGATGAGCAAGATTTAAGAAGAAACCACAATTTTTAGGCAGGAGAGGAGACAAGGTGTAATGTCCCTTTCCAGGCTGAAAAAAAGCAAGGAAATAGCACAAACCCCAATTGATAGTAAACTGAATTTTATCCAAGAACTAGGGCAGTGACCTGTTTTAGGTCCACCAAACCCTAAGCGATCTAGGGTAAATTCAGATTTTAGTACTTCTCACACACAAATATTCATAAATATATCGACAACTTGAAATCCTTGATGAAATAATGCAAGATAAATGCTTCAACAACAAAATACAAATTGATTGAATTAATTATTGTCCAAAAATAGCTGAAACTTCAAAATTCCGTAACTCCATGAATACTTGGAGAAAAAATGCAAATGATAGCTCTAAATGACCATAAAAATGGCAGCTATCAAACAAAATTAGAATAAGGTTTTTCTAACTGTCAAAACCTATTGAAAAGTGATCCCGAAATCTCCAAATGGATAAATCAAGCTGGAAATGAATGTGGCAGCCCCAAAAAGGTGTGTCCTAACTGGAATTTGTGCTCTAGCACTGATAGAAACCCTTGTCGTTCTGAAATTCTAAATTTTGAAGCTCAAATGTGATTCCCAGATGAAGCCACCAATGCAACAAATGAGGGTTTTTCATCCCCAAGTGTTATAACTAATGAGAGTTTTCGTCCCTAATAGGATCTAATGAGGATTTCCGTCCTCAATGGATGAGAGAGAGGTAAGATGTGCTCCAACTCCAAGAAAATATCAAGATCCCAAAAATCCATAATCTTCTCCAAGCCAAGAGACCCCCTTATATAGCTCATATGTGGTGCCAAATCTCTAAAACATGATCCCCATGAGGACCAACCTCCTTGGGATATATGTTTCTCCTTTATCTTCAAACATGCACTCCAAAGACCAACCTCTTTATGAAAAGATAAGTTTCTTTTTCTTTTTTTTTTCTTTTTTCCCATTACATCTTTTTATTTTTTTATCCTTGTTGCCAACAAAAGAAATGAGTAGTAATAATACATTTATATGAATAATAATATTATGTTTCCCTTGAAATGGAAAATTGACCAGGCCCAATTTAAAATATTATTAATTATTTTATTTTAGAAGAGGGGACATTACACAAGGAAGCCACTTTTAGGAAAATACAAATTTTAGGCAAGAAAGGAGATAGGGAAGCACTTTTGGGAAAAAACTTCGTTTGATGATTCATCATACATATGAACCATTTTGACATAGGGTCTTATCACCCTTTCCATGCAAACAAACATTGAAAGGATTTTATCATGGTCCACTAAGTTTTGATGATGGAGACAATAAGGGATAAGGGATCCTAATTCAACAATGGCTAGAGAGAGAGACCCCAAATTTCTAGGGAGGGCAGAAAGGACAGTTGGAGTTAGGAGGGAGGCACCCTAAATATATAGCAAAAGTAATAAGATAACATATATTTTGTACATGATGACTATGATTATTCACAAGTACATTATGCATTGAATTTCGCATTTACACATTTCAAACAAGTCGTTTTCATATTTATTAAAACAAAATGTAAATACAATTACAAATTTATCATCCATGATCTAGATAAATTAACATAAGTCCAAGTCTAAAGAAACAAATTTTCAAAATGGCATACAGCAAAAATTCATGATACAATGACATTGATATAAATGATAAAGCAGCATCAATGAGCTAATGGTGAGGCCCAAATAACTTCCACTTTGTCTTCAACTTCCATTCGCAGTAGCAATGTTGCAAGATTATCATCACTATCACATTCTAAACTCTTTGGATTATAAAAAATCCTCAATGACACCCCAACAAATCCTTCTTGCAACTCAGTGCCCTCAACTCACTCGAAACGCACTCCCAACACAACACAACACTAAAGGAGCAACAACTATGGCAAAATATGGAATCAAAGGACTAATAGCTATAGAGCAAGGCACCATCAAAGAGCATCGCCAGTGAAGATCTCATATGGATGGTTGGATGATAAAGTTTGGTAACAATTGGCTACATGTGTTAATGAGATCATAACCCCTAGTTGGGTCAAATGCATAATGTGTGTGTCAATTTATATGTGGTGATATGTTGATCAAATGTGCAACTTATGGGTTAAGGGTTTACACTCGAATGCTACTAGATTAAAAATTATATTGAGGACACATCATTTCATTGGCATCATTTGAGAGATTGAGATACTATAGTTGGTTCATCTCTCATATTGGGAGGTATCCTCGAGCGTATTCTTAATGATTGTTGTATAGTGCAACACTACCATAAAGGATTTCCCACATAAATTGAATATTTGGGCATATTGTTACCCTCCATATATCTCGTGTATGCATTTACATTATTTTGGTATGGGATGTTTGGTTTATTACATGAATTTTCCATTGAAATTCAAATTTCACCTTCACTTAGTAGAACAAAAGAAGAAAACTAAATGTATGGATTAATGGTTGAATTTCCCTACAAATAGATTATGACTTTTGGACTTCTCAAAGCCTATTCTATATTTTATGACATTGATGTGGAAGCTTCACAAAGAATGCTATAGAAGATATTAGGGTCATAAATTTTCACATCCCATTTCATCCGCTCCCAAAGTTGATGGCCATAGGACTGTCAACAAGCCTGTTCCAACCTTCATAACGGAGGTGATTAAGGTTGCATTAGCACAGGAAATGCACAAGACCCTTCTTGCGGGCTAGGACACATGTCAAGTGACACTTGGACACTTGACAATTAACAATATTTGACCCAGCATTTGGGTGATGACAGTATAGATATGTCCTATCCACTATGAGATCATCTCTTTAGATGAATAATAGTGGATAACTCTAATGACTTTTCCCTTAATTTGCATATTAAGTGGTTTATACTAGACTTTACCTAGCTTGCCTATTGTGATGATTGATTTTGATTTGGTGTCAACACCATTTGGATGACCTTGTTTGACATATTCTCTACAGTGATTGGAAAATATCATGTGTGAACTATGACTTATTTGGCATTGACCTGATTATTATTTGGGCAGTGGTTGAATAACGTTGTTTTGATGAGTGATTATTACCTTCTTACTTATCATTACTATTAAGGGGTTTGATGAACATGTGCTTGATATATTGTATTGGTACCTATCAAGTTTTAAGTGCATAGTGGATTATTGTATGAATGGGGAGGGGACAGGTGGATGTTCTTGGCCCCACATTGTATTAGATTTACATGTAATTATCACCATTGAAAAATGTTTTCATGGCTTTGGACATGATTACATTATGGGAAATAACGACTATCTTAGAAATTTGTTGAGTCACAAACCCAACAAATAATGTGGAACATTGAGAAATGGTTCAAGTCCAGATATATATTGGAAGGTTCTATGAAACACTAACCTTTTCAGTCTTACATGGCATTCAAGCTCCACTTGAACAAAAACCCTAACAGCAGGTCTATATATTATCAATAGTTTTCTTTTGAAGAAAACCCTAATTTTGGGGAGATGGGTTGTTGTAAGGTGGCAAGAATAGGTAGAACTGATAGAGATGTGGAGGCATTGCATGATTTATTGGATGTATAGTTAAAGTTTTGCCAAGCTAGTGAATTCATTTGTTCGGAATGGCATGCAAACAAAAGAGTGGCAGATGAGGGTTTTTTAATATGGTTGGCCCATTCAAACAAGGGCAAAAAACCACATTTTGAGAGGCATACACACAGAGTTAGGGGTTTTGCTTGGAGATGAATGGAAAGTTTTGGGCCATGGATAGCTAGGGAATTTCAACCCAAAGCAACCATCCAACATGATTAACAAGCATGGTTTCCTTTCCTTGAGCTTCACATTTGTTTTATTGATATTAGATGTTGGTATGGATGCAAAAAAAATTATTCTTTGAGTGATTTGCTTTATGGGTTGT
This sequence comes from Taxus chinensis, assembly GCA_019776745.2. Lineage (NCBI taxonomy): Eukaryota > Viridiplantae > Streptophyta > Pinopsida > Cupressales > Taxaceae > Taxus > Taxus chinensis. The sequence goes on from CM034153.1 coordinate 196,810,798, forward strand.
ATGTATACACATATACACCTTTGTATGTATGTACATACAAAGGTAGGATTTCATTTTTAATGGGAAGAGTTTGTTATAGACACCTTAAGGGGAATGAATGGAATTCTCTATTGCTTAACATGTAGTATTTTTCTTTCTCCTAGGTGTTGCCATGATGGCACTATGATTGATGATATTTGTGTTTCTATCTAATTCTAGCTTATAGGTGTTATGATGATTACTAGAATGGATCCATATGGAAGATTGTGTTGATGTTAGAAGATGTGAACCGAGAAATAACGAAGAGGAATAAGAATGCACACATCATAGATTGTGCGTCCTTCATTATACTATGCAAGGGCTAGTTACAAAATGGTTAAGGTTACAGCAGAACATTAGCTAATACATAACTAATAATGGCTTAGTAATAAAAGGTAAGCCTTATATTATAATACCCCCTCTTAAGGCTTATTGTACTAAAAGCAAAACATACTAACACACTGACTGAAAACTAAAAAACATTAGAACCAAATAAATCCATATATTCTTCAAAAGCTTTTTCTTTGAAAATAATTCTTGGCCCAAGTAAAACTCCATCAAGCTTCCTCGTAACCTTCGTAAAAGTGTAGCTCTGGAGCTGAATTCCCCTAGTTCCTGGATTCCACCCCTCAAACTTTTGAATTACAAACCTCCCGAACTATTAAACAACCATACATGTTGAGCTACATTCAATGTGCTCCATCAAGTTGTCTCATGACCCTCATAAGGGTATAATTCCCAACATTCACAAACTCCCAAATTAACTAGGCAGTCATCCATGTTGAGTTTCATCTACACGAGATCCCTTCCTGTCCTCAAAGTGCGGGCTTCTTAAAATACATATTCTTCATTGGTGAATTCTTCCGGCGGATCTTCAACAATAGCTATATTAACTTCATTTGATTTGTCTTTGAGTTTTCCATTGAGAAAATCATTGTCTTGAATTCTATAGTTCCGCACTATATGACCTCTTTTCTTGCTATAATAACATTTGATTTCCCATTTGTCTTTATCTAATCTTCTATTGTAGTTTCTTTAGTACAATGCACTCTCATCTTGAAAATTGAAGCCAGAATATTTGTTTAATGGAATTCCCATTCTTAGAAAAAATACCTCAGAAATCTATGCAACAGTTCTGACCTGAAAATCAGTACAACAAAACAAAAGTATTGTATGCGGATTTTTACTCGAAAATAAATGCAAATAATTTTTAATGTTTGAGTTCTAGCAACTGAAATCGACTGTATTTGCATGCTCTAGCACTTTGAAATGCCCTCAACTTCATCTGAAAACACAACAAATATTGTGCCCTAGTAGTGTAGTTGTACCCTAATAGTGCAGTTGTGCCCTAAATCATGTTTTCACCAAAAATAATATAAAATAAGTAAATCTAGAGATTTGGACAGCCCTTCGCAAATACAAAGTAATGATAATCATTGTATTAGATCAATTTAATTCATCCTAGATTTACAAATATATAGGAATCACATATCCTATAAACAGGGAAGCCTATTAAGGCTCCTATAACCACTCAACCCTATTTAGTTGTGATTGTTACTCGCGTAACAATACACAACTCAAATCATACGAGTTGTTAAAACAACTCCAACCAATAATATATTATTGTTTATATAACAATAATATAACTAACTACTAACATTTATATTTACTGAATATACAAGTATAATGTAAACATTAAATTCCTAATATTCCGCCCCTTAATATTTACATGGTAGTAAAAGAACTTTCACACTTCCTCTGCGGCCTGCTGCCCGTGCTTGCTCATGATCTTGGTACAACACTCGAACTGAAGGTAGAAGAAGGAACACATCAACTTCTTATCAACCATGCACTGTCGAGAATACATTTGACCGACGGGGATGGGAACATGCTCAGGAATCATCTGCTTATCAACCAGTCACTTTACGGAACACATCTGACCTAGCAATGTGGGAACTCAAGCAGGAACACATTTGAACAACATTCAATGGTTTTCCAGAGGCTAACCACAAACCTAGGTATGAACAGGAACACATCTGACTGTTCAACCTCTTCAAGACTCATGATGTTGCATTTCACTATGCTATTTGTTCTTCACTATGTTATTACATAGGGGAATTATGTAGGAATAGCCACATCTACTAGTGAACAGGAAAGAACCTCTGTTCTTATTTCTCACACCATATTGGAAATATGAAAAGCACAACTGAAAACAAACACACTTCACACACGTGCCACCAAATCAGTGAAGCGACCCCATCGTTGGCTACTAACGAGAGGTCGTTGGTTATCCTCTAGCCTCTGATGGCTCCGTCCTCCATTAACATGTTGCTAGCTCAACTGGATTTGACTTAGACGCTCAATAGTTTCCACACTGTATTATTGGTATAGTACAGCCCCCGCAATGTGAACAACACATTACATACCTTAATCGAATGTTGGATTCCACCGATAATGCATTCATAAGGTAAAATTTTTATTTTGACTCACACAAAATAACCATTGACTCATTTTTATTTTTACAAAATGATTAATGACTCAATGAATTTTATGACAACAGTTTAACTCAGACAAAAAGACTCTACATTGAATTGAACTTGACACAAATGAATGAATTTAATTTTTGACACTATTGTATTTAACTTTAGACTGTACTAACAATTCTAATGGACAATAGAATAATATTTTTGACATTGGAATTTTATAATTTAAACCATACATGAAAGCAAAGAAGAATATATAACTTTAATGGACACGCATAAAACTAAGTCCTAGACAAGCTTATTTTTGAACTACTACAATAATAGACCTCTTGAAAACAAATAACCTATAAAAGACTATAACACTTTAATAATACACAACTACACCTAATGAAATGGGGGCACTTTGAAATGCTATGTTGACGGAGATTTGGTTTTGTATACTTATTAGTCGAGGTAGCCTGGCTGTGAAGACAAATGCTAGGATTTTAATGTATCTCAGTCTAGCAATGAACATCTACCGAGTAGCTGAGCTCCAAAAAATGCATACTACACGTTTCACTAATAGTTGTGCTCTAATAATGAATCGCCAACCTGAAGCCACTGACTGGATTCAAGCTTGCAAAGCACATAATTATGTGTTAATACTGATCTGGCAAAGATGACTCAGAATCTAAGTTGCTTTCAAAGGACTATGGACACATCGAGTTAAGAGAGCATTCAATGCTGACATAGAATCTTTCAAGATGCACGATTAAGCAAGAATATTTTATGTTAGTAGTGGAAGCTTGAACGGAAAGATAATATAAGCATTCCCAATTGAAAGGTGACAAAGTTCAGTCTCTGGAAAACTAGTTTAGATCATTCGAATCTTCCAATGCACATCTACTAGTTTCTTTTTATCTGATTTCAAAACAGCTACAGCGTGGCAAAAGCACATCTACACTTGACGTCTCAATATTCCCTTTAGCACGGAATAAAACTAATGCTGAAATCCAACGTGATTGCAGTTTCACAATTTCTAATCACAAAACTTTAAAAATTGATCCAAAGTAAATGTTGCACGGCTAAAGACTGAACAAATGAAAAAATATCCAGTACCCCAAATACCAATACAAAGCTCTAGAGAAAAACAATGATGGACTGTGATTGAATGCATAGTGAGTGCGATGCAAAATCAAGCAAGAATTGAGAACACGACCTATGAAGTCATTCACCACGATGCTCGGAATGAATCGGCAAAAGCCTATCTAAAAAAACTTCAATACTTAAAATCTACTCATTTAGAAATGTCCAAAATGATGGTCTTGACCCTATGCATACGTTGAGATCCAAAATTTTCACGGTCATCATGTAGTTGGACAACACGGCTGTAATTTTAGTGCACTTAGCTCTCCAGACAGTTATCTATACTACACGAAGAACTCAAAGAAGAAAAATTACATCAGGTGGAGCAATGGAAAATACTACAAATGCCCCTTCAAATAAATCATTGATCCATTAGAGGATTCTCCTGCTCTGATACCAAATCTAGAGATTTGGACAACCCTTTCATAAATACAAAAAAATGATAATCACTATATTAGATCAATTTTATTCATATTGGATTTACAAATATATAGGAATCACATATCCTGTAAACAGGGAAGCCTATTAAGGCTCCTATAACCACTCAACCCCTATTTAGTTTTGATTGTTACTCACGTAACAATACACAACTCAAATCATAAAAGTTGTTAAAACAACTCCAACCAATAATATATTATTGTTTATATAACAATAATAAACTAACTACTAACATTTATATTTACTGAATACACAAGTATAATGTAAACATTAATTTCCTAACAGTAAAATACCAGGTAAAAGACTTTGAATAGTATTTCAAAAATCACGTCTTGTCATACCCTAGCAACTGTCTTTTTCCACCAATCATCAATGATCTGATGTAATGTCCCCCTTTTTAAATAAAAATTAAAAAGAAGAGAATCGATTTGCACAGGTAAATTTAAAATAAAATATATTTTTATTGTGCAAATCAAAAATAAAAGAAAAATTTGATTTCACCTTGGGATAATAATTTCTTATTTTAAAGGTGAATTAAGTGACTAAGCAAGTCACATTTTTCTGGGAATGATTTAATGTTTGATATTTAAAATAAATCGATTTCTTCTAGGCATGGGTCGATCCATATGGGCCCCATTTGATTTAAATTCCCTATGCATTTAATATTTGATTTGAGTGTGATCTCCAGACACTTTTTAAAATGATATTCCTTCCTAGCTTTTGGCACCAAAGATGGAGAGAGAACTTTGGAGGATGTGCAAGGCAAAGATATAAAAGAAGATGTGGGTACTCCTTTTTCGCATGTTGACGGTTTATGAAACTTATCTTCATGCTTGAAGAAGGGATGTATGCCCACTAATGATCTAAAACAAAAGGTGTTCTTCAACACCACCTTTGAGTGAAGTGTGTATGCCCTTTGAGCTTTGAATTGATAAGTTAATTGCATCTTTTCTTCTCTATATGTAAGTCGCCATTTTTGGGGGAGTGCACGAGCTTGCTTTGAGATGAAAGTTTTTGAGGGATTTAGTATATGTGAGGGTTTCAATCTGATTTTTACAGCTGGATTATGGTGCATCAAATACTTGTGTGGGTGATGTTTGTAAGCTGCAAATTGGTGGTATTTGAAGCATATTTCCAGTTTGTATGATTTAATCAATTGCCATGGAGGTTAGATTCTGATTTATTTATGCTTATTAATATGGCTGGTAATTTCCTTTAGTTAAATTTACTTGTGTAGAGGATTTTGGCAATCAAGTGACTTAAGGGGCATTTTCTAATATTTATAGGGTTAGAATGGTTGTTATAAATTAATTAATTGCAGATCTTAAAAATACATTTATTGGGTTGAAAAGTGAAGGGAAAGTGCTGGAATAAGTTTCATATTTTTCCCTAACCCTAGCGACTTGAACTGCAGATTCGGGGGCTTTTGAGTGGGTTTTAGTTGATAAAAAATTCAGATTTTGGAATTTCATTTGAAAGTATCTTAATTTTATCTTCCTACTGCATTTTATTTCACTGCAAAAAGGATTAATATCGTGGAAGATATTAATTTTTAAAGTTTGCAGTCATTTTCAGTCTGTTTTCAGGCATATTAAATTTATTTTTCTACTTCTGCAAGTTTATTGGTTAAAGGAGTGCAAATTCCAACTAGATAGCCCATCTGAACCCTTACCTTGGCTCACTCCAACCCCATTTGGGTTGTATTGAAGCCGACACTGGGTTAGTTGAGGTGAACCTAGAAGGGTTTCTCTTCTAAGTTTGTTTCTTTTGCAAGTAGATTAATAATAATTAATTAATATCCCACAAGGGGATATTACAGTGGTATCAAAGCTTCTTTCCTCTTTTCGTGTGGGTGATTTGTGTATGCAAGGTGATAAGAAGTTCCAGCATTATAAGAGGAGAAATAAAGGGAAAATGGATGAAGGAGCATTCACGTCGGATCAAGTGAAGTTCTTACACGAATTGATGCAAGGGTGTGGGAAAGAACTACAAAAATCCATGAGTGAGAAAATGTCCAAGCTCATCAAGGATGCTATGGGTAAAGATAAATCTGCAAGCTCCAATGGGGAGAGCTCACATAAGGGAGGTGATGGTTCTACACCTAAGTTTTTCAAAGATGTCTTCTTGCCTAAGGAGACCAATAGAGAGAGAGAAGAAGAAGAGCCCACTTTAGCAGAGCTAATAGATGCTCAAAGGTTGGAGTATGGTTCTTTGAGCCAAGCTACAAGAGACATGTTGGGGTTTGATGAGTTTTGTGCCCTCAAGATGGGAAAAAAGTCAAAGAGATTCCACAAGCAACCACATAAGAACCTTCAACAAAGGTTGGGAAAGGTTTCACTCCCCAACTTTGATGGTTCTAATACCATTACAGTGAGAGCTTGGTTGCAAAAGATGGAGACTTACTTCTCCCTCAATCCCATGCAAGAAGAAGAGGCCCTCAAATTTGTTACCCTCCATTTGGAAGGCATGGCACATGAGTGGTGGTTCCATGGTATGCACACCCAAGGCCATGATTTGATTCACACAATGGAAGAGTTTAGTCGAAGGATCATGGAGAGGTTTGATAGGAAGGACCAAAACTTCATTTTAGGGAATTGGCCCAACTCAAACAAGTGGCTAATGGTGATGAGTATGTTGCAGATTTCCAAAGAATTGCACTCATGGTTTCCGATGTTAGTGAGAAGAGGTTGGTTGTCCTTTTTACTGAAGGTTTGGTGGAACCTCTAAAAGGTTTGGTAAGAGGTCTTTTAACCCTATGACTTTGCAAGATTGTATTACTAAAGCTCTAGACTTAGAATGTGCAGCTTATAGAGGGACTTATGGGCCTAAAGGACAACATTCTAATGCCTCACAAACGCTGTCCAAAAATGGATTTAGAGGGCAGCCAAGGTCTGATTTACAGCAGCCCCTTAAAGTACAAGGAGGGCAGCCCCTTGGGTCATCAAAAGAGGCCCCAAAGAGGTTCAATCAGTCCTATATACCACCATACAGAAATCAGCCCCAAAACAATTCACAAAAAGATGAAAGGGACGAACTAAGAAGAAAGGGATTGTGTTTTGACTGCAAAACTCCATGGGTAAGAGGTCACAATTGTAAAGGTAAAGGTCAAATCCATTACATTGAAATTATTGATTCAAACTTTGAGTTTGACTTTGATTTGAATAATGCTAACCATGATACTAATGAAGAAGTGGTTGAGCATGTGCAAGAGAATGAGGAAATGGAAAGTACCCTTGCTTCTCTTTCCGGTGTGCCCAAGTATCATGCATTTAGGGTGAAGGGCATCATTCAAGGGCAAAGAGTCGTTACCTTGGTTGACAGTGGGGCCACCCACAATTTCATTGATGGAGGTCTAGTGAGGAAAATGGGTTTGGAAACCACAAATTGAAAGGATTTTAAAGTAACTATTGGGGATGGAACTTCTCTTCCATGCTCTACAAAAATTGCACAACTACCTCTCATGCTTGGAAAGCACAAGGTAATTGATGATTTTTATGTTGTTGATATTGGAGATATTGATCTTGTGTTGGGTGTTCAATGGTTGCATTTTTTAGGTGATTTCACACAAAACTACAAAACCATGGAGCTAAAGTTCACTAAAGATGACAAGGAAATCATCCTAAAAGGTATGGAAAATGGGGCACCACAAGAGGTGTCCATGAAGAGGATGTAAAGGGACTTTTAGAAGGGGTCAAATTGAGTGGGCAATTGGCTGTTATATCACAGTAAAATCAGAAAAATCAGAACAGCAGTCATTAGAAGGTGAGTTACAAGTTCTTTTAGAAAAGCATGTTCATGTTTTTGATGATTTACCACATGGGTTACCTCCCAGTTAGAAAATGACACTAAGCCCGTTATGATCACTCCTTACTGCCATCCAAGAGTTTATAAGGAAGAAATTGAAAAGACCATTAGGGGGCTTCTTGAGATGGGACACATAAGGCCTAGTTCTAGCCCATTCACATCTTCCGTAGTCTTGGTCAAGAAAAAAGATGGCACTATGAGGATGTGCATTGATTATAGAATGTTGAACAAGAGGACCATAAAAAATACGTACCCCATTCCCAGAATTGATGAGTTAATCAATGAGTTACATGGTGCTTCTTTCTTTTCAAAAATAGATCTCAAATCTGGGTACCATCAGATAAGGGTAAGGGAAGAAGATGTGCACAAAACAACTTTTAGATGTCATTTTGGGCATTTTGAATTTTTGGTTATGCCTTTTCGATTAACTAATGCACCGGCTACTTTTCAATCTTGCATGAATCATGTATTTAGCCAATATCTAAGAAAGTTTGTGCTAGTGTTCTTTGATGACATTCTTGTGTATAGCAAAACTTGGGAAGAGCATTTGACACATTTGGATTTGGTTTTATCTACTTTGGGACAAGATTCTTTCTTTGCAAAAAAATCTAAGTGTGAGTTTGGTTTAAAGGAAATTGGATATTTGGGGCATATTATTGGTGCTAATGGTGTGCAAGTTGACAAACACAATTGTAGCGATTATGGAATGGCCTACTCCCTCTTCTCTCACACAACTAAGGGGATTTTGTGGTCTTTGTAGCTATTATAGAAGATTTGTTAAAGGTTTCTCACGGTTTGCAGCTCCTTTGACAGATTTGACCAAGAAAGGGGCCTTCAAATGGTCCAAACCAGCCCTAGAAGAATTTAAAATATTGAAGGAGGTAATGTGTTCTTGCCCGGTTCTTTCCATTCTAGATTTTTCTAAACCTTTTATGGTAGAATGTGATGCTTCGGGTGAAGGAATGGGGGTTGTCCTAATGCAAGAGAAACACCCTATTGTTTTTGAGAGTAGGAAATTGAAAGAGCATGAAAGGGGATATAGTGTGTATGATAAAGAAATGTTAGCAATCATGCATGCTTTGAGTAAATTTAGACGATATTTGGTATGTGGGAAGTTTTCATTAAATCTGATCATAACAGCTTGCGGTTTTTCCTTAACCAAAGAGAATTGAATGACAAGCAGCAAAAATGGGTAAGTAAAGTACAGGCTTTTGATTTTGACATTGAATATGTGAAAGGGAAGAATAATGTAGCTGCAGACGCACTATCTAGAAGGCCCTATGGGATGGAAGAAAAAATGCACCAGCCATGTGTGCAATTGCTTGAGGGCAAGCAATTTTGGGAAGGGGGGACTGTAATGTCCTCTTTTTTAATTAATAATTAAAAAGCAAAAAAATTGATTTGCACAAGTAAATTTAAAATAAAATATATTTTTATTGTGCAAATCAAAAATAAAAGAAAAATTCGATTTCACCCTGGGATAATAATTTCTTATTTTAAAGGTGAATTAAGTGACTAAGCAAGTTGCATTTTTTTGGGAATGATTTAATGTTTGATATTTAAAATAAATCGATTTCTTCTAGGCATGGGTCGATCCATATGGGCCCCATTTGATTTAAATTCCCTATGCATTTAATATTTGATTTGAGTGTGATCTCCAGGCACTTTTTAAAATGATATTCCTTCCTAGCTTTTGGCGCCAAAGATGGAGAGAGAACTTTGGAGGATGTGCAAGGCAAAGATATAAAAGAAGATGTGGGTACTCCTTTTTCGCATGTTGACGGTTTATGAAACTTATCTTCATGCTTGAAAAAGGGATGTATGCCCACTAATGATCTAAAACAAAAGGTGTTCTTCAACGCCATCTTTGAGTGAAGTGTATATGCCCTTTAAGCTTTGATTTGATAAGTAAATTGCATTTTTCTTCTCTATATGTAAGTCGCCATTTTTGGGAGAGTTGCAAGCTTGCTTTGAAGGTTTTTGGAGGGATTTGTGTGAGGTTTATCATTCTGATTTCTACAACTGATTATGGTTTATCATGAAATCGACTTGCCTGTGGGTAAAGATGGTTTGTAGTGCAATGTGTGGTATTTGTTTTCCAAAAGCAAGTTCAAATCTGACATTTCTGAAGCATTTTGGTTGATTTAATTGCAATATGGAGGTTATATTTGACCATTTATAATTCTTATTATATTGTGGCTGGTAATTACCTTTGCTACACTGTTGGGACTTGTGTAGAGTCGACTTACCTTGGCATGTATACAGTGAAAGGGTTAGAATCTTTCAAGATATTGTTATAAATTAATAATTGCAGATCAAAAAATTGCATTTATTGGGTTGAAGAGTGATTAGGGAAAGTGCTGGAATTAAGTTCATGATATTTTTCCTCTAACCCTAGCGACTTGAACTGCAGTATTCGGGGGCTGTTTTGAGTGGGTTTTAGTTGATTAAAAATTCAGATTTTGGATGCATTTGAAAGATGCATTAATTTTATCTTCCTTCTGCATTTTATTTCACTCAAAAAGGATTAATATTGTGGGAGATATTAATTTTAAAGTTTGCAGTCATTTTCATCTGTTTTCAAACATATTAATTTAGTTTTCTACTTCATGCAAGTTTAATTGGTTAAAGGAGTGCAAATTCCAACTAGATAGCCCATCTGAACCATTACCTTGGCTCACTCCAACCCCATTTGGGTTGTATTAAAGGTGACACTGGATTAGTTAAGGTGAAGCTAGAAGGGTTTCTCTTCTAAGTTTGTTTCTTTTGCAAAGTCGATTAATAATAATTAATTAATATCCCACAAGGGGATATTACACCTGATTTCTATCTGTTTTGGTGTGATCTATAAGAACAAAAAATTTAGATATATAGGGAAAATGCCGTCACGTTTTTAACTGAATATGCCCTTGAATATGTGATTGTATTTTTCTTATTCCGTTCCCTTTGCGAAACTAACAATTTATGACTATATTTTTTTCCGTACAATGATATTTTTCATGACTAGATTGTAAACTACTGCTATTTCTTTTGTATTTGCAACTCGCAACCTTTAAAACACTCAAAATCTGTGACCCTTAAAACAACAATTCTACACAATTTGTTTTCCTTGTGTTTTAATGGCGTCCCATTCTTCTACAAAAGTATATTCAATTCCTCATTCAAAAATGACTTCTTTTTTATCTTCATAGCCACCTTCTCGCTTGTCTATACTCGATTCCACGAGATTCCTCGAACTGTGAACCCAACTGAGCACCAATGGCTCTGATACTAATGTTAAAAGATGTGAACCTAAAAATAATGAAGAGGAATCGGAATGCACGCATCATAGATTGTGTGTTTGCATTAGAATATGCAACAGATAGTTACAAAATGGTTAAGGAGGTTACAATGGAACATTAGTTAATACATAACTAATGGTGGCTTAATATAGTTTTTACTCATTCTTGTATGTGGAGTTATTTCTAAGATAAAAAGCATTTGATGATCTAATGTTTTACATTGTTAATGCTTATCTGAAGAAAAGGAAATTGTGCCATCTTTAGCTAACCCATGTATCTTGTAAGTGGTGATCTTCAAAAATTTTAACACCTTGGTTGACTTAAAGCCAAGCACTAGTACACCCCTACCCCCCGTGTGCCCTTCCTGGTATGTACCGCGTATATGTATGGGTACAGGTACAGTACTGGTGCATCTCGGGTATGTCGTAGGCATACCCCGTCAAAAGTAATGTTGTTGCTTTTAAAAACGGTTTTTAATTTTTTTGGTTGACTCACTCACTCTAAACCCTAAAAACACATAAATGAATTAAAAAATCAACCCCAAACTCATCTAAAAATCTATGAAAGGACACTCAACCATTGCCAAAACACAAACAATTCCACGAGTAACTCAGGAGCGAACCACCTTTCATACTGGCTCCATACACCGCTTCCAAGTAACTGGCAAGGTCAGTTGCATCCGAGGTACAGAGTTGTGTGGAGGACCAAGGAAGAAGGGTCTAATAGGTCTCGAACCAAGACAAGCATTTTACAAACAAAATCATGATTCCACTCTCAAGCCAAAAAATGGAAGTAAAAAAATGGATCCACCAAACCAATCCCCTACAACGCCATGGATTGCATGAGTCAAACCATCAACCACTATATAAACAATAAGCACCATATTATTCCCATTATATTACATTATAAACTATAAGCACTATCTTCACTATATTCTTTTTATTGGGGTTTTCAAGTTTTTATATTTTTCCCAGATGTCAAAACACACTTGATGGCTATGAGGAGTGTCAAGAGGCATTACAAGGCTATTGCACGTAGGGAAAAAATCCAGTAAATTTTTGGTTAGCAAACGAAACACATGTGAAACAAACTAAGAATCACATGAGAGAATGGAAAAGCCAAAGCTGGAAACTGCGAGGAACTCATCACATTAGTAAGACACGGGTTCCATCCTCAACTTGATGGTAGATTTTCTAATCAACTTGAACCCTTGCAGCAGAAGCCCAATAAAGGCCATTTTTTTACCTTTGGATGGATGCTAGAAAGTCATGGCCATCTCGATGCTCAATATCATCATCCAACTCTTGCCTTTCTATTAGGGATAACTACACATACGCGTTATAATGTTGAACTCAACACACACTGTTGGCTAGATTTTATGCACAACATAAAGCCTAGGCAGTCATGAGATAAATCTCCCTCATTTAACGGTGAGGCTCCCTTGTAAGATGCTTATCTATTTTGCAGGGGTCAGTTCTAGTATTTATTTTCAGGGGTTTTACTTTAATTCCATCAGCTCATGAACCATAGCTATATGGGTAATTTGGCAGCAAGTAAGCAACTTGTGTAAAGAAAAGAAATATGCTAAAGAAGGAAATAATAGAAAGTACAGGGAAGAAGATAGGGAAGATGTGTTGAATTGGTCCCAATCAACATAGATTACAGAGTTGATTGCATGCACATAGATAGAACTCACATACGATATTAACACAGTAGTAAGGGATAAGCAAAGGCAACTTCTAGATCTAGATCTAAAATAACCCAAAGTTTATCGAAGTAGATATCCAGATTAAAAAGTTATGAGCAAAGCACCGTAGACACAAAGTTCTCCGGAAATCCCACCTTTTATTCAATCCCCTAGCTTTCATAGAAATCACACCAAGGGTTTCAGCACAAAGTCTGAAAACTCCTCTGCTAAACAAATTATGATGAACAAATTGTGATCCTTTAAGCCATAGGCTCTTCATCCATTTATAGTGCATAGAGGGCAATTACAAATAGAAAGCTTCTATGAATTCCTGCATGTGGAAGCTGTAAAGGAAACAGTTGGCAATCTTCCTCCTAAAATTCCTCTTCGCATGACATGCATGATTTACAACTGAAAATAGAACCTTCTATTCTGCATGTTTGCCACCTATTTCCAAGTAATTGACTTCTTCCAGTAACTTGAAGTAATGACTTTTAAACCAATCACTTAAGTTTTACAATTTAATTGATTACTCAATTACTTTGTCGGAGAAAATAAGAGAGAAGAAGAAAGAGGAGAAGAAATTCCTAGACAGAAAGTTGCATACTCTGCATGCAGTCATGCATTGCACTTTCGCCCCATATGCCTCATGAATGATACCTCTGCCTTAAATTTGAGAAGCTCTTTCTCCCGCACTTGACTCTTTTCCTTTGATTCTCACCAAATTGGATCTGGAAGCAACTGACTGTGATTTGCTTGTGGGTGTTGCCTTTGACCTGTCTTCCCTCTTATCCTTGAAGTTTTTGCAGTTCTTCTCCAGTACGTGCACCAATGAAATGTTTCCCGTAAACAATTTAGACAAAACTCATCACCCTTTTATTTTTAATTGCATATGAGCAATTTCGAATTCTAGAAATCACTCTAGGTGCAAGCAAATATAAGTAGGCTCAATGTGGGCTTAACTGGAAGATTGGGAAGCACATGCACAGGCTTTTAGAGGCATTTTGCATGCAAATTTATAATTAACTTCCACATGGGCTGCGTTGAAACAAGAGGATGAAGTTGGCTTAACATACATGCAAACACTTAATGATTTTGCTTCTCTTTTTAATAATAATTTCTCCAAAAGCTACGCGTGGACCATAAGGAAGGAGAAGGTTGCCAATTTCAACGGACTTGTATTTAAATGTTCTTACCTTGGCTCTTAAAAATTGCAGTTGAAAACTCATGAAGGAAAGCAACGTGGAAATGGAAGGAGGAAGGCAACTGGAAGAATTGGAAATCCATGATTTCATTAAGTGACTTCTCTTTTTAAAAATTTCGTGAAATTTGGAAAATATAGGCAGCTTGAAATCAACGACTTGCACAAAAAGAATAAACTTTAAAGTTTCATGGATTTTGGAAAAGACATGCAGCTAATATTCACGCTTCATCTTTTGCAAACTCCTAATATTGGCGTGGAAATCTATAAGTCAAGGCAGCGTTAAAAACAAAGATGGAAGGCAGCTTGCTTAAGTGAACTTGCTTTAAAATTGCGTGGAAATCTAAGGTGGAAGGAAGCCTCTATTTCCACGTTTTCCACTTGAACTTTTTGCTTTAAATTTGCATGGAAAATCAAGTGGAAGGGAAACTAAGATTTGTGACTTGCATGGGATCTTTCTTTTAACATTTACGTGAAAATACATAAGTCAAGGCAGCTTGGAAAATAGAAGTGGAAGGCAGGTTGATTTTAGAAGACATGACTCCTCTAATTCCCGACAACTTAAGTGACTTTTCTTTAAATAACCACATTAAAATCGAAGGAGGAAGGCAGCTTAGATTTGCGTGAATTTCCAAGGTGGAAGGTAGCTTTGAAATCCACGACTTGCACAAGTGAAATCTTCTTTTAATATTTTGTGGAATTTGAAGGGTGCTGGCAACTACGAATTTTCACGATCTACACAAGTGAAACTTTTTTTAATATTTGCGTGAAAATTCATAAGTCATGGCAGCTTGCAATGAGAAGACTCCACCATGGAAAACCACAATTTGCACTTAAGCAATTGCCCCTTGGAAAATTGCGCTGAGTTTGGGAAGAATTGGCTGCCAGAAACCACGCCTTACTCTTAGAGGATTTTGTTTTGATCATTGATGCAATTTCCTGAGTGATTCTGCCCATTAAATGGTCCTCCAGAATGCTGTTTTTTCTTCCTTGGCCATGACTGCTTTGCAAATGGAAGACAAACTTCTCCAGGTCTATGATCTACTCGTTCATTTAACTTGGATTTAGCCTTAGACAAGGCAAAAATCCCAAGCTCTGGTCACCTTCAAAAACAAGTTTTGGCAGAGAAATTAATTAGCAATTAAAAACACTAGATAGCTTTTGAAAACCCTAGGCCCGGGAAAAGATTGGCAGGAAGAAAGAATAGAATACGAGGATTGTCGGACGACAAACGGAGAAAGACCAAAACACAGACAAAAAGAAATAAAATAAAAACAACACCCGAAGAAGTTGTGGGCAATTGCTCAGAAAATTTCTCCAATTGGCTATTCTACAAAAACTCTCCTCCAGGTGAATGCTCTGTGGTAATAATCGCAGGGTGAGGTGCTTATATAACCCAAATTTCTTAATTTTAGCTCAACCTATTTTTAAAAGAATTTTATTTATTTAATATAAAAATAAATAAAACGCTTTCAGGCTAAGTCTGAGAAAGGAATGAGTGAGCTTTAGCATGTGGGTATTTGACGGACGAGACTCTACGACTCCTTGAAGGTATCTTTGAGCAATGCGAGCAGTTGCAGGCAAAAACAAACAAAAATATGACCCTTCACTTAAAAAGAGCAAAAAATTTAAAAAGGGGTAGTCCTAGATTTCAGGGTGAAATCTAGGGTACACCACACACAAGATTACAAAATGTTTTAATTTCAAAGATGAATATCAAAGCCGCGCCTAAACCCTTGTATGAATATTTGTATTTAGATTGCCAGATGATTAATGAAAAGGTTAAAGTTTTAGCATATTGAATGTTTTCAACCTTGATCCCACTATACTTAAACATGTGTGTGTGTGTGTGCGTGTGTGTGCGTGGGGGTACGTGTGTGCGTGTGCGTGCGCGTGCACGTGTACCCTACCCAAGGGTTTTTGAAAATTGACATACCCGCATGCTCACACTGTACCCGTACCTATATCCTAGCAGCATAGGCTTAAACAAATGAAGATCTGAAAAGTGAAATTTTTGGAATTGTTCTTATATATAGTGTAGAAGTCATATAGTGAATACACTTTGCACTTACATAAAAGAAAGAGCTTGTATCGACTGGCACAGCCATGTCTCTGCTCATGAAAATCATCCCTGAATTATAAATGAAATTCTGGCTTTTAAATATAAGTTGATTGTGTTGTGAACAACTGTGATTTTGTAATAGGCTTTGAAAAGGGGGATTGATAACAGTGTTCTGTAATGCTTGAACTGGTCTCTTTTTCATTACCTCTCTGAAACAGAATTTCAGACTTCTGTTTAAGGAAGTAGCGTAGACTGAAATATACAAGTGCTCTGTTTGATCAAATCTTAGGAAATGTGTTGAAAATAATGTTGTAAAATTGCAATTGGAGCATTGGAAATGTGCATTATTAATTGGTCTAAATCCATATCTGGAAGTGTAAATTTTCAGGGGTTGTAGCTTGTCTCTTTGCAAGGGGCACCATTTGAGCATGTTCCTAGAAGCTATCATAAATTTGTATTCTAGCATTTCTGACAATATAATATTATTGATAGCTTCCATACTTTGCTTATGTTTTTCAACAATCTTCCCCAACCTTTCAACACAGTTATTCAGAACCTCAATATGATCATTTTGCTTCAGCACAGTATGCAGAAGTTTAGACAGGTAAAATTTCAAATAGGGATTGTGAATCCCTTTTCCATCAATAGATTTATTCATCCGATTGAGAGCAACAGAGATATGAAACATAGCAGAAAGTAAAGTAGGGTTTCAGTTGTACAAATGGTCAAGAGGGTCAGTTTGAGAATCTTGATGGCTCAAATGAGTGTTGAAGTTTAACTCCCTACAAGGAGGGGCCATTCCATTGGAAAATATGGGAATTATGAATTTGAATGGAAGGGATAGGCCATGAGTTGGTGAGGGCCATAAGGGTAGATACCTATCCCGTAGAAAGTAGAAACCGAATATGGATGCACCTTTCCCAATCCTTGACAAAACTCAATTCCATATAAAACATGAGTAAGAGGTTGGGACCTAGAATGGGTGAGGGAAAGATTTAATCTGCTCCTACTATCAGGGATAGAAGCCATTACAAGTGATAACTTTTTTTAAACAGTCCAACTGACTATTTCCCATGTGATTTCTTTTATTGCTGTGCTAGGAGTAACAGTTGATGTATTGCCACGTCTTAAAAAACGTATTGGAATTTCCTTTATGGCCTCTTTTGAGGTTCGAAATGTCTATTGAATGCCTTTTATACTGGATGGGTGTCATGACTTTAGAAGCATGTTTGACAGGTTCATAACTTTTGTCTTCCTCAATGTTACAAATGTTCAATTCCAAAGATATTCGAAGTATATTAAGGCGTCTCGAGAAAATTGAGGGGTCTCAATACTTGAGGATGAGGATTTTTAGAGTTGTAGTAGCAATTTCAAGATGCACTAAAGAAGCAAATCTGATTTGGGTTAATAAGGCATGTTTTTAGAGGCAATTGGTAAAATGGGATTTTTTTGGGGATATTATGTATAGCCACAAAAGAGAAAAGGGGAAGGCTGAGAAACAAACATACTAATTCAGCAACCAATAAACTATAAAGCTAGTAGGAGGGCCACTTCCATTGTTGAGGGGATAGTATACATTAACAAGATAAAGTATCAATGGGTCCCTTTAGGGACATTTACCAAGGCGAAGTTTTAGGGATGAGACTATAAATCATGAACGTGTCAAAGGACACAAAGGCATTAAAGACAATAAAGTATTGAGGACTATATAAAGTAGGAAATAGCGTGTGGATAAGGATTAAACAATTTGAATAGTGGTGATGTGAAGGGATGAGATTATAAAGCATAAACATGTCAAAGGACACAAAGGTGTTGAAGACAATTAAGTATAGGGGGGTATATAAAGTAGAAAATAGCGTGTGGATGAGGATTAAACAATTTGAATAGTGGTGATGTGAGGGGTGGTCACATCTAGGGGAAATAAAGTGGGGTATGTTAATGGCATCTAGAATATAAGAATCCAAAACTCTTAGATAAGATTTTAAAAAAACAAACAAGGGATGAGTAGACATTGGGAAATAAAGAGAAGGGTTTTCATTATAATTGGCTTTCAAGCTAAAAAATTAAGACTTGTATCATCCAATCTCATATACTCTACTTTCCACTTACTTTTGCCCAGATTTAGAATCTTTCCAGTAGGTTCAATTTTCCCGATCATGATCAATATTGTCAATGGTGGCATACTCCAAGTCCAAAATGTTTTGAATTTGCTTTGGTCCGTTTCCAAGATGGGAAAATATCTACATACCCTTAAACTTGAATTGGGATATGGCTGAATCAGCTAATCTATCATAAACAAGTTTGTGTTCTCTTGCTTTCTGATTTGTGAAGCAAGCTTGAGTCTTTAGCAAAAGATTCCCTATTTGATTTAGGATATTGTACATTCTTGTGTTTAACATATTTTTCTCTCAAATTTTTGTAGTAAATTTCAGTTTATAAACTTTGTTTATACCATTGTAACGAGACTTAAACTTGGAAAGCCGTTTTTTTGCTCAGACTTGAACTTGGAAACAAAACTAGGTCAATACTTGGAGCTTAGAAAATGCTTGTGTAACGTTCCCCTTTTAAACTAGTTTGTTTTGGAGAATTCTAGCCCATTCCACTTCCCGTGGGCAAGGAGGTGAACAAAGGAAGTGATTGTTGTGTTTTTTAGTCTTTTTTGTGAGCATTTACCTTTTCTTTCATGGTTTCTCTTATGAGGCATGTCGGCTGGGTTAAAGAGGTGAAAAGCCAAGTTAAAATTAAAAGAAAGCATCCTTATGAGGTCGGTTATGGGGAAGACTCCCTAATTGATCTTTGCAGCCACCAAGAGGAATATAAAAGGGATCGCTTGGACTAATTCATCATCCTTCAATGCTTGTAATATATCCAACAGACTACATGCATTGCACAATAGAATTGACATTACACAATAGGACTGTGCACTATGCTGACTGTAATTTCCCCTTTTGCGAATTAATTCATTTGAAGACTTCTTGCACATTCCACTTCCCGTGGGCGAGAAGTAGGTGAACAAGGGAGGTTTTTGGTCGATGTTTTAGTCTTTCTTTTATCAACATTTACATTTTTCTTTAGTATTTTCCCTTATGAAGCAGGTTAGTTGGGTTGGAGGAACTCAAAGGAAAGTTAAAAGATAAAGCAAGCTTCTTATTGAGGTCGGTCATAGGGAATTTCCTCCATGGGGTTTTGGAGCCACCTTATGGATAAAAAAGGGGTCACTTAGACTCATTTTGGGAATGCTTTCCTATTATAATTTTATTCTACTTGGTTTTGGGGTTGATTGCTCTATTCCATTCCACTAGAGGGAGAAAATTCTTTGGTTTGGCAAGTAAGGAAGACGAAAACCTTCCTTGTTCAAGGTTGGAGAACAAAAATTCTCCAATTGGTGGTTCCAAGGGCTTCAAAGAAAGTTATGTTGTTGGTTAGCAACTAGGGCTTGAAGAAAAAAGAGATATCAAGGTCTTCTCCATCAATTTGGCACCCTCCTAGGGTGGTGACTTGGGTGGAGAAGGGTTTGAGTGCCTTATAAGGCACCAATTGACATTTTGTGTTGATATTCAAATTCCTCCTAATTTATAAGGCTGATTTCTCACTTCATTGGTATTTGTTGGGGTTTGGAAACATCATTTTCGGCCCTTATTGTGAGTTGTACTTCTGCTGGTTTTTTAATTAATTCCAGTTGTGGTTTATCACTTGTTTCTCCTTTATTTATGAAGTATATTGGCTGGAATAACATCTTCATGATTGGTTAAAATATAAGGAATTATTCGTTGTCATTTTCAGCTTGTTGTGTGAGAATTGTTGCCCTTAAGTGTTGTTACAGTTCGCTGCCCTAGAGGGCTTATTTATTAATTTCCAACTGGTTTTTGATGTCCTAAGGGTGTGATTCAATTCTCTGCTAGGGTTTGATGACTTATGCTCCAAAAATCTGATTTCTTGTATTTGGGTTTGAGGCCAAGCCCTTATTTTTAGATTCAGACCTAGAAAGGGGCATTACAGTGGTATCAGAGCTTCGGTCTTCCCAATCAGAGGGTTTCATGCAAGAGGGTGATAAAGGATACATTTGTTATCAAAGGAGAGAGAAGAAGAAATCAGACCAGCCGTTTGAAGAGATTAGCATGGTCCACCAAGATACATAGGGAGCCAAAATCGACAAGGTCATTGAAGGGCAAGTGAGATTGGCGGATACCGTGGACTTGTCGGCACTAACCCTAAAAAAAATTCATGAACCAAGGGTTCATAATGGTGAGGCTAGCTGTTGGCTAGATTTTCTGCATAGCATCAAACCTAGGCAGTCATGAGATAAATCTCCCTCATTTAACCGGTGAGGCTCCCGTGTCAGATTTGTCAATATAAATGTGTTATTATCTATCAGGGGGTTTTACTTTAACCACTTAGTTCATGAACCATAACTAAGAATTTTTGTAGCAAGTAAGCACCTGTTTAAGAAAGGAGAATTCTAGATGAAAGAAGGAAATGAAATGCAGAGAAGAAATGGGGAAGATGTGCATCCCAATTAGTAGATAACAGAGCTAATTGTGAGCATATGGAAGAAACTTAATAGATATGAACACACAGAATTATAAAGCAAAGGCAACTCCAGATCCAAATCTAAAATAACACAAAGTTTATCAAGAGATCTAAGATTCAAAACAAGAAACAAAGTACACCGTGACACAAAGTTCTCTGGAAACCTGCTCCTTTGTATTCCTCTGCTTCAAGTTGCTCTCAGGGGTTCAACACAAAGTCTAAAACAAAAGATTACTACTTACAAATTCTGATCGATTATTAACCCAAAGGTTCTTCTCCTACTTATAGAATGTAGGAGGGAAAATACAAATAGAAGACTCAAACTGAACTAAAGTATGAACAACAAGTAAAGATGACATTTGGCAATCATCCTCAACTAACTTCTTCTTAAGTGACATATGTATCACTTAACTAATAGAATGGTTCCACATGACTTCAAGTAATGGTCGCAAAACCAATAACTTAGAAGTTTTACAATTTCATCCGGGAACATAGAAAATAGAAGAAGAAAGAATAGAAGTCATGCCAGCTGTAATGTTTACATCTTCTTCTTGTTCTGATATCTGATATACTTGTCGAACATATAATTCAGCATCCTTCCATCTATTTTAGCCACTGCTTCCTTCTCTGTCCTGAACTACAGCAACCCTTCATTCAACACTTTGCTGCATGCTTCCACCTCTTCCAAACTCGGCCCAAACCTCGCAATGTCTGCCTACAGCACCACCAATCTATTGATAGAATTCATCGTGAAAGGCTTCGTAGCTTTATCAATTATCTTTTGCACCATCAGAAGAGAACCTTCCAGGGAATTAGGCACCTTGTTAGAGACAATCCGCACGTATGAAGTAACACCTCCGTCCACTCTTTCCCCAGTGAAAGAAATGATACTGTCTGGTAAATCTGATGTTCTATTCTCAAGCACCTGCATCCTTTTCAACAAAACTCTGCAGATCTCCAAATGGAAAGATACTACAAACTTTAGCTGCTTCCCCTTCTCGACTGATCCATCCGGTACGATTTGTTCTACAACTAATACATCTCTCGACAGCTTGTTGATCTTGGCCAAAATACTCAGGTTACTCTCTGCAATTGTATTCATGCCTTCTATGCTTTCCATCAGTTTCTTTAGTTGATTTGCTGCATCGTTCATAACCTTTAGTTGGGCTGGCACTCCCCCAAGTTGCACAGAAGCTTGACGAATAATCAGATCCTTCCATTCATCAATAGCCTTTACTTGATTGCTTGCATCTTCCATTTCCTGCATAAGATGATCACTCACCTGCTCTGAAATGGGCTGAATGGAAGGTTTAGCAACCTTGGCTATGATCTCACATAATTGAGATATTTTCTTCTGCAGCTCTTCTTTCTCTGCCTTTTCACTGTCAAGCCTAAGGAAAAAAGCATCCATCAATATCTACGTGTCTTGCTTCAATCCTTTAGTGGTAGCTTGACTGAGTGGTATTTTGGTCACCTTCACATCTTCTGCCGTGAGCTCCTCTTCTATCTTTCCTTCCACCAGAATTGATATCTCAACAAACTTCTCTCCCGAATCCTTGATGATCAACCTAGAAGTTACTTTAGCAAATTTAGGCCTTTCTGTCTCTTTTTCTCAGATCCTGAAGTAACTGCAAGTCATTCTCCTCTAAGTTCATCTCTACTCTTGCTTCTGAAACCAACTGCAAAGCTAACCATTCCGAGAAGTTACTTCTCAGGGAGTGAGAATTCACTGAGTGCACTACCATCTCCCGCTCTGCATCCTCTCCATCAGAAAGTGCCACAGTGTTATGGCTGCCATCTTCTGAAACATCCAAGGACAAAGCTCTTTCGAACTCCATCATCTACAGCTTCAACATCTCCTCTAGAATGGGTGATGAACGAAGTGGTTGAGGAGAGAAGAGGAACATCGCTGGATTCAATGAAGGCATGGAAGCGTCCTGCTGTTGTGGTGTAATAGTTGGTGAAGTCGGAGTCAAAACTATGGTCGTAGAAGTGGTCTTCTCTTTCTCTTGAGATCTTCTGTGTACTTTCAACTTCTTGGACCTCATGCTGCTTTCTCCTTCATGCTTTCACTTGAGGGAATCTCCTGCGCCGAAGTTTCCCGTGATTTGATTCATCAATACTTCATCAAGGTAGTATCCCTTCGTTAGCAACCAGTTCGAAGTATTCACCAACACAGCTCTAGATCTCTCTTCAATTGAATGGCAGCCTCCATTGTTATCCTGCAGTATAGGTTTATCTCCTCCCATTTGATGGTAAGTGTCAAGTACCACGTTCCCATCATCTTTAAGATCCACAGGTATCCGCGCTAATCCAAAATCGAACACTTGTTTTGCTAATAGCCTGCTGAAATCTTTCTTTCTAACCTCGTACTCACTTCTGCACTTCATCCAGAAATCTTCTAACAAAGTCACATGTGCGTACTCCTGGGAGATTGTCTTCCTGGCTACTCCAAATGCATCGAAGTTAAGTCGTGCAGCGAAGAACTCTTGCTCATACTCAGATAACATTTGCGCTTCCATCCCTCGAGCTCTGTGAATGCTGATGCAACTGTAATATCCCACAGTGATTGGGAAGAAGCCCATAGACTTGTGTCGTTTCGAATGAAGGTCGTGTAACTCCACAAGTTGCCTGCTCAGCTCCATGGTGATCAATTTATCACTCGGATACCTGGGCATCTTTATTGGTTCTCCAGAAAATCCCGTAACCCTGAGGTATGTGAAATCTGCAAACTAGATGAATAAACTGCCAATCTTTGACACTGCTTCCCACGCTTCCTTGCTTATCCTGTGAGTCTTCAAGTCTTTGTCTAGCTTGCAGATGAAATCATAGAAGAAGTCATCGTTGATCACTTTGAAGTCCTTCTCACACGCAGGTATAGTAAGCTGTGGGTAGCACTCGAAAATGGGGTCCTTGGAAAGAACACCACATCTATCCAGCTTAGAAAAGACACCCTATGAAGCTGCAACATACACCAAGTATGAAGTCATCTTGAAGCTGAGAGTACGCTTCACATTTCGAAGCTACTCACTGATGTTGCTACTAATAATTTCTGACCAATTGATTATAGAATCAACCTTGTTGATTTCAATGGTCCTGATGAAAGCATACATCCATGTACGGAAAGTTTAGGCATTCGCTTCGCCATTCAACCTGCATAGCAATTTGACGACATTATCTGCCTCCTATACCAAATTGGACCGTGGAAGAGTTCTCAGGAACTTTGAAGGGGATTTAGGCTTCTTCATGAACTAACTATTCATTATGCTCACGCAATTAGCTCTATGTTTTTCCCATCTATTGTCAGCATCCTGAATGCTAATAGAAGTCACCACCTTTCGCACTGGAATCTTCAGACAATAATTGATGAACTCCGCATCCAAATGAATTATCGTCTTTCCCGCAACATCACGCACTGATCTGGATGAAGGATGATAAGATCTAGCACACTCCATCATGAACTCTGGAAATTGGGCTATACATGGGAAAGCTGCAGCTCGGATAATTCAGCTACTTTTGACTGCACGCATGAGTGAAGTCTTTCCCGCTCTGGATCTATCAATCAAATTAGAAAGAGGTTCTGGGCCTAGATCTATGTCTCCTATGTCTGCAAGTTTGGAAGCAATGCATGAATCCATCATGCTCTCTTTTTCATCTCCTTTCGCCATGGCTTTGTCTATCTTCGTCTGAATAATTCTTTTTCTTCTAACTTGGCCAGATTTCTTCAATACTGGTGCAGATCTGGACAATTCTTCAGATTCGGAAGAGATTTGCAATGTATTGGACATTGATAAAAACTCCTTTTCTTTTGTAAAGCACCTGTAATGAATTCCTGTAATTTATTCAGACAAAAATGGCCACCGGAGCATGAATAGTGAATTTAAATTATAAAAATATGCACTTTTCAAGCCTGCTGCCCCAAAAATTGGTGTTTAATTTGCACATAAAGAGAGCATGAATCCTTTCAAAAAACACCTGAGCTCCTATAACACCTGTGAAAACAACTACGCAGACAAAGATCAACCTCCTCCAAAGCATGCGCCAAATCTGGAAGCTTTTAGCCTTGTAGCACTTTGTCTGAACAAAATCCTTCCTCTAATGGGGGTGCACTTTTCCTCATGGCTGCAATCCTTTACCTGTGAATTAAATTATTCACCCATATGGCTGCCCATGCTTATATAACCTTCACAATTCTATAATTAATAATTGCCCTAACAATTAAAGGCAATTAATTAATTAAAAATCATGCTTTTCTCTTTTAAAAATAGTATGTTTAAGGACAGCCATCCAATAAATTAAATTAATCCAATTTAATCCTTCACACATCACTTCATTCAAGCTCCACAGTGTGCTTTGAACATAGCCACTAAAAATAGAAATTAATTTAATGTTTTAATGCCTTAAAAAACATTAAATAATACCCAAATGGGGTGCACTTTTTGAGAGGAAGAGGGCAGCCATTAAATAAATTAAATTTAATGCATTTAATTCCTTTCTTTTATTTCATCTTTGACTTTTTGACCTCCTCCAAGCTTGGGCACACTTTTTGAAAAGAAAGATTAATTAAAATAATTAAATTTAATCCTTTTATTCTCTCACCAAAGGGGGCGCACTTTTTTGCACATGTAATTCTATTTTTAAGAATTTTTTCATAATGGGATTTTTTACTTTGCCAGGCAGGCACCAAAATCCCGTGATCCACTTAAGTGATTTGACTTTGACAATGGGATTATTTACCCTGCAAGACAGGCACTAAAATCCCATGATTTCACTTAAGTCACTTTCCTTTTATTATATCATGGGAATTTTTACCCTGCAAGGCAAGCAATAAATTCCCACCTGCTTGTAGCCTCTATTTTTCCCACTACAGCTTAAGTGACTTTTATAACACGGGAAACAGTACCCTGCTAGGCAGGTATACAATTCCCATCCTGCCTGCGGCTTATATTTTTCCCATCGCAGCTTAAATCCTTTGTTTTCCAAAAATGCGCCGATCCCCGTAGAGGCTTTTTTGTGCATGACTTCGCTTTTTCCCAGTGATCTAGACCTCCGATGACGACTTCCTCCGGGCATAATGTGCGTGTATGTTTTCCAGCTGCTCCAGGCCAAAAATCGGGCTTACCCAGTGAGGGAATTGCTCTAGAGAAATTTCACAGAAAACAAAACGGGACACCACAAAAACACGAAAAATTGCCAAAAGTTACTAATAAAGCCCAAAACTTAAAATAAGTTAAAATCCTTCTGGCACATAGGAATAATAACATATTCACTCATAATAGAGTTAAAACAGAGTGCAAATAGCCTCATATGGGGCTCAAAATAATTAAATACAAATTTCCCGCAGACAAATCCCGACGACAGAATAAAACAATTTTGGGCATCTGGGTATTTGGCGAAAAGGGCTAATATGGTTCTTTGGGATTATCTTGACGCAATACAAGAACTTTCAGGCAATAAAAACAACAAACGACCCGTTATTTTAAAAGTATGAAAATTTTTCGGATAGGGTAGTCACAGATTTCAGGGTGAAATCTGAGTGACACCAGTAGCTCATCCAAAGATAATACTTCATGGCAGCCCCAAGGATCAGCTTATGGACCAGCCACTAGGTCTACTTTCCTCCCAAGGGAAGAAACCATTCTTGAGGTGGGAACAAGGCATTCAATTGAGAAAAGTATGGCGGCAAGATATAAAAAAAAATATGGCCCTTCCAAGAGAGATCCGGGAAGCTATTTTACTTGCCGAATTAGGTGTGAGCAAAGGAAGGTCAAGGTCGGAGCCTAGACCAAAGGTGCCACAAAAGGATGTTCAAAGTACCTTGGGAAAGATGTCATTCTCTACCTTTGATGGTTCTAATAAGGGGACATCCTGGGCATGTACCCAAAAGTTGGACACATATCCATCATTGAGGTCTATGACAGAGATGAAGCAATTAAATTTGCAACCCTTCATGTAGAGGGGATTACACATGAGTGGTGGTTTCATGGATTGGTTACGCAAGGGCACAATCTTATCCCCTCATATGATGAGTTTTGTAGAAGACTCATGGGGAGATTTGATAGAGTTGACTCGGAAGTTCACTTTCGGAAACTTGCACGATTGAAACAAGGCATGGTAAATGATTATGTGGCTGAGTTTTAGAGGCTTTTTGTGATGGTTACAAATGTGATGGAAAGGAGACTCATTGTTCTATTCATTTAGGGTTTGATTGAACAACTCTAGGGTTTGGTAAGAGCCTTTGATCCATTGTCTCTCCAATAGGCAATTAAGAAATCATTAGATCTAGAAGGTGTTGCTCTTAGAATAGTAGCAATCAGCAGGCAGCTAGGGGTCTTTCCAAGTGAAGGACAGTCAAAAGGACCCTTGGGACAGCCTAGAACCCCAGCTTTGGGCCAGCCAAAGAAGACCTTTCAATGAATGTCAATTGTTCACAGGAGTTTTTCAAAACCAGCAAAGAAGGAGAGACAAGGAACGAGATAAGGAGGAAGAAATTTTGCTTCTCTTGCAAAGATCCATGGTCTCCCGGTCATCGTTGCCTAGGTAAGGGTAATGTGCATTATATTGAAGTATTTTCAAATTGTGAAGAAGAAAAAGATTGTGTTGATGAGGTAAAACAAGTTCATGAACAGGAAGAAGATCTAGAAAGTTTGGACAACATGCTTGCCATCTTGTCTGGTGCCCTTAAATATCATCCATTTCGGGTGAGAGGTGACCTACAAGGGCAAAGAGTCACAATTTTGATTGATAGTGGAGATACTCACAATTTCATTGATGAGAGGTTGGCTACAAGGATGGATTTGAAGGTGGAAGATTTCAAAGGATTCAAAGTCAAAGTAGCGGATGGTTATTCTATGTCATGCACAAGGAGTCCCAAACTCCTTTTCATATTGGGAGAGCACGAGGCATGTGATGGTTTTTATATCATTAGCATAGCTGATATAAATCTTGTGCTTGGAGACCAATGGTTGTATTCCTTGGGAGAGCTAACTCTCAAATATCAAAGTTTGGAGCTAAGCTTCATGGATAAAGCCACGAAGGTGATACTACGAGGTATGATTCCGGTAAACACTGAAGTCAAGTATTTGGTGTTGGGTTTATAATATTAAGTAGGAAACTGCTTGTTTAGAAACCCGCCAAAGACTATATGTTTTTGGTTTATAGCTTATATTTAAAATATAAGCATGGTGGATCCACTACTATTGTCAGCAGTGTTTAAAATGTAAGAGTGACCCAAAACAGGTCACCCACTTTGTATAAAACAAGGTGATCTCATTAGAGATCGATATATGGAGACACACGTGTGAAATATCAAGTGTGACATATGAATGTGAGCTATATGTGTGACAGTTGATCATATATACATGATGTGAATGGTGAAAAACACATGAGAAAATATATCAGGCATAGTTTTTAATCCTTTCTTGAAGGTGTAACTGCAAGTGGATCTTGTGGAAATAGTGAGAAGTGTTCGGTGAAATTGAATTCTCAATAAAGATAAGTGATTTTAAGTGGGCTTTTTACATTTCATGGTTTTCCCACTTATATATTATGTCACTATGCTCATTTACTTCCTATTTCAAGTTGTTTACATTCATGTAATCTGCAATATAAGCATCTTAAACTACTATGGTTTAATCACTGCATTTCATAAACTATAATTCTTGGCAATTTAATGTGGTGGATCTATAATTTATAACATTATTTATCACATAAATTTCCTAACATGGTATCAAAGAAATGTGTTTATTCATGTGTAGGATAGATTTGACTATTTTTTATTACAAATATGAAGAAACTTGAATACTTTTTTAGATATGTGAAACCCAAACATGCTTTGTAGTTTTCGTACAATTTTATCAAGTGTAAAACTCTAATTTCTACTAAATTATTTGAATTTGAATATTCAGAATAATTTAAATCATTTATGGAAGACCAGATCTTGGTTTTTGCATGTGTTCTTATCTTCCTCTAATCCTTCTTTTTTTCTGGATTTACATTTTCTATCATTCTGCAATCATCCCTTGAGGTTTTCGAGGCATTCATAACTTTTTGCAGGCTTTCACAATTTCTCATAGGCCTTTGTAGAAAATTTTAATATTTGGTGGCATTTTTTGAATAGTGCGCTGCAAAATACTATTGTCTTCCGCGGCATCCTTGAGCCTTCTCGCGACACTTTCTTGGCAACCATCCTCGCTTGCTTCATGGTTTTCGGCTTTCTTTGTATCACGGTGTAAGTCTTTGCGGCAACTTATTTTTTCCCTTACGGTGTTCTCTAAGTGTTGTGTGACTTATTTCCTGTGTTGCGAGGCTTTTCTAAACTTGTGCCAATTTTCTAGTCTTACATGATTTTTCTAGACTTACGCGAATTTTCCTAGACTCTGCATGCACATTTTCTAAGTCTTTCACGTGACTTATTCTAGAATCTGCGTGACAGTGTTTTCTTAGTCTCTGCGCGACATTTTTACCATTCGTAACCTCCTATTCATGCGGATCACTAAAATTTGAAAAAATAGTGAAAGTCAATTTTTTGAAAATTTCTGTGTACCGCAGCTTCAAAAATTCTTCAAACAATTTCTTCTTGTGTAGCATCTTGCAGACCTTTGCAACATATTTTTTGTGCTTTGCAACTTTGACTGAATTAGCCCCTTCCTTTTTTGAAAATTTATTCGTTCCACAAACTTCTAGTGTCTCGCAGAATTTCCTTTGTTCGATTTTTTTTGGCTTAGTCTTTCACAAAACATTGAAACCTGTAGAACATTGTGTCTCTGTACCACGACCAGTAAATTTCTTCAAAAGGCTATAAGTTTCCTCGTAGTGCCTCACGGAATCTCACATTTTTTCCTTAGCGTTGTTTGGTCTTCCTTCTTGATGTTCTCACCCTGTTTGTAATATTTTTATCAAGTTGCAAACTCTCTCCTTTGAATTCTAATCTGATATAGTTTGGTTTCTTTGCACCACATATCTCTGCAACTTATAAACACCCCCTAACATTCAATTTTTTTAATTTTGTTAATTTTTCTTTAAATGGATAGTTCTTATATTTTTTCCATGGATAAATCTCTAACTTTTAAATGGGTCTAATTACAGTATTTGGAGAATCAGGATTAAGGCTATCCTTATGGCTCAGAAAATTATGGGATTTAGTTAGTGGTGTTGAGAAGAAACCCACTAGGATACAAGATACACTTGATAGCTTGGGTATTTTCTACCAAAAATACCAAGATGCCATGTCAATCCTATTGCAAAGCATCAAGGATGAATTTTTGTTGCATATAGGTCGCATGGAGTCCCCTGTTGATGTATATATGTAATTACAAACTATGCATGAAGGTAACCACCTCTCCAAAATAATCAAGTTGGTCATGGAATTGCTCACAACTCTTATGAAAGATAATGAGAAAATCCTTAAGTACTTAGCTAAAACTAAGAATATTAAAGCTCAATTGGATGGATGTAATTTTAAATTGTTTCAGGATAAGTTGTTTTACTTCATTATTCAGATTAACATTCATGAGAAATGTAGAAACTATATTTCCATTTTGAAATCTAAATACCAAAATGAAGATGATTTACCTGATTTAGACACCTTGTCTTCTCTCCTTATCCAAGAAGAGAATGTCATGGAGAACTTTAACTCTAAAGAGAATGCCTCTTACGCATTGTTCTGCAAAAATCAAAAGTCTTTAAAAAATTACAACAATATAAATCAGCAGTCTAACTTTAAACCTAAAGAAAATAGGAATAATCAAAAGCTTAATGTAAAGTTTGATGGAAATTGTACCAATTGTGATAAATTTTGTCATAAAGTAACCAATTGCTATTCTAACAAGTCTAATGACACTGCTAAGAATAAAACTTCAACAATATAAACAAGAAGAAGAATAAAAATCAGAATCATGCTAATGACTAGGCTAATAATGTTGAACAACTTATTGCTCTTTATACTGCCCTTTCAATCATCTAATGGCAATGAATGGATCCTAGATAGTGATGCCTCTAGGCATATGAAATACATGCATGATATTCTATATGATGTTGTTGAATGTCATGAAAATATCTATCAAGGTGATAATTCAGTCATCAAGTTTGAATGTTATGGTAATGTTGAGATAGCAAATGACATCATTAAGAATGTTTTATTTGTTCCTAACCTAAAGAAGAAATTTTTATCTTGTTCTCAATTAACCAACAGAAACTATAAAGTTGTGTTATTGCAAGATAATTGGTATGTTAAGAATGAGCTTGGTAAATGTATTTCTGCAGGCTTACAAAAGAATAGTTTGTAGATTTCTGATGGATTTGTTGTTGAATCTTGCATTTCTTCTTCCTTTTGTGATGTTGTTTAATTGTGGTTGAAAGACTTTGGCATGTAAACTTTAAGAGTTTGTATGATATGTCACACCTTAACTATGTAAAGGTCTTCCTAAGATAAAATCAGACCATCAAACTTGTGAAATTTGCTTGCATGGTAAGCAACATGTTCAACCATTTCACAAAAATCGTGAGTCTAGTTTTTATTGCTTGCTTGAATTGGTTCATAGTTATGTAAGAGGTCCTTTGGAAGTTCCTTCTCTAGGTGGAGCCTTGTATGTTGTTAGTTTTAGTGGTGATTTTTCAAAAATGACATGGTCTTATTACATTAAGAAAAAGTTTGATGTCGTATTTAATTTTAAGAGTTTAAAGCCTTGGTTGAAAATATGGATAATTTGAAAATTGAAAGAATAAAAACTAATAATGGAGGAGAGTGTGTTAATAAACAAATTGATGAGTTTTGTGTGTCTAGTTGAATTCAAAGGGAGATAACCACTCCCTATTCTCCTAAGCAAAATGGCATAATTGAAAGGAAGAATAGAACATAGTCATAGAAATGGTCAAGGACCATGATTCATACTTCTAATGTGCCTAAGTTTATTTGGGTTAAAACTATGAACATTTTTATTCATATTCTAAATAGAATTCCTACCAAAGATTTGCATCAAACTACACCTCATGAAGTATGGACCAAACAAAAACATGATATCTCTTAGTTTAAGATATTTGGTAGTCTTTTTTCCCTTCTCATTCCCAAAATCAAAAGTCAAAAACTTGATCCTACCTCCTACTCTTGCATTTTTTTGGGTATAGATGTCAAACAAAAATATTAAGAGTGTATGATCCAGCCCATCATGCGATCATAGAGAATATGAATGCGCATGTTCTAGAGAAACCAGTGTGTCAAGTCTACTCTCTTCTCTCCTCTCCAGTTCCTGAATATGAATCTCTTCAATTTAATAATCCTTCTTCAGATAATATGGAAATTGATCTGCAAGAGACAAATCATCCTTCTTCTTACATGATGGATATAGACCTTGAGGGGAAGTCTTCTGAGTCATTGTTAAAATTTCTTATATGGGCTAAAAAATATGGTTTCAAATTCTCATCCTAATCATTTGAAAAAGACAACCCATAACTTAAACATTCGTATCTTGCCTTGTCAACCATTTATGAGGTTGAACCTCAAGATTTTGAAGAAGTAAAACTAAATGAAGGAAGGATTACAACAATGAAAGTTGAGTACAATTCTCTAATCAAGAACCAAACTTGGGAATTAGTCTGTATTCCTCCTAAAAGAAGCATTGTAAGTTCTAGATGGTTGTATAAAATTAAATATAACTCTACTAGTAAGATTGACAAATTTAAGGTTAGTTTAGTTATTAGAAGGTTTAGTCAAAAACTTGGTTTGCATTATGTTAAAACCTTTTTCCCTTGTTGCAAAAATGAGCATTGTTAGAATTCTTCTAACTCTAGTTGTCTCAACATGGTTAAGAGATTCACCAAATGGATGTCAAATATGTTTTTTTAAATGGTGACTTGAAAGAAGAAATTTTTATGCATCAACCTAAAGGATTTGAAGAACCTAGCAAAGAATTATGTCTGTAAACTTAAGAAATCTTTGTATGCTCTTAAACAAGCTCCTAGACCTTGGTTTGCTAAGATAAATAGTTTCTTTCAAGAGTTTGGTTTCAATAACTATTTTGTTGATAATCATTTATTCGTTAAAACTGAAAACAATCATGTTATTACACCGAAGGCGTGTTTCTACCCTGCACTTGACCTTCACGATGACGCCCAGCTGCTTGAGGTGTTTGTCATAGTTTCACCGCCACCGACCTCCTTCGCGCTTGCATGTTTTTAGTCGGCCATAGACTGCCATGCATGTAGGTTACGTACATATAGTTATTTTGTGTGTATATCCTTGCATGAATTTCTTTCTTCCTACCGTTGGTTTGTTCTTCTTCTCCATCTGATTTTTTAAACTACATTTTATTTTGGCTTTGCAGACTATTTTGTTTGTATGCAATGTTTTCCAAATTGTTTCACTTGGGACGAGGTTTCAACTAGTTGTTTGTGTTGAACATGTAGAACTGTGTCAAATCAGAATCATGTTTGTGCCTCAATGCAATTGTCTTAAGGGCGGTATATTATGTAGGGTAGACAAGAGGAAGTCTTCCAGCACTTCTCGTGCACTCTTATCATGTCATTCACCTTAGTCCTGGTCTTGGGCGCGCATTCCCCACTCTTGAGCATGCACAACTTATTCACTGCACCCACTTACAACATATCATGCTTTTCTTGTCAACTCTTGATACTGTTCAAAGAAATACCTTTTAAAAAGCGGATATTTCTCATACGTACAAAATATGTATGTATACTGAGGTCATGCAAATTGTTTGCAGAAAATGTAAACAAATTCGCTCTGTCATTACTTGCCAATCA
The DNA here is from genome assembly GCA_019776745.2 of Taxus chinensis. Lineage (NCBI taxonomy): Eukaryota > Viridiplantae > Streptophyta > Pinopsida > Cupressales > Taxaceae > Taxus > Taxus chinensis. Next base: position 196,844,183 of record CM034153.1, read on the forward strand.
ATTTCTAACTGGTGTCTTAATCCAAAAATTCAAAAAATTCAAATTTAAACTATCTATGTCAACAATGTGTGCAATTTTGAAGCAGCGCACATGCTATTTGAGGTCTCCAACCCCTTGCAAGTTTTTAACAAAGCCGAATCTAACCAGAATTGATAAGAGCAAACAAATACTTAGTTTTTTAGGGCATTCCCCAATTTTCAAATAAATATATATAACCCTCAGAAATAAGCAAATTTATATTTGACCATTACATTTTCTTAGAGCTAATGCAAGCAAAACACGTTTGGTGTTATGCATGTTTTTAGTGTATTCAATAAAAAATAGTTCCAAGGAATCCTTGTCTTCCTTTTTGTTGAACTTTTCATTTCTACACGCCTTATACATTGGAAAAAAATAAGTCCTCGAATTTCAAATTATCAATGACTGTCAAATCAAAATTTGTTGACGACTTAGCTACGTCTCATGCTTTTAAATTCCCATTTCCTTTTATAAGATTTGTTTGTATAAGATTACTAAGTTTTATAATTTTAACTATATATAATCTATGCAAAAGCACAAGGCATGTGGAATGGTTGCAGGATAAATAATTTTCTTCACATCTTGACATTGTTCAAGGAAATGCCTTTTCCATATGCCTCCTCAAATTGACAGCTTTACAACAGGGTATGGACATCCATCAAACAATAATAGAAAGCGTATATTTCTCACACACAAAACATGTATACATACTGAACACATGCGAACGACTTACAGAAAATGTAAACAAATACACTCAGTCATTACTTGGCAACCAAATTTTAGTAGGCATGTTTGTGCACAAATTCAAAACATTCAAATTTAAATTTCCTATGTCAACAGTCTATGTAATCTTGAAGAAGGACACGTGCTATTTGAGGTCTCCAAGCCCTAGCAAATTTTACCCAATGTCAAATCTAAGCTGAGTTGATGAGATCAAACAAATACTTAGTTCCTCACAGTATTCCCTATTTCCATAATAAATATGAAACACCCTAAGAAATAACCAAATTTATATTTGATCATAACATTTTCATCGAGCTGATGAGTGTTAGGAAATAAGAGATAAAATATGCGGAATAATCCCTTACAGAATCGCAACAATAGAAACTAATATGCAGAAAATATTACAGATCTCAAATAAAAGTGCAGAATAAATAACACAACACAGAGAGAATATTTAACGTGGTCCACCCAATATGGGCTACGTCCACCAAGAATCACTTACTCAGATTTTATTACAAGCCTCCACTCTCTCAATACAATACCCAGATCCGTTTGGAGCTATGCTCAACAAACTCTATAAAATTCACACCTGAATTCAAAGCACATCTGCAATACATTTGCTTGTCTATCTATCATATGCATAAGACCATATAAATAGACAATTGCTTAAGCAGTTTGATACAAAACCGTGGGTATCAAAACCATGGACAAAAACCGTGGGGATCAAAACAATGGGTACCAAAAAACCATGGGCCCAAAAACAGCCCATAACGGTTACCCATTACCCATGGGTTAATAAAATGCCCATGAAAATTTGCTTCGGGGGCTTCGCCCCCGAACCCCCGTAACCCGCTCACCGGCGAGCGGGACCGCCGTAAAAATACCCGAGTGTAATAAATAGAAGGTGTACCACACTCTAACATGAAAACAGGGTCCACAAACATAACAATCTCCCACTTGGAGACTGATTTCCACTGAGCAACCTTCTTAACCCTTCACTGTCATCCGCGAAGGCCAACCAAAGCTGAACATAGCTTTAGTTTATCCCTTGTGACCACCTTGGTCATCATGTCTGCAGTATTCTAACTGGTATGAATCTTCTCCAACTTCAACTTATCTTCTTCCAAAGCTATCCTGATGAAGTGATATCTCAACTATATATGCTGTCCTGGAGTGGAAAGCAGAGTTCTTAGCTAGGTGTATAGCACTCTGACTATCACTATGCAGCTTACATTCCTTCTGTTTATGTCCCAACTCCTCAAGCAATTGTTGTAACCAAATCATCTCTTTGCTTGCCTCTGTGGCAACAACATACTCGGCCTCCGTGGTTGATAAAGCCACCAACTTCTGTAGTGAAATCCAGCTCACTGCTGTCCCACCTACAGTATAATATAACCTGTCGTACTCCTACTGTCAACATCTCCAGCCATGTCTGAATCTACATAACCACATAAAGTGGTGTCTGATCCATTGTAGCACAAAACTGTCCCCATGGTCCCTCTCAAATACCGAATGATCCACTTTACTGCTTGTCAATGCTCTTTACCTGGATCACTCATAAATCTACTCACAGCTCCCACTACATGGGCAATATCAGGCCTAGTGCACACCATAGCATACATCAAACTGCCAACCGCTGATGAGTAAGGTACCTTGGACATCTGGTTTCTTTCCTGCTCTGTCTTGGGACACTGCTCCTATGATAACTTAAAATGGCCTGCTAAAGGAGTCCCAACCGGTTTAGCATCCTGCATGTTAAACCTATCCAATACCTTCTTAATGTACTCTTCCTGAGATAAAGTCAGCTTCCGTTCCTTCCTATCCCGAGTTATCCTCATACCAAGGATCTGTCGGTCTACCCCCAAATCCTTCATATCAAAGGATTCACTTAGTTGTTTCTTGAGTACTTTTATTTCCTGCATGTTTTTACCTGCAACCAACATGTCATCAACATACAAACACAGGATAATATAACTTCAATCCTCAAATTTCTTTGTATACACGCAATGGTCAGAATGACATCTAATATAACCTTGCTCCATCATGAAGCTATCAAACTTCTTATACCATTGACGTGGAGCTTGTTTCAGGCCATACAAGCTCTTCTTCAGTTTAAACACCATCTCCTCTTTACCTTTGACTTCATATCCTTTTGGTTGCTACATATATAGCTCCTCCTCCAAATCACCATGGAGAAATGCAGTCTTTACAACTAACTGTTATAAGTACAAGTCTTCTGCTACCACTATTCCAATAACAGTTCTGATAGAAGTCATTTTAAATACAGGAGAAAACATCTCATCAAAATCTATACCTTGTTTCTGTGCAAACCCCTTGACCACCAACCGGGCCTTATATCTTTTCTTTCCTTCTTCGTCTTTAACTCTATACACCCACTTGTTCTGCAATGGTCTTTTGCCTTCCGGTAGCTTCACCAAATCCCAAGTCTGGTTCTCCATGAAAGACTTATACTCCTCATCCATGGCTTGCTCCCACTTCTTCCTAGCATCTACCTGCATTGCTTCATCAAAGCTCTCTGGCTCTCCACTATCATTGAGTAATAAATAATAAAGAGAAGGAGAAAAACGTTCAGGTTCTCTTCTTACCCTAGAAGACCTCCTCAATATAGGAGTTTGGGGTTCCTGTTGAGGGGGTTCCTGAACTGATTCATGTGTCACTTTCCCATCCGGAAGATCCTCTACCGCTACATATTTTTTCTTGGATTCTTCCCTGTTTTCCTGCAACTACTGCTTATACATGACTTTCTCATTAAAGACCACATCCCTAGATCGAATGTTTTTCTTGTCCTTAATACTCCAACATTTATATCCAAAGTCATCACCACCATAACCAATGAAAGTACATTTTTCTGATTTCGCCTCTAGCTTGGTCCTATCATCCTTGTCTATATGAACAAACACCTCGCATCCAAAGACTCTAAGAAATGAATAATCAACTTTCTTACCATACCAAGCCTTCTCAGGTATGCCTCCATCTAAGGCACTTGACGGTCCTCTATTTATCAAGTACACAGCTGTGCTCACCGCTTCTGCCCAAAAAGAAAGAGGTAGTCCTGCATGTAACCTCATGCTCCTAACACATTCCATTATTGTTCTGTTCATCATTTCTGACACCTCCATTCTGCAGCGGAGTTCTTAGAACCATCTTTTGCTTGTGGATTCCATTATTAGAACAGTAATCATCAAATTCATTGCTGCAATACTCCCCTCCATTATCTGACCTGAGACATTTTAACTTAAGACCTGTTTCATTCTCTACCAAGGCTTTCCATTTAACAAAAGTATCAAATACATCAGATTTGTTTCTAATACAATAAACCCAAACTTTCCTTGTTGCATCATCAATAAAAGTAACATAATAACTTGAACCCCCAAGAGATGATACCTGAGCTGGCCCCCACACATCAGAATGTACCAACTCTAACTTACTCTCTTTCTTCGTAGGTCCAACCTTGAGAAACCTTACTCGCTTCTGTTTCCCATATATGCAATTCTCACAGAAATCCAAACATGTTTCTGTATATCCAGGCAAATTGTTCTTTATGATGTCCATGCCCTTATGGCTCATATGACCGAGCCTATAGTGCCATAATGTTGTATCTGCATCTGAAGCCACAAGATTACAATCATTAGTACTATCAGTGGATAAATACAAGGTTCCAACCTTCTTACCTCTTGCCACCACAAGAGCACCCTTGGTAACCTTCTAAGAGTCAGCTGTAAATATCACAGTACAACCATCACTTCCCAATTGCCCTGCCGATATCAAATTTCTCCTTAATGTAGGCACATGTCTGACATCCTTCAATAGCCATGTATTCCCATTCTGCATCTTAACCTGAACAGAACCTTTTCCAACTATACTTCAAGGCTCATCATCACCAAGAAAAACATGCCCAAAATCCCCTTGAACATAATCAACAAAATAATGCCTATGTGGAGTAGCATGAAAAGAAGCCCCTGAATCTAAAACCCAAGATTCAGTAATATTATGCAAAGAAAGAATCAAAGCATCCTGACATACATTACCCGATGCCACATTTGCCTCCTTGTTTTCTTCCTGTTGTTTCTTCTTATCTCGAAGCTCCCAACAGTCCTTCTTTGCATGCCCAGACTTTCCACAATTCCAACATACAATCTTGCTCTCTTGGATTTTGACCTTGCCCGATCTTTCGATTTTCCACTGGTTTCCTCTATTCTTCTATCTCCCTCTAGTTTTAACCATCAAAGCATATTCTGAAGTAAAATATTCCCCGAGTTTTTTTCTTCGCATTTCCTCGCTTAGAATTACCCCTACAACATCCTCAAACTTCAACTTCGAGTTAGCTGGAACCGAGTTGCTTACCGCCATTACCAGGCTATTCCAACTATCGCGTAAAGAGCACAGAATTAATAAAGCCCTAACTTCTTCATCAAATTCTATTGTAACCGAAGCTAGCATATTCACAACCGTATTGAAATCATTTAAATGATCTGCTACTGAAACTATTCTCAGACATCTTCATATTAAACAACTTTTTCATTAAAAATATCTTGTTAGAGGCAGAGGGTTTTTCATACAACTTCCCTAATGCATCTATTAGATCTTTTGTAGTCTTTTCCTTTGAAACATTAAATAATACCGAAGATGCAAGACACAGCCGGATCGTTCCAAGTGCCTTCCTATCCAACAAATCCCATTCCACATCTGTCATTCTCGAGGGTTTGTTCACCTTCTCAGACAGCGGAGTATAAAGATCCTTCTGATAAAGGTAATCTTCCATCTGCATCTTCCAAAGACTGAAATTCTGCCCGTTGAATTTATCAACCCTAGATCTTCCATCATCTGCCATAGCTCTCACTCAAGCTAAAAACTTTCCCCGCGATTCAACACTTCAGCAAACCAAACCAGGCTCTGATACCAATTGTTAGGAAATAAGAGATAAAATATGCGGAATAATCCCTTACAGAATCGCAACAGTAGAAACTAATATGCAGAAAATATTACAGATCTCAAATAAAAGTGCAGAATAAAATAACACAACACAGAGAGACAATATTTAACGTGGTTCACCCAATTTGGGCTACGTCCACCAAGAATCACTTGCTCAGATTTTATTACAAGCCACCACTCTCTCAATACAATACCCAGATCCGTTTGGAGCTATGCTCAACAAACTCTACAGAATTCACACCCGAATTCAAAGCACATCTACAATACATTTGCTTGTCTATCTATCATATGCATAAGACCATATAAATAGACAATTGCTTAAGCAGTTTGATACAAAATTGTGGGGATTAAAACAATGGGTACCGAAAAACCATGGGCCCAAAAACAGCCCAGAACGGTTACCCATTACCCATGGGTTAATAAACCACCCATGAAAATTTGCTTCGGGGGCTTCGCCCCCGAACCCCCTTGACTCGCTCACCGGCGAGCGGGACCGCCATAAAAATACCCAAGTGTAACACATAGAAGGTGTACCACTCTAACATGAAAACAGGCTCCACAAACATAACAATGAGAGCAAAACGTGTTTGGTCTTATGAATGTTTTTAGTCTATTCTATATAAAAATGCTTCAAGCAATCCTTGTCTTCTTTGCTCCTAAACTTTTCATGTCTACATGGCTTATACACCACATCTTACCTCTTTCTCATGCCTGTAAATTCCCATTTTTTTAATAAGATTTGTTTACATAAGATAACTATGTTTTATATTTTAACTACATATAAATATGTATAAATCAAAAACATACCACCACATGTTAGTCAGAATCACAGAGAGCACAACACCTAAAAAACTTGTAAGCACAGCGTACAACAAATTGCTTTGAGAAACAATTGTTGACCGAGATATTGGTGCACAGGAAACCTGCCACATGCTACTAAAACTGCCACTGACCATATGTAGCCGAACTTTTGTCACCCTATATGTGGGCAACACAACAGAAATTACAAGCACAACAGACACTACAACAAGCAGCCATTGCAAGTGAAGATAACACCCACATCCTTAGCGAACATTTCTATACAGCATACTATAACCCCACCCCCTTGGCTAACGAGAAACCACCAATGTAAACCACTCCCTCCCTTCACATGTACATAGCCGAAACTGTACAGAGTGCACACAAAAAGTATATAGTTTTCCAACTCTTTTTTATCTATAAACTAACAAAAAACTACCCCACTAAAGCATCATCTTACCTAAACATGTTCAGTTCACTCAAAGCAATACCTAAAATACGAGGGTTTGTATTTGTTTACTCTACCTTTACTACATCACTACACCTCTATGTATGGTTCCAACATTTACCACAACCACCTATGTTTTTTACTAAACCCCACCTACAAATAGCCTGCCTCAATAAATCACAAAAGAAAAGCGTTGTAAAACACCTCTCATACCAATGTACGCCAGCATAAATTACCATTCTCAAGTCATACACTATACCATTTACCCTTCTTTACGTGACTACTCATACCTAACCCTGCCCATTTCCTTTACGAACATGAAAAGCTCTCAACCTTCATTATTAAATGTCATTTTAGTCCCCCCAATCTGAATTACAAGTTTCGTGAAATAAATACGACTCATCAAACCAACTTACATATACTCAACACAACCAAACTTTAATAACTCGACAGCCCGTTCCCATATTCCTTTTTAAAATAAAATCAACCCAATAAACATGATAAAATAACCTCAATCACCTCTTGTATAAAAAACGTTGTACACAAAATAAGTATTCCTTCTCATCGATAAATAACGCATGCACCACTGTACAAACTATCCCTATTCAGGCCTATAACTATAAATAGTCATTCACCTACTCATGTTCACAAGTGAATATAAAAAATTATGCTCTTAAAGCAACAAGAATGTACTTGCAAAACTTAGAAAGAACATATGGATATGAATAAGTCTCTAAAATAGGAAATTGTAAAAAATGTAGTTCTATTTCATTAGTTATTTTGTGTAGACACCTAAATTTGGTAATTTGACATTTGATAATACATTCCGCCCACAACCACCATCATCTTACCCACTAGCGCATTTTATGTAACTTTACAAAATTACAAGCATTAAATTGATACCTTGCATTATAGTCCAATTCTTACTGACACATTAATGGCATAACCTTACTCCTTTAGGAGTGACCACTAGTTATCATTGTCTTCTATGTTGATGATCCCTTGATTACTAGTAGTGATAAGAATTTGAATCCTAAAATCAAAGAGATTAAGAAAAAGGTTTGAAATGACTGATTTAGGACTGTTAAATCATTTTCTAGGCATAGTTATTTGTGAAAGTCATAAATCTATCATTGCATTTCAATCAGAATATGCTACTAATCTTCGTAAAAGATTTAATATGATTGGTTGTAATTTTGTCTCTATTCCTTTGGAATTTGGTGTTAAATTAAATCCAAAACCTTCTTGTCATTAATTCAATCCTACTTTATATAGACAACTTGTTGGTACTTTCATTTATTTGACTATCACTAGGCCTAATATATTCTATGATGTTGGAATTGTTTCTAGATTCATGCTCATTTGGAAAATGGCAAAAAAAAATTTAAGGTATATCAAAGGTACAATCTTGTTTGGTTATTGTGATTCTAACCATGTTGGTGATATTATAGATAGAAAATTTACTTCTAGATATGTGTTCAAGTTAGATACAGGAGCAATAACTTGGAGCAACAAGAAACAACCAACAGTATTTATCTCTTCTACTGAAGTAGAGTATTGAAGTGTTATGGAAGCAGCCAAGGAAGCTATGCAGCTCAAAACACTATTGGAAGAACTTCACATGGGCTTCAAAAGAAGCACACTGCTTCTATGTGACAGTCAAAGTTGCATTTCTCTTGCAAACAATCCAATCCAACATTAAAGAACTATTAGTGCAAAATCACAGCACCCCTGGATGCAAATCAAGGTTCTAAATGATGTCTTAGGCATCCAGTGTGATTGCACAACATGGAAACCTCTCTCCAAGTGTGGGACTTGTGAAACTGAGAGAGGAATCTCCAGATTAGAGGCTGGTTCCTCAAACTCCTCTGATTTAGATCTATATTTGCACAACTACAGAGGTTCAGATCCTAATCCTACTCTAAATTGCAAGGAGACAGGGATAGAAATGCAAAAATTGAAACTAACTAAAGATGGTGATGCACCAAAAGGAGTGGTGAATATTTTTGTCATGCAAATAGACACAAACCAAAGATTGCAACATAAAACATACACAGGCTGATAAGATATAATTTAGGATCTGAAATGAAGCAAATAATACAAACAAAGGACTGAAACCCATTCACAAAGCTTGCATTATCATTTCCAATGTCAAAACCACTGCATTACAACCTTAGAGAGGTAGAAAAACTATTACAATCTTTGAAGAGGTCTGATTCTTACAAAAATCACTTGCTGGAGGTGAAAGAAGAAGTTTGCTATGCCAAAAAGTGTTCCACACTGAAGAAATGAGCCAAATCTGGCTTTTACATTGCATGGGTCGAACCCAGGAGAGAGAAAACGTACAAAACGTGAGAGCCCATTCCTCATTGACTGCAAATGCATTAAATCAGCATGGAGGACCTTACAAACCCATACCCTGTCATTTTTGACCAAATTGGAAGAGAATGCGACCCATTCTGTATTAAATTTGGTCGCTGAAATGTCACTTCTGGCCATGGACGCGTGGTAGAGCCGCTTTTGAATTTTCTCTCTTGAAACTGAACCAAAATTCGAGATTGACCATGGAATCCTGTAGAGAATTTCATAAGCTTTCCAATGATATAAAGAACGTGCCAATCCGAGCTCTGGATCAAAAGATATGAAGGTCTGAAGTTTTAGGGAAAAATGGCCCAAAAAACGGATCGGCGGGCAAAACTTTAAAATTTTGACCTTTTTGCATTTTAGAAAATTTTTTGAAAAATTTCCGCGCTCCGCCGGTCGGATGCCACATGTCAGGTGCTGGTTCGTTGACTGGGGTGCGGGGGCATCTTTTACCTTTTAGTTTTTTGGCCAAAACTTTTGCCAAATTCTCTTAAGTCCTCCCCGAGCTCCGCACTCCCCTTCTCCTTAGGACACGTGTCACAACCTGATTCGTTGGCAGCTCTTTCGGCTCCCCGGGTCCCACACGTCCTTTTGGCCCGGATGTCCCAAATCGTCAGGGACAAATTTCTCTGAACCGCCTGATTTGGGCTTCCTTGTCCCTCTTTGACGCGAAGACACGTGGCAAGATTTGATTCGCTCTCGGCTCCTTCGGCCTTTCGCGTCCCGCGCGTACTTTTGGCCCGGATGTCCCAAACAAAAATCCTCTGTTTCGGCCGAACCGGCCAGTTCGCGTCCTCTGCGTACTTTTGTCCCAACTGTCCCGGACTACCTGGGACAAATTTCTCCGGCCCGCCCGAAATGGACCGTCTTCCGGCTTTTCGGCCGTTTCGCATCCCGCGCGTACTTTTGTCCCAACTGTCCCGGAACAAAGACTTGGGCAAATTTTCTTTCTTTCGGCCGATTCGGGCTTTTCGCGTCCCGCGCGTACCTACGGCCCAAATGTCCCGGTTGTAACGCGGACTGCCTGGTGGCTTTTCGACCGGTTCGCGCCCCAACGTCCCAACTGTCCCAACTATCCCAACTGCCTGGACTTAGGACTTAGCCGATTTTCATGATTTTTCCTGGCCCCCAAGATCTGATGCATGTTATCAAAATTTACCCTAAGGGGGTGAATTTTGGATAACAATTTGGCAACCCAGCGGGGTCATCTACCTGCTAGATGAAAGACCAGTAGCCTGAAGCGATCCATTGGGCATGGAGTCACTTGATTCTCTGTTTAATACCCCAACTGACTAGAACATTGCAAGGAGGAAGATGGAATATCACCTGATGGGAGCGAGGACTACAAAACATCTCCATGGACAGCAAGCTGTGCCAAAGCACTTAGGGAAAACGAAACTAACCTACAGCAAAACAATGTGCACAAGCACTTGGAGGAATGAAAATCTAATCTAATATTTACAAGGTGGTAAATTTCCCTCTAGAAGCAACGCTTGAGATAGATTCCATTGACTAGAATCTGCAGTTCTTCACCATCCAATGAGGCCAATTGGAAAGCATTGTTGTTCTTGCACTTCGTGACCATGTATGGGCCACTCCAAATGGCATCAAATTTTGAATGCCTTCCCGGTTTTTCTCTATCCACATCCCATTTTAACACTAGATCTCCAACCTGAAAAGATCTATCCTTGGCCTTCCTATCAAAGGTCTTTTTGATCAAAGCTTGATCCTTTTCCATTGCTTGGGATGCCTGATTTCTGACCTCCTGCAGCTCCATCAACTCTGCATATCTCACCTCCATGGGCTCAAACTCTAGCAACTCCAGCTGCTTCATGAGTTCCAATGCTGGCAACTCAAGTGACATGGGCAAGATTGCCTCTCTTCCATAGACAAGTTTGAATGGAGAGTTACCTGTGGATCTTTTGGGAGTTATCCTATCAACCCATAAGGCTGATTTCAGTTTGGTATGCCAAGACCTCTGATTCTCGTCAAGAGTCCTCCTAATGATCCTCAACAAGTTCTTGTTTGTAGACTCGGCCTGGCCATTACCTTGAGGGTAATAGTTTGATGAAGTGCTTAGGTAGATACCGTTCTTGACAGCCCACTCAGTCACCTTAGATCCAATGAACGCCAATGCATTATCAGAGATTATTGTAGTAGGTACACCAAATCTGGTTGTTATCCCCTCATAAAAGTCTAAGATGCTAGACTCATTTGCCTCTTTGAGTGCTACTGCTTCTGTCCATCTGGTGAAGTAGTCCGTGGCTGTCAAAATCCATTTGTGCCCTTGGCTTGAATTGGGATTAATGACTCCAATGAAGTCCAAACCCCATTGCATGAATGGCTGGTCAACTGAGATTGGATGTAATGGAAGGGCAGCAAGTCTCTCTTTTCCTGTGAAGAATGCACAATTCTTACACCTCTTGATCCATGCATAGCAATCACTGAAGATTTTAGGCCAATAATAACCAGCCTTCATGATTTTTAGAGCTGTCACTCTTGGTGCAAAATGACCACCAGCTGGTCCACCATGGAACTCTTCCAACACCCTTTGAATCTGATTTGTGCTAATGCATCTCAGCAGCACTCCATTCACATCTTTCTTGTACAAAACTCCATCAACAATGGCATACGGGACAGCCTGCAATCTGAAGTGTCTTCTTTGGGTCTTGCTCATCTCCGGAGGGCATAGGCCTGTGCCTAGGAAGTGTATAATACCTTGGGTCCAGCAGGGAGTGGGGGCAGCATTGTCTTCTTCTTGATTGCCACTTGGCTCATGGCTATCTGGACTGTCAAAACAGCCTCTTCTTCATTGCATACTTCTTTTTGCTTCCCCAAAACCAGCTGCTCACACAATCCTTTCCCTCTTACCAGCTTGGTGATCTTGATCTCAATGTCATACTCCATGACACGGGTGATCCAACCTACCCTTTTCTCATTCAAATCCTTGTTGAGGAGGAAGTCCTTAACCCCAGCATGCGAGACCAGCAACTGGACCTTGTTGTTTGAGACTAAATGCTTGAATTTCTTCAAGCTTCTGATTACTGCAAGTACATGCTTCTCAATAAAAGAGTACCTCACCTCATAGTCATCTAGGCTCCGGCTGAAGAAGGCAATTGGCTGCTCATCATTATCCTTGTTCTGCTGTACCAAAATGGCAGAAATAGTGTCATTACCTCCAAATGCATAGAGGATGAAATCCTTGGAGAAGTCTGGGTTGATGAGAGTTGGTGCTTGGGAGATGGCTTCTTTGATTGCTTCAAAACTCTCCTTGCCTTCTGCTGTCCACTTGAAAGCCATGCTCTTCTTTAACATTTTGGTGATGGGCTTGACAAGGGCTGCAAAATCTGGGACAAACCTCCGAACAAAGTTTATCCTTCCCAAGAAACTCTGAAGGGCTTTCTTGTGGCTTGGCAATGGTAGTGCTCTTATGGCTTCAACCCTCTCTGGATCAATTGCTAATCCTTCTTTGGAGACAATATGGCCAAGGAGCTTTCCTTCATGTGCAAGAAAGATACACTTCTTAGGATTCAAAGACACTCCAAATCTCCTGCACCTCGTGAAGACTTGTCTCAAATGAGAGAGGTGGTCTGCTGCATTTTTGGAAAAAATAGTGATATCATCAAGGTAAATCAGCACCACGTTGTTAATCAAACCTTTGAATGCCATGTCCATTGCCCTTTGGAAGGTAGCACCAGCGTTGGACAGCCCAAATGGCATTTTCCTGTATGCAAAAGTTCCCCATTTGGTTGTGAAGGCTGTCTTGAACTGGTCCTCTTCCTTCACCATAATCTGATTGTAGCCTGAGTAGCCATCAAGTAGTGAAAACCTCTCAGAGCTAGCCACAACTTGCAGGATTTGCTCCATGGAAGGGAGTGGGTAATGGTCCTTGAGAGAGGCTCTATTCAAGTCTCTGAAGTCAACACACAATCTGATCTCTCCACTCTTCTTTCTGACTGGAACTAAGTTGGCAACCCAACTAGAATGCTTGATTGGGAATATGATCCTTGACTCAATCAACTTGTCCAATTCTTTCCTCATGAGAGGCTCCATGTGTGGATTGACTGGTCTTTGTTTCTGCCTGACAGGCTTAGTATTTGGATCCAATTCGATGGTATGCTGAGCTAAGTTGGGATTGAAACCTTTCAAGTCTTCATAGCTCCAAGCAAACACGTCAGGGAACTCTTGACACAGCTGTATGAACTCATACCTTTCTTGTTCAGTTGTCATCCTTCCAATTTGCAATGGTTTGTTCTCTTCTACCAAGATGGATACTGAATCCTCTCTCTTGACCTGAATGTTTGCTTTCAACTTTCTAAACTGATCATTGGGATTAAAAATGGACTCCAAAGCGATAAGTCCCTTGGGCAGCTTGTTAATTCTTAGCTGTACCACTTGGTCACCATACTGCTGTTCCAATTTTTCTTGATTCTTGGCTGAGAACTCAGCTTCTTCTTGCAAGAAACGGATGATTTCGTGGTCATTTTCAAACACTTGCCAACTGACATTGTTATCCGGCACTGAAGGCCTCACAATCACGTGGATGTTTGGTTGTACCTTGTCTTATTGAATACTTTCCACAATGTCAAAGGCTGCCCCTACTGCTACAAGCCTGTCAGCAGCTTGATTCTCTTTCCTGGGAATGGATTTGATGCCAAAACCTTCAAAATCTTCCATGAGGTCCCACACCTTGTTCTTGTAGCATTTGAGTAGATCATTCTTGGCAGCATGATGTCCCCTGACCTGATTTACAATCAATTCACTATCCCCAAAGACTTGCAAGTTCTTTATTTTCTTCTTGATTGCCCAATGCATCCCTTGCACCAAGGCTTCATATTCGGCAGTGTTATTGGAGCATGCAAACTGAAATCTAAAAGCTGAATAGTACTTTACTCCTTGAGGTGAAACAAGCACGGCTCCACCTCCTGCCCCTTGTCTACTCCTTGATCCATCAAAAAACAGCTGCCATACCTCATTGTCATCCTTGTGGTTTGGTTTGGTGATGCTAGGAATAGGTTGATTTTCTTCGTGTATACAATAGACTTCCAGCTCAGATTCTTCTATTTCTTGATAAGGATCAAAAGCATGTATCTTGTTTGCCCATTCATCAAGAGTTAAATCCGAGATGCTTCCAACCTTAGTGTCAGCTTCATCAGAGCTTGGGTGATCTTCTTGATCAAATGCTGAGCAATTGGCATTAATCTGACTTGGAGTGTAAGGCTCAATATGGAAGTTTGCAATAGGTTCTGACCTGATTGTGGCTTTGGTTCCATACCTCGTTCTGAACAGTGTGTGACCAATCAGCAAACAAATATCCTCCAATCTTGGCTGTGAAGTCCCTTGACAAGCATAGGGCGAAGAGTGGTGAAAGGTCTATGACCGATACATCTTGTAAAACAACAACATTTGGACATGCATGCAAGGTAAGACTCAAGTTTTTAATCACTCCAACTATTGCTACTGCTGTCCCATCTAGCTGCACTACCCCTTTGGATATTGTTTCATGCTGGAGCCCTAGCTGATCAGCTATTTGTTTAGGCATTACTGAGCTACTTGCCCCGGAGTCTATCATGCAATTGTGCACTAGCTGATTTCCAATGATCAATGAAACATAGAAAGGAGGGGGTTTCAGCATTTTACCTTGCTGTCCATGATTTCCCTCAGGCTGGGCAGCATTTGTAAGCACTTTGTCTTGCATTTGCTGATTCGAAGTTGGCCAGTCCTTCATGGCAGCCTGCAACAGATCTCTTTGGCCTGGGATAGATAGGGATTCCCACATTGATATATTAACATTTGTCTTCTTCATCTGATCAATGATGTTGAATGGGGATGAAGTATCCTTTTGTTGTCCCTTTGCTTGTACATTCACTCCTTGCACGTGGGCAGCAATAACTGGTATTTGAGTTGGTCTAGGAGCTGTTCTTGGCTGCCCTTGTGCATTTGAAATTGGATTTTGCTTTCCAATCATTTGTGGAGCCATGGAAGGTTGTGGATTGGTTGGGGCTAATGGTTGTTCTTCACCCAAATTCCTCCTTTTTGACCTTGTGTTGGCTGCAACACCTTGAGGAACTACCTGATTCATGCCACAAAAATCCTCTGCTTGCCAATTTACCAATGTGGTGTCATTTGGGGCTGATTGTTGTTGGAATGTTTCTTGTTGTTGGCTGTTTTCTTAACTGCTCTCACCCTCCACACCAGTAGTTGTCACCATTAATGCTTGAGTCAAAGCACCATTGAAGCACATGGATTGATTATGAGGCTCATTGCATGGAAAACACCAATCGTACTCCTGGGCAATGTTGTTTTGTGTTGGCACCAATGCCTTAGAGGCAGATATGGAATTTGGATTATAGGGCTGGAATGGTCTATTGGCAGGAGGCCTTGTTGGATTTATATTTGCAGCTGGATTAGGAGGCCTTTGTGGTTGGTATGGCTGCCTGTTAGGCTGAGCTTGGGGTTGATAAGAAGGTCTTAAACCTTGGGCTTGTTGCCTCTTGAGAGTAACCAGCTCATTGCCTAGGTTTTGCAATTGCTTCATGACTTCTTGAAGCTCATTTGGGGCACTTGGAGATGAAGTGGAAGCTTCATTTGAACTCTGATTTCTAGGAGTGGGAGAAGGAGCCAAATTAGGTGCTTGATTGGTGTTTGGACTCTCTAAACTTGGAAACAGTGGCATGGGAGGTCTAGGGGCAAGTTTGCCAGCTTGGATCAAGCAATTTTCAGCCCTAATGGCAATGCTATAAGCCATAGGGATAGTTATGCCTCCCATGGACTGAATCAACATAGAAATATCAGAATTTAGAGCTTTGAGATAGTATAGAAAAGCACCTTCTGCTGTTAGCCTGACTGCCACTGGAATTCTCTCCCAAGTCTTTTGAAATCTGAAGTTGAAATCGATCAGCTGCTCATTGGGAGCTCTCTTGATGGTTGTCAGCTGCTCCAAAAGACACAAGTTGTCTCCCTTTTCTCCAAATTGCTCATGAAGTGCTATACACAGCTGATTCCAATTTGTGATAGAACCAGCTCTAAGGCTTCTAAACCATTGTAATGCTTTCCCCTTGAATGAAGATGCCAGTAACTTGACAGCCACTTGCATCTCATTGATTTCATGGATTGCACAAAGGTTAGCAATATCTTTAACATGATCACCTGGGGTAGTCTGATTTTCTCCAGTGAAGTATGGAATGTTCTTCAAGGCTGCAATAGGAATTGGATGTTGTGCATTGAGGGCAAGTGGGCTGCTGCCTGTGAAGTTGACATAGGGGTTGTTTTGTGCCATTCTAATTGGTCTTAAAACCCTTGTATACTGAATGAAAGGCCTACCAGGTGGAGGAGTTGAGAGAGTTCTGTTTGGTGGAGATGGAGACCTTTGAGTCCTTCCTCTTTGCCTTCTTCTTGGAGATAATTGCAGGTATTCAAACAGCACTTATTCTTCTCCAACTCTTGACCTTGTGGTGACTCTTCTCATGAGTTTTCAGGCCTGCACTGCTGAAACCAGTTGATTCTTCCCCTTGGAGTCGCCAGATATGCAAATAATAGCTCTTTTCAAGCAAGAAAATTGCAGCAGATGCACATCAACTTTGCTGCAATAAAAATGAGACCTCTAGTGTCCCACCGGGCGTGCCAACACTGTTAGTGCAAAATCACAGCACCCCTGGATGAAAATCAAGGTTCTAAATGATGTCTTAGGCATCCAGTGTGATTGCATAACATGGAAACCTCTCTCCAAGTGTGGGACTTGTGAAACTGAGAGAGGAATCTCCATATTAGAGGTTGGTTCCTCAAACTCCTCTGATTTAGATCTATATTTGCACAACTACAGAGGTTCAGATCCTAATCCTACTCTAAATTGCAAGGCGACAGGGATAGAAATGCAAAGATTGAAACTAACTAAAGATGGTGATGCACCAAAAGGAGTGGTGAATATTTTTGTCATGAAAATAGACACAAACCAAAGATTGCAACATAAAAACATACACAAGCTGATAAGATATAATTTAGGGTCTGAAATGAAGCAAATAATACAAAGGACTGAAACCCATTCACAAAGCTTGCATTATCATTTCCAATGTCAAAACCACTGCATTACAACCTCAGAGAGAGAAAAACTGTTACAATCTTTGAAGAGGTTTGATTCTTGCAACAATCACTTGCTGGAGGTGAAAGAAGAAGTTTTCTATGCCAAAAAGTGTTCCACGCTGAAGAAATGAGCCAAATCTGGGTTTTACATTGCATGGGTCGAGCCCAGGAGAGAGAAAACGTACAAAACGTGGGAGCCCATTCCTCATTGCCTGCAAATGCATTAAATCAGCATGGAGGACCTTACAAACCCATACCCTATCATTTTTTACCAAATTGGAGGAGAATGCGACCCATTTTGTATTAAATTTGGTCGTTGAAATGTCATTTCTGGCCATGGACGCGTGGCAGAGCCGCTTTTGAATTTTCTCTCTTGAAACTGAACCAAAATTCGAGATTGACCATGGAATCCTATAGAGAATTTCATAAGCTTTCCAATGATATAAAGAACGTGCCAATCCGAGCTCTGGATCAAAAGATATGAAGGTCTGAAGTTTTAGGGAAAAACGGCCCAAAAAACGGATCGGCGAGCAAAACTTTAAAATTTTGGCCTTTTTGCATTTTGGAAAAAAATTTGAAAAATTTCCGCACTCCGCCGGTCGGATGCCACGTGTCAGGTGCTGGTTTGTTGACTGGGGTGCGGGGGCATCTTTTACCTTTTAGTTTTTTGGCCAAAACTTTTGCCAAATTCTCTTAAGTCCTCCCCAAGCTCCGCACTCCCCTTCTCCTTAGGACACGTGTCACAACCTGATTCGTTGGCGGCTCTTTCGGCTCCCCGCGTCCCACGCGTCCTTTTGGCCCGGATGTCCCAAATCGTCTGAGACAAATTTCTCCGAACCCCGATTCGGGCTTCCTTGTCCCTCTTTGACGCGAAGACACGTGGCAAGATTTGATTCGCTCTCGGCTCCTTCAGCTTTTTACGTCCCGCGCGTACTTTTGGCCTGGATGTCCCAAACGAAAATCTTTTGTTTCGGCCAAACTGGCTGGTTCGCATCCTCCGCGTACTTTTGTCCCAACTGTCCCGGACTGCCTGGGACAAATTTCTCCGGCCCGCCCGAAATGGACCGTCTTCCAGCTTTTCGGTCAGTTCGCGTCCCGCGCGTACTTTTGTCCCAACTGTCCCGGAACAAAGACTTAGGCAAATTTTCTTTCTTTCGGCCGATTCGGGCTTTTCGCGTCCCGTGCGTACCTACGGCCCAGATGTCCCAATCGCTGCGCAGACTGCCTAGTGGCTTTTCGGCCGGTTCACGCCCCAAGGTCCCAACTGTCCCAACTGCTTGGACCTAGGACTTAGCCGATTTTCATGATTTTTCCTGGCCCCCAAGATCTGATGCATGTTATCAAAATTTACCCTGAGGGGGTGAATTTTGGATAACAAGAACCAACCATATTGATATCCATATGCACTTCATCCAGGAGAAAGTTCTCAATGGTGACATAGATCTCAAGTTTTGTTCCACTGAAGAGTAGGTTGTAGACATTTTTACCAAGCCATTGTGTGCTCTAAAGTTCTGCAAATTCCGTAATATGTTGTGCATTTCAGATTTTAGCTCTTATGATCATGTGAATGACGTTGATCTTCTCCTCTAAATCATATGAGTTTTGGCCTTTCAGAGTTGCCCTTGAGGGGGAAATAAGAAATGAGCATGTTACATGTTTTTTTTCTTGTGTAATGTCATCTCTTAACAACTTGATTGTGTGAAAATTGGATACTTCCTAAACTATTTCCATTTTGTTTAAGTAAATTGTCATGTTATGTGAAATTTACTTGTAATCCCCGGCGAAGCATTAGTTATGAGAGGTTTTTTGTTTTATATAAAATTTCATGATCTTATGTAAGACTTCATCCTTCATCACTTTATCTTGAGAATTAGGTTTGTTCTAGTGTACTGCAATTTTTACAAAACCCGTGGGACACTTGCTTTGTGTTATGGCTTCCTCAAGTCCGCGGAGCACTAAACCAGTACCGCAGCTTTTCTAAAACCCGTGGCATATTGTGGTAGTGTACCACAAAGTTGCAAAACCCACAGAACACTATAGTAGTGTACCACGGAATAGTAAAATCCGCGGGACACATCTATAGTGCACCGCGGAATTGCAAAATCCGCAAAACACTTGCATTTGGTCCGCGACCTGTTTAATTCCGCGGAATACTATAGCAGTGAACCGCAGCACTGATGTAGTATATAGCAGAGTTACAAATCCGCAAAACTAGTATTTTTTGTTGCATGCTAGCCTAAATCACTTGATGATTTATGGATTGTACTTCCTTTTGTACGAAAAGGTGACTTGACATGTATTATTTGGAACAAACCTTGTTTTAACATGGAAAGACAACTTTGTATGTTTCCCTACTTAACATTAAAGGGGAGTGTTGGGTTTATAATAATAAGATAGAAACTGCTTGTTTAGAAACTTGCCAAACAATGTGTTTTTGGTTTATAGCTTATATTTAAAATATAAGCATGGCAGATCCATTACTGTTGTCGTCAGTGTTTAAAATGTAAGAGTGACCCAAAATAGGTCACCCACCTTATATAAAACAAGGTGATCTTATTAGAGATCAACTTATGGGGACACACGTGTGAAATATCAAGTGTGACATATGAATACGAGCTATATGTGCGAGCTGATCATAGATACATGATGTGAATGGTATAAAACACATGAGCGAATGTATGAGGCAATTTGTAATCCCTTCTTGAAGGTGTAACTCCAAGTGGATCTTTGGAAATAGTGGGAGTGTTGGGTAAAATTGAATTCTCAATAAGAATAAGTGATTTTCAGTGGGTTTTTTACCTTTCATGGTTTTCCCACTTATATCTTGTGTCATTGTGTTCATGTACTTTCTATTTCATGTTGTTTACATTTTGTAATCTACAACATAAACATCTTAATCTGTGTTTTAATCACTACATATCATAAACTATAATTCTTGGCAATATAATGCGGTGGATCTATAATTTGTAACATTATTTATCCCCAAATTTCCTAACATTTCGTAGAAGATGTTTTTGGCAAAAAAATCATATCTTTGTTTTTTATCTAAGATAACAGCAGATTGGAAGTCTCTAATTATAGCTGAGTATGCCAATAATAAGTTTGTTAATGTTGTTTTTGAGGAAGAAATTGTGGTTGGAAGGTATAAGATATTGGATGGGCTCATTCTCTATAAGAATGGAGTCTATTCGGTGCCCGAATCAAAGGAAAAGAACAAGAAGTTGAGGGTTGTTTATGATGCCCCATTGGCTGGTCATCCAGGCTATTTCAAGACATACAAACAAGTCTGAAATATTCTTTTTGAAAGGTCTTAGAGAGAAGGTGCTTCAATACATACGAGAATGTTTGGTTTGCCAATAAAACAAGACGGAGCATGAATTTCCAGCTGGACTATTGCAGCCCCTTCCTATTCCCACTCAAAAATGGAAAAGTATCTCCATGGACTTCATTACCGGGCTGCCCATGGTTCAAGGTAAATGTTGTTTATATATTGTAGTTGATAGGCTCACAAAATATTCTCAATTTTGTCCACTTCCAGCGGACTAGAATGTCAGAATAGCACAACATAAGCATGGTGGAGTTACTTCAAGGTTGAATATTCATGTAAGAGATCACCAACAAAGTATGTGGGTGGTTAGTGATGACAAGAGGAATATACCTTGGAGAGCTATAACTCAAAATTTCAAACTTGGTGTCGTTTTCATTATTCAAATCAGCCACCACATTATCTCATTTGCATACATACAAGTGGGTAGGAAAATATTTTCAATCAAGGGATGGAGCATTTTTCAATTGGTGACTGTTGAGAGAAAAAAAACAGCCTTTACAAAAGTGTCTTTAGTCATTGCAATGCTCACATTTCCAAATTTTGCAAGGAGGTTTCAGTTTTGGAGTTTCATTTTTAAGTTGTTGATCTTGATAAAATCAGATTATAAGTTGTTGTTTTCAGACTTAAACAGCTGCAAGATTGATCATTTTGAGATCATTAAATCATTGGAAGGTAGTGGTAAATGGTTTCAAATGAAGAGAACGACTACTTTAACCAAAATAGCTCTAATTTGGATGGAAAATCAGGTGATTCATGACTTTCATAATCTGTTCCAGCTTGCACACAAGATGATTTGTTTATTTTCTTGGAAGGAACAGTTTACAGCATCATTAATGAAGATCATCTTGAGAAGGTATGTGTTGTGGGTTATGTACATTTGATAATCAAGTTTTTTTTAGAGCTACCAAGAGGCATCATTGTTAATAGGATTGAGAGCTACACTTGTTGGATGAAATTGCTTCACTTGTCAAGCAAGAGAAGGGAACTTAAAGGTTGTATGGAAATTTTCAAACCTTGGATAAACTAACGTTTGAAACACTTGTGCATATTTTTGGTTCCTAGATGGGAAGCTTGTACCTGTGATATGCCACCTCCCATCTCTCTTGAGGATGTTGCCATACAAAATAAGAAGAGGGAAACAGAAGTTTCAGTTCATCCAATCTTGCAATTGCTCGAGGGAAAGCAATTTCGAGAAGGGAGGACTGTAATGTCCCCTTTTTCAAATTAATTCATTTTAAGGCTTCTTGCCCATTTCACTTCCTGTGGGCAAGCAGTAGATGAACAAGTGTCATGTCCCTTTTTCCCAAATTCTAAGGCATAAATGGATCTTACGGATATCCCTCCTCCTTGGTCGAATTGAAGAAGATAAGAGGAAGCAAATAATATGCCTTTAATTATTTTATGAATATTTTAAAATATGTTAGTGAAGACTATATGGGTCGGTCTTGTTTATTAAGGAAAAATAAATAATTAAGGGGGGATCGGCCAAGGCAAATGAAGAGATATGACTTTTCATATTTTGGCGCCAAGGGAGAATATTATAAATAGGGGTTATGGGGTTCATTTATGCATATGAATATCACTTGCTAAATCTGAGTTTTAAGAGAGAACTCTCATTATTTCTCCATATTGGGACGAAAACCCCATATGAGGTCCATATGAAGGACGAAAACCCTTCATATTGACTTAAAACAATTTATATTTGCAGATCATTATTGAATCAAATATCAAAATTGTGCATTTCCAGAGTTATTTCTTTGATTCCTAGAAGTGCGACCTGTTCTAGAGTAATTTCTGAATTATTGGATGTAAATTTCATTATAATAAATAAATAATCCAAGTCAACTTGCATTTTATAGTTAAATCTGCCCCTTGCACGAATTTCGAGGCATAATTAAGGGTAAAATCGAGTCAATTTTGACTGCCACGCATTTCCAGAATAAATAACAATTTCCAGCAGTATATGATTGCATAAATTAAATCGACTTAGCCCATAAATTTGTCAAATTAATTAAAAATCATTTGATAATGGTTTGTGGATGATTTAAGAAGACTCTGGGACGTATTTCGAAGAGGTTTTGGCTACTGTAATTAATTTACAGCCTGCTGCAATTTCCCAGTTTCCAGCAATGTATAAATTGCAAGAATCAATTCGACTTGACCATAATTCACTGCGAATTCATCAAATATCATTTGAAATGTGTTGGTGGATGATTGTTGGTGATTTTGGCACAAGTTTCAAGGATTAATTGTTCACTGTAATTAATTTTTAGACTGCTGCAATTAAAAAAAAAATCAGAATTCTGGAAAATTTGTTCAAACCCTCAAAAGCGACATTCAACAAGGGAGGTCTTTGGTTGATGTTTAAGTCTTTCCTTTATTAACATTTACATTTTTCTTTAGTATTTTCCCTTATGAAGCAGGTTGGTTGGGTTAGAGGAACTCAAAGGCAAATTAAAAGATAAAGCAAGCTTCTTATTGAGGTCGGTCATGGAGAATTCTCTCCATGAGGTTTTGGCGCCACCTTATAGATATAAGAGGGGTTGCTTAGGATCATTTTGGGCATGTTTTCTTATTATAATTTTATTCTAATTGGTTTTGGAGTTGATTGCTCTATTCCATTCCACTAGATGGCGAAAATCCTTTGGTGTGGCAAACAAGGAAGATGAAACCCTTTCTTGTTCAAGGTTGGAGAACAAAAACTCTCCAATTGGTGGTTCCAAGGGCTTCAAAGAAGATTATCTTATTGGTTAGCAGCTAGGGCATGAAGAAAAAAGAGATATCAAGGTCTTCTACATGAATTTGGTACCCTCTTTTAGGGTGGTGACCTGTGTGGAGAAGAGTTTGAGTGTCTTCTAGGGCACCAATTGACATTTTGTGTTGATATTCAGATTCCTCCTAATTTACAAGGTTGATTTCTCACTTCATTGGTATTTGTTGGGGTTTGGAAACATCATTTTCATCCCTTATTGTGAGTTGTACTTTTGTTGATTATTTAATTAATTCCAGCTGTGGTTTATCACTTGTTTCTCCTTTATTTATGAAGTATATTAGCTGGAATAATATCTTCATGATTGGTTAAATTATCTGGAATCATTCTTTGTCATTTTCAACTTATTGTTGCATGAGAATTGCTGCCCTTAAGTATTGTTATAGTTCGCTGCCCTTGAGGATTTATTTACTAATTTCCAACTAGTTTTTGATGCTCTAAGGGTGTGATTTTAGTTTTCAGCTAGGGTTTGATGGTTGGTGTTCCAAAAAATTGATTTATTGTATTTGGGTTTGAGGCCAAACGCTTACTTTAAGATTCATCCCTAGAAAGGGACATTACACTAATATCGTGCAATAAGCTTTGCTCACTCCACATAATGCAACATAGTACTTTCCGGTCTACCAATAACATATTTTTTCACTCCGTGGTCTGCTAAAAACATAATGCAAATACACACTGACTCTATTGTTGGTTAATATAGGATTTCCTATGAACCTAGATGCTCTTGCATCATACACCCTAGGTAAGATGAAATATGAGCATGGTGCTCACATTTGTGGGTTGAGTGGTAGGACTTAGCATGCCTACGTGCCAACAAGAACTACCTATCTTCCAACTATAGGTAGCAATTGGATAAGAAACCATCATACTCCACCTAATGTACTTCAATTCTTCTGTGCGCCAACTCCCATTAGCTTTAGGATGATCTTCATGTTTTGCGTGGTTCACATCTTTTCTTCTCCACACTTACTTCCTCTACGCAATATCTATACAGACAAAAAATGTCCCCTTGGTGCTCCACAATCCGTGTGGTGTCCACCCACACTATCATGCATTTCTCCTACGTTTTTCCATCCTCACTTCTTTCCCATCTTCTCTCTATCCTTGCAAATACTCTATCATCATGCCGCATCATTTCGCATTTTCACCTTAACTAGCCTTACACACCATGTGACTCTAATGAGTCTCCTTATTCTCCTCTTTCAGCGGTTTTAGAAAGTGAGTCTACCCATCCTTTTGAAATCTCACAATACTTACTCTCCCATCATACAACATCCCTTTGTCAAACTGCCAAGGCCTTCCCAATAATACATGGCATGCATCCATCAGTAAAACATCACACAAAACTGTATCCATGAATATGCCAATCTTCATATCCACCTCGAATTACTACTTCACAACGCCTACCTATCCTTCCATCAGCCAAGTCACTATGTAAGAAACTTGTAATATCCCCTTCTCAAAAGTAGCTAGTCGAAGACCCTTCGCCTTTTCATTGTTTCCCGACGGCTAAGGGATGAGAAAAAGGGAGACTAAGTCCTAATAAATTAGGTTTAAAGTGCATAATGAACTTTTATTATAAGCACTTAAATTAATTTATTAGTGGAAAAGAAAAGTTTATGTTTTTATTTTCCCCTAGAGGAAAAATGCGACCCATGTGGAGATGAAAATAAGCAAGGGAAAAATGTTAAATGAGGAAAGAAAGATGATTGACCCTTTTTTGTGGCAAAAAGGCCAAGAAAAGTTATAAAAGCAAGTCGCCATGCATAGGAGAGATAATTTGTTTATATCTTATAATTTCTAAATATTAGTATAAGCTTGCATGCTTTCCATTTCTGCTTCAAAGGACGAAAACCCTTTGTAGCTTGCTTTAGAGGACAAAACCCCTCTTTAGCCTTGGATGAAGAACGAAAAATTTTCTTCTCTTGTGTTTTTCGTTGAATTCGAGCAGAGTTGAAGGTCAAAGTTGCATTTTTGTGTTGATTCCAACAAGGGTTTAAAGGTAGAAGCTTGTTGCTGATTTCTACCCTTCGTTTCCAGCTTTTCTACAGTGGAGCGACCTACCTTGTAATGTCCCCATTTTTGAAGACCCTTAGCCTAACTTTCCCCGTGGGCTTTGAAATGTTGCAAGGGGAAAAATTATGTTTAATATTTAAATAGTATTGCCTGGAGAGTGATTTTTATCATTTGACATTATAAAGCAATAGTTATTTAATTATGTAATTTATTTAATTTAATTCCCACAATGCAAAATTAAAAAAGGGAATTAATTAAATAATATTAAAGTGGATTTTATTGTCATAAAGACCCTTAGAAAGGGGACGCCACACTTAGAGGGGAGAAATTAAAATTAAAAAGGGGAAATTATAAGTATGTCTTATAATTTCAAATTATGGTTTTCCCTCCAAAAGGGAGTCGCTCCATGCAATAAACCGTTACACCAAAACCTCGAGGCGTTAATGAAATCCGCACGAGGATCATAACATCCCACCACGCTTCCGTAGAGCCCGACCGGGCTGGGTTTGCGCCCGCACTCCCATACGTACGAGCCCCGCTTCACCGACGTTTAGGCGCCCCACAAGCCCCGGCTACACGACGTAACCAACCGAGTGAGATTCGAACACGGGTGGTTGGTCTGATACCAAATGTAATGAACCGTTACACCAAAACCTTGAGGCGTTAGTGAAATCCGCACATGAGGATCATAACACTCCACCCTAGGAAGAATCTATAAATATATGTTTTGACATTGAGGGAAGGGTTATGTTGGATTGATCATTTGATTTCACTTCATGCTTAGAGTATTGGGATGTATGCCCTAACTCTCTCTCTTTCATTGTAAACTTCATTTTGAAGCCATTATTGAAGATATTGAAGACTCTCTTGTTCCATTTATTGAGTTCTCTAGTGGTAATGTGTGTTTTGTGCATTATTTCTCCATTAGAAGATTGGTGCATTTATTTAGAGAGGAATATGCATGTTGTGGGTGAATGTTGAAGAGTTTTTTAGTGTTCTATGATCTGATTTTTAATGTTGCAATTAATTCCAGTTATGGCGACTTTTGTGGGGTCATGTTTTGCCATGTTTTGAGGGTGAATAAGTTAAAATATAATTTGATCTAAGTTGGCATAATTTTTCAAGTGTAGGACTAATATTTGGAGGGTTTTTAAGCAAAGAAAGAGCTGAAAATAATTTACGCCATTCCCTCTAACCCTAGCGACTGGTTTGCGGATTTTGGGGGTTGTTTTGGAGGGGTTTCAGTTGTCATAAAATTCAAATCTTTAGTTCTTTGAAAATATCTTAATTTATAGAATTATCTGCATTTTATTTGAGGGGAAAATATGGAATATTGAAGGAGTTATGAATTTTTGAATATTTCAGTTGTCTGCAAGCTATCTGGACATTATTAATTAATATTTATTTCAGACCTGCATTTTGGGATCATTTTAACATTGGATTTGATTGTAGAAATTAGAAGGAATAAAGAGAATTAATTTCATAATTTTTGGAGTTGATTTGATGCCCTAAATGTGCTGGGCGACCTAATTTTTAGGGAATAATTAGAGTTTTGTGTTTGCTGTGTGAAAACTGATTTTGGAATATTATTCTTCACATTTTTGTGGCCCAAGATCCAAAGTTTCGGCTCATTTGGACTTCTTCAGCAAAAGATATGAATTTTTGAAAATTGTTAAGTAGTAACGGGGTTTTGAATATTAATTGTTTTCAGCTGTGTGATTAGATTTATGCTAATTCCTAACTTGTCCTAAAGGGGGACATTACACCGACCTTCAAGTAATTCTATTTCTTCATTAACCTCTATGTGGGCTCTCCAATCAAGGCCGACCCATAAGGATTAGAAGTCTTTGAACCAAATAAGAGGCCTTGATGCCCAATTCTCAATTAAAAGGGTATATTAAAAATACTTTTACGCCAATTTTACATCTAAGTAGACAGTTCATCATCCATAATTTGATAATTGGGGTCGTGTGAATTATATTCCCCTTTAGGAACATAGAAAGTTGAAGGGTCTAAGGTTTTGAGCAAAAATACTTTATGTAGAGGGTGATTGAGATGAGAGGTTAAGGCTCTGATACCACTAAATTTGGAGACCATGGGTGATTTGGGGGACAACACACTAATGAAGGTTCTATTGTTTTATGAGCGGAAATAGTTTTATGAAAGAGTGTTGACAATTAGAGTGCTTTGACAAAGAATGGAAGGACACTTAGTGACACCATACTAAAACTATAATGTGAGGTTGTCCCAATTAAATTCTAAATTTGTGAGTTATTTTCAACGATTATATGTAAGTTATGGAATTAGTATAGCCTATTTTAGAAGATTTGATGAATTGTTCCATTGAGGCACATAGTTATTCCATTTTGAAGGGATGGCATTAACAGTGGATGTCAGAAGCATTAGTTGCTTTCCTTTTGTCAGTTCTTATTCCATGCTTTGTTGTTTTATGAAGATACCACGTAAAAAGTATGTTGAACAATAGCTCTCAAAGACACTGTCTTCTCTGCTCATTGGTATTGGATACAGGAGAATCCAACTATTGAGTTCTAATCATGTGTGATAAGAGATGGTGAAAAAAATGCACATGGTGAATATGTACATGACCATTTACCAACATTACCGTAATGATATGAGCGAGATAAACAAAGTCCCATTATCAACATTCTAGACTATTTTAGACCTTCAAACACATTTTTTTTAATCATCCATGAGTCTCATTGTAGCTATCACTGACCTATGGCATTTTAGGGCCACTAGTGAACTTATCATATGCATCCATTTCTTAAGTAACATAAAAAGATATCTTAGGGTAGAATTTTACCAGTTGAATAGGATACTTGAATGAAAACACTCCTTTGAAATGAGTTTTTTTTGTTTGGATTAGACACCATTGATTGTTTTATTCTATTTGAAGTTTGAAAATCCAAAATGGGGACAATATAATGATACTTGTTAGACTAAAATTCTATCAAGGTGTAGCCCAGAATATGTTTTTGGATGCAAACAAATTATAAATCTCTTGAACCTTATTTTTCACATAGAAACATTAGATTTTCTACACCTCACAACATGCCCAAATTAATGAAAACGTGCTATGATTGCATTGGCTTCATTTCAGATTGTAAGAAGAGGTTTTTTCCTCCCATACTGCTCAAGATTTATTATGCCTTCCAGACAAACCACATAATTGATTATTTTGAAAGAGTAACACAATGGAGAACAAAAGATACAAATGTTGTGTATAATGCATACCAAACTATCACTTTTTCATTATAGCAGTTTTCTATATAATTCATTCTTTGGCGCCATATGATCCAAATGAGGCACAACCCTCATAATGCTATCTTATGGTGGCTTATAACACTGGTTAGCCTCCATTCATACAAGGTAGAACGTGGTGATTCTATCACACCAACAATATCCAATAAAATACTCAGATCCCAATGGTATCTCAAACTTGTGTCCAATCTGGGCCCAATATAGCAATTCGAACTTCGCCACAAGACAATTTCTCCAAAGGGCTAGTTACATGGGCTTCCCTTAACCCTAAGCATGTTAAGGTACACCCATAACTAGTGAACCAAGAAGGGCACTGAAAAGGTGGGTTTACATCAAACATGCAAATATGCACAAACATAATCCTGGATCTTGAACCTTTAGCTCAAAGGAGCACAAAGAACTACATGGCATTATTGCAAACACCCGGTCCCTCAAGGGAAATAATTTCCTCCTAGTTATTTCCATAGCCTCAGTATTTCATCACCCTCGTTTTGAAAGCTGGTCTAACAAAAATGCCTCCAAATTCAATTGAATCAACATTCAATCACCTAGAGCCAACTTATCATTAGTATTAACAAGGGGCCAAAAAATCCAAAATCAGATAAAATCTAATTCAATCCCCTGAGCCCATACCAAAGCAATCCACGAAGAAAAGGGAAAATCAATGTAGTATGGTCTGTAAAGAGCCATGTCAAAACTCTGCACGATTTTTTGCAAGCTCTAGTCCTCAGCCTTAACTAACATGGACCAAGTCAATGGAAATCCTGAAGAGAATCATGAGTTATTTGATTGAAAAGTATTTGTCCTACCCATGTGCACTTCAAACAATAGACTCAAGCATGTTAAGATAAATCTCACCCATATGCGTACATCCTCCTTTGCTCGGAAAGATGCCAGGACCAACTTGTGTTGGCACTCTAAGATTATTCAAAGTTCACCTATGCAGCATGAGAGAGCCCTGTCAGTTTTACTATGTAAACATAGGTTTAGGAAGAAAAAAAAATTTTATGTCCACGAATGATCCAAAAGTATCAATTTGTACCGAGAATTATTGGAGGTTAACTCAAAAAACAATTTAGCATCAATGGACACTAGACTAGATCAGTTCTTCCATCAATGTAAAGGTTGCACACAAAAAACAAATTAATAGCTAAAAAAATTAAAATCAAAGGCATAACACAACCTATGATGAGTAATCTGCAACACATAACAACACATAAGGAGGTTGATTTCGATCAATATCTGCAACTTCATTACAAAAGGGGTGAGATGGGAAATTGCAGCAAGCTGAACTTACAAAATTGCTGCCACATGCTACTCCCTATCTCAAATGTGAATATCCTATTCTAGAAAGATGAGATAGTTTCTTATAATGAGCCTTTACATTCATTTTTCTCCAACTTGCATGCATTTTTCTAATGACACCTAGCAAATGCATTTTGTCCTCTATTGCACAATACTTATACTGAAACTGCAATCCTTGACACCTCTCGGTTCATCTGATCAACTTACAGATTATAACCTTTGATTTAGCTTAAAAGCTGATCTATCAAATGTCTCAAGACTTTGGTGCTCAACATCAATCCCTCAAATGTTAGAAACTTCTAGTCCTCCTTTAGCATACTGGTTTGTCAATGCGGCTTCCTTTCCCAGCCCCAAACTATTTGGTACAACACCCACTCAGATCCTCATAGACCTCCTCTTCCCTGAATTCCTCCTTGACATTTCAGAGATTTGGCGCTCTCTGCCTCATTAGTGCGGCTTCACTTCTCACATTGAGCCCCAAACAATCTTTCCAAAACTTCTACAAGTTATATGGTCACGGACCATGAAGACCCCAATGAGCTCCTTACATTTCCATTTTCGAATGAAAGGGCCTCAAGGAAATAAGTGATTGAAGAACCCTATTGAAGATCTTAATCTGTAACACAGGATCCATCATATCCTGTTTGATTTGAAATGTTTGTCAAACATGTAACTCAACATTTACCATTCAAAACATTTTACATTATAGCATCTCTCTCGGTGTCTGACAATGTATCCCACGGGCCTCATAACTAATGAACTCTGGATCAAAGATCAGTACACTGGTTAGCCTTTCATCGTTTAATCAACTTTGGAGCTCCTAGAACCACTCCACCATCTTTGATAGCTTTAGCTGTTTCAGCCAATTTTAAATCACAGTAAACAGGTTATTGTGAGCCTGCAAAATCTTGGAGAAACATGCAATCAAATGTTCCCATGGGTCAAGTATCATTTATGAACAAATGAGACTTCCGTCCCTGTAATTTGTAAATAGCTTCGACGTTTTCAAGGCTCCCAGATAAATGTGGTTTTAAACTGTACATTCCGGAATACTGATGTGGCTGCTTTTATAGTTATTTGCCTAATGCTAACTCGATAGTTGTTCGAAACGTTATATCCCCCAAATTCTGTTTTTTTGGGCCTTAAACGTGCCTGCACGAATAAATGATACGCTATTCACTATATAGCAAATGAATGAGGTTCATTGGATCATACTTCAGCGGAACCCATGGTTTTGAGGTGATACACGGGAGGGTCTAGGTTTTGTAAAATTCTCCTTTAATAAATTCAATGTTGATTTTTATACAATAAAAAAGACATGAAAGCCACAAGAAGAGCTACTTTAATAGGTTTTAACTGATGTTTGCTAGTAGCAACTCCATAACAAGCAGTTCAAGCTTCATTCCATTAAGAAGCATCCATAATCATAGATCAAAATCTGCCAAGTCATGTCAACTTAAACCTAGCGATGTTTGGGTCCAAAGAAACTACGTTAATGCACATAGCAAGCCTCATTCTCTTTGCATGTGAAGATTGCAAGCTTCACTGACAAGATTCAATGGCTAACACAAGATTTATCCTTTGCCTATTTGAGATTTGTCTTCTTACTACAATGTAAGTCTTGCTACTGTTGCAAGGACTGTTTTCAGTTTGTTTATTGGCATAGCTTGGTATACCTTAAGCAAATCCCATCCTTACTCAAGATTCAAAAACCAAACTGCATCCAAAATTCGGCATGAATATTTAGCTTCAATGCTCAACAAGCGTGGAGTGTGACTTGCCATACCATCATCCCTTTTCGAGCCAACTCACTGGCTCAACTTGACTACAAACCCAAAGAAGGTCACCGAATAAAGTATGATAGGGCTCATTAATGCATCACCATATAACTATCATCTAAATGCATCATCATGCTATAACTATCATCTGATGCATCATCATGACCATCTTATGTAGTAAATAGTCCCACGAAGCTCAACAATTATCAATGAACTTAGCACCAGATTGGAGACTTCATAGTAGGGAATACTCAACCAAATCCAAATACTCGCCAAATCCCAAAAAAAAAACTCGGCAAAAACTCCAAGAAATGACATCTCAATACTCAAGGCAACTTAAAACCATACTCAAATCACCCAAAAACCAACACGATTCTTTAAAAAACATAAATTTTAAGCAATCAAATATACAAATAGCTACAAAATGTATCAAATGAGCCCATAAAATGTCAGAGAAGTGTTTTCTATTATATTTGAATACAAATACAATACAAAATCGCATCATCATGCGAATACAACAACCGGCTGATAAGTAATATGAATTTATGATGATTGACATTGAAAAATATCATCATAAATTTCATATCTATTACAAGTTACAATATACAATAGAATTACATTTTCCTCTTCCCCAATCTAGAGAAATATTGGGGAGAGGGTCTAGTGCCTCTACTAGTCCTCGCACTTGGCTGCGGCTCCACGCTGCTCCTAGAAGGCTGTGAATGCTGGCTCCATCGTTGGTTCTAGATGGTGGTGCTGGTGACTCCTCTGCCTGCATGTTCGACATCATCTACAACAGATGTCATCCAATCCAATCTCTCCTACTTTTGTCCTGCTAGTGCTACACCCTCCATAGCTTCCCTCTTGAAATCAAGCAATCTCGTCTTTTTTGAATGCATGGGGATCTCCTCTTCTTGCACATTGTAGTCACTATACGGATCAATCTCATCCAAATCAATAGAGATCTTGTGACGTGGTCCACTTTTCTTGTGCGAAGATGGAGATTGTATTGCACAAAAACCAAGTCGTTGAGCCTTTTTTGAGTCAATTTGTTGCACTTCTTCGTGTGATTATCATTGAACAAAAAAAACTCTTAAAATAGCAAAAAAAAAAAAAACCTACGCATCTGTTAATATGTGAAGTCAACGTTTGAATAAGCAAGTTACGACCAAGCTAACAGGTGGGACAATTAGTCCGAGCACGGGAGAATGCTCATCGAGTTTTGGCGAGTACTCGCCGAGTTTTGGAAAGCTATCCAATATTTTTAATTACTAATTTGTCTATAGGCTATCAAAGCTCATGATTCTTTCAGAAGATTGCAAGAAGTTGCTTGGTCCAAAAAGGTACAAAAATGGATTTTATGAAAATATGAAAATATTGCCATCAATGCGTAGAGCTCAAGAAAATATGCACTTCTAGAGAAAACGGCACCTGAAACGGAGCCACAGAATGAAAGTTATGGCACATGCAAGTTTTTGTTGCTACATCTTCCCGGACCCTTTCCAAAAATGACAAATTTTTTTCTATGCTTGTGTTTTCTTCACCAAAAATCCAAAAAACGAAAGAAATGCCAAAAAAGGAAAGAAATGTTGTCTTTGGCGAGTTTTCCAACTATGCTTGGCGAGTTTTCCAACTATAACTCGGCGAGTTTTGGTGAGTATTCCAACTATGCTCAGCGAGTTTTTTTTCCTTTTCTGGCGAGTTTTCCGGCGATTTAACCATTTTGCAAGTTTTTTGGCGAGTTTTTCATCTATGGCTAGAACATCTTCTTTTGAAACTTGGATCTCTCAGCCTTCTCTTTGTCAAGCTTAAGGAATAAAGCATTCATTAGTGTCTACATATCCTACTTTAATCCTTCTGTGGTAGTTTGACCTATTGGCAATTTGGTCACTGCTATATCAGCTACCATGACCTCTCCCTTGTGCTTTCCTTTTGCTAGAACAGATAACTAAGCGAACTTTTGTCCCAATTCCTCAATAATCAACCTAGAAGTCGTTTTGGCAACTTTAGGTCTTCTATCTCTTCCTCCCAAACTCAGGAGCAACTGAAAGTCATGTTCTTCCAGGTTGATCTCCTCTCTGGCTTCTGGGATCGTCTACAAAGTTAACCATGATGAAAAGTTGCTTCTTGGGGAATGAGAAGTCGTCGAGTGCACCACCATCTCATGCTCTAACTCTGCTCTATCAGAATTTGTCACCATGTTATGACTGCCACCCTCTGAATTGTCCAAAGATAATGCTTTTTCAAACTCCGCCATCTGTGCTTTCAACTTCTCCGCGTGGATAGGTGAAGACCTGAGTGGTCGAGGAGAAGATACAAATGACATTGGATTCAAAGGAGGAACAACAAGATTTCTCTAAGATTTTGTTCGCACATGGATTTGCACACACGCAAATGACATGCAACAGTGTGGGAACGAAGTCCCTCCTCAATGAAGGTGAGGTTGCCTTTATTAACAACCAAAACTGTATTTACATCTATACATTCAAAATTGTATGTGGGGGGTGTTTTGGAACATCAATGGAAAGAAAAGTGAATGAGGGAGATGGAATAGAATGAAGGAAAGGAGTGGAATGGAATGAATTGAAAGAACATGCAAAAGTTAGGTAAAAGCAAAGCCTAATATTGCACGAAGAGAAAAGATGAATAACCAACACAAATAAAACGGAGTTTGAGTTTGCTAAACAGGAATGTGTAAAAGGGAACACACGTGAGCAAGTAGATAATTAGAGCTTGATCACTGTGAACTAGAACAACAGATTAATAACGTTGACAATAAGATCAAAGACAATATTTGCATGCAAGATTCAAACACTAACATCTAATGAACATAAGAACATCAAATGCTATAAGAGACAATGAATGGGACACAAAGTTTATACTTCATTAACTCCAAAATGTCTTCTCAAAAGAACACAGTTTTTTCTTTGAAGTAAAGCATACAAAAGTATTTTCTTCTCCTCTCTCAAAGTCACCTTACAAATGAGCCCTTGACTTCCTTTTATAACCAAAAAGTTGGTTACAAGGTACTTTGGGTTTTAAATGCGCATTAAATAGGGCACTTAAGTGACCTTTCACTTTTTTAACCAACTTTATTGAAAAAACTATAAATAGAAAACTCATAAGTTTCTTCAAACGTGAATTCAACAATAACATCATTTAAAATACCACTTTTAAAACATTCGCCAAAAACTAGTACCTTATCCATTGGGGGTGGAATCCGCCTATCTCAATCATATGAGAAATAGACTCTCCCACCCACGAGAAAATATAGGAAATCGTCCTACTATGTTGTTGGCAAAACAAGGATCCTGATTCTTTGGCATTTCATAAGACTTGAGCTTTTGCAGTGTCTGATGCATCTTCTCTTCTTCTGGAAAACAACTCGGGAGAAGACCAACCTCACAGAGTACTTGCATTTCAAGAATCTTACCTGGTATGGTATGCAGGTCTGCAACTTTAGATTGGATTTCTTCGCAAAGATGTTTGATTCTGAAACATTGATCCATAAAAGTGGAAAAAACATCAATAGGAGTATGCATTTCATGTATCAATTTTGTAAGCTACTCCACCAGGTGTTGTACTGAATTCCTTTGGTTGTGTTCGTTGATGAAGGTGCACGGAATCTCTTCGATGAAGACCTGAATGGAAGAGAGCACGGTATAGGCATCGTTGCACAAAGCGTCAAACTCAATTACCAAATCTTCTAGGATCATTTTCCTAAACTTAGCATGATTTAACCATAGAATTCGTGTCATGCGATGATCGAACTCAAGTATTCCCTCTGAAGCTTAAAAAGTCGATTCCATGCGGGCGAGATCTTGAAGAGTTGGAAAAATCTGATCCAGTGTGATTAATTCTATAATGAGGCACTCCTTGAATGGAAACACTGGATCGAGGTAGGCATAAATATTCTCAGATATTTTTATCGCTTTAGCAATTGTTTTCAACCCACCACTTTCTATCTCGGAAACCCATGACCTTCCTAAAGTGATCACATCTTTTGATTGATTGAGAATTTCTTGATATGGGATAGCCATCATTTCTGGAACAGGAAAAGAAGACTCAATTGGGTTGATCAAATGTTGAATGTATGAAATCAACAGATTCTTTTCTTCCTTGAGTTGGGAGATTTGAGATTTGTATCTCTCCAACCTTTTAAGCACACTATTCATTGAATCTTTTGCCATAACAACATTGCTTTCAAAATTGGTCTTACCAAGGGCTATCTTGGATACATCATAATCGGTGACTGTCATGTCCCCACGATCCTTCTCAGTAGTAGGAACTGCAATTTCTGCAAACTTATCTCCGCTATCATCAATCACTACTTTGGAGAAAACCTTAGGATTTTTGGGCACAACTTTATTGGAGAGGGCAGAAAGAGACTCCAAATCAATGTTGGCCACTTTGACCAATCTCTCTCTTTTTTATTTCAGAGTCAACCCAGGTCGGTGTTTCATTCATCAATTTGACACAAAAATGTCGAGAACTGGAAGAAAAATCCTTTTTGCCTTTTTCATGACTAAAACCAGTAGGCAGTGGTTTTGTGGCCTCAATCCTTGGTGAAGTAGCATCTACAACACATTCTTGATTATCCTCATGTTCTTGTGGAATATCCTTAACACCTGGATGTTCAGAAGAATTAGATATCTGCACTACTGGGATTCGCTAGGATTTTGGTGTATGACATTGATGATTTAAATCTTTGGTAGGTCTATTGGAACTCTCAGTGATGTGAATAGATGAGTTTGGGGAAGAAATACCAGAAATACGTTCTTTTCCTTGCCGAAGATGCACAATCTTTACCGATCCTTGAGATAGTGCTTCTTTATTAGAGATAGGTTTGGGTAACCACCGGATTTGCCTCTGAGATGCATGTGATGATGTTGGTGGGGACTGGTGTGAAGAAGTTTGCACCACCTTTTTCTGTGTCACTCCTCCTTTCGCTGGCAACCTCTGTATTTCTAATATATGTGTCTGAAATGGGAGAGGATTGGCTATCTGATTCTCATACCACTTCATAGTCCTTTTTAACACAGGTTGGTTTATAACATCTAGAGAAGTTTCATCTCCTCTACTCCAATCAATACCAGGGAGCAGAGTGAAAACTATCTGATCATAGGAAGGATCCATAAGATCAATTCCACTATCGGTAAGGGTTAAGGGAGGATCCCTCAATCCGTAATTCTCTATTTGAGCCAGTGTGAGACAAGAAAATTGTCGTCGTCTTACCTCCCTGTCATCCGCACATTCCGCCCAATAGTCTTCTATGTTTGCCTTATGCTTATATCTTGCCCCTAGGGCTTTTTCTATGGATCCTTTAATATCGAATTGAGCCCTGCTTATGAAAGGATGTATAGTTATGAGAGAAAATTCTTTTTCCATAAGTTCTGCACTATGGGAATTTGGACATTCGTATTCCCCAATATGAATTGGGAAACGAATGCCTTCCTTGCGTTTGTCCACCAATAGACAATGGATTTTGAAAAGCTGGCATGAAAGTTCCTCAACGCTATTTTGTCGCTGACATATTTAGGAAGTTTGTAAGGAGCTCCCACAAATCCATCAACTCGTATATAAGAATAAGAGGGAAACTGGATAAACCAACTTTGTTTTATCACCACCTTGGCATCTTCTGAAAATCTTTCCTCCAGGTTTCTTCTTAGTGACCGGATTATATAGAATAAGAAAGCATTGTTTACCCTCTTGAAATGGTGAGAACCGTTCTTGAACTCCAGCTGTGGGTAAAAGTGAAAAACACTATTCTTGCCAGGACCCATTGTACCTCTAGTTGTTAACCCTGAAAATATCCTCCTCGCTACAGCATAAATCAAATATAAAGTCATGTAAAAAATGACCTGTCATCCTTAACCTCAATCAATTGTTTATGGAGAGTATTGCTGACAATACTTGCCCAATCAATGAACATCTTTGCATCAAGAATGATACAAATGAACTTGTACATCCAAGGATGAAATTTTTTGGCAGAAGGAAGACCAAAAACCCTGCGAAGGAGAGTAATCATATCCCCTATTTCTTCATGAAACTCTACTCGAAACAACTCTTTGGGAATTCTTGAAGTGTGAGTCTTTGGTTTGACCAACCAATTTTTATCAACCATCTTCGACCATCTCAAAGGATTTTCATCCCAGAACTGTTGTGCCGATTCTTGTGTGATGTCAGCGTTTTCTTCATGGAGTGGCACTCTTAACAAATCTTCCATATGATCTAGAGAATTGGGCAGAAAAAGTTATTTCTGTCATTAAAAATTCCCCGACGCTCAGGATCATAATGTTCAGCACAAGCTAGGACAAATTCAGGGCATTGTATGGCAATGGGAAATGTTTCCGCTTGAGGTAAACCGCAACGATAACGCCTTTTTGAGAAAATAGCCCCCCCTTCCTGTCTTACCCTGTCACAGAACTGAACCACATCTACATGACCCATATCGGTATCCAAAATATTGTCATATGCTGAATTTAAAGACGATGTTGGAACTAATCCTTGGTATGCATATTTTAGTGCTGACTTATTAGAACGTTCACCCATTATGAATTATTTTCTTCTTTTTTTTAAAACACGGAGAGCGAAAAGAAAACCAAGACACTAGGAAGGTGTCGAGTCTAAGTCTCCGAACCACCGTTGTCGCAAGAATAATATGACTCTTTCTATTATTTATTTATTTTTAAATAAAAAGAGATTTAGCGGATGCTAAATTCAAAATGACCATACAACAATATTGAGGCGAAGCTCAAATCACCATCGAAAAATAATACAATTTTAGATCATTTTAACACTTCTAGCGACACGTCGAATTCACTCTGTGCGTAAATATCTCCATCCACCTTGACGTGAGAAAACTATCGTCTCCTCAGCATGTGTAGCGCCATGAATATCTTCCTTCTAAAATATAAATAATAAAAAGAAATCTGCATTAAACTGCAATCCATTAGGCATGCGTGGATTTCCAATTTTTGGTTATATTTTAATCTTATTCTTTACTCAAAAGTATGCATGGAATTTGGCTTAAATTGCTGTTTTGTTTCCTTTTGCAGGTTGTGCGTGAAGAAAGACAAAACTCATTCTCCCTTCCAAACCCTGCGTGGAGATTATTTGTGCTGCTAAGTGGATCTTCCTCTATTACTGTTATGTCTTCCTCTGCAGGCTGCGTGGATATTCTTCTTTTTTAGGTTGCGCGTGAATATTGCTCATCACTGATCTTATTCCCCCTGGGCAGCGTACTGGACTACGTGGAAATTATTTGTGGGACTCCAAACACATGCTACATGGAAGGCTTGTTTCTTTCTTGGGCTGTATGTAAATAAAAACAAATTCCATTCTTCCCTTCTAAGCATGGCATGGGACCTAGTCTTGACTGATGCGTGAATTTCTTTCCTTCAAATTCCACTGATTTTATTCTCCTAGGCAGCGTATCATCTTCCTGAAATGGATTGGTTGTGCATGGAAAACTTGTCTTCTTCTTGCACAAATCCATAACAAACAAAAACAAATGTGGAATTTCACCTTTTCCTCTGCTGCATACGGGATTTATTTGGGATTCCAGATCAATCCTTGCACGTGCCTGAGATTGCCTTCACCTTTGCAAGCGTGGATCTCAGAAACTTCTTGCTATCGCTTCCCTCCAATGAAGACAACTACCTAAAACTCTCAAGGTCGCCTGGCTCTAGCTAATGCCCGTGCCAGGTTTCCATGTGAACGCCGGATAGCGCCTATAGAACAAACTTTCCTTCTTCTGGCTCTGGATATCTGCAATATTTCTTTATTTCTCCTTCTTCCCAATTTCCTCTACTTCTGCAAACTCTTGTAACCGTCTCCTCATCAATTGCCGAATGATAGAAGCAAAATCAAAATTGCCCCCAGCACTTGCTCACGGCAATTACGGCAATCAACAAAAAGAAGAAAATTTCTCCCAAGTTTGTCAAATAACTTCCATCCAATATTAAAATTAATATTTATTAATTATAAACCCTAAAATTTAATAAATATTAATTTTATTAAATAACAGGGTAAATATTAATTAAATAATTAAAATACGGTTTGTGGTGTAGCAGGAGAAGGGCTTATTCAAAATGGATGAAACGAAAGCCAAAATGACCGTGAGAATAAGACGATTGCAATGGAGGAGAACAATCACGCAAGATGACACTTTTACAAAAAAAAATCACGTTTACTAATTTTGCGAAGTCAAAATTAGCTAATAACGGGTTCCGGGGCTGCTGAAGTGCTATGAGTTGATGTTGGAGAAGGTGGAACTGAAACAATAGCCATAGATTTGGCCTTCTCCTGTATGTGAGACTTCTTGTGAACTTTAAGCTTTCCCGGCCTTCTGCTGCTTTCACCTTCGTGCTTCCTCATGTTGGAGTCTCCTATGGTAAAGTTGCCTATGATCTGATTCATCAATGCTTCATCCAGGCAATACCCCTTTGTCAGCAACCAGTTTAAAGTGTTAACCAGAACTGCAGAAGATCTTTCTTCAATCGTCTAGCAGCCACCAATGTTTTCTTGAAGAGCAGCTCTATCTCCTCCCATCTGATGATACGAATCCAAGTATCACATGACCATCATCTACAAGATCTGCAGTTATCCATGCCAAACCATAATTAGACACTTGTTGCGCCAATAACCTATTGAAGTCTTTCTTTCTGACTTCATACTCGTTCCTGCACTTCATCCAAAAGTCCTCCAACAAAGGCACGTGTGCATATTCCTGGGAGATTGTCTCCCTCGCTACTCCATATGGGTCAAAGTTCAAGTGCTGGGAAGAACTCAGGCTCATACTCAGAAAACATTTCAGCTTCGACTCCTCTAGCTTTGTGGATGCTCTAGCAACTGTAGTAACTCACTGTGACTGGAAAGAAACCTGTAGACTTGTGCCGCTTTGATTGTAATTCATGCATCTCTATGAGCTGTCTACACAACTCCATGATGACCCACTTGTCGTTTGGATACCTCGGTAACTTTACTAGTTCTCCCGAAAAGCCAGTTACCCTGAGATAGGTGAAGTCTGCAAACTGGATGAAAATGCCGCCATGCTGAGATACAACTTCCCAAGCTTCTTTGCTCACCCTGTTGGTCTTCAGATCACCATTTAGTTTGCAAATGAATTTATAAAAGAACCCATCGTTGACCGCTTTGTAATCTTTGTGCCACTCAAGAACTGTCAACTATGGATACCAATCAAAGATAGGATCTTTCGCCAATACGCCTCGTCTATCCAGCTTGGAAAATATGCCCTGTGAGGCTACTGCATATACCAGGTATGAAGTCATTTTGAAGCTGTAAGTCCGCCTCACACTCCGAAGTTGCTCACCGACGTTGTCACTAATGATCTCTGCCTAATTGATTATCGAATCAGCTCTGTTGATCTCGATAGTTCTCATGAAAGCATACATCCATGAGCAAAAGTTGTGAGTATTGGCTTTTCCACTTATCCTGCAAAGCAATTTAGTGATATCATCCTCCTGCACCAAGTTGGATCGTGGAAGAGTTCTCGGGAACTTTGATGGAGACCTAGGCTTCTTCATATATTGGTTGTTCATTATGCTCACGCAATCTGCTTTGTGTTTCTCCCATTTGTTACCTGCATCCAGCATGTTAATTGCAATCACTGTCGTTCGTGTCAGAATCTTCAGACAAGAATTGCTAAACTGTGCATCCAACCTAATAATTGTCTTTCCCGCAGCATCCCGGATTGTTCTGGAAAGAGGATGATATGATCTCGCACACTCCATGACAAATTCGGGCAACTGAGCTGTGACTGGGAATGTTGATGTTGGAATAATTCCATTGCTTTTCATTGCCCGCATGAGAAATTTCTTTCTAGCCCTGGATCTATTAATTATTTCGGAGATGGGTTTTGGGCCCATGTCTGTGTCATTCATATTAGCAAATCTGGAAGCTATGCATGATTCTGTTGATCCCTCTCTATCATTACGCTTCATCATGGTTGGAGCAATCTTTGTGTTTTTTTTCTTTTAATCCTGTCGGAATTCTTTATAACTGGATCAATTTGTGCAGATCTATCAATTTCTTCAAATTCGAAAGATATATTCAATGTACCTGACATTGATTTGAACTTCCTTTCACCTGTATGAACACCTGTAATAAATACCTGTAATTATTTAAGACAAAGATGAAGTCCAGAGCATGGATACTTGATTGCTGTCACCAAAAATCTGGATATGAAGCCTGCAGCCCTAAAATTTGAGGTCTTACTTGCATGCAAAGCAAGTATAAATATTTTCAAATTCACCTGGGCACTTATAACAACATGCAAAGAATTATCATAGCATAAATCAAACTATTTCAACCCTAGGCGTCAAACCTTGAAGCTTCTCGGCAATGAAAAACACCTCCAGATGCGAAAATCCTCCTTTCTTTGGCGCCAAAACTGTTCGGGCTGCAATCCTTAGCAAAAAGAATTAATTGCTTCTTCATTATGGCAGCCCAATAACCCTCAACATTCTATTTCTAATAATTGTCCATCCTATTCCTGGCAATTAATTAATAAACAAACATGTTTATTCACCCAAATTGGGCGCCTATTTTTGCATGTTGTTGGTTGCCATTAAATAAATTTTATTTATTTATTTTTAGCATGCTTCCTTCAGTTCTCTTTGGCTTATCTTCATGCATTGACTTTTCCGCCATCCTGGGCGCCAAAATTAGGCAAAATAGCTATTAATAAATATCATTAAAAGCTTTATTTAATGCCCAAATGGGTCGCACTTTTTGGCATGGGTGAATGCTAAAACTAAGAAGTCAACTTCTGGGGGAATTTTCACCCTGCACCGCAGCTCTAAAAATCCCTTCTTCCACTTAAGTTATTTGACTTTTATAATGGGAATTTTTACCCTACAAGGCAGGTAATAAATTCCCGTTTGCCTGCCACCTCCAATTTTCCCACTACAACTTAAGTGACTTTCTAAAAAGTGCGACTTGTATTAAAAATAACTTCTTTTGGAAAATTGCGACTTATATGGGTAAATAAAACCTTCTAATGGCAAAAGTTAGCCTGCTAGGCAGGTAGAAAATTCCCACTGGTGCGTTAAGTGATTTTTCTTTATTTTATAATGGGAATTTTCACCCTACAAGGCAGATAAAAAATTCCCGCTTGCCTGTCGCCTCTAATTTTCCCATCGCAACTTAAGTGACTTTGACTTCATGGGAAAAAGTACCCTGCAAGGCAGACAAGAAATTCCCGCCTGCCTGCAGCTACCAGAAATCCCATTGTAGCTTACACTCATTAATTCCAGAAAATGCGACTTGCCTAGGAGAAGCTTTTTGTGCGTGACTTCATCATTTTTGGTCAGAAGCTTGCATTTTGAGGCTGATTCCTTCTAGTGCTATGTCGGTAAATGATCTCCAGATGCTATAGGCAATTAAACAGACTATACAAACGAAGGAATTGATCTAGGGAAATATCACAGAGAAACTAAGGAGAAAACCGGAGAAAAACACAAAAGAAATAAATAAAAGCGAAAAACGTTGCCAGAAGTTGCAGACAATGCCCTGAATTTATTCCTGGTGAAAACCCTAATGAGATGAGTGAATACTGGCATGCAAAACTTCAACAGGATTCAACCGGAGCACAATTTACTTTAAACAGGACATTATTTATTTAATAAATAATTAAATAAAAAT
Organism: Taxus chinensis; assembly: GCA_019776745.2. NCBI lineage: Eukaryota > Viridiplantae > Streptophyta > Pinopsida > Cupressales > Taxaceae > Taxus > Taxus chinensis. The sequence goes on from CM034153.1 coordinate 196,887,715, forward strand.
TTCCCGTAGACAAAACTTGGCAGAGGAATAAAATGAGTTTCGACATCTGGGTATTTGTCGAAATTGGCTCATATGATTCACTGGGAATATCCTAACATGATACAGACATCTTCTAGCAATAAAAACACAAAAAGACACATTATTTTAAAAGAACGAAAAAAAAAATTTAAATGGGTGGTCCCAGATTTCAAGGCAAAATATGGGGATACCACCTTGCTTAGCACCCATATGAATGTTAGGCACAAGATAATACTGAGAGGGGGGTGAATCAGTATTTTGATATTTATAAATAACACTTAATCTCATAACCGTAATCACAATTAATCAATTTCACAGTGAATATATCAAAGCAAACAATAAATGCAAAGCAAACCAACACAAGGTAAATACACAAAGATTTATGTAGAAATCCTTTCAGGACAAAACCACGGAGAAAATCTTCTTTATTATATTTCTCAAATGTTTGTGGGCACCAACCTAGAGGAGACACCAATCCCCAATTCACAATTTTGTAGGAACCAACCTACATGAGCACCAACCCCTTCGAATTCGAGAGCACCCACTCACAGGAGCACCAACCCCTTTTCAAAACTTCCTCTTACCACTGTGGACTTGTTGCTTCTTCAACGAGTGATAGTTTTCTTATTTGGATCTGCACTTCACACTTTTATTTTCGGGATCTATTGAACTTTATTACAAAACTGCTGCTCAGAATACTCAATCTAATTATCCCAGCCCCTTCACATATATAAGTCGCTACAATTTTTCATCTTTACACCTTTGAATTTACTCTTCTTCTTATTACTCTTCTCTCTTCACTCAAAATATTCAATGTGTGTGCTTGTTTAAATCAAATGATTCTATCTCCTTATATTCCTTCTCACATCCTTTCGAAAAGACATATCGTTCCAACCAACACAACCTTTTCATTATTTAATTAACACAACATGATTAAGTGCATTAGTCGGCTAAGACCAAAAGTAATTAATGCAGCCCATAACAATTATTAAATGCACATTAAATAATGCAATTAACCCTTTGATAAGAGTGCTGCCCCTCAAATATGATCATTTTCTTCCATAACTTGTTGAATATTTCTGTCACCTTTTCCGGCCATAATTCCGTTACTTTTTACCAAACTTCCATATCACGATAGCTGTTCAAAATCAGATTGTACCATAGTCTTTCTTGCACATAATCGATCATATCTATCCATTCCAAAATATTTTTCCGAGGCTCTTTAAACTGTTGGTTATTTCCGTTACTTTCTACCATTTCCATCAATATCCGTTAGTAGTTCCGTCAGCTTCCTTTACACAATTCCATTAACCAAATACATCAATGATTAAGCCTTTGACATCAATGACAATATTTCCAACAATCGTGGAACAAAGGAATTTGAGCTTGGCAAACCTTCCAAGCGGATTCTTTGCTACAAGTCCCCCTAGTGTTGTAACTCCCCCGGAGTTGGTAACAATGTCGCACAACGAAGGATGACATTCAACTTAGCAGAAGCCGCGATACTACAGAGCTGACATAGTTGTAATGCAAAGCTCACGCCCTCAAAGGAAATGGAATTTGGATGCTTGACTAAGGTTGGAATGCCGTAGAAGCAAAGGATATTACTCCCAACTGTTGTCGCGGGTATTCCCAAATGTAGTGTTCCTTTGGAAGTGGCTCAAGGTCCGCGGAACAAAGGTAACATAGTTCGCGATGTAAAGTCTCAACAAGGTCGCGTAACATTCAAAATATGCATTACAAAGCCAGATTTTCTGCATTAACAAAGATAACATGGTCGGGGAATATGCAAAAGTTCTGGACATGCATACACCGGATTCTTTGAAAGACCTTCATCGACATAGCGGGAGTATTATCACATAAGCCTATGGAACATTAAAATGATCGCCAAACGAAGCGAAAACCCGTTGATATCATTGTAAAAGCCACGAAACAAGCTTGTAGTTGGTTTCTATGGGCTATACATTTTTGACTCAAAACTTAAAATTTGATGAAATTAGCTGGCATTGTGAACCGTCTCTTCAAGGGCTTCATTTTGGCATACCAGAAACACAGGTAATTGATTGAGTTCCCTTGAGGGTGAAAAACGCGAACAAGGGTTTTGTAGGGAAAAAGCACAATGTGTTTGCATCTACAAACATGCTTGAACCACGTGCTACCAACCAAATACTTGCTTGATGTCATGGTTCTGGATGTCATCACATCCTAGCAAGTCCAACCATTGATCGTAGAGGAATGACCTTTGATCAAGTGCCCATGTCGGTGTTTGCAAGCATCTTATGATCAACTTCGTGGGCGGTTGGCGTAGCCCTCTCTAACAAGTTCACACTCCTCTTTTTGTCCCCCTTTCTTCTACATATTCCTACAAAATCACTTCATTTGGTAAAGAGTTGGATTCTCTCAATTTACAAGGCATCATGCCAGAAATGTTGCAATCCAAGCAAATATGGCTTACAAACTCTCCCAACATTGGCTTCTGCAATGTGTTCTTGTGCCTTCTACTTCGGACTTAATGGTTCTGTGACATTTACTCATTGTCTCCTCAATAAAATCTTGTTTTGTGCCTCTTTCATACTGCAACTAGCAATGTGTTTTTGTTGCATTCTTGCCTCTCCATTTGTAATGTTAGTATATTGCTATCATGTATTTCTCTCTCTTGAAGGTTTAATTCTGGAAGTGTTTTGTGTGCGAAATGCCTAGGGTTTCATGCTCTAGGGTTTTGGTTTGTCATCCTATGTACTAAGGCCTTCTTCAACTTACTGCACTTTCTCTTTGTTTTTCCTCATGGAGAGTGAACCCTTCCCCCTGTCTCTATGTATGCTATCACTCTCCTAACTTAGCATTTAGAAATGTTTATTTGACATGCATCTCTGATAGACCTTGAAGTTCATGTGACTGACTAGTTTAGGCTTAGAAATAGTCGTAATTTCTTCTAGTTGTAGCAAGTAGTGTTTAGCATTAGTTATAGGTCAGAATCAACACATCCTTCTCTGAGAGGTTTATCTACTAACCTTGCAAGTCCCACACTTCGAGAGACAATGTCCATGTTCAGCCAAAAGTATTTCGGAATACTTCCACTGAGTGCAAATCACTAGGTGCTACTTTTTTGTGCCTAGGTACAAGTTCCCATGGAACACCCAGTTGGACTCAAATTGATCTAATGAGCTTCCTACATTGCATTTCATCCAATGTTTATCATGTGTTTGGCTGATATTCAAAGCCTTTGGAAGCTTTAAATTGGACACATTTGGCGAAATTTACCAGTTCTGATCCAAAGAACCCATTCTTCTTCAATTAGTCAAATACCCCTTCCATCAAGGTTTCCAATGATCTAACTTTTCAGCATGATTCGTTGTGCAATCAAAGCGACTTCATTTCCTCATTGGAATCCTGCCGTTTCACCATTTACTTAATATCATTCAACACCCACCTCCATGTTCCCCTTTTCTTCTATCTACCAGGTATTTCAAAATACGCTCTTCTACAAGTTCTTTAGCTTTTATGATTCACAATTTCATCCACTCTCACATTTGCACTATGTGCCAAACCCTACAGATCAATGTGGTTATAGCAACTAACCATGGTGTTGCTTTCAAGAGCAAGTAGCATGCAAGCATTGGAGGCCATTTCATCCACTCTAAAGATCGAATTTTCCCAAGGAGAGTTCATTTTTTTTAATGGAGGAGCATCTACTCCCAAACACTCAATGAGCAATTTCAGATTATGCAAGATAAACAACCCGGTCTTCCTAGGCAGCCCTGTCCATAAGGAGGTTCCTCATAACTAAGTATGGTTTGCCCTCTATTCAACATATGAAGCTAGTGGTAATGAATGAATCTCTACAAAATTAATCATGATAGGTTAAATTTATTAACATCATTATAAGCCACTCTTGGACAGTTCGATTCTTTCTTTCTACCACTCCAAGTTTGAAGAGTCCTTACAGTTCAGTATGTCTTTTGATCCCTTCATCTTCACCATGTGGGTCATATGAATGCCTCCTTGAGGTGAACTAACCTCAAACCATCTCAACCAAAGCCCAACTTTATTTTCAATCCGGTTCCTAGCTTTCTACTAAAGCCTCCTTGCATCCCTTCTGAACTCCACAAGAAGACATTGTGACTCCCGCATCATTTACAACCAGGGCTACCCAAGCCATTCTAGCTAGAAGCCCAATCCCTCACTACCATCATATAGCCCTCACCATGTATGCTTTCTGTTCTGCCAGGTCCTACACAATCTCAACCTAAGATTCCATGCTCCAGTGAGTTGGTGGTTCAATAGCCCCACCTGCATGATCACCCTTTTCCACAAGCAAATGCTTACACCTCCTAACATCATTTGCATAGAGTACCTGCAAAACTCAGTTACCTTAGGCATATCCCGCTCAACTTGCTTGTCCCTCATTTGCAGCAAGACCATGAAAATTTATATGTGCCTAAGCCTTCTATGCCAAACCAACTGCAGATTCAACCTGACTTAAACAACATTTCTCTACTTTTACTTCTCCGAGCATGTTGGCTAGATTTTCTGCACAACTAAAAACCTAGGGAGTCATGAGATAAATCTTCCTGATTTACCGGTGAGGCTCCCGTGTAAGATTTTGTCGATTATATTTCCTAATATCTATTTGTTGGTATGACTTTAACTATGCGTAGCTCATGAACCATAGCTAGACAGTTTTGCAGCAAGTAAGCAGCTGTAAAGGAAAGGAAAAATGCTACAGAAAGGGAAATAATTAAATACGAGAAGAAAGGAAAGGAGATGTACAACCCAATCAATAGTTTACAGAGTTGATCGCATGCACATAGATTAAAACAAATAGATCATGACATATGCAGAATTTGAAGCAAAGGACAATTTCAGATCTAGATCTAAGACAACACAAAGTTTGTGCAGAGATCTAAAAAGAAATAAAAAACAAATGCACCGTTGACACAAAGTTCTCTAGAAATCTGCCTCTTCTCTATTCCTTAGTTTGCAGAAAGATATCAAGGGTTTTAGCTCAAAGTCTAGAACGCAAGAATGTTGATTACAAATTTGGATTTATTAACCCGTAGGTTCTTCCTCTATTTATAATGCATAAAGGACAATTACAAATAGAAAGTTTTAAATGAATTCCCGCATGCGGAAGCTATGAAAAGGGAAATAGATAGCAATCTTCCTCCTAGAATTCCTCTTTGCATGACATGCATGATTTATAACTGAAAAATAGAACCTTCTATTTTGCATGTCTGCCACCTATTTCCAAGTAATTGACTTCTTCAAGTCACGGCTTTTAAGCCAATCACTTAAGTTTTATAATTTAATTGATTGCTCAATTACTTTGTTGAAGAAAATAAAAGAAAGAAGAAGAATGAGGAAAAAAAATTAAAATAAAGTTGCAACACTTCCAGTCTTGTTCTTTTTCCATATTCTGCATGTAGTTGACTTTTTTTCCTTTGATTCTCACCAAACTAGATCTGGAAGCAGCTAACTTTGATTTTCTTGTGGGTATTGCCTTTGACTTGTCTTCCCTCTTATCCTTGAAGCTTTTGCAATTCTTCTCCTGTACATGCACCAGTGCAATGTTTGCCGTAAATAATTCAGACAAAACTCATCATTTTTTATTTTTAATTGCATATGAGCGATTAAAAATTCTGGAAAGCACTCTAGGTGAAGGAAAGTACAAATAAATTCAATTAGGGCTTCCACTGAAAGATTGGGAGGACATGCACAAGATCCACGAAGGAATTTTGCATGCACTGACTTCTACATGGGCTGTGTTAGAAACAAGACGATGAATTTTTGCCGGAAGCCTTTGCAATTATAAGATCTGGATATGTCAATTAAATCGGTGATAGGTTCGGGGCCTATGTCTGTATCATTGACTTCAGCAAATCTGGAAGCTATACATAATTTTCTTAATCATTTTCTTTCATCATGCTTCATCATGGCTGGAACAATCTTTGTCTAAGCTCTTTTTCTTTTAATTATGCCGGAATCCCTTGCAATTGAATCAATTTGTGCATATCTGGTGATTTCTTCAGATTCGGAAGATATATTCAATGTACCTGACATTGATTTGAGCTCCCTTTTACTTATATGAACACCTGTGATGAATACCTGCAGTTAACTCAGACAAAGATGGAGTTCAGGGCATGAATACTTGATTTTTATCACCAAAATCTGCATATAAAGCCTGCTGCCCTAAAATTTGAGGCTTTGCTTGCATGCAAAGCAAGCAAAAATATTATTTAATTCACCAGAGCACTTATACCAACATGCAGATAATTATCATAGCAAGAATCAAGCCATTCCAACCCTAGGCGCCAAACTTTGAAGCTCCCTGGAAATGAAAAACACCTTTTGATACAAAAACCTCCTTTCCTTGGCACCAAAACCTGTTTGGGCTGATATCCTTAGCAAAAAGAATAAATTGCTTCTTTACTATGGCAGTCCATGCTTATATAATCCTCAGCATACTATTTTTAATAATTGCCCTTCCTATTTCTAGCAATTTAATTAATAAACAATCATGTTTATTCACCCAAATTGGGCGCCCAATTATGCATGTTGCTGGTTGCTTTTAAATAAATTTATTTTATTTATTTTAACATGCATCCCTGACCTCTCCCTAGCTCTTCCACTTGCATTGACTTTCCTTCTATTTATGGCACCAAAATTGGGTGAATAAACCATTATTAAATATTCCTTAAATGTTTATTCACCCAAGGTGGGTCGCACTTTTTGGCATTGAATTGCTAAAAATAGGAAGTCAACTTTGATGGGAATTTCCACCTTGCACTGCAACTCCAAAAACCCTCTCTTCTACTTAAGTGATTTGACTTTCATCATGGGAAATTTTACCCTACAAGGCAGGTTAAATTCCCACCTGCTTTAAGAGATTTTTCTTTTATAATGAACTTATTACCCTGCAAGGTAGGCAGAAAATTCCCGCTTGCTTGCCACCTCTAAGTGATTCCCATTGTAGCTTAAGTGATTTTGACTTCATGGGAAAAATTACCCTACAAGGCAGGTAAGAAATTCCTGCCACTGTCCTACTAGCAGCTCTAAATTTTTCCAAAAATTGCGACTTGCATTAAAAACTAGCCTTCTTTTAAAGTGCGACTTTTGAATAAATCTCATGGTGGAAAAAGTTAGTCTGTGCAAGGCAGGTAGAAAATTCCATCGGTGCTTTAACTGATTTTTCTTTATTTTATAATGGGAATTTTCACCCTGCAAGGCAGATAAGAAATTCTCACCTGCCTGCCACTACTAAAATTCCCATCGCAGGTTACACTCATTAATTCCAAAAATGCGACTTGCCTGGGAGAGGCTTGTTGTGCATGACTTCATCTTTTTTGGTCAGAAGCTTGCATTTTGAGGTTGATTCTTTCTAGTACTGTGTCAGTAGATGATCTTCAGATGCTTCCAACAATTAAACAGACTATACTGGACAAAAAATAGACCTAGGGGAATTTCACAGAGAACTTCGAAGAAAACCGGAGAAAAACGCAAAAGAAACAAATAAAAGCAAAAAACGTTGCCAGAAGTTGCAGACAATAGCTCTGAATTCATTCCTGGTGAAAACCCTATTGAGATGTGTGAATACTGGCATGCAAAACTTCAACCGGAGCACAATTTACTTCACATGGGGTATTATTTATTCAATAAATAATTAAATAAAAATTTCCCGCAGACAAAACTTGGCGGAGGGATAAAATGAGTTTGGCTATCTGGGTATTTGTTGAAATTGGCTCATATGATTCACTGGGAATATCCTAACATAATACAGACATCTTCTGGCAATAAAAACACAAAAAGACCCGTTATTTTAAAAGAACGAAATTTTTTTAAACATGGGGTAGTCTCAGATTTCAGGGTAAAATCTGGAGACACCAGTTGGCTTTGTCTATAGACATCTTTAACTCTTTCAAAATGAAAGGAGTGAAGATGAGATCCCAGCATCTCTGGTTTCGTGTCTTGTCCATTGGGTTCGGGGTCAGGCAAACAAAACAAAACAAAAAGAAAAGGAAAGAAAACAACAAAAGTTTTATTTATATACATACAGGTTTTACCCTGCTTTTTCAGTTCCTAAACAACTTCAGATGTTGCCCGTTGAAAGGTAGTGGTAACTCAATTCCATCTTGGTAGGCAAGGAAGAAAGTGTCCATTCTGGAAGCTCTCTTGATCATGAAGGGCCCTTTCCAGAGTGAATCAGATTTGTCGTGCATGCCCTTCGGTTCATGTCTCTTGTCCCACCAGAGTACCCAATCTCCGATCTCGAACTTCCTTTCTCTGGCCTTCTTGTCAAATACCTTGGGAAATCCTTATCAACTTCATCTCGTGGAGGCTCATCCTTTCTTCTCTCTATGGTAAATAAGTTTGCATCAACTTCCTTTGTACCCAGATTTAGCAGCTGCATTTTTTAGGAAGAACTATCACAATATTCTTTATTTTTATTCAGGTATCGATCATGCTTGTCGAATGTCCCTACTAAGGAACCTAAACCCTTGGAGATTTTGTTACCTTTCAATTGGATTACTCCACTATTGTCACCATAATTTGGATCAGTTATGCCTGTGACTATTTGTCGTGGTAGTGACTTCCTCCCTTCAACATACAACTTGTCAAAGTTGTCTTGTTCCAGAAATGCAGATGTTTGTTTGTTCTCATTGAAAGTCTTCCACTGTTCAACATTTTCAAGGACTTAGGGGTAGTAGACCATCTCCAGTTTATAGTTTCCTTGTCTGAATATGGACGGTGATCTATCCGAATTCAATAGTGCAACCGTGACTGCCAAAGAGTCTGCCTTGGAATTCTGATTTATTGAAATGAAGTCGATAAAGAAGGCCGCAAAATTGAGTGTGGAAAAAAGCACTCTATCTCTATAATGCTTCATCTTATCTCCTTTGACTTGATTTTTCCCTCGAACTTGCTTTACTAGAAGTTCAGCATCTCCTTGGGCTTTGAGGAGTTTTACTCCTTTCTTTCTAGTTTGATCCATTCCTAGCAACAATGCTTCATACTCCGTCGTATTGTTGGTGTTTTCGGACATCAGCTTGTGGGAGTATGGGAACATCTCATGATCTGGAGATATTAGTAGAACGCCGGCTCCCAATCCAAAAGAACAAGTCCCTTTAAACTCCAGAGTCCAAACTTTTTCTTCTTCTTTTGCTTGCTCTGGTTTAAGTTCTGGCTCTGGAATACCTTTATCCATTTCCAAGAAATAGACCCCACGATCAGATTCCTCAAAAAGAATCTGAGATCTAGGATCCTCAGATTTTGTAAGCGTGTACTTGGACTTTTTTTCTGGCTCCAACTTATGGTTAATCCCCTTGATAGGAATATGAGCACAGGACCAATCCATCTTTACTTTTCCTCTCAGCGCTTTGCAAAAGTTTTTGCTTAGCAACATCCCGTAAAAGACAGGAATATCTACAACTAAGATTGTCATCTTTAATCTTTTGTCAGGAAAAGATGCTAAAACAACTTGTGCATCTTTGATTTGTCCGATTAAAGGGACTTTTCTCTCCATGGAATAGCACCTTTTCATGGTATTTGTCAAGGTAAACCCAAGAGCATCTGCAACTTTAGCTAGCATGACATTGTCAGACGCACCCGAATCTAGAACGCAATTGCTTAACTTGAAACCATTAAGCAATAGGGAAACATGGAATGGTTCCACTCTTTCAGAAGATGGTGAGAATTTAAAAACTGCAATGTTGTTATGGGGAGGAGTATCCTTGGGTTTAGGCAAAAGGCCTTTTGATGTATTGGATTGTCCTAGTGATTGTACATATTTGATTAACCTATTTAACTGCGCAGGACAGATTCTCATGTATTCAGCTTCTGACATTTGAATCCTAGTTTTCTTGACATGATCAACAATGTCGAAGGAAGGTATAGATTCAAATACTTGAGCTACTTTCTGTGGTTGAAATGAAGAATTCACATTCTTATCTCTAGGAGCTAAAGAAGAAGGTAAAGGGCTGCCCCTTCCTTGTTCGTCAACTAATGCCTCAGCTTAGCGAGTTTGTGGTTTTGTAAATACTGCATATGTATGACCATGATCTTCTTGAAGCTTCTCATCGTCATGTTCAGATTTGTAGTTTAGGTAATTAATGTTGGAGTCGCCAACAGGACCTACAAAATCGTTATTATCGAGCTGATCAACATCATCTTCCTGGTCTTCTTCATTCATCTCCATGTTGTTTCTGGGAGCAGCTTCAATTGTTAATCTTTGGGAACCAGCAATGCGGTTCCGGTTGTTGAACTTCTGAGCAGGGGCAGTGTTGTTTCCTTGAGCCATTTGAGCCATATGTTTCTTCATCTGCGACATCTCATTTGCTAACTTTTACAATAGTGAATTGGAAGTAGTAGCAGAGGATGAACTTTCAGCTCTAGAAGTGTTGCTTTTTATCTTTCTAGCCATGATGAAGTCGTCTTCAATCTGAACCGCCATGTTTTGCGCTGCTAACAAGTCAATAGGACGTGCTCTTCGCAGTTGATATCTTACTTCAAGAAGTAAAGCATTGATGAAGAATACCTTTTGATTCTCATCATTCAGAGAAGCAGATGCCGGAATTTTGTATTCTTTGAAATTTAGCAATAAAATCCCGCATGTGCTCATGTGGCTCTTTCTTCAACTGAGTGAGCTAAGTTATCAAAGTACTGGAATCTTCAGCTGGTTTGAATCTTTTCAGGAATGCATGTCTCATAGTGGCCCAGTTGGTTATGGTGCCAAGATCCAACCGGTAGAACCTTTCTCCAGCCAAGTCATGCAGAGTCTCTATGAAGAGTCTAATAGATACATCTTCATGTTCAACTGCAAGCACTCTACATGATATGAAAAACGCAGCCAAGCGGTCATCTGGATTTTGTTTTCCCTCTCCAAAGAATTTTGGAAAATTCTTTCTCGTCCCTTTAGGTAGATCATGCATAGGAGTCAAATTCAAAGGTCCAAAGGCTGCACCCCATGGGACAGGTGCTACAGGAGCAAGCGGCTGATGCATGATGAATTGAGCATGTCTTCTCCAGGAGTAAACTTGATAGATAATTCCAGCTGCCAGATTGTGCTGAAAACGATTCGGATCTGGAGGAGTTTGCACTCTTCTTCCTGGTGAAAGACTGGATCTACGGCTTCTAACTTGAGAATGATTGAAATTGAATTGCTACTACAATCTATAAAAATGATCAGTCTTCCCTTGTGCCTTGATAGATCGGGTGAATGGGCGTTCGGCCAGGTTTAGAGTTCAATGGGAACTAGCAAGATAAGCTTTGGTCTGTAAAAGATTGTTGTTCCCCAGTGGAGTCGCCAAAAACTGACTGCCTATGTTTTCAGATGTGCAAAAAATCTAGCCAACAAAGCATGTATAGGTTATTTGTGGTTCTATGTGCATCTACTACTAACTCTTTTGTGTCTACCTTCCTTATCTCACACCCTTCAGCATAAAACTTAAGTGTGTGTCCTTGATCACACATTTGGCTTACACTTAAGAGATTATGCTTTAATCCATCAACATATAAAGCATTTTCTATTTTTGTTTTACCATTATCAAGACTCAACGTACCTTTTCCAACAATCTTTGCTTTAGCGTTATCACTGAATTTCACCGTACCTTCATTTACTTTCTTCAATGAGATGAACTTTTATCTCCAGTCATATGTCTTGAACATCCGCTATCAATGTACCACAACTGCCCTTCATCCTGTGCACGGAATGTTGTTTGAACAAGCATACATTTCTCTTTATCTTGCCCATCATCCTCTTTCTTTTGTTTCCAAAATTTTGTAGCTTCTTTCTTCTTTATTTCTGGACCATTTACCTTCTGGTTCGATTTGGATGGTTCTACAAAACCACTTCTACAAAATCTTGCCATATGTCCATAGTTATTGCAGTTATAACAAACAATATCTTCAACATAGTTCAATAAAGGAGCAAAGGAGTTGTAATTTCTATTTGGGAATCCATACACACCTTTGTTCTTTATATTGTTGTCTCTCACCCATATTCTACAATCTATTGCTTTATGACCAAAATGATTACAATAGAAGCAATAGCCATAGAAAGAATTTTCAAACCTGGACATGTGAGTATATCTTGGAGGATTTGGTCTTCTAAACTTGTTCTCATCTTTTCTTTCCTTGTAAGAAGTTTTGATCTTCATAAAACTCTTCTCCCTTTTCAACTCTTTATTCTTCATAGGTTCCTTGAGTGTCTCTGCATAGGTCTTTCACTTCTCTGTTCTTGTCCTTTTCGACCACTCTATACCTTTTGTGTTAGCGGTGTCTTGTCTTTCCTTATATCCAAGACTAGTCTTGTCAGATGTTGACTTTTGTCAGTTCAGAATTTCATCTAGTACATCATACTTTTCTCGAATTTTAGATTACTTGTAACTTTGGCATTTTCTTTTCGAAGTCCTTTCTCAAAGCAATGATCTCTAACTCACGCTTTTCGCGATCTTCTTCCTTAGTCCTTAGCTGATTTCTTAATTCTTCTTCAACTCGTTTTGCTTCTTCAATTTGGGTTTTTAGATCCACAATCATCTTTCCTGATTCTTCAAGAGATTGTGATATCTTAGCTTCAAAGTTATGATTTTCTTCTTCATACTTTAGGAGTTGTAACTTATGTTTCTGATTTTTCTTTTTAAGAGCTTTCAACTCTCCCAAGGCACAAATAAGTTCCTCTTCAGGATTCACTTCACCTTTTTCTTCCGTGTCTTCATCTCTTTCTAAGTCATCTTTTACAGCCATGAACGATATTTCTTCATTATCGCTATCTAAGTCACTTATCCCACTTTCTTCAAATGATCTACTACTTCATTTTGAATATAAGCTTTTCTTTTGCTTTCCAAATCTTTTCTTGCCTTTGCTTTGCTTGAATTCCCTTTTGAATTTAGGTTTGCTTTCCTCATCATCGCTATCTTCTTTCTCTGGACACTTAGCCACAAAATGACCAATTTTACCACAATTAAAACATTTAAATGGTAACTTACCTTTGTACTTTCCAGATCCTTTCTTTAACTTTCGAATGAACAAGGCTTCTTTCTCATCTTCTTCGTTGTTTGAGTTCTCATTCGACTCAGGGTCTTTGATTTTCTCTTTCTTTGAGACTTTGAATGCAGCTTCCTTCTTTGATGGTCTATTTGACTCAGTCCTCATTTCATACGCGGTCAGTATTCCATGTAGTTCATCCATGCTCAACTTATCAAGATCCTTCATTTCTTCAATGGCAGACACCTTAGCATCAAATCTTGATGGTAGAGATCTTAGAATCTTTTGAACGATCATGGATTCTTCAATATTTTCGCCTAACCCTCTTATAGCGTTAACAACCTCATCCACACGAAGTAGATAGGCAGCAACATTCTCCTCATCCTTCATTTTAAGGCTCTCAAATTGTCTCCTATGGGTTTGAAGCTTAGCCCTTTTAACCTTATCATCACCTTCGTAGATAGTTCGAAGTTTGTCCCATATCTCCTTCACCATGTAACATTGCATTACTTTAACAAACTCAAATTCTAACAGGCCACATAGGATTGCATTCATCGCCTAGGCATTGTTTTCAAAAGCCTTCTTTCCAGCTTGATCTGTTGGTGGAACTGATGGGATTGTATATCCAGCTATTACTGATTGCCAAATATCAAACCCTAGTGCCATTAGATATGTTTTCATTCTTATGCTCCAAAATGCATAATTTTTTCCATCAAACAATGGAGCCTTGTTTGAAGAAAACACTTCTTGTACTTGATGAGTAGCCATATGTGCTTCTGAGATCTACCATCCAATTGTTAGATTGTTCCTGAAGGCACTCGCTCTGATTCCAATTCTTAGGCACAAGATAATACTAAGAGGGGGGGGTGAATCATTATTATGATATTTTTAACTAACACTTAATCTCATAACCGTAATCACAATTAATCAATTTCACTGTGAATATATCAAAGCAATCAATAAATGCAAAGCAAACCAACGCAATGCAAATACACACAGATTTAATTGGAAACTCTTTCAGGAGAAAACCACGGAGAAAATCTTCTTTATTATATTTCTCAAATGTTTGTAGGCACCAACCTACAGGAGACACCAATCCCCAATTTACAATTTTGCAGGCACCAACCTACAGAAGCACCAACCCCTTCGAATTCATGAGCACCCACTCACAGGAGCACCAACCCCTTTTCAAAAATTCCTCTTACCACCGTGGACTTGTTGCTTCTTCAACGAGTGATGGTTTTCTTATTTGGATCTACACTTCACACTTTTATTTTCGGAATCTGTTGAACTTAAAGGAAGGAAGTCAAAACAAAATTCATACCTCTTCATGGGTAGAATCAACATCATTCTTCTCTACAGCTGCAAATTCATCATAATTGCTCCCCCTTTCCCATTTTCCTAAAGTTCATTCATGGAACCATGGGTTAGCAATATATACAAAAGAAAATCAGAATTCTTATCAAACTTAGGATGCCTCAAACAAGCCATGTTAGAATTTTCCCCCGCTTCATGCCAACTCATCAAATTCTTTCCCTTCTATAAGCAAAGAGAGTAAAAATCAAAACTGAAATCCTTACATTCATCTTTTTTGAATTTCAAGGGTTCACTTGGATTTCAAGGATGTGAACAATCTACGCAACTCTGCACACAATAAACTTCAAAACTTACATTCACCATATCCCAAATATGGTTGTAGTTGTACCTATGCAATTTCTTGTTCCAAATCAGCATTATAGTGGCCAGAAACTCTTCTAAAATAGTGACAAACAATCCCTCTTTGATGGTAGGTGAAAACCTCTTTCCCCTTGTGATCGAAAACACTTTGGTGATTGTCTTAAAAGGGGTTAACCAATTGTTTCTTATGTGCACAGTAGAAAAAAGAATGAAATAACAACGGTCATCCCTCAAACTCTTCCTAAAAATCAACAATATGGGGACTGAAAAGGCTTTAACAACATCAAAAAACTGAAAATTACTCCTGTGTCTGGCTGAGGCTGCTTGTATGGCTACAAATGCAATGTTGAGCAAACTGAAAATGTTGATAACAGCAGTATGAATTTTTATGACAACATGCCTTGAATCCCATATAATAAGATTTATACTATTTACATCGGTTCCACCGATTTCCAGTTGAATTATAATGTATAGGGCAGCAAGATAACATCTATCTTATTCACTTCTAAATGTAATATCTATGAAATCAACATCCACTTTGAAAATCTCCCATTTTTCAAGTCATAATTAATTAATGCAAGTTGATATCCTTTAATCCACTCCCCTTGCATTAAAGGGATTTATTTGGGGAAAATCAACTTTCTCTTGTGCATTTAAATTAATATTGATTTATCTTGGGCAAGTCGAATTAATGAAGGGCGAATCGATTTATTCTATGATCCAATTAATTATTATTTGAGGGTAAATCGATTTATTTGGGCAGGTCAATTTCTATATGTTGCTTTTAATTCCTCTTGCATTTAATTCAAATATAAAATTGGAGGGAATTAACATTTGAATTGGAGTTTGACTTTTCAGGCCATGAAGACTATTTTAAATTTAAATCTCTCCCATCTAGAGATTGGCGCCAACATTAGAGGGAAAGCATTGGAGATTCAAATTGCAAAATCTATAAAAGGAGAAGAGTGTCCCATTTGAAGGCATGTTGATGGTTTGATAAACTTATTTTAATGTTTGAAGAGGGATGTATGCTCATTTGTGATCACAAAACAAAGGTGTTCTTCAACACCACCATTTTGTGGAGTGCGTGAGATCCTTCCAAGCTCTGCATTGATAATTATTGTATGATATAATTTATCTATGTGAAACGCCCTTATTGGAAGCATATGTGCATGGTTTTTTTAGAGTTATTGAAGAATTTTATGGTGATTATAATCTGTTGCTGCTGTTGATTAATTCTAGATCAAATCGACTTGCATTGAAGGCATTTGGAGTGTGTTTTAGTGCATTTTGAAGGGGGTTTGATATATAATCTTTTATTGCATATTTTTCCAAATCTAATGCACATGTTTTGATAAATTTTGGACTCTTAAACACTGTTGGAATTTATCTAGAAGAAATCGACTGGGTTATGATAATTTAACATCATATTTTGGAAGTGTTTGGGTTTTTCTTCATGCTGCTGCTTTTAGATATTTATTTCAAATCTGTGGAGTGATATTTGGAGGGTTTGAAAGCAATAACAAAGGCTGGAATTTATTTATATATTTTTCCTAACCTTAAGCGACTTGGTTTCAGTTTTGAGAATCAGTTTTAAGGGGGTTTCATGTGCAGAAAAATCATATTTATAACTCATTGGAAAGATAAAAAATATTTGCTATCATTTGCATTTCGTTTCATAGAAAAATATTGAGTTTTGGAAAGTTATTAATTTTTGAAGTTTCAGCTGGTTTTGGTGCATAAAAATTATTTTCACCGCTGCAAATTATTTTCTGATTTAGGAAAGATTAAATTCTAACTAGCTTTCCCATCTAACCCACCACCTTGGCTCACTACAGCCCCATTTGGGTTGCATACAAGTTGACATTGGGTTATTTGAGGTCTATCGACACTAAAATTTTCCTCCGTAATTTCTATTTCATTAATGTATGTATTAGGAATAGGATGTTGTTAAGTATAATTAGTAGTAGCGTCCGATAGAAGATAACGGCGCTGTCAGTACGACGCCGCCAATAATGTATAGTACGGCAATAGTCAAAAGTACAATAGGAATGTTGTGGTAAAAAGTAAATAGTTGTCGTAAGTGGTCCAGTAATGTTAAAATGTCAAAGTTGGGGTAAGTAGAGAAGTAGAGTCTACATGATTAGGAATTAGAAATATTATATTGGTAATAAGGACAAGGAGTGAGGTCATAAATATTTTGTGTATTTTATTTGTAAAAAGTCTAAAAATGTGGAACCCATGTGAAATGATAAGGTTTATCTTATCTTAAAAGATAAGCTTACATGTACAGATATGAGTTAAGGTATGGAATATGATTCGTCAGAGTGGATTTCTTATCCTATCTTACAGATAAGATGGATAAGCCTGGAAGTTCTATAAATAAAGAGGCCACCCCCCTCATTTAGTATAGAAGGAAGTAGTGAGAAATATTGTATGAGTAAGTGTGTAAAGGAAGCCATCAGTTTAAAGGTGTGTTGAAGAAGCCATTAAGAGGTGTAATTGTGAAGTTTCTCCCATAGTATTGGTGGAAGGCAAGTGAAGTCAATAACACTTGAAGTACCTCATGGGCGAGATTGTAACAATTTCATGCTAATATTATAATTTACTCTGATATTTCAGATTTATCATCATTCATTTTTATCATAGTCTATGGTATTCTTGTGTTATGTTTGTTGTTGTGTTTCCAGATTACATCCACCAAACTAAAGGCTGTGCATTAGTAAATAATCATAGCACGAGGAGTCCCCGGTGAAGAAATATCATAGTGCCGGATTGGTGATGACTTTTTGGTTCCGTTGCCGGGACCATTCCTCGTTAGTGGATTTTCTGGAGAGATATTCTCACTTAGTCAAAAATCAATTGGAGGGTAACCTTGTTTTTACTGTGCATAGTAGTTACCATGGTAAAGTCATTTTTGCCGTGAATAGTAGTTACCATGGTAAAGTCATTTTTGCTGTGAATAGTATTTACCACAGTAAAGTCACTTATTACTGTGAATAGTATTTACCACAGTAACTTCACTTTTTACTGTGAATAGTGTTTACCACAGTAAAGTTAGTTTTTACCGCAATAAATCAAGTTTTAGCATAGTTTACCGTGGTCATTTTTATTTTCTATTATAGTGATTTCAATTATTTGTGCACATAAGTCTTGTTGATTGTACTTGTGGGTTGGTATTTCACTGTGGTTACTTTTGAAAATGGGGAAGATTCTTGTTTTTTCAGTCCAATCTAATGAAGATGCTTCCTCTTTCATTCAAGAATTTAAACGATCTTGCATTTGTAATGGCCTTATAAGAAGGGAATAATGGACTGAATTTTTTTCTACCTTTTTGGATGGTTCCGCCCTTAGGTGGTTTGAAACACTAGGTGATAATGTGAAAAACTCATGGGATTTATTAACTGAAAGTTTTCTTGAAGAATTTGGTGAACAACAGAGATATGCAGATCTCATGATCGATATCACAAAGCTATCCCAAGGAGAGAAGGAGAAGATAAGGGATTATTATGCTCGTGTTCTAGAGCTAAGGAGGAAGCTCGATGCCCAGATCCAGAAGAAAGGATTAGCGGATGGGTTGATGAATGGCGTGGATAATCTCCTATGTAAGCACTTCATTCTTGGGATGAAGCCAAAGATCAGACAACGAGTGAAGTATGACCGCCCAGCTACCATTGAACAAGCAAAGGAGATTGCAAGAAGGCAAGAAGAAAAGCATGGAAGAGGAGCCTAAAGAAATTGTTGCTTAAGTAGAGCCTACACCAGCACCTTTGGTCCAGAATCCACAACCACTCTCGATGAGCACAAATCTTTCTCCTAGTACATCTACTGAGTATGAAGATCTACTCAAAAAGATGGGTCAGTTAACTATTAATCTTCTTCAAGGAAAAGAATTTAGTTCTCAGGGAGGAGATAGAGGTCCAAAAAGAAATATTTCTGAAGTTGTATGTTATGGTTGTTATAAAAATGGTCATTATAAGTATAATTGTCCAGATAGAGCTTCTACATTTGGTAAAGAAGATAATGATAAAGGAAAAGTACCTTTGAATTCTTTTGATGTAGTAGATAAGAGCAAAAATAATGAAGTAGATGTGTTTGTAACAAAAAGAAAGAAAGAAAAAGATAATCAAGATGGAAATGATCCTAAGAAGATGAAAGGAGAAACTAGTAAGAAACATAGGAGAATAAAGTTGGGTGTGCAGGATTTTTTGATTTCGCAGGGGCAAGGACCATACTCCATCTTGGAAGATCTGTCCAAAAGGCCTGCAAATATTACATATGGTCAACTCTTGGCTGTCTTCTGAGAAGAGGCGAGAGCTGCGAAGTGGACTCAATGCTCGACGAAGGAAGGAGGTTGAGGTCCCTGTTTTGGAGGCTGAGGCGGATCCCTATGCTCCACAAGCTAAGGTATTATGTAATGGTATTTCAATTCATGATGTCTTAGTTGATGGAGGTGCTGCAGTTAATGTAATGACCGAGCCTGTAATGAATATGTTGGGTTTAAAAATTGATCGCCCTTCAACACTTCTGTTAAGGTCATTAAATAAGGGAAAAACTAAACCAGAAGGTGTAATTTCAAATGTGGCAATATCTGTTATGGGTGTTGTATGTGTGGTAGACTTTCAGGTGATGAAAAATGGTACTATTGCGTACCCAATGTTGCTAGGAAGACCATGGCTAAGGTGAGTTCATGCAAGAAACTACTGAAATGAAGGTTTTATGACACTGGGCGTGGTAGAGAGGGTGAAGATAAACGTGATCCCTCGACATCATAAAGCAGAACCTGTGGATTCAAGTGATGAAATTGATGATTGGACATCCTCTGATTACTCTAGTACCAGTGAAGTGGACACTGAAGATGAAGAAAGTGAGGTTGATGTTTCAGTCATGGATATCCTTCCATTCACACCAACTCATGACCCCATAAAATTATCTGAAGAAGAAGTTGATGATCGTCTCCAACAAATAAAGATTGGTGATGCTATGATGGAGAGTGAAAAGGAATCCTACCTCCAGCTCTTTCGAAGGTACATACACATATTCACTTTTGATTACAAAGAACTCCGTCAAGTAAGTTGGGTAGAACATTCTATTGAGCTGGTAGATGGTGCTAAGCCTATAAAGCAAATGTCATATAGAATGAATCCTAATTTTTCCAAGACTGTAAAAGAAGAAATAGATAAGTTGTTTGATGCAGGATTCATATTTGTTGTGGAGAATTCAGAATGGGTTTCTCCCATTGTGATCTCAATAAAAAATAATGGGAAGCTACACATTTGTGTTGATTACAGGAAGCTCAATAAGGTAACAAAGAAAGATCATTACCCTCTTCCATTCTCAGATCAGATCTTGGACGAAGTAGCTGGCCAGGAGTGTTATAGTTTTGCTGATAGATACAGTGGATACAACCAAAGTCCGTATAACGGCTAAAGATCAGCTGAAGACCACGTTCACCACTCCTTGGGGAACGTTTGCTTATAGAGTTATACCTTTTGGGTTGTCTAATGCTCCAGCAACATTCCAACGTTTGATGAATAGGGTGTTCGAACCCTAAATTAGGAACTTCATCAAAGTATTTCTGGATGATTTTTGCATATATGGAAGCAAGATGGACCACCTGCACCAGATGGAGATAGCATTTCAAAGGTTAGATGAAGCACAAGCCTCACTAAACCCTACAAAGTGTATCTTTGAATGTTCTAAAGGCGTTTTGTTAGGGAATGTTGTATCCAGAGATGGTATTGGTACTGATCCTGATAAAGTTTCAAAAATCAAAGAATTACTTTTTCCTATGAATAAAAGTAAGTTGAAATCATTTTTAGGCCATGTGGGTTACTATAGAAGGTTCATCAAGAATTTCTCAAAGATTGCACAGCCACTAACCCAGTTCTTGAAGAAGGATGTTACTTATGAACCAAGAAATAAGGCGCATGAAGCTTTTGGACAACTGAAGGAAGCCCTGGTGTCTTCACCTGTTTTAAAGAATCCAGATTGGAGCAAGCCATTCATTGTGTACACTGATGCCTCAGATGCAGCACTAGGAAGTACTTTGAGCAAAAAGGATGAAAATGGGAATGAACATCCAATTTACTTTGGGAGCAGACAAATGAGCAGTGATGAGGTAAATTATACTGTAACTGAAAAAGAGGCTCTAGCTATCATTTTTGCTGTAAAGAAGTTTAGAAATTACTTGCTAGGACAGAAATTTATAGTTGTAACAGATCATCAGGCTCTAAAATATATTATCAATAAGCCTAACCCATCAGGGAGGATAGCAAGATGGATAATTTTGCTACAAGAATTTGAATTTGATATTATAGATAGGCCAGGAAAGAAGCATGTCAATGCAGATGCACTCTCTCGAGTCTATGATGGTTTAGGATCATCTTGTGATGATGATGATTTCCCCGATGCAGCATTGTTATCCCTTGACACAATCCCTAGTGAATACATAGATATTTGGAATTATCTGAATGAATTCAAGTTTCCTGATGGTGCCAATGCAAAGACTAAGAGAAAGATTACTCAAGCCAGTCGTCCATATTCTATTATGCATGGAGTATTATTTCGAATAGGACATGATGGACAGTACAAGAGGGTAATTGGACGTGATCAAGGGAAGGAGCTGCTAGAAGAATTCCACAATGGTACATGTGGAGGGCACTTCTCTTGACAACTTACAGCAAGAAGGATCTTGGATGCAGGTTATCACTGGCCCACTCTTTTTAAAGATTGTTATAATTATTGTAAGACATGTGATATTTGTCAAACACATGGTAATCGTAAGACTTCATTAGCTCCATTATGCCCTATTCTTCCACTTGGTCCCTTTGAAAAGTGGGGAATAGACATTGTAGGTCCACTTCCAACTACCTCACGCCAAAATAAGTATATTGTAGTTGCCACATATTATTTAACCAAGTGGGTTGAAGCTAGGCCATTGAAAACAGTTTCCATGGACGAAGTGGCAAGGTTCATATATGAACGCATTGTCACCAGATTTGGTTGTCCATTAGAAATTGTAACAGATCAAGGAAGCCACTTCATTAATGAGGTGGTAAAAGCCCTAGTCAATAAGTTTTCTATTAAGCACAGGAAGGCAACAACATACAAGCCAAGCACAAATGGACAGGTGGAACGAACAAATTTTGTGTTGTGTCAAATTCTAGCAAAAGATGCAGCCTTGCAGGTACATAAATGGGATAAGAGGATTCATACAGCATTGTGGGCATATAGGGCAACATCAAAGTCAGCAACTGAATACTCCCCATTTCAATTGGCTTATGGCATTGATCCAGTTCTTCCTATTGAGTTTGATATTCCCACGGTCAGAGTAATGGAAAATGAAAGAATCGATGAAAGTGATTCAGTAAAAGAAAGGTTGGTACATCTTCATTTGCTAGAGGAAATGAGGGAAATCGCTAAGGATACAAGCTATAAGAAGAAAATGAAGCAGAAGGAATACTTTGATCAAACGATCCGGTGGTCTCCATTTCATGTGAATGACTTGGTTCTAGTATATGATTCCAGATACAAAAAAAAAGACAGAAAATTTCTTCCAAAATGGATGGGGCCCTACAAAATAGCAGCTGTGCATGAAAATGGTACGTACCGACTGGAGGAATTGGATGGCACTCTCATTACGAAATGGGTCAACTACGATAAGTTGAAGATTTTCCAAGCACCAGAAAAGTCTACTCCGAGGACGGAGTAGAAGCTAGGAAGGGGGAAGATGTCGACACTAAAATTTTCCTCCGTAATTTCTATTTCATTAATGTATGTATTAGGAATAGGATGTTGTTAAGTATAATTAGTAGTAGCGTCCGATAGAAGATAACGGCACTGTCAGTACGACGCCGCCAATAATGTATAATACGGCAATAGTCAAAAGTACAATAGGAATGTTGTGGTAAAAAGTAAATAATTGTCGTAAGTGGTCCAGTAATGTTAAAATGTCAAAGTTGGGGTAAGTAGAGAAGTAGGGCCTACATGATTAGGAATTAGAAATATTATATTGGTAATAAGGACAAGGAGTGAGGTCATAAATATTGTGTATTTTATTTGTAAAAAGTCTAAAAATGTGGAACCCATATGAAATGATAAGGTTTATCTTATCTTAAAAGATAAGCTTACATGTACAGATAAGAGTTAAGGTATAGAATATAATTCGTCAGAGTGGATTTCTTATCCTATCTTACAGATAAGATAGATAAGCCTGGAAGTTTTATAAATAAAGAGGCCATCCCCCTCATTTAGTATAGAAGGAAGTAGTGAGAAATATTGTATGAGTGTGTAAAGGAAGCCATCAGTTTAAAGGTGTGTTGAAGAAGCCATTAAGAGGTGTAATTGTGAAGTTTCTCCCATAGTATTGGTGGAAGGCAAGTGAAGTCAATAACACTTGAAGTACCTCATGGGTGAGATTGTAACAATTTCATGCTAATATTATAATTTACTCTGATATTTCAGATTTATCATCATTCTTTTTTATCATAGTCTATGGTATTCTTGTGATATGTTTGTTGTGTTTCCAGATTACATCCACCAAACTAAAGGTTGTGCATTAGTAAATAATCATAGCACGAGTCCCCGGTGAAGAATTATCATAGTGCCGGATTGGTGATGACAGGTCGATTTAGGAGGGTTTGCTCTTCTAAATTCGATTAGAAATCATTTATTTTCAGATTCAATTAAAATATCCCGCAAGAGGATATTACAGTGGTATCAGAGCTTCTTTTTTCTATTCATTTGAGTCATTTGTGAATGCAGGGCAATAAGGAATTTATATATTACAAAAGGAGGAATAAGAGAGCCATGGATGGAGCATTCACTTCGGATCAAGTGAAGTTCTTACAAGAGTTAATGCAAGAGTGTGGAAAAGAACTTCAAAAATCCATGACTGAGCAAATGTCCAAGCTCATCAAGGATGCTTTAGGAAAGGATAAATCTACAAGCTCCAATGCAGAGAGCTCAAGTAATGGAGAAGGTGGCTCTACACAAGCCACACCTAAATTTTTCAAAGGTGTCTTCTTGCCTAGGGAGACCAATGGAGGAGAAGAAGAAGAGCCCACATTGGCGGAGTTGATTGATGCTCAAAGGCTTGAGTATGGTTCCTTGAGCCAAGCTACAAGGGACATGTTGGGATTTGATGAGTTTTGTGCACTCAAGTTGGGCAACAAGTCAAAGAAGTTCAATAAGCAACCACATAAGAACCTTCAACAAAGGTTGGGAAAGGTCTCACTTCCTAACTTTGATGGTTCTAGCACTATTCCGGTAAGAGCGTGGTTACAAAAAATAGAGACTTACTTCTCCCTTAATCCCATGCATGAGGAAGAAGCCCTCAAGTTTGCTACACTTCACTTGGAGGGCATGGCACATGAAAGGTGGTTCCATGGGATGCACACACAAGGGCATGATCTATCTTAGTGATCATCAAATCAGGGTAAGGGAAGAGAATGTGCACAAAATAGGTTTTAGATGTCATTTTGGGCATTTTGAGTTCTTGGTTATGCCTTTTGGATTAACTAATGCACCGGCTACTTTCCAATCTTGCATGGATCATGTGTTTAGCAAATATTTAAGGAAGTTTGTGCTAGTGTTCTCTGATGACAATCTTGTATATAGCAAAACTTGAGAAGAGCATATGATGCATTTAGATTTGGTTTTATCTACTTTGGGGCAGCATTCTTTCTTTGCCAAGAAATCTAAGTGTGAATTTGGTCTTAAGGAGATTGGATCTTTGGGACATGTTATTAGTGCTAACGGTGTGCAAGTTAACAAGCAAAAAATTGCACTCCCACCTCTCTCACACAATTGAGAGGATTTTGTGGTCTTTGTAGCTACTATAGAAGATTTGTTAAGGGTTTCTCATGATTTGCAACTCCTTTGATAAATTTGACCAAGAAGGGGGCCTTCAAATGATCCGAATCAGCCCAAGAAGCCTTCGAAAGGATGAAAGAGGTAATGGGTTCTTGTCCGGTACTTGCAGTTCCAGATTTTTCTATGTCTTTTGTGGTGGAATGTGATGCTTCCGATGAAGGTATAGGGGGTTGTCCTAATGCAAAATAAACACCTCATTGCTTTTGAAAGTAGAAAATTGAAGGATCATGAGAAAGAGTATACTGTGTATGATAAAGAAAAGTTGGCAATCATGCATGCTTTGAACAAATTTAGACAATACTTGGTATGTGGCAAGTTCATTATCAAATCTGATCATAATAGTTTGAGATTTTTCCTTAATCAGAGAGAATTGAATGACAGGCAGCAAAAATGGGTGAGTAAGGTGCAAGCTTTTGATTTTGACATTGAATATGTGAAGGGGAAGAATAATGTGGCAGAAGATGCACTTTCTAGAAGGCCATATGAGTTGGAAAAAGAATTGGAACAACCATGTGTTCAATTGCTTGAGGACAAGCAATCTTGGAAGGGGAGGACTGTAATGTCCCCTTTTTCAAGTTAGAATTAATTAATGCAAGTTGATATCCTTTAATCCACTCCACTTGGATTAAAGGGATTTATTTGGGAAAAATCGACTCTTGTGCATTTAAATTAATATTTATTTATCTTGGGCAAGTCGAATTAATGAGGGGCAAATTGATTTATTCTATGAGTCAATTAATTATTATTTGAGGGTAAATCGATTTATTTGGGCAAGTCGATTCCTATATGTGCTTTTAATTAATATTTAATTCCTCTCTTGCATTTAATTCAAATATAAAATTGGAAGGAATTAACATTTGAATTGGAGTTTGACTTTTCAAGCCATGAAGACTTTAAATTCAAATCTCTCCCATCTAGAGATTGGCGCCAACATTGGAGGGAAAGCATTGGAGATTCAAATTGCAAAATCTATAAAAGCAGAAGGGTGTCCCCTTTGAAGGCATGTTGACGGTTTGATAAACTTATTTTCATGTTTGAAGAGGAATGTATGCCCATTTGTGATCACAAAACAAAGGTGTTCTTCAACACCACTTTTTTGTGGAATACGTGAGATCCTTCCAAGCTCTGCATTGATAATTATTGCATTATATAATTTATCTATGTGAAGCGCCTTTATTGGAAGCATATATGTGCATGGTTTTTTTAGAGTTATTGAAGATTTTTATAGTGATTATAATATGTTGCTACTAATTTATTCTAGATCAAGTCAACTTGCATTGAAGGCATTTGGGGTGTGTTTTAGTGCATTTTGAAGGGGATATGATATCTGATCTATTATTGCATATTTTCCAAGTCTAATGCACATGCTTTGATAAATTTTGGGCTCTTAAACACTATTGTAATTTATCTAGAAGAAGTCGACTGGGTTATAATAATTTAACATCAAATTTTGGAAGTGTTTGGGTGTTTATTCATGTTGCTACTATTAGGTATTTATTTCAGATCTGTGGAGTGATATTTGGAGGGTTTGGAAGCAATAACAAAGGCTGGAATTTATTTATATATTTTTCCTAACCCTAAGCGACTTGGTTTCAGTTTTGAGGATCAATTTTAAGGGGATTTCAATGTGTAGAAAAATCAGATTCATAACTTATAGGAAAGGTAAAAATATTTGCTATCATTTGCATTTTCGTTTCATGGACAAATATTGAGTTTTGGTGATGTTATTAAATTTTGAAGTCTCGGATGGTATTGGTGCATAATAATTATTTCCACTGCTGCAAATTAATTTTTGATTTAAGAAAATTTAAATTCCAGCTAGCTCTCCCATCTAACCCACCACCTTGGCTCACTACAGCCCCATTTGGGTTGCATTGAAGCTGACATTGGGTTATTTGAGGTCGATCTAAGAGGGTTTGGTCTTCTAAATTCGATTGGAAATAATTTATTTTCAGATTTAATTAAAATATTCCACAAGGAAATATTACACACTTTCCTTGGAAGACTTCTAAGAGTGTGTACATGAATTAAGATCTAAAAATCTCTATGATACCACTGTTGTTTTAACACTGAAAGTGTGGTGATTATCTTACCATGTGCATCCCATAGATCTTGCCTTCTTCTAGTGATTCTTTTCATCCTCTTTGCTATAACAACTTGAGGATCTCCACTTTTCATGCCTTGAAGCACAACCTTTTGATCACCAACCTCGAATCTCATTTTCCTAACTTGATAGTTTTGGGTAAATTCACCCAAAGGATGCAACCATTGAATCTCAAGTGTCAAATCCATACTTTCAATACCAACAACATAGAAATCATGACTTACCATGTGTTTTTCCAAGGCGAGCTTGAGTGGTGGGAACCTCGTGGTGCAAGGGATGATGTGGCCATATTATAGCATCTCACCCTTCACAAGGAAGTTTGAATGCACAACCAACTCTATAAGATTTCTCATAGAATTTCTTTCCAACCATCTACACGAAATGAAACACTCACTGGCCATAGTAACATGGAGCCCATTGAAGACTTCCCCTACTTTGTAACTCAAAGGATCTCTAAATTCTTTGCCACTTTGGGTGCTCTTCACTTTATCATCATTTCCACTATGTTGTCCATGATGACACAAATATGAGAGCGACATAGGAGACCAAAAAACTAAAATGCGATTTCCAATATCATACCTTCGGCTATCCTCGGCTTGTCCATATTCTTTTTCCACCTTGACTTCTTCCATAATTTGTTGGCATATGCATGAAGCCTCTTTGTGGTTCTTATTCAAGTCATAAATGCCCTCAACTTGACTCTTACGAGTTGTTGTCATAAACAGACCACCAAGCTGACTGGTATCATGTTTCTTTGAGAAATGGGGTCCAACCATCTCTTTCACTTCCCGTTCTTGCTCATCACCCTTCTTTTCAACCCTGGATTCATCACATGCTGAAAAACTATCAATATTAATCAAACAATGATCAATAATTACCTCATAATCATGACTATCCGGAACAATAATGGGATTAAGGGCTGAAACTTCATCTTTTATAGCTCCATCACTTTCAAAGTGGAGATCTGATTTTTTTCCAGCATGTGTGACTGTTGAAGCTCAAACATTTGTCATGTGGACTTGAGAACCCTCTACCTTCAAGCCCTTCTTTATGCAGAGTGTCCGTACTCTTGAGTGTGGGTTCCTTATGTAGGGTTGACCCCTTCCTTGATGCTTGGGGTTTTGAAACTGTGCCAATTCCAACTCTTTCTGTTTCCAACTTCACAAACACTACAAAAGGTAGGGAATCGCATATCTTCTCCGGAAGAGCTCTATACTCTTCATACCATGTACCGATGTTGCTCACTTTGAATGGCTGGGAATCATTAACTTCCTTTAAAGAGACTCTTCCACCATTAGAACCATGAATGATATGGATCAGCCGGGCCATTGTGTTGGTCAATCTATCTTGCCCAACAATAAGCTTATCAAACTTGGCTTCCTGAGGATCATGGTTAACCAGATTATCCTCCTCTCTTGGCTAGTCTGCTTTCCTTCTTTGACAGTATAGAAAATCCTTGTTGCCTTCTTCCATGGAAAACCTAGGCTGGGAAGATCGAAGCTCTGATACCACTGTAATGTCCCTTTCCGGGATTTTAACTGAAAAAGGAGGAAATCAAACAAACCCCAATATAACAGCAAACTAAAATTTATGATAACTAAAAATCAGCAGTGCGATTTTTATAAAAGCTGTCCAAAAATGAAGGAAAATCACTTGAAACTCATCAAATCATCTAACCAAAATATAGATGGCTAATTTAGGATGAATCTAAACCATTTTCCAATATGAAATTTGAATGAAAACACATCTAGAAAATTAATTAATTGCAGCAGAAGTAACGCTCAAAGAAATTATGAAACGAAGGGTTTCCAAACCCCAAATTCCACAAATTATGATTGTTTCCAACATTATAAAATATGTCAAATCTAATTATAAAAGAAAATCTGAATTTCGTGCCCTAGAAGGAACCTAGATGCTAACAAACCCTAGTCGCTCCAACTAGGAAGGGCTCATAAATACATGCAAACACTTGTAGATATCTTCTTTTATCCTCTAATGGCCAAATCTACAAAAGGTCTTCAAGATGACTTCACTTCAACCAAGAATGGAGGGTTTTCGTTCTCCAACCAGCCACAAGAAAGGTTTTCATCCTTCTTGGAAAACCCACACAATTGGATTTTCGCCCAAAAGTGGGATGACAATGAACAAACAACCCAAAGATCAAGTTTAAGATAAAATGCGCCAAAATAGATGATGAAAATGAAGTCTTTAATCTCTTTTTATATCCCTCCTTTAGCGCCAAAAGCCAAAATAGGACCGACCTCATAAAGCTTCTTTAGGGCTTTTTAAATTTTTTTTTTAAACTCTTCCATCCAAGCCCACATGCCTAATAGAGAAAATGTTAAAAAATTAGCAAGAGAATAATGAAATGGGAATGCAATTCCTTCCCTTTCTCATTCAACTTCATTGCCACGGAAAGGGAATGGCAAGAAGTCCATTATTAGACTCTTAGGTTGAAAAAAGGGACATTACACTATGAGAGAATCTCAAAGGGAAAGTAAAAGAGAAATGCAACATGTATTGAGGGAATCTCAAATGGAAATGCATGAAGCATTGACAGGCTCAATCATGGACTTTGCAAAGGCTCTACATGGGAATAATATATCAGGTAACCAAGGTGCCACCAACAATGGTGAAGGAAGCTCATCGGGCCAAGCAAAGATATCCATCAAGCCTTCACATCAAATATTCAGAGCCAAGTTTTTTCAAAGAGAGGAACAACCAATTGAGGTAGATACCCCCAGTGATGTTGAAGACATAGAGGCATGGGATAAAGAATATGCAGCCCTCAGTTTCAGGGTGAGAGATATTGTCTTTCAGGGACTTTTGTCAAGTGAAGAATAGCAAGGGCACAAAAAAAAAATAGGAGAGTTCAACAAGAGCAACCAAGGAGAGACATACAACAAAGATTGGGTAAGGTAACTCTTCCTTCTTGTGATGGTTCAAATAAATGTTCAGCTAGATCTTGGTTACAAAAATTAGATACATATTTATCATTGAATCCAATGTATGAGGAAGAAGCCCTTAAATTTGCAACCTTGCATTTGGAGGGAGTTGCACATGAATGTAATATCCCTCTTATGGAATATATGGGAAATGGCAATCAAAAAATAATATGTCACTCAAAACTGATTAGAACACTGCTACAATTAATTAAACCCAGCTTGTGCATTCAATTAGATGGCTCAATAAACCCAAGGAAGGGGTTTAATGGCCTCAAAAGAATAACACAAATTGGCAACTCTTGCCTAAGGCAAGTAAACTCAGAGATCTTCACAAATCAGATTCAAACTTGTATAAAATCAAACCCCAATTTATCAATACAACCCACTATTATTGAGCTATTCAAACAAGCATGACTCAGCTGTAATGAAACATGTAGAACCTCCAAAACACGTGCCAAGCCCAAGCAATTCACTTCAGCAGTACTCAGAATTGTATAATGGATGTATTGTCATGAGAAGAGATAGATATTACTCTTGAAACTCAAATCCAGACCTCCTACAAGTCGTTGACATATATATATAAAATCTGATCTTAACTTTTAGATATACAACACTGTAATTTACTTTATCAAGCATGGTAAGCACTTGCTGGCTATGCCAAACACCCTCAGTCCAGATCGCTGTCAAAAAGGGAGCTAAATACAGTAGATCACACACCAACTCGAGTAGCCATAGATCAGATCATAAACAGTCATGTGAATCTCTATCAAAGAGAGTTCGACCCAACATAATTATGCAAAATCGTTGCACCATAATTATAAGATGATGTCGCTGTTCATAATACTCGAAATATGCACTACAAATCTGCCAGAACTTCCCAGATTAGATCATTGTTTTATCACCTCAGTTGAGCATGGATTCCTTTGCAAGGAACGCTATGTGGTTTATCTGAACAATCTTCTACAGGTTGCTGCCATACATGACTCTAAAACACTTCTCAAACCATGCCAAATACCAATCAATCTATAACAAAAACACTATAACCAGACACCAATCAATATGCAGATTTATGGAAGGTTACTCAATGACATATTGACTTGAAACGAGTAGCTAAAACCAATGAGTAAGCACTAAACAGTTCGTTGGTCATCTGTGGCTTCAAACACACATCAAAACATTTAATATTCTCCCCTTAATGAAGTCGTTGTTTAATAAAGTAAAAGCAGATTTACATCATTCAAAAACCAGACCATTTACTCATCAAAACTATCATCAATTTGCCCCAAATGGAATCGCTGCCAAAGGGGATTTAAACATTAGCAAATGTGGTATTTTCCCTCCTCAAAATAGTTGCTACAATAGTGCCTACAGTAATGGCTGCCAAGAGAAAGATGCATTCATGCATAACAAAGATAATATACTTTGCAAAAGATATCTTCAATTAATTCTTCAACAAGAAGAGAGAGATACTTCAACAACGAAAGAGAGAGAGAGCAAACATCAATGGGCATGAATCCCAACTCCAAGCATGGAGTATCAAAATAACTTCATTATAGCATAAGTCTAACAATGATCCTAGCACTCCTTTTATAAGCAAGGAGGGACAAAATTTGTAATCCCTAGGAGAGGGAAAATATTAAATAAAAACAGTTTATCTGTCCTAAGTGTGGCGTTGTCTTTTCTAAGGGTGATTTTATCAATAAAAGTCACCTATTTATTTATTTAATTAATTCCCCATTTAATTTTGTATTTTGGGAATTAAATTAAATAGTCTTCATAATTAAATAATTATTGTTTTCTAATGTCAAATGATAAAAATCACTCTCCAGACAATAATATTTAATTATTTAATAAAATTTTCCCCTTGCAACATCCCAAAGTCTATGGGGAAAAATAGGCTAAGGGTCTTCAAAAATGGGGACAAGCAAAAATAGAAGAGTTCAACAAGAGCAACCAAGGAGAGACATACAACAAAGATTGGGTAAGGTAACTCTTCCTTCTTGTGATGGTTCAAATAAATGTTCAGCTAGACCTCGGTTACAAAAAATAGATACATATTTATCATTGAATCCAATGTATGAGGAAGAAGCACTTAAATTTGCAACCTTTCATTTGGAGGGAGTTGCACATGAATGGCAGTACCATGGATTGATCACATAAAGACATGGTTCCATCACCGCCATTGACGAATTTAGTCAATGTTTGACTGAAAGATTTGATTGAATAGATCCGGATATTAACTTCAGAGAGTTAGCCCAACTCAAGCAAGAGGGATCTTTGGATAAGTATATATTTCATATTTTCAGAGACTTGCAGTGATGGTACCAGATATTAGTGAAAGAAGACTTGTACTATTGTTTATTGAACGTATAGCAAAGCTACTTAGAGGTCTAGTCAAAGCCTTCAGTCCTCCATTGTAATGTCCCTATCTAGGACAAGTTAGGAAATAATATAAATCTGATCACATGTTGCTAGAAAATAATTAATTTCCAAACCCCAACTGCTGCAATTTTCAAAGATTCATATCTTTGGCTAGAGAAGTCCAAATGAGTTGAAATTTTGGATATTGAACTACAAAAATATGAAGAATAATATGCAAAAACTAGATTTCGTACATCCAACACGAAACCCTAATTTTGACCTAAAAAGTGGGTCTCCCAATACATTTAGGGCACCAAATCTACTCCAAAAATTATGAAATCAACTTCTCCTTATTTCTCCTAATTTCTACAATCACATTCAATATTAAATTGACCCCAAACTGCAGATCTTAATTTTATACCAGCAGTTAATCAATAACAATGCACCCAAGACAGCTGAAACTTGGAAAATTCATAACTTGCTCAATACTTCATCTTTTGCCGTGAAATAAAGTGCAGACTAATCTATAATTCAAGAGCTTTCCAAAGATATTAAAATCTGAAATTTATGACAACTGAAACCCCTCCAAAACAACCCCCTAAATCCCCAAACCAGTCACTAAGGTTAGCATAAAACATGTAAATTATTTTCAGCTCTTAGAACCCTTCAAAAACATCCCAAAATGACTACTCACACTCAGAAAAATAAGCCAGCTCAGATCAGATTACAAATATAGCTTGTTCACCCTTAAAACATGCCAAAAGATGTTCAATTCAAGTCACTATAGTTAGAATAAAACCAGCAATAACCAGCAGATCTAAAGTACCATAAAAGTCTTCACAATATTCAATAACATACAGATTTTTCTCTCAATAAAATGCGCCAATACTCTAGACAAGTCGCCAAAGCTAGGAGGCATAAATTATGCACAAAGACACTTCAATACAATGAAACACAATGAATGGAACAAGAGAGTCTTCAATGTCTTCAACAATGGCTTGCAAATGAGAGAGAAAAATGCAAGAACTAGGGCATACATCTCAATACTCCAAGCATGGAATGAAATCTAATGATCGTCCAACATAACCCTCTAAGGAAATGCGACCTCCCTTTTATAGAACTAAGAGGTGCAATATCCATTAAAGACCGACATTTCCCTTTTGGAGGGAAAACATAAACTCACATTAAAATATTTAATACTAAGACTATGTGCACTTTATTTATTTTTTAATTAAATAAATAAAAGTAACTAACCTATGTGCACTTTAAACTAACTAAAGAGACTCCCAATTGTAGCGCTAGGCATGCCAAGGGGTTACAATGCAAATGAAAAATAAATATTAATAATGTCCTGAGAAAGGGGACATTACATCCATCTCTACAAGAAGCTATTAAGAAGTCTTTGGGATTGGAAAGTGCAGTTCCTAAAGGAAAAAATCTGCAACGAACAACATCTTTCGGGCAACAAAAGGACTCACTTGGACAGCCAACGACAACTTCAAACAGTGAGCAAAAGGCACCAGATGTTGGGCAGCAAGGTAATGATTTTCAAGAAAAATATGAAGCAAAAGAATAGATTAAAAACAGCCAAGAAATAGAGGCAAGAAACAAATTGAGGAGGAAAATTTTGTGGTTCGACTGTAGGGACCCATGAACACCCAACCATCGTTGTCGTGTCAAAGGGTCAATGCACTACATTGTAGTAGTTTCAGATGAAGAAGATGATGATGATGTTGATCAGAAAGGAAGTGAAGGACAAAGGAAAACGAAGTGGTTCTCACGGGTACCCCACTTTCTACATTATCTGTACCACCTAGTTTCTATTCATTCCGAGTTGGAGGAGATCTTCATGGGTAAAAGATAACCGTGTTGATAGATAGTGGAGCTACACAACTTCATTGGTCACAAGGATGGGATTGGAGATAGAAGGTTTCAACGTGATAGTGGAGGATGGACACTCACTCTCATGTAACAAGAAGATTCCAGAACTTGAGTTTACCTTAAGAGATCATGAAGTAAGAGATGATTTTTATGTTATTGGCATTGGTGAGATGGATATAGTACTTAAGAGTACAATGGCTACAATCTTTGGGAGAATTCATCCAACATTATCAAAATATGGAATTGAAATTCAACGTGCAAGACAAAGAAGCCGTTTTACAAGGTATGAGGAATGGTACTCCTCAAGTTGTGAAAGCCAAGAGTATGGAAAGTTCCTTCAAAAGAGGGCAGATTGCATGGGATGCGGATTATGTGGTAAGAGGAATATCTTTTATATTGCAGCAATTTTATCATGATGATATTCAGCCTATTCTGATCAAGGATGCTAAGAATTCGATGCAACAAAGCCAAGATGTCATCAAGGAAAAAGGAAATGAAAATCTCAAGGATACCCCAAGGTATAAAAGGAATGATAACATGTCATATTTATCGTTGCATATTCAGATTTATTTTCCTCATGAGAAGCATGATAAGTTAGACGATCAAGTTTGCAAAATGGAGTATGTGGAATCCTTGATCCAAATTCATGTTTATGAGCATCATCAGAACTATGTATTTTGGCAAGAGTTATCTCATTTAATAGGTACAGGATCTAGACTCTTGGAGTGCTACAATATGTTTTATCTCTTGAACATGACACTTGGGCATATGAGTTACAATTGCTTGAGGGCAAACAATTTGGGGAAGGGAGGATTTTAATATCGCCTTCTCGAAAGCAGTTGGTCAAAGACCCTTAGCCTAGTCATTGTTTCCCGATGGCTAAGGGATGAGAAAAAAGGGAAACTAAGTCCTAATAAAGCAAGTTTAAAGTGCATAATGAAATTTTATTATAAGCACTTAAATTAATTTATTAGTGACAATTAAAAAAAAAAAAGTTACTTCATGTTTTTATTTTCCCCTGGACGAAAATGCGACCCATGTGGAGATGAAAATAAACAAGGGGAAACTATTAAATGAGGAAAGAAAGCTGATTGGCCCATTTCTGTGGAAAAGAGGCCAAGAAAAGTTATAAAAGCAAGTTGCCATGTGTCATGTCCCTTTTTCAAGCTAGTTCCAATTGAAGACCTTGGCCCATTTCCCTTCCTCATGGGTACAAGCGAACCAGCTAGAGGAATCTAGAAATGTCATCATGTGCTTCATTTCATGTTCATTTCTTAATTGACATTGTAATTGTTGGTGAGTCTAGCACTCAACAATAAATTAGAAATAGAAGGCTATTGGTGAGCATGTAGGCTCCAAAAATGCCAATTAGAAATTAGAAAGTGTTTTTCTTAAGAGGTCGGCCATCGTTTACATTATCAACCCCCTTATGGTTATAAAAGGTAGGTCGTTTGGCCATTAGAGGATTATGTTATGTGGATTTCTCATTTTTGGTAAATGATTGCTTATTAAGCATTCTTTTCCTCTCTCTCTCAAGGACGAAAAACCCTTTATTGAGGCACTCCCAAGGACGAAAACCTTTGTGGAGAAGTGGCGTGGACGAAACCCCACATTACCCTTTGGTGGATTTCTCCCTATTGCTGATTATAACAGATTTCTGGCCTAAGCGTCTTGCTTGGAGGTGTGTTTTCAAGGGTATTGCTGGTTTTTATGTTATCTCTTTGCATGGTTCGGCTCCCTGTGATTTAAAAAAGGTGAAATCTTCCATTTTATCAATTGTTTGGATGCAAAATATATTTAATTTCAAGTGGTGCGACCTATATGGATATGGTAAATTGGTATGTATGGTGACTTATTGGTAAATCTGAAATTCTCCTCTTGTTCTCTATATTTTATAAAGCCAAGATTCCAAGTTTGGTGAATTTTGGCGATGTTCTATTTTTAGAAAGCTCGGGAAGGTTCACTGGTTAGGGTTCAATACTTAATTAATTTCACATGCACTGTTTTTTTACTGCAATTAATTGGTGATGGTTTTATATTAATTTTGGCACAAGTTTGGAAGGTTTGTTGCAAGGTTTAACCCCATTTTGAAGGGATGTTATCACCGAGGGAATTTTCTGCCTTGGGAAGGGTTTGACGTTCAATTTTGCAGGATCATAACAACAGTGCCTTAAATCTGATTATTGGGAACTTTTTGCCATTTCCTGAGTTCCCCCAAAAAGGGACATTACACCATGCATAGGAGAGGTCATCGTTTTACATCTTATAATTTATGAATATTTGTATAAGCTTGCATGCTTTCCATTTCTGCTTCATTGGACAAAAACCCTTTGTAGCTTGCTTTAGAGAACGAAACCCTTCTTTAGCCTTGGAAGAAGAATGAAAACTCTTCTTCTCTTGTGTTTTCTGTTGAATTCCGGTAGAGTTGAAGGTCAGAGTTGTAGATTTGTGTTGACTCCAGCGAGGGTTTAAAGGTAGAAGCTTGTTGCTGATTTATACCCTTCATGTCCATCTTTTTTACAATGGAGTGACCTACCTTGTGGACATTTATGAGTGATCTAGGGCACAGTTGGACCAGATTTGATTTTTTGTTCCATAATCCTATTTTTAGAAGCCAAGATCAGCTGATTTGAATGTCTTTTGGGCAAAGGAAATTCTATTTTCAGTCATGTCTATAAGTTGTTCATCTATAGATTTATTAATAAAATTTCAGCCCTCTATTTGACCCAAATCTAGTATTTTTCTGAGGTTATTGCATAAATAAAAATAGCTGGTCTGTTTTGATAAAGAATTAAGTGATTTAACTTCAGTTTGTATATTTTTCAACTCCTTATGTAAGTCGCATTTTCCCAATCAAATTCAGATCTACAGTATTTTATCATGTATTCTATTATTTGCTATTCTAGATCAGATTTGTGGTTGTTCCATTTAGGGACATAATTTGTCCATTTGGAGACATTACAGAATTGAATGTGGCTTGCATTCCAATCCCAACTTCTAGAACATCTCTGCAAACACCAAATTATTTGTGCTTCCACCATCAACTACCACTATGCAGCATTTTCCATAGTCTTGCACCTTGTGTGGAACATATGCGCCTCTCACACTGTGACTTGATCTATTCTCCCACAACCTTCAAGACCTTCCTTGATACTATCAGGGCTTCCCCTGCATTTGGTTCTTCTTTCTGCTCACCATTTTCCTTTGCTTGCGCGATATGCGCACTTGAACTCTTCCTCTTCTCATCGTCCTTTCGCAGACACTCATAGGCTTGGTTCTCTACTTTGCCAGAATGAAAACATGTGCCACTAAATCTTCCACCTCGACGTCTTCCTCTCACATAATTCATTCTTCCCTTTTTCATTGACTCTTAGACATTGATTTATCCTTTGCCCTCAAGACATACCAGTACACCTCTTCTACAGTGTACATCTTTTTCAAACTAATCTCATTGTGGATCATCTACCATAGTCCATTTCTGTACCGTGCCACCTCTCGATCCATCTCGCTATGACTATATCAAATAGTGATCTAATAAAACTCCTATGTATACTCTGTCACACTCAACTCATTCTACCACAAGTTTTGTAACTTCTTCAACAAATCCAACTCATAGTCTCTACATACAAATTTCCCTTTTAGTTTTGCAGCCATAAACTCCCATTTGGTGATCTCATCCTTAACCTTTCTATTGCACTCCAACTCAACTTCCTTCCACCATAATGCAACATGTCCTTTCAACTTAGTTTTCACCATCCTTACTTTGCACTCCTTCGCAACCTCATCAAACTCAACTCTTCCATCTTTGTGATCCAATCGATAAGTTCCTCCACATTTAGTGTCCCTAAAAAACAAGGAACTTCCATTTGCATTCCTCCACCAATCTGTGACATAACCTTAAGCAATTTGCCTATTGCGTCATCCACATTCTCTTACAGTTGTCTTGCTCCAACTGCGCTACCCACAAGTGTTTCTTATGCTTTTTTCTCTTCTTTCACATCACTTGTATCACCCTCGAGATGAATCTTCTTCTGTGGTCTTCTTCTACGGTTCTACCACAGTCAATCTGACCTGCATTGTCCACAACATCTCGATAATCTCTTCAAGCATTCCATCTATACTATTATTCGTCACCGCACTCCCTTGCCCTACCCTTTTGGGCGGCATCTCACTTCGCAAGACTTAGATCTACTATCGCAATTTCTTGGGAACTTACGCATACCTTTCACTAGCTCTCCCCTTTTCTCTACCCACCCCGCAAGATGGAGAACTTGAACATCACTTCCCAAAGTTGTGCCTCGCTCTGATACCAAATTACGTAGACAGGTATATGGTGTTCCAATAGGGAATCACCACTCCACGCTTACTTATAGAACTATGCAACAGAATTACACTAATAACCACCATATGGCAAAAACTCACATAGTTATATTCAAAAATATAAATTCTAGAATAATAGAGACCAATCACCAATGATATAGCCTTACAACTCAATCGAAGCCCGCAAGCATACAACGCCACAGTGTCAATCAAAACAATCTAGACTTGCGCACAAGTCTCTACATGAAAGAACACTTCGAACTCCAAGACACTCTGCTCTATGAGTTACTCTCCCACTTGAGAACCAACTTTCTAAAGCAATTGGGTTTTGTTTATATAGTCATCCAATGCCATAAACTTGAATCCTAAACTAGTATGAAATTGTGGTTCGAAGGACCCAATACAGACTAAAAGACTGAGTATAGACATAGTGGGCCTTTCCGAGATTTGCAACTTCAATCGATTATCGTTCAATGCTGGTAAGACCTCTAGTAGATTGTGCAGATTGTGCAACAGACTTGACTTTGCATAGTAGGACTGCGCACTATGCTTACATTGTGCAATATGGTTTCACACTCCACAAAATGCAACATAGTACTCCACGGTCCACTAATAACATATTTCTTCACTATAAGGTCCACCAACAATACAAAAGCAAACAAAATGCAAACACACTAACTCTATTTTTGGTTGATATAGGATTTCCTGTGAACCCAGATGCTCTTGCATCACTCTGCAAGGGGGGCACCGCCCCTTGACCCCTCTGGGGGTTGCCACCCCCAGACCCTCGCTTTGCGATTTCATAGCCAAAGAAAAAATTGTTAGGGAATCCGCGGCAATGAAAGTAAATACAAATTTGAGCCTTAAATTAAATTTGCTAAGTAATCAACAGCCTACACTAGAGGTAGGAAGCTAAACACTGCCTCTCGTCAGCCACTAATGACAAGGCCACTTTCTGCAATAGCGGCACAAGTTTTACTTTGTTTTGTGTGATGTTGAGAATAAGAACAAAAGAACATCCCCGTTCACATGTGTAGTATGTATTCAACAATATCCCCTAATGTAAAATAATAGTAGAGAATCAAATCACAATATTGTAGCAATCATGAGACTTGAGAAAGGAGTGGTTGTTGGTCATCCTTTGTTAAACCATTTGTATGTGTATGATGAACAAATATGTGTATGTCCTTGTTTATACCTGGGTAGTTGGTGAGTTCCTGTTTAAAACTATTTGTGATAGAAAAGAAAGTTGAACAAATGTATAATTCATGTTTGTAGTTCCCACCAATGGATCTAGTTAATATGTTCCCATTAGTGCATGGTTGATGAGAGGTTGATGTGTTCCTTCACTACCTTTTGTTGAGTTGTGTGCAATTCCAATGTTGCACATATATACGTTTATTTGAATACGCATGTCTGATGCGACACATGTGTGAGTCAAGATCATGAGCAAGTTTCGTGTGGCACATTGCAGTTCCAGAGTGAGATTGTTTCTTCCCATGTTTGTACTAAGGGGGTGGAAGAATGTTAGGAAGTAGTACTCACATGTATAATTGTGAGATATTATTGTCATATGTAATGTTAGTGGTGAGTAATTATATGTGTGAGAAAATAAAGTAAGTCACATAGATAGGAGTATGAGGAGTATAGTTTTGTTGAGAGTGATTGTAGTGACAGTATGTAGGGATTAGGAGAGATTTTGTTGACATAGTATTGTTGGAGCTAACTCCACTAAATAAGGAATTTAGTGAGCCTATTTATCTATACACATTTGTAATGAATAAAAAAGCGAAGGAGTATTTTGTGTGTTTAATCATTGGAAACTCTGACATAATTTATCATCATGAATACCCAATATTCATTTTCCCATGTTCTTATATCTTATTCTTCAGCCATATATCAGTTCTCTTCAAAACAGGTCTAGAATTGTCATATATTGAAGTGACTTTTTCTTGAATAATCCTCTTCCGAAAGGGCTGCAATCACTAATTGGTTACTCAAGTAAGTGGGTGCCTCGACAACATTTTTTTACTCAAGCAAACCAACAAGATCCTTGAACACTTCATGCATGGAAATTTCGTCGAGAGTCACTCAACTCGTCTCTCTTCTTTGGACTTCAATCCACTTCAATTGTATCTTCACAATTAGCCCAGGAACCCTCCAACGAATGCTATAATATACCCTTTTGGGATATTATTCAAATCTGCAATTTAATAAACCAAATCAACTCTAAAAGGATTAAACCCTCCTCGCCCGACCTCAAATAACACAACGTCAGCACTAATACAACCCAAATGGGGTTGGAGTAGCCAAAGTAGTGAGTTAGATGGGAGAACTAGTTAGGAAATTAATCTTTACCAGATCTAAAATTTATTGCAGCAAATAATTGATTAAAATGCACCAGAACAGTTGAAAACTTAAAAAATTTATATCTTCCTCCAAACTCAATATTTTTCCACCAAATAAAATGCAGATTATTCTAAAAATCAAGGCCTTACCAAAGAGCTATAAATCTGAAATTTTTTATCACTGTAACCACCTCAAAACTGACCCCAAAATCTGAAATCCAGTCACTAGGGTTAGGATAAAATATATAAATTAATAACTTGCAGCAGCATGTAGATCTATCACAAACACCTCAAAATGTAATGGAATACACTCCAAACATAGTCAATTTGTCTTAGACAATTTGCAGCAGTAAATAAGAACACAATAACCCTTAAAATATCAGTCTCACACTTGGAAAATTATGCCAAAACAGATCAGATTGTAAATATTGCTTATTTACCCTTGTAACATGCCAAAACAACACACAAATCAAGTCGCCATAGCTGGAATAAATGCAGATCCAGATCAGATTTAATAATCACTTTAAAAGACACCCAAACGTGCCCAAAACAATCACCCAAGCAAGTCGTTATGGCTGGAATAATTGCAGCATTAACAACAGATCATAAAACACTATAAAACCCTCCAATATTCATCAACAACATGCAAATATCCTTCTCGAATAATGGCGCCAATCATGGAATGAATATATCATGCAACATTCACTCAATGAAAGCTTAGAAGGTCTCACACTCTCCACAATAATGGTGGTGTCGAAGAACACCACATGGGCATACATCCCTCTTCAAGCATGAAAATATTTTTAAATTCCTCACATGCCCCCAAGGGGTCGCCATTCCTCCTTATATAGCTTTAGCATTTGAAATCTCCAAGTTTCCCTCCTTCCTTTGGCGCATTTTCTCATGTAGAAGGGTCACTTTTTAATATGGGTCTCTTTTCCTGAAAAGTCAAACTCCAAAAAGAATATTAATTCCCTCTTTAAATATTTAAAAATAAAACATAAGAGGAGAATTAATTATTTAATTTGAAAATTGTAATGTCCCCCTTTTCGGACATTTCCTCCAACGAAGAATGGAAGACCCTTAAACCAATAAGTTTGAGGATTGGGTTCGAAATAGTCCTGGGATATCTATTTTACATGTTGGTGGGCCCTCTTTAGTTAAGTCAATGTGCACATAGGCTAGTGATGTTTATTAATTAATTAAAATAATAAAGTGCACATAGTTCTAGTGTTACTTAATTAGAGTTTGTATTTTTCCTTCCAAAAGGAAAATTCGAATTTGGAACTCCTTATCTATAAAAGGAGGTTATTAGAACATTGTTAGACATGCTATGTTACGATGAATTTGATTTGGACTCCATGTTTGAAGTAGGGATGAATGCCCACCATTGATGTTCTTGCTCTCTCATGTGTTGGAAATCTATTGGCAATCCATTTGTAGCTGGTTTTTTATATCAATTGAAGCATTCAGTGGTGCCATTGCAAGTCGACTTTGGTGTATGTTTCATTCCAGACCTAGCGACTTTCTCATGGTGTTTGTGAACTGTTTTCGGAGCATTATTTAATGTGAATCGATCAGCTGGTTGCATGATATTCTCTCCTTTTTACAGCGACTTATTTAAGGCAAGTTTGGTGTTAGTGTTTGATAAATAATAATCTAGTTTTTGCTCCTACATTCAGCGACTTCATTGGGAAGTTATTCAGCATTTGGATGTGTGTTTTGAGCCATATATGATCAGCGAACTGTTTAGTGTATCTTGCTAAACCCTAGCGTATTGCATACATTGTCTGGTGACTGGTTTCTAGAGTAAATCTGTGTGCAAATTGACAGCGATTTCTCTTAGTAAGTATTCCTCTCTGTTGGTTGTTCATTCCCATGCTTGGCGACCTGGTTTTGCATGATTGGTTGGTGTTTTGAAGGTCTTTGTGACAGCGAATTGTATAGGGGCAATAATCTGAGTTATGCGTGATTTAACCATCATTTAGCAGTGATTTCTAGCTTGGTTGAATATCTTATTGTGGCTGTTATATTCTAGCATTGGTGACTTGTAGTTTGCATGTCCTTACGGTGTTCAGAGGTCCGTCATTGCAGATTTAATGGTGCAGCATTCTTACAATATTAATTATATAGAAGCGACTGGGTTAGTGCATTATGTAAGGGTGTTGTAGCTTCTAATTGCGGCTAACTCTGTGAGATCAGTTTGATGTCTGCTGGGACAGAAAAATCCATGATCTTTGTCTTTCTAAAGGTATGTGAGTGCATGTTTTAAGGCACCAATTACAGCGAACTATATCAAGGGTTTGATTCAAGATTATATGCATTCATACTCCACGATTGGCTGTTATATTTCAAATATTGGAGAGCTGATTGGTTGCATAAATGATAGGGTGTTATGAGTGATCTATTAAGTTTGAATATGATGAGTCCCTTGTTGCAGCAAGAGTGTTAAATCTGATTTTGTATGCAGTATAGGAGCAGCAAATAGCAAATAAACCCTTGCATTTGTGGCCATATCCATTTCCCAGTTTCAGCAACTGGTTATAGGATTGATACTTGCATTGTATGAGAATCTATTGGATTGATTATTTCCTAGACTGTCTGGAAACGCCTAAGGGCCCCCCGTACCAGCCTGGAAACGTACCAGGTACTGGTACGGGGTACGGTACGTTGTGGGTACGCTTGGAAACGTACCCACAGGGGACAGGGTACGGTCTGGGTACGGTTTGCCGTACCCAGACCGTACCCTGTCCCCTGTGGGTACGTTTCCAAGCGTACCCGTCTAGAAAAACATGCCAAAGACTGTTTTTTTCCGTTTTTGGCAAATATTTCCTTTTTTGGATTTTTGGTGAAAAAATCGCAAGGATAGAAAAAAAGAAAAAAAATTGCCATTTTTGGAAAGGGTCCGGGAAGATGTAGTAAAAATTTGCCATTTTTGGAAAGGGCCTGGGAAGATGTAGTAGCAAAAACTTGCATGTGCCATAACTTTCATTCTGTGACTCCGTTTCAAGTGTCGTTTTCTCTAAAAGTGTATATTTTCTCGAGCTCTACGCATTGATGGCATTATTTTTCTTATTTTAATAAAATCCATTTTTTGCACCTTTTTGGACCAAGCAACTTCTTGCAATCTTCTGAAAGAATCATGAGCTTTGATCGCCTGTAGACAGATTAGTAATTAAAAATACTGGATAGCTTTCCAAAACTCAGCGAGTATTCTCCCGTGCTTGGACTAATCGTCCCACCTCCAGCTTGGATCCATATTTTTCCTGCTTAGTTATGATGTTTCGGGAAATATGTCAGACAATACTATCGTGATGAGTGGATCAAGGAAGGTCACAATGAACAATCAAAACTCCTTGAATCTTATCACAGTCACTAAGATAAATAACTGTGATAGAGAAATAATAAATTTCAACAAGTATGCAATGTATGAGAATTAAATAATAAATTTCAAT
Source organism: Taxus chinensis (assembly GCA_019776745.2). Lineage (NCBI taxonomy): Eukaryota > Viridiplantae > Streptophyta > Pinopsida > Cupressales > Taxaceae > Taxus > Taxus chinensis. The sequence continues at coordinate 196,931,678 of CM034153.1, forward strand.
AAGTATGCAAATGCTTCTTTAAATTTATAATTTATATACATATTTATATATTTATATACATATATATATATAAAACGTACCCAAAAGCGTACCGTACCCAAGATTTTTAAAAATTTGCCGTATCGGCGTACCGTACCCGTACCCGTATCCGTACCCGTACCCGTATCCAGACTGTCTAGATTATTTCTGATTCATTAGCTGAAGCATTTGTATGTTTTGGCACCAATGGAAGACTGAAATTGTTGGCTTTGTTCGAATGGGAAATACAAAGAGTTTACATGCACAAATCAGCTGAGTTTATATTTTCATTTACATGATTACCCAGGGGTTTTTAGAATTGTTATTTTCTACTTGATTGGTTGCCATTTCTTGTTGGTTCCGTAAGAGGGATATTACAAAAATAAAGGAGTACTGACATTTTTCCCAATATTTATCCTTTAATCCATGGGAAAAGTGAATTAAATGTCTCCCATATTTTTAATTTATTAATGTCCCAAAAAGGGGACATTACAGTCCTCCCTTCTCAAAGATTGTTTGTCCTCTAGCAATTGCAAATTTGGATGCTCCAAAACTGAATCATTCTCCCATGTGGCATCCTCTAATGGCAAGTCTTTCTATTTTACCAAATATTCTTTGATACTACATCTTCTTAAGTTCCTTTCACGTGTATCAATAATAGATTCCCGAATTAAAATCAATTTGCCTTCTTCATCTAAACGAGACAACTCTAAAGAAGGAACAACATGCTGCACAAGAACTTTCTTAATACAAGAAACATGAAATACATTATGGATCTTACCACTTTCCAAAAGCTCTAACTCATAAGCCATCTTACCCACCTTATAATCTTGTAAGGCCCATAGAAGTGTGGTTTCAACTTTTCTTTACCACTTTGTTTGAGAGTAGATTGCCTATAGGGCTGCAATCTAAGAAACACCCAATCATCCACCTCAAAAGATCTCTCACTTCTATGCAAATCCGCATACAAATTTTGCCTATTTTGGGCTTGATGCAAGTTCTCTTTTAGTGCCTTCATGATGTCAACACTTTGTTGTACTAAATCTTGTGCACTAGGCACTCTACTATCTGTCATCACCACAGCCATGAAAGAATTAGCATCATAACCATAAAGTGTCTTACAAGGAGTCATACCTATAGACATATGATGTGTGGTATTGTAACAAAACTCAGTTGTGTATAGTCATTTGGTCCATGCCCTGAAACATAGAACCTCAAGTATCCCTCAGCCAACTTATTCACAATTTCAGTTTGCCCATCAGTTTGTGGGTGATAGCTAGTACCCGGTGTGAGTTCTGTCTCAGTTAGACGGAATAATTCTTGCCAAAAAAGACTCATAAATATGTTGTCCCTATCACTCACAATGTTTTTTGGCAATCCATGTAATCTGAAAATTTCTCTAAAAAACAAATCAGCAATCATAGGGCCATCAAACTTGGTAGGAAGTGGATGAAAATGTGCATATTTGGTGAGTCTATCCACAACCACATATAAACAACTCTTACCTTGAACAGTTGGCAACCCAGTAACGAAATCCATAGATATGCTTTCCCATTTTTGGGATGGAATAGGAAGGGGTTGCAAAAGACCAGCTGGAAAAGTATGTTCATTCTTATTCTTTTGACAAACAACAAACTCCCTAACATGCTTAAGAACATCTTTCTTCATACCTTTCCAAGCAAACCTTTCTCTTATCATCTTGTAGCTTTTGAAGTACCCTTGTTGTCCACTTGTAGGGGCATCATGAGCTGCTTTTAAAATCAGATTTTTTACCTCTAATTTTGGGGCCAAATACACCCTTCCTTTATAGAGAATGAGGCCATCTACCACCTTGTTTCCGTCATCAACAATTACCCCTTCAACCAAATCATTAAAAAACTGTTTTTTTTTGCATAATCTAGAGTAATTAAATCCTTCCAATCAGCTGATACAGAACAGATTTCTACTTTCCTTGGTGGATGATCACAAAGAGTGGACTTTCTTGTCATACCTTGGAAAATGATGCTCTTATCTCCCACCATGAACTTAAGCAACAAGTATTGATAATTGAGGGTGAAATCCCCCAAAGAATCCAACCATTGCAGTCCTAAAACAAGATCCATATCTTCCATGTCAATCATATGAAAATCACCAATAAGCTCATAGTCTCCTATGGAAATGGAAAGCTTGGAAACTCTTCTAGTGCATGATAAGATAAATCCATCAGCTATGGTAACATTAAATCCTTGGAAAACTTCATCATGCAAATCAAGCCTTGTTACAAACCTCTCACTAATGAAATTGTGAGTTGACCCACTATTTATTAGAATGATTACCTTGTGCTTGTGAAGTATACATTCCACCCTAAAAGAAAGATATTTGGCAGTGCCGGAAAGAGTTGCAAATGTGTCTTCCACTTCTTCTCCTTCTTCCTCATGTGTATGCTCATTAACACCCTCATTAACCATATCATTAATATCACAAAAATCTGAATCAATAACCTCAATAAAATGAATTTGCCTTTTACCCTTACAATTGTAGCCTCTTACCCAAGGGGTCTTACAATCAAAACACAAACCTTTCCTTCTCAACTCATCTCTTTCATCCTTTTGCATGTTGTTTTGGGGCTGATTCCTATGTGGTGGCACATAGGGCTGATTTGGCCTTTTTGGGGCCTCTTTTGATGACCCAAGGGGTTGTCCCCCTTGTGCTTGTATGAGCTTCTGAAAATCAGACCTTGGCTGCCCTTGATTTCCCCTTTTGGACAGCGAATTAGTGGCATTAGTATGCTGCCCCTTTGATCCAAAATCACCTCTATAAGCTGCACATTTCAAATCTAAAGCTTAAATAATAGCTTCTTGTAAAGAAAGAGGATTAAAAGCTCTTACCAAACCTTTCAAAGGCTCAACTAAGCCTTCCGTTAAGAGGATAACCAATCTTTTCTCACTAACATCTGTCACCATGACTGCAATTCTTTGGAAATCCACCACATACTCCTCAACACCATGGATTTTCTTAAGTTGAGCTCGTTCCCGGAAGTTTATTTTCGGATCTTTCTGGTCAAATCTCTCCATGATCCTCGTGCTAAATCCCTCCATTGTGTGGATCAAATCATGCTCTTGTGTGTGCATGCCATGGAACCACCATTCATGTGCCATACCCTCCAAATGAAGAGTGACAAACTTAAGGGCCTCTTCTTCATGCATGGGGTTAAGGGAGAAGTAGGTCTCCATCTTTTACAACCAAGCCCTCACTGAAATCTTACTAGATCCGTCAAAACTTGGAAGTGAAACTTTCCCCAATCTTTGTTGGAGGTCCTTAGGGAATTGTTTATGGCCCTTCTTGGCCTTGTTGCCCATCTTCAATGCACAAAACTCATCAAAGGTCAATATGGCCCTAGTGGCCAGATGCAAAGTACCATACTTAATGTTGCATGCCTCAATGGCCTCCGCCATTAATGGCTCCTCAACCTCTCTATGGGTTTCCTTAGGTAGGAAAGTGCCTTTGAAGAACTTGGGAGGGGGTTGTGTAGAGCCCCTCTCTCTTCACTATGTGAACTTCCTTCTCCATTGGAGTTTGGCGATTTGCCATTACCCAAGGCTTACTTGATGAGCTTGGTCATTTGTTCACTCATAGTTTTTTTAAGCTCCATACCACAACTTTGCATAAACTCTTAAAGGAACTTCACTTGATCCGAAGTGAAAGCCCCGTCCTCCATTGAATCTTTATTTCTCCTTTTGTAGAGTAATGTTTCCTTATCTCCTCCTTGCATCTCCCCACAAGAGTAGAGGAAAGATGCTCTGATACCACTGTAATATCCCATTTTGGGATATTATTTAAATGTGCAATTTAATTAACCAAATCGACTCTAGAAGGATTAAACCCTCCTAACTCGACCTCAAATAACCCAATGTCAACACTAATACAACCCAAAGTACCATACTCAATGTTGCATGCTTCAATGGCCTCCACCATTGATGGCTCCTCAACCTCTCTATGAGTTTCCTTAGGTAGGAAAGTGCCTTTAAAGAACTTGGGAGGGGGTTGTGTACACCCCCTCTCTCTTCACTATGTGAACTTCCTTCTCCATTGGAGTTTGGCGATTTGCCATTACCCAAGGCTTACTTGATGAGCTTGGTCATTTGTTCACTCAGTTTTTTTAAGCTCTATACCACAACTTTGCATCAACTCTTGAAGGAACTTCACTTGATCCGAAGTGAAAGCCTTGTCCTCCATTGAATCCTTATTTCTCCTTTTGTAGAATAATGGTTTCTTATCTCCTCCTTGCATCTCCCAACAAGAGTAGAGGAAAAATGCTTTGATACCACTATAATATCTCCTTTTGGGATATTATTTAAATCTGCAATTTAATTAACCAAATTGACTCTAGAAGGATTAAACCCTCCTCGCCCAACCTCAAATACCACAACGTCAGCACTAATACAACCCAAATGGGGTTGGAGTAGGCCAAAGTAGTGAGTTAGATGGGAGAACTAGTTAGGAAATTAATCTTTACTAGATCTAAAATTTATTGCAGCAAATAATTGATTAAAATGCACCATAACAGTTGAAAACTTCAAAAATTTATATCTTCCTTCAAACTCAATATTTTTCCACCAAATAAAATGCAGATTATTCTAAAAATCAAGGCCTTACCAAAGAGCTATAAATCTGAAATTTTTTATCACTGTAAACACCTAAAAAATGACCCCAAAATCTAAAATCCAGTCACTAGGGTTAGGATAAAATATATAAATTACTTCTAGCTCTTAAAACCCTTCAAAACCCCTCAAACAATCAGCCCATACATCTAAAGAAATTAATAAATTGCAGCAGCATGTAGATCTATCACAAACACCTCAAAATGTAATGGAATACACTCCAAACCCAGTCGATTTGTCTTAGACAATTTGCAGCAGTAAATAAGAACACAATAACCCTCAAAATATCAATCCCACACTTGGAAAATTATGCCAAAATAGATCAGATTGTAAATATTGCTTATTTACCCTTGTAACATGCCAAAACAACACACAAATCAAGTCACCATCACTGGAATAAATGCAGATCCAGATCAGATTTAATAATCACTTTAAAAGACACCCAAATGTGCCCAAAACAATCACCCAAGCAAGTCGCTATGGCTGGAATAATTGCAGCATTAACAACAAATCATAAAACACTATAAAACCCTCCAATATTCGTCAACAACATGCAAATATCCTTCTCGAATAATGGCGCCAATCATGGAATGAATATATCATGCAACATTCACTCAATGAAAGCTTAGAAGGTCTCACACTCTCCACAATAATGGTGGTGTCGAAGAACACCTTTATAATGTGATCACATGGGCATATATCCCTCTTCAAGCATGAAAATATTTTTGATTAAATTCCCCACATGCCCCCAAGGGGTCGTCATTCCTCCTTATATAGCTTTACCATTTGAAATCTCCAAGTTTCCCTCCTTCCTTTGGCACATTTTCTCATGAAGAAGGGTTGCTTTTTAATATGGGTCTCTTTTCCTGAAAAGTCAACCTCCAAAAACAATATTAACTCCCTCTTTAAATATTTAAAAATAAAACATAAGAGGAGAATTAATAATTTAATTTTAAAATAAAGGAGTAATGACATTTTTCCCAATATTTATCCTCTAATCCATGGGAAGAGTGGATTAAAGGTCTCCCATATTTTTAATTTATTAATGTCCCAAAAATGGGACATTACAAATGCACACAAGCATAATATTGGCCAAGAATGGATTCAACCTTTACTATGTTGTCAAAAAAGCATGAGACTTATACAGTTTCAGGTGTGTGTCAGTGATTTCAGAAAAAATGATTTTAACAACAATATCCTTGCACCAATATATTAGAACCCCTTATATACTTATAAATCAAGAATTGATGAACTTCAACAAGTTGCCTCACATATTTGTTTAATATAACCAGGCCATTGTTATACCTAGGTAGCATTTATGGGTTGTTTCTGAACCCGCAAACACAAATATTGGTAAATCTAGGAAAATGGATGAACCAGTCAGCCCATTCAGAGATGATTTATTCTGCTTCAGAAGAAATGTGTCATAACCATTTTCTAGGCCACATAATAATCTGAATACAAAAGCATCATTGACCCTTTAGAAGTGCTTCTTTGAGTCATTATTTTGTATCTGAGGAAAATAGTCATAAATGGCCATGCCATTGGTCATACGCCATTTTGTTTTAAGTCCTACAAATTTCCAACCAAAGAATCGATCAAATAAAAGTCATATAGATCTTAATTGGTTTCATCTACATTAATTAGTTGTTTGTGCAAACATTGACTAATTGCCCCAGCCCACTCAATTATTTGATTTCCAGCTAAAATAATTAAGGTATACTTATATGCCCATGGGTGAAAGGCCTTCACATATGGCAACCTACTATCCTTTTTGATAGCATGATAATATCATAAACAACTTCAAAGAAATTGGAACAAAAATTTCAGGGATTCTCTCTGCATTTTTTCTTCTCTCCTTCAGCCAATGAGTATTGATGTAGCTGAGCCAAGCCTCAGATTTTTGTCTCAATAGTTTTATGCATCCTGAATAGATAATTATGTTACATGTGCCATCGTAGGTACCTCTAACCAGAGTTTTAAAGTCTGTATCAAGCTCAACAATGACTTCTACCGACTTCGAGACTATTATCCTAGTCTCAGGGTGATGGCATTTAGTTGTGACGAGGAATATTTAAAGACTTTGAACTACCGTAGGAAGGCCGCAATGTCCACCAAAGTGGAGTGTTTTAGCTTGGAGCAAGAACTGCTCATTTTTAGCAGCTGCAATCACTCCTCCAATTCCTCCAGGGTGGCATACCCTAGTAGCTGTCTGAAATTTCTTCAATCTTAGACTCAATAAATTTCCTCTTTTTGTAATACTGGTATATGCACATCATTAGTTACTTGCAACCACAAGGAGTGATGGGAGGACAACAGTGGAGGCGAAGAGATCCAAATGAAAGTGCAAGGGTTTCAAAAGGAGATAATGACACGCACGTTAATATTTATGTATCTGCCAAGGAAGGAGAATGTGCATTAATTCAAAAGGAGGTGCAATTAATGTGACCTCGGGAAGTGTTCTCTAAAGGCGATCAAGAGAATCACACATCGAGGATCATTATGAGTTATGAAGAGGATTAAGAGAATCCAAATTGTCCAACCGAAGTCTTAGCCAAATTTATGCAAATTGATCAAAGGAATTAGGAATGGATGTCTCAAATGAATGGACATAGCGAACACATGATTGCAAACTTTCCAACAAAACTTCAATACTTACTCTATTTTGGGTGGTTGAGTCAAATGAATCAGAGGTAGAAGTGGAGGTATTGTTGAAAGAGGCATACAGGACGCAAATGTTTGATTGGTCCGGATCTGGAAAATCGAGAGTTGACAAAACATACGGAACAGACACGAGAGACAAGAATATCTGAATGTTCTAATCGCCTTTTCATACATGGCCAGTTCAGAGGCAAGGAATCAGACAAATTGGGTGTTGATGCACCTGAGGAAATACACACGAGGCATGAATGTCTGACTAACCCAATCCAAATTAATATTTAGTCATTTGAGGTGCGGATAGAAGAATTGAGAATGAAAGGCCCTTGTGGAAAGGCATGAGTAGCAAAGATGTGTGATTGATCCAACTAAGCTTCGTGCTTTAGTCAATTTTTGCTTTGTTGTGATTAGGTGAGTTAGGGAAATGTGAATTCAATGAAGGGACACAAACGACGCAAAAGTTTGAACTTTCCTAAATACTTTGAAACTTTTAAAACTAGTAATGAGGAGGGAATTGTCGAGAATACTTAAACATACCAACAGTAATCCAAGACCACAAAACTCCAATTTACCCAACAAACCTTATAACTGAATAATTTGCATTTCCACATAAAAATACACAAATTTCATTTAACTCAAATATGTGAACATGGACCCAACAAATCTCACATTGAAATGAACAACCCAAATTGACTCCAAAAAATTTATATGGGGTGACAAAAAAATAATAATAAAGTTTGAAACAATAGCTAGCTATCTGGGGACTTAGTCTATAAGGGACAAAAAGATGAAGCTCAGAAATTTTGGGCTCACTTAACTGGTGTTCAATCAATTTGGACAATGAGTCAAGGCGATGAACAGAGAAGTTTGACCTGACCCAACAAAAACCAAGGAAAAGACCAAAGGGGAATACAAACAACGTAAAGTAAACAAAACTCAGACTCTTAAATAACCTTTGTACAACGGTAGGGGACAGTTTATCGTTACTGCTTGAAGTGCTTCAGATACTTCCCACCAGAGGGCTATGAGAAATGAACGCCATCTTTGTACGCTAAGTGGCATTTGTTGTTGCCACATAAGTGATGAATCTTGAAAGAGAGTCGAACTTACTGTGACTGCCCTTTGGTTCTCTTCTTTTATCCCATATGAGTAATGGATCTCGAATCTGAAAATCACATTGTTTTGCTTTGCAATCAAAGAATATCTTCACATTGCTTTGAAGTGCAATGATATAGTCAATGACTAACCACCATCCTTTAGCATAGTGAGGAATAAAATCCTCCTTTCGAGTGGGTCCTTGAATTCTTCATCTTCAATGGCATGAGCAAGTTGTAATGTTGGTTATTCCAATGAGATTGGACTCGTTGCATTTATCACAAAGAGTAATTTAAATGGAGAGGTACAAATGGTCCTCTTGGAGGAATACGATCCACTAATAATGGATCATAAAACTTGTATGCCGATTTCTATGGTTTTCATCAACCAACTTGCGGATGATAATCATTATATTTTTATCAATTGATTCACCTTGTTCCTTACCCTGTGGGTAGTAGTTAATAGCATAGTTTGTATACTCATATTCGGTAAATACTCGGCAGACCCAAAAAAAATTGACTCGGTAAAAACTCAGCGAATATTCGGCAATACTCGGCAACTTAAAAAATATGCAAATTTCTTTAAAAAAACATTAAGTTTAAGCAAAATATTTTTTTAAAAAGTCTCTCCAAAAACTCATGAGTATTCGCGAATATTTGCCAAAAAAACGCGAATATTCGCCAAAGACTCATGAGTATTCACAACTATTCGCCAAAGACGAGTTTTTCAGGAGAATAATCGGTTGTGGAAAAAAATGGCAAGTACTCGCCAACTTGGCAAGTACTCGTCGAGTATGCATACTATGGTCAAAAGAATGAGACAAAGAAATCCAGTGAATATGACGAAAAACAAGAAGTTGTGAAGAAGAAAATTTACATTCATTGTTTGTGACCATCTCTTATGAAACTTTCAACTAATTCATTTCGAAGACTTCTAGCCCATTCCACTTCTCGTGGGCCGAAAGAAGGTGAACAAGGGAAGTATTTGTTTATATTTTAGTCCTTTTCCGTGAGCATTTCCATTTTCTTTTAGTGTTTTCCTTTATGAGGTAGGTCGGCTGTGTTGGAGGAGTTAAAAAAGCAAATTAAAAGATAAAGCAAGTTCCTTAAGAGGTCAATCATGGGGAAAATTCACCCTTATGACTCTTGGCGCCAACTAAAGGGTATAAGAAGAGTCGCATAGGCTCATTTGCACATCACTTTTTGGCATATATATTTTATCAATTTGGACTCTAGGGTTGATTGCTCTATTTCCAACTCCACTAAGGGAAAAATTCCATAGTGTGGCATCCAAGGAGGACGACAACCTTTCATGTGGCATATTAGAGAACAAAAACTCTCCAAAGTTGGTGGTGTGAAGGCAAATACTAAAGATCCTCTTGCTGGTTTGTATCTATGGTATCAAGAAGAAGACCTATCAAGAGTTTTTGCATTGTTTGGAGCCCCTCTCTTAGGGAGCAACTAGGGTTGGAGTGAATTTGGGTATCTTCTAGGGCACGGAACTCAATTATTATTTGATATTTAGATTTTTCATAAGTTATAAGGCTGATATCTTTCATATTTGACCATTGTTGGGGGCCAGGGACCTCATTTTTTATCATTTATCTTAGATGTACTTTTGTTAATAATTAATTTTCCAGTTGGGTATTTGTTTGAGTTTCATGGTGAAAAGTGTCCTAAAATATTATTAAAGTGTTTATCTATCTTGTGGATGGTTTCTATGATGATATTTGGTTGAATTTTCACTTTTTGCAAGTCGTCCTAAAAAACACACTATTGCTCACTATTGTTCTAATTTTCAATTTGTTATAAAAATCAAAGTTTACTTCACTTGGGGTTTGTGTTATTTCCTTGTTTTTCAATTTCATCCCTACAAAGTAGCATTACAGTGGTATCAGGGCATCAATCTTCCCACCCTGAGGGTATTCGTGCAAGACGGTGACAAAGAATACAGACATGGTTTGGCGACCTAGGTTCTTACAAAAGAAAGAAGTCATTTCGGAGGTGGAAACACGGCATTCAGTGGGTCACAACATTGTGGCAAGCTATGAAGAATATAGGGCTCTTTCAAATGAGATCTGTGATGTTATTTCCCTTGCTGAATTCATAGGGGTAAGCAAGGGAAGGTCAAGGTCAGAGCCTAGACCTCATGCACCACAAAGAAATTTTGAAAATGCTTTGGGAAAGGTGGCACTCTCCTCATTTGATGGCTCCAACAAGGGGACAAATGGAACATGGATGAAGATGCTAGGGTTAAACCCTAGACCACAAAAATATGCCAAGGAGCCAAACCCAAAGAGGTTTCTCTTGAAAGAAGGAAAAGGAAAATCAGATCTGCAAGAGGGTTTTGAGGTGGAGTCCTAAGAAGACCACATTGAAGGACATTGAAAGGTGTTGTTAGATGAAGAACCAAAGAAGATTTTTTATGCAATCGAATCTTGAAAGAAAGATGAAAAAGTCATGGAGCATGAGCCAAGGAAAAAAGAAAATTTTGATCTGCAAAATTGTGGAGAGAATTTGGTGGTTGAAGCCAAATTTTTGGCTAATAATGATGATAACCAACTCGCTGGAATTTTCTGAACAGCAAGCAATAAGAGGCAAATTGACGGTGTTCTTGACTTTAGTGGAAACCATGATGATGTTCCATACATATGTCAAGAACATATGGAAGGAGTCAAAGCAGAAAGATCTTCAATTGTTGAAGGAACGAAGGCAAAGGAGGGTGAGCTCCTTGTGTGCAGCCCAAGGTATGACCATGATGACCATATTTCTGATTTGTTGTTTCCTCCTATGTCGCTACCATATTTTTGTCATCATGGTAAATATTTTTAAAAACATGTTAGCTATAGGAATGTTGCTTCTTCTATTCAAGGCCAAGATTGCTTTGGCATGGGTGGTCTCCAAAAGATCAAGGTAAATGTCATCTCTTGCACTTGGAATGGAAGCAAAATTACGAGAATGTATATAAGTTTGTGGTACATTCGAACCTCATTGTGAAGAATGAGATGCTACAAAATGGCTTCATCATCCCTTGCACCAAAAAGATCCAACAACTCAAGCTCACCTTGGAAAGGCACACGGTAAGTAATGATTTCTATGTTGTTGGTATTGTAGGTACAAATTTGATAATTGAGATTCAATGGCTGCATTCTTTGGGTGAATTTACCCAAAATTATCAAGCTAGGGAGTTGAGATTCCAACTTGGTGACCAAAAGGTTGTGCTTCAAGGCATGACAAGTGGAGCTACACAAGTTACTACATAAAAGAGGATGGAAAGAATTACCGGAAGAAGGCAAGAGCTATGGGCTGCACATGGTAAGATAACCCCCACACTTCAGTTTAAAATAGCACTCATATCATAGAGATTTTCAGCTCTTAATCCATGCACGTGCTCTTATAAGAAGACTTCCAATGGAAGTGGATGCTGATTTCATAAATTTTACATTTGGAAATGAGCAAGATTGATGTTATCTTTCTGCCCCAAGCATCTTGACCCAGCTGGAAATTGGTGGTACGAGTGTAAGTAGTAGAAATCATGTTTTATGGATTTTAAGACACGCTGTCATAAAAATTCACATTGTTATCAACATTTTCAGTTTGCCCAACAATCTATTTGTAGCCATAAAAGTAGTTTCAAGCATACATGGGAGTAATCTTCAGTTTGTTGATGTTGATGAAGCATTTTCAGTCCCCATATGGTTGATTTTTTGAAGTATGACAGTTGTTATCCTATTCTTTTTGTTGTTGTCCGCATCAGAACCACCCCATTAACCCCATTTATGACAGTCACCAAAGTGTTTTCAATCACTAGGGGGAAGGGTTTTCCACCTACCATCAATGAGGGATTGTTTGTCGTTGTTTTAGAAGAGTTTCCGGCCACCATAATGCTAATTTTGAGTGAGAAATTGCAATGGTATGTAACTACAGCCATACCTGGGACAGCGTGAATGGACCTTTAAGAGTCCATCAAATGAAGGGGAATTTTCAGAAAAATGCAAGCAAAGGAAGAAAGCTAGTTCACATATCTATGAGGCATGAAGAAAAAGGCTAGGTTGGAGGAGATAAAAAAGCAAATTAGAAGATAAAACAAGTTCCTTAAGAGGTCAATCATGGGGAAAATTCACCCTTATGACACTTGGCGCCAACTAAAGGGTATAAGAAAAGTCGCATAGGTTCATTTGCACATCACTTTTTGGCATATATACTTTATCAATTTGGACTCTAGGGATGTTTGCTTTATTTCCAACTCTACTAAGGGCAAAAATCCATAGTGCGGCATCCAAGGAGGACGACAACCTTCCTTGTGGCATATTGGAGAACAAAAAATCTCCAAAATTAGAGGTGAGAAGGAAATTACTGAAGATCCTCTTGTTGGTTTGTATTTAGGGCATCAAGGAGAAGACCTATCAAGAGCTTTTGCATTGTTTGGAGCCCCTCTCCTAGGGAGCGACTAGGGTTGGAGTGAATTTGAGTGTCTTCTAGGGCACAGAACTCAATTATTATTTGATATTCAAATTTTTCATAATAAGTTAGGGTTGAGGGGACCCTACCCCATTACAAAGAGTTATCATTTACTTACATATTGGCCAAAGTATTTATCTTCAAGGGCCAGTCATGATCCAAAATATCAAAAACAAAAAACCAGTATATGATATCCATTATATATGATATACATTATATAGCAGTCCCAAGGGTAATACTAACAACAAAAAATTAACAAGCAGCAGATTCCAAACCATAACATTTCATTTCTCTTTAACCAGCTCGTCCACCATCTCCATGCATCCATTCCATTCTTTGACCAGTGTTGTGATGGTCTCCTTCCAGTATTTGTAGTTGGGTTCTTTGATCACCACCTTCGGGCCTGTGCCATCCAACTCTTTTTCTTTAGCCAATTCCATTGACTGTATCATCTCTGCCAACAGTTTGAGATGGAAGATAGTACTCTTTACATTAAGAACATGGGCATCTCTGATTTGCATAATGATTCCTTTCATTTTCAGCATCTCTTTCTCCATTTCCATTCTATTGGCATTTACATTTTTGAAATTTTCACTGAGGATGATGGTAGACATTTTATCAACTTTTTCTTACAGCTCCTTAATATCCATGGTGAGAAAACTGATTTTGTGCCTGTTGATGTCATTGTTCAATTTGTAGTTCTCAAAATCTCTCATGAAGGCATGAGTTTTGATAGCAGTTTCCTGGGCCGAGAAAAGCTCCATCTGGGCCGTTTTCAGATTGTGAAGATAGTGGATAGCTTCCTCAGTATTCTTGGAAGACTCCTGTTCTTTTAAGCTATCAACATCCTCACTGCTCATTCTTCCCCTTCCACTTTCTCTTGAGAGGATTCCTTCTGTGAAGGGGTTTCACCAGGGCCTTCATCAGAAACATAGGTGATGTTATCCTCCTCAGCCCGACCCAAAAACTGAACTTTCCTGAACTGAGACATGTCTCCCCCTTTACCCGTGCTAGATCTGGTATGTTTGGCCACTGGGTTCCCCTGACCAGTTTCATCACTGCTATCCTCCTTAGGTTCCATACTCCCAAACCTTTTACCCAATGCAATGTTTGAAGGCGAGGCCCCAAATTTGTCATTTTTTCCCAACAGGGGAGTGCTCAGTCGGATGATAGTTTTTATCAGACCCTGGTGTAAGGGGATAATGAAAGTGCCTTTCTTCACCAAAGTTATAGATTTTTCTAGAGAAGAGAATAAGTAGAAGGGAAAGTTATACAGTTTTGCATTGCGAATATGGTTTAACATTGGAAAATGGTAACCATATATGACTTTATATCTACCTTCCAAAGTGATATAAGACATGAGCAGTTTGGAAATTTCATCATATGGAGAGGGCAGCTTACACCTAGCATAGCCATTATGAAGAGAAATAGGTTCCCCTTTTCCTTGGAAAAAATAGTCAATCTCAAGACTGTAATCAGATTTGGGTTTAAAAATGCTTCTACCTTCAAGCGCAAGACCAGTCACCTTAGCAATAAGCTTGGGAGAAATAGTAAGGGAACAATTACCACCTGGATTTTTCCCTCGTTCCAAGTTTTAGCAACCGCTTCGCTCAAGCTTTCATCATAGCCCTCGAAAGTTTTGAAAAAAGACAGCAATCCCACCTTCTCGAGGAGAACTTCGGCCTCCTTGGATATCTCTGGACAGCTTGAAGGTTTCCTGCGTACCAAGTCTCCTCCCATCCTTCTGTGCATAGAAAATCTCTTACAAATCAAATTGGCCTAAAAATCAGTGGTTTCTATTTTCAGCTTCTCCAAAACCAAAAAGGCCCAACTACCCGTGTAAACAAAAGAATCCAACTCACACAAGTAAGATAAAATCATGAGAGGTTACTGGCACGAGCGGGAGAGTTAGCAACATTATTAAAGGCTCCCTCCCTTTTCATGATTTCAATGAATTTTGCATTCATTCCAACAAGTTGCTTGACTATATGGAGACCCTTAGAGATAACCCCAAGATTAGCAACAAAATCAGCACCATTATTGCCTTCCCTATACACATGGTTAAAAGAAATATTCACAAAAGAATTTTAAAAAGATTTAGTTTTACAGATAAAATATTCAATAGATATGGATGGATTGGAAGAACCCTTCATACAAGAAATAATGTACAACGAGTCTCCTTCCACTTTAAGGAGATTGAAACCTTTTTTCTTTGCAATCTTCACCCCCCAGAACAGAGCAGCTGCCTCTGCCATGTTGTTAGATTGTTTTACAAGGTCAAAGAAGTAAGCAAGAATAAATGACCTAAAGAGTCCCTTATGACTCCTCCTCCCCCTGCTTTCCCTGGGTTCCCTTTTGCTGCACCATCAAAGTTAAGTTTTAGAGAGCCTTCACAAGGAGGATTCCACTTAATCCCCACTCTAGGATTAGGACTATTAGATTGAGGAATCCCTGAGACATGCCAATTCTCTAAGAAATGTTGTTCATAATCCAAAATTTCCAATTCTTTTTTCTAGAGGATTGAGAAATTGTTTCTAACTGCCTGAAAAAGATTTTTTATTGACAGTTTGATAGGGATACTCTTGTCCTTGAAAATCCTTCTATTTCTCTCCTTCCATATTTCCCACCAAAGATGGCTTAAGCTTATGATCCATAGATTTTTAAGCCCTTGACTATGAAAAGGGCATACCCATTGGTTCCAAGCTTCCTTTATATCTTTGGGGATAACCCAATTAACCGAGAAGCCAGTCAAAATAGAGGAGAACAGTTGATGTGCATATGTGCATTCCAGAAACATATGATTTACAAATTCCATTTTTCTTTTGCATAGCACACATCTATTAACCCATTGGAAGCCTCTTTTTTCCATATTATCAACCGTGAGAATTTTGTTTCCAAAAGTGAGCCAGCTGAACACATTTACCTTAGGAGTAATATTCTTGTTCCAAATCTTCCCTGCCATTAAATCTTCTTCTCCAGTTTGACCCTCAAAGAAGAGGCCATAGGCTGATTTGACAGTAAAATTTCCACAAGGTTCCTTATCCCAGATGATTCTATCTTGGTCTTTGTTGTTATATGATACATAATTTTGTAAGAACTCATTGATCCCTCTCATTTGATCATTTAGATCATGTCTATCCATTTCCAAAGTTTTCCATGTCTAAAAACTCTCTTCCATAGCCATGTAGTTGTTCACCTTTACTCCATATTTAGCTTCCATTAATGCAGAGATTTGTGGAAATTTATCTTGGAGGGTAAAATCCCCTGCCCATTTGTCTTTCCAAAAATCTATCTCATTACCTCTTCCTATTTTCCATCTGCTGCCCTTGTTCAGAATTTCTTTGGCCCAGTTAATGGCTTTCCAAATGCATGAGCCATTGAAAGTCACCTGTTTAAACATCCATCTTTTTTCATTATTATCCTACCAATATTTTCTCTTAAGGATTCTGGCCCAAACTCCATTTTCCTTAGTTAGTCTCCACCCAATCTTGGCAAGTAGAGCTTTATTCATTTTGGACCAGTCTCTGAGACCAAGTCCCCCAAGCTTCTTGGGTCTGCACACTCTGCTCCATGCAACTAAAGGAATTCTATCCTTACTTTCTGTACCACTCCATAAAAACCTCTTTTGGATCTTTTCCAATCTTTCCCCAATTGTGACAAGAAGTTGGTATATTGACATGGCATACACAGGGAGGCTCTGGAGAGAGCTAATCAGAAGAGTAATTTTTCCAGCTTGGGATAAAAGATTAGCTTTCCAACCTGCTAATTTCCTTTCAAACCTTTCAATTAGAAAGTTCCACTCAGAACAGGAGGGCCTCCTATCTCCAAGAGGAATGCCTAAATATAAGGTGGGAAAGGGTTTGTAGGTACATTCAAAAATTTCGGCAATCTTCTTGCAGCGACTGTCCATAGTGTTCAGGAAAAAAAGAGAACTTTTTTTGAAATTAATCAGCTGTCCCGAGACATCCATATAATCATCTAGAATGCTTTTGAGTTTTCTAGCTTCTGGAACAGTAGCTTCCCCCACCACAAAAGTTTCATCAACAAAGTGTTGATGAGAAACTTTATCCATCTCAAGTGCCGGAGAAATCCCTTTGATGGAACCCTTTTCTGTTTCAACATTGAGTCTTCTACTGAGAGCTTCTGCCATTAAAATAAAGAGGAAAGGGGAGAGGGGATCCCCTTGCCTTAATCCTTGTGTGCTAGGAAAGAACCCAATAGGACTACCATTCATGAGAATAGAAAACCAAACATTGGAAATGCAAGCCTGAACCATTTGTCTCAGATCACTGTCAAAGCCAAACCTTTCAAGGATTTTGTCTAGAAAGCTCCACGAAACCCGGTCATAAGCTTTTTCCATATCCAGTTTTAAGAATAAAGCTGACTTCTTACTAATTTTTTCCATATGAATAGTCTCTTTGATAGTGATTATCCCATCATGTATTTGTCTACCTATAACAAAGCCCCCTTGTTGTTCTGAAATGATGTTAGGCAGGATCATCTGAAGCCTGAGTGCCAGAATTTTCATACATATTTTATAGGAGGTGTTACAAAGACTTATAGGTATGAAGTCTTTTAGTTCTATAGCATTACTACACTTTGGAACCAGAGTCAAAAAGGTGCAATTCATATCCTTTAACATGACCTTCTTCTTGAAGAATTCCTTACTGCATCAAAAACCTCTTTTTTGATAATGTCCCAAAAAATTTGAAAGAAAAAGGATGGAAATCCATCTGGTCTAGGAGCCTTGTCTGAGCTGAGGAGTTTGACAACAAATTCCACTTCCTCCATTGAAGGAATCTCTAAAAGCATGGCATTATCTTCTGCCGATACTAACTTAGGGATACAATTAAGGAATACCTGTTCTTTCAAGAGATTATGATCCTGACTGTTTGAGAGTAAATTTTGAAAGAAAGAGATAGTCACTTTGTCAATATCTTCTTGTTCCTCAATCATGACACCTCCCTCCTTTCTGATTTTTTTGATTCTGTTAGAGCTTCTTCACTTTAAGGTGGATAAGTGGAAGAATCTAGTGTTTTTGTCTCCTTCCTTTAACCAAGTGATTATGGATTTTTGCCTCCAGAAGATTTCCTCTTTTCCCAGGATATTGTGGTAGTCCACCAGGAGAGATCTTTCCTTTACATGGTCCGCATGATCACTCTCAATAACCTGACTTTCAGTACTTCTTTGGATAAGCTGAAGTTCCTCTCTGATTTCCGCCTTCTTTTGGAAAATATTCCCAAAGCTTTTTTTATTCCATTCTTTAAGGTGAACTTTTACATTCTGAAGTTTTTTAGAAAGTCTAAACATCATTGTTCCTTTAACCTTTAGTTTCCACCATTCTTTGATGAGATCATTCAACTCCTCATTTTGGAGCCACATCTTCTCAAAACGAAAGGGGGTTCTTCTTTGAGAAGGATTATTGATTTGAAGGAGAATGGGGTTATGGTCTGATCCAATATGAGGAAGTGAAAAAAGGGATAAGTCTTGGTTTAACCATTCCTCTGAAACCATAGCCCTATCCAATCTGACTTGAATATGTTGAGAGCCAGATCTTCTATTTGACCAAGTAAAGTTGCTACCTTTTAGATCTATGTCATGGAGTTGGGAAGAAGATATGAACATGTTAAAATCCTCCATGCCAATAGAGAACTCCTTAGAACCTCCTTTTTTTCCCCTGGAGTCCTTGGGGTATTGAAGTCCCCCATAACAATCCAGCCAGAGCCTTTGATAGAGTAATTGAAAGAAAGGAGATGGTGCCAAAGTTGTTTCCTTTCTTTGTGATGGGTAGGAGCATAAATATTTGAAATAACCCATAAACTTCTATTTTCAAGATCTTTCATCATCACAGCCATATGGTTATCTCTCTTAACCAACAGAGTACCCTCAAACTTATTCGGGTTCCAAACCACAACTAAACCTCTAGAAGCTCCTTTCGAGCTCACAGCAAAGGCTTTAGAATTCTTCCAGCATAATTTACAAGAGGATAGGAAGGATTCTTCTTTCATTTTAGTTTCCTGCACAACAAGAAAATCAGTTTTCTGTCTTTCAATCATATCCTTCAGGATTCTCCACTTCACAGGACTATTCAGTCCTCTCCCATTCCAAGATATGCAGTTCATTTTCTTAGGTTGGGTTTATTTTTCCTAAAGACCTTCTGGTCCAAACACATCTATTTCCCTGAATCTATCTCCTTTTGGGTTGTTTTTTTCCTTGATTCCAATTTATTTGGTCTACCTGTTTGCTATTTATAGCTTCCACATTAATAGAGTTTTCTTCCTCCAGGAGAGGTGTTGAACATGAAGAATCCCCCTTTTTTCCTTTTGGTTCTATTTTCTTTTTTCCGGATATTAATTTTTCCTCAGAGGGGTTTTTTAATCCAGAACTAGGGCCTTCTTTCTTCTCCTCAGGCTCCTTGATTGGGGTCAAGAGATCCTCAATAGAGGGAAAAACCTCCATCCCTTTGATGAAATTCATATCCATATTCTGGTCCTTGGAAGCATCTAAATCTGTTTTGTCCTCGGCCATTTCTGTGCTCTTATTAACCTCCTTTTCCTTTACTGCCTTTGAGATTAGATCATTCTTGACAGATTCATTGCAAATCCCTTCTTTCAAGTTAAAATTACCAATGTCAATCTTCCTACCTTTCATAAGATCCATCAAATTTTCCTCCTCTTTTTCTTTTACCTTAGATTCTGACTTTGACAAAAATTTAGATTTCCTTCTGTTGGTTACCAGAGTGAAACCATCCTTGTCCTTTTCCTTTGCTACTTTTGAACTAGGGCTTTCTTCCACCATCTTTTCCTTTATGCGAAGAGGAGAGAAAACTTCCGGCATGGAATTGGAAAAAGCTTTCCTGTGATCCTCCACACTTTGCATAATGCCTTTCCCCTTTTCCTCATTACCCTCCTTAGCTGTGACCGGGATAAACACTTTAGAAACTTTAAACTTACAACTCTGAGAGGAGTGGCCCCATCCATTGCATTTAGAGCATTTAGCTGGAGAGCTTTCCATTTCAATCCTTTGATCCCATATCCCAAGTTTTGATTTGAGTTTAATACTACTTGGGATTTCTCTATCCGCAATAGTGTAGATGCAAAAATGGGCACAAATAAGGTGGGACATTTGTCTGGTGGCATTATCAATAATAACAAATGTTCCTAGCGTATTAGCTATACCTTTCACAATATCCTCATGCCAGAATTCCAGAGGGAGGTTTGGAAGGCAGATCCAAACCGGGAATTGGTTCAGATTTTCTTTTTCCAGATTGAAAGACGGTTCCCATTTCCGTAAGTACCAGCCTGACTTTCCCCAAAACCAAGGACCTTCTTCCAAAGCCTTTTGCATATCTTCTTGAAGGTTAAAACGAAAAAGGAAAAAACCATTCGAAAGAGCACATACCTCTAGATGCCATTTAGGGGACCACTTCAGTTTGGTCCATCTTCTGACTGCGTCAATATTAGGCCTCCCTCCCATCAACTTCCCAACTAAAGCCTTATTCAAGTTTTCTGATGTAGAATAAAAAGCTGGTCAAGAATTTCAAGAATGTAACCAGATCTTTCCTTGGTCGCTTGAAGAAAAAACCTTTTTTTTTTCAGAGACGAATCATCATTTTTGACTACATTAGACCAAGTTTCTTTGGGTTTCGAAATTATATTCCTTTCACTGATAACTGAAACTTCTATTTCTCCTTCCTCCCGCATTGCATCCTGCTCCTATGGTCTAGGCAGGATTTCCCTTCCATCGCTTTCCCTCCCAACACTGTTCTAATTTTCAGTTTGCTTTTATAAAAAATCGAAGTTTACTTCACTTGGGGTTTATGTTATTTCCTTGTTTTTCAGTTTCAGCCTTAGAAAGGGACATTACAGGGTAGTAGTCAAAAGAATGAGACAAAGAAATCCCGTGACTATGACGAAAAACAAGAAGTTGGGAAGAAGAAAATTTACATTCATTATTTGTGACCATCTCCTATGAAACTTCAAAACAAACAAGAATGTTTTCATATGTGAAACTGCATACCACTTATGAATTTGATTGCTCGACGAGGATAGCCTCTACCCATTTGGTAAAATAGTCAGTTGTAAGAACGTAAGTCGCCACAATTAAAAAGGCTTTTCAATAACAACCTGTCTGAGAGGTAAGGCAAAAAACTTGGGTCCCGCTACAAATTGTTGGCATGCTTCACATTTTGAAACCCATTTATAAGAGTCTTTGAACACCGAGGGCCAGTTATATTGAACTTTAAGGATTTGAATGCAGTGACCTGCAAAGAGAAATGACCTCCACATGCCTTGCGAAATGCCTCCCAAAACCTCTTTGTTCATTCTTTATCTACACATCTCAAGAATGTTCCATTCAATTGTTTTTTGAAAAAAGTGGCATTCCATATGATACGTTTGGCAGCTCTTAACTTCAAAGTTCTCTTTTGTTTGACATTGAGGTGATTGGGAAATTTTCCATTTAACACAAAAATGAGATATCATAATACCACTAAAATGACCCAATAAAAAGTGCCGAAGGAAGTTCTTCATCACAAACTTGATCTATTTTTTCAATATTGTTTTTTGCGATCATCTAACATAGTCCTGTCACTCTGTCCAAGTTTGTTGGCTTGATATCCAACTTGTATTATTGCACTTTGGAAATCCAACTTCCACTTTTAGAACCAAACTCTTGTTGAGTTAAAATTGATATCACAGTTGTATCTAAAACCGTTACTATTGTGTGAGAGTTTAGAATTTAAAATCTGAGATGCTTGACTGTTTGTACTATTGCATTAGCATGTTTTTCAACAACGCAATACTTCAGTTCATGATCTTCTAACTCGTAGCTCATGAAATAAATCGATAATTATATCCCTTCATTGTTCTTTTGCACCAAAATACTTGAGAGAATATGTTTAGAGGCATAACTATAGATGATGACTCCTTTCTTAAATTTTGGACACACAATCACTATATGGCTCTCTTGAATTCGTCAAAGGCCTTCTTACCATCAAGATTTCATTTAAAGCAGTGTTACACGGGGACATTCCCCCCCAGAAACCAGGTGACTTGGATGTCCCAGATGTCTTGGGGACAACAAGAAGGGGGTGAAACATACCCCCCTGCATTTCTGAAAGGGCGGGAAAGGAGGGGAGCGTCTCTAGGATGTCCCTGAATAGCAGGGGACAATTCACGGACATCCCCCATTTTTTGGGGACATCAGGAAGTCGCGGGTACTTTGGGTTTTTTGGAAAAAAAAAAAACATTTTTTTATATTAATTTCTTTGTTGTTTCCTCTTTTAAAACTGATTTTTAAATTGTACTCTTGTAGTATAAGATTGTTTTTGAAAGCCACTCAGCTCTATTCAAAAAAAAATTGTATGTACAAGTCTAATTACAATTCACTTTGGTCCAAAAACTTAAAAAGTCTTTATGTATATTTCTATATTAAGGAAAGGTTGTGTAGGTAGTACAGGCATAAGGCATGGATCAAAATGTTTACCAGTTAACATAACCCAACAATATTGTATTACAAAGACATATTAAGAATCAAGAGTGATATATGAATACAGAAATTTTTTAGTACAAATGCACATGGTGGATTGTCACAAACTACTAATCATAATTTTTTTTAAATTTATTTGTATATTTTTAAGATTTATAACTTTATATATTATTTTAATAGTCGTCCCCCCGCTAATCCCCCACCGTCCCGAAATTTTTGACATGTTTTATCGTCCCGAAAAATCCATCCCCACGTCTCGCCATCCCAGAGCCTTAGGTAACACTGATTTAAAGGTTGTTTTCCCACACATCATTTCTGCGATGTCTGTTTAATTCAGCAAATTTTGAGGCAAACCTTCTTAACAAACTCACCATACCAAAGAATGAGTGAACTCTTGGTTGAATCACTTTCACCCTTTCAAGATCGATTTTTGTTACTTCTTTTGGTGTGACCCAAAAAAAAACCATTTTGTTACAATGAAGATAAGACTTTTTTGGATTCAAGGAGATCCCATGGCTTTGGAATATTTCAAAAACCAATTGAAGATGGTCATAATCATCATTCCTTCTTTTAGAAAATATTGTGAGATCACCAAGATATATAGATGATTTTGTTCTTCATGTCACCAAAATGCAAGGTCCATTACTATTACAGGTCGGGTAAGAGGGGGCCAAGTGAATGGCAGCCTTTCCCCGCAACATAGACTCAACTCACTCCAATGGACACTCACTAAACACAACACTTTTAGGCGTGGAACCAAAATTCAATATTTATTGCATTTTTCACTCTATTTAAGAGATTCCACAAACTCACATACTTTACTACTTGAAATACAAATGAAGAAGACTACAGCACCACAATCCCTCAAATAACTTAGTACAATCCTCTATTTTGTGTTGGTTAAACACCAATCTCACCCTCGCAAGCTCCTTTTTGCTCTCTCTGGCTCTCCTCCCAACTAAAGGAATCTAAATCCTTCCTGACTACCTCTAACAATATGGACTGCCTCTTCAAAGTCTCAAGCATTTTGAAAATGCTCAACATCTAACATCTCGTCATTCTGGGAAATTAGTTTACTTTTGTTTTCCACACTGGCAAAATCTCCACTTTTTGTAGACTGGTAGTTGCAAAACCACCGACTAATGTTGACATGCAAGTTAAAAAACACAGCCTGCGTTAACCAAAAGTTTCGTCATCTATCAAAAAAGCGTCAATGTGATCCCTAACAAATGAATGAAACCTCATGCACCTAATGTTCCTGGAATGTTGGAGCTATAGAGATTCTTCTTGGCTTGTTTTGATCATCTTCGACATGAACCAAATTGTCGACAAGTTGACCCGTCGTAGACACATAAGCATCAACGTATGTCTTTGGATAATGCAAGATTGCTTTTGGACCTAAATGCTCCTGCATCATAAACCATAGGTATGTAAATGATCCGTGAGCTCACGTTCATGAACCTTTTTGAGCTCTTCCAATATGTTTTTCCATACTTGGCAATCTAGAAAGCACTCATCCAAGTGGCATCTTCAGCTGCTCTATCTTTCCACTTGACTAAATACTCTTTGTACTAGATGTGGATTCATTCGCCATTATTATCTCTTAGTTGTCTCCAATCTGAAATTAAAAAATTTGAACCCATATCCGTAGCACTTGCTTGTCCCTCGTGGTAATGGTACAAATCTGTTACATTGAAGATAGGCGAGATATCAATCCCACCAAGTAGCTCTAACTCATAGATATTCACAGCAAACCTTCTCATAATCTTACACAGCCTAATCTTATCCACTTGAGATTGTTACGCATACCTTTTAGAAACCATTATTTTCTAAAATGAGCCAAAACCAAGTCACCCACTTGGAATTGTTGTTCTCTACACTTGAGA
Source organism: Taxus chinensis (assembly GCA_019776745.2). Taxonomy (NCBI): domain Eukaryota; kingdom Viridiplantae; phylum Streptophyta; class Pinopsida; order Cupressales; family Taxaceae; genus Taxus; species Taxus chinensis. The sequence continues at coordinate 196,955,924 of CM034153.1, forward strand.
TCAGCATGGTGCTTGTATCTCATCGTGCTCTTATACAGATTTTCCTTCACTTTCTGATGTATTTCATGCATCTACTCACAGAAATCCTCCACGACAATCTATCCAAATCAATTGTCTCTCAACTTGACAAAACCTCTAAGGTTGCAACCATACACAATTTGAAATGGAGTCTTGGTTGAATTTCAATTAACTGAGTTGTTGTAAGAAAACTCGACTTGTGCTAGAATTACATCCCATCTTCTAGGCTTGTTCCCTGCTAAGCATCTTAGGAAATCCCCGAGGCTTCTATCCACTACCCACAGTTGCCCATTTGTTTGTGGATGATAGGATGAACTGAAATTCAACCTTGAACCCAACTTTTCAAAAATCAAGAACTGACTTCCATCCATCAAATGTAAAGCTTCCATGAAGGATTCATATGAGAGTGTCAAAATGTTCAGAACAAGACCCTGTTCATCATCATCCACCTTTTAGTTCATGGTATCAAGTTGGTCTCAGAGATCTTTCATCTGAAGGTATTCTAATAGGGACCCACCCTCATGCATCTTTGCCGAAAACAACACATTCTTCAGGTACAAGACCTGCCTTTTCTCCGCAGTCAGATGTTTGTTCTTCAAACTAGTTTATAGCACACTTGCCTCAGTGGCGTTCCAAACCTCGAGTACCAAATAATCTGACATTGACAATTTTAACAATAGTAAGGGCTCCTTATGACGCATGTCATAATCCGCAAAAATCACAACAAGCCTTCCTTCAGTGCCAAAATGATTTTATCATGTAATCTCGATACTTGGCGATTGTCAAAATCTTGTGACTCTATATACTTTTGACCAGTCAACTTCTACAATTCCGGCAGAACCAGGTTATGAATAATGGCCATTATTTACCTCTAACCTAGAAATCAACGCAATAGAAAATGCAAAGGCTAGATGGAAATTTGCAAATAACCAGATCACATAAAATCTCGTACAACTCTGTACAGGTACAAACAACAAATACTACAAACTATAAATTACCACAGTTCAAAATTAGTAGTTGACTAGTTTGTGCTTTGAAAAATCACAAAAATCAGAAACTATACTAGAAACTCTACACATACTTCATGGTCTAGTGAAAAAGTGTTTGGATTTGCAATCTCATACTAGTTTCGCATGCAAATTACAATTTTGGACATTCACTTTTGCAAAAATTCAATTGAAAACAGTCTTCACATTTTCCTTTGCCCATGGTCCCTCCTACCTGGGAAAATGTCATGCCCTAGTGATCCGGTTTGTCTCATGAATCTATCCTACACAATCTACAACGCTTTTGCTTAAATATTTATAAACATCTCCTTACTCCTATTGCTCGTGTTCTCCTTTGTCTTTAATGATATTTGCAGATTCCCGTGCCCTTGACGTCTTCCTTCATCTGTTGACCTCCTTCACTGTCGTTTTAGACTGAAAATGACCTTTTCAGTGCCCTCAACATCTATCTCCTATCATGATTGAAAAAACTAGCTAGAAAAGTGACTCATGTTTCTTCTTTAATTATGTGACTGTTAACAAATGTGATTTCTCTTAAGTTAAGTCTCTACAACAAGCAAATAGGTGGTCTTTGTTGTGCATGCCCTAACGACACAATTAACAATCACTTTTGCCACATGAATGGAAAATTCTCCGCCTTTGATATGCAACAATGGTAATTCCTCCACTTTCGATTTGGTCAGTGCAGGTCTGCACAGCCTCTCCATTCTTCTCTGACTTGAGCTTGTTGTCTGTACCCTACTCCACAGGCTCCCTTGCACTTTGAACACCAATGGCTTTGATACTAATTTTAGAAGATGAGAGAGAACGAAGAGACAATGAAAGGCACACAGCACACTTCGAGATTTGTGTGTTGGTCATATTGATTATGTTGTAAGTAGTTATATTAGTTGGAGGTAGTTTATAATTAATTATTGATTAACTATAATAGTTAATAACTTTAACAGTTTTCGATTTTGACAATGACACATCTATTAGTCCTCCTTGCCCATGGTATGTGACATTCACAACAATTGATCCGGGACCTATACATGAGCATCCCACCGATGGGATAATTGATTAGCACTCCTAACTAACCTCTTATGCCAGCTCAAGTGCGACACTTACTATACATAGCTTCTTAGAGTATATCATTTTTCCTATACGTAGCTTTTCAATTGCTTGCTTGTTTGCATGACCACCCCCTCTTGAGATCAATCAATTCTTCAACTTTTATATTGCGACAATGTACATATAACATTACACTGACTTTTTTAGCACTTGGGTTTGATTGTCCCTCGATCCCAATCCCCCTACCTAGATATGGGCATTGAAATATCTATATCTATCTGGGGCGGTCGAGTGTTGACTATATATATATATAGAGAATAGAATGGAATAAAATATAGCTACTAGTCAATCGGGCCCATATCTATCCATGTATATAGGGGAGAGCCACGACGACCCAGATGCTTTGCCAACTACCAATTACCGATTATTGACTCTATATGGACTCTACTATATGGTATAGGATAGGTATGACAAGGCACATACATCATATATTTGGGCCCATACACCATAGAGAGAGAAGGGAGAGTAGGCCCCCAGATGAGGGGCCCCCTATATTATGGAGGGGCCTATCTATACCCTATACATCAACCATGCCATAACTAGAGGACGGCCCCAGCTGAGGGTATACCCTATATGGCTCGGCCTCCATATCGAGATCAGAATCTATATGGAGGGGATTGCCATAGCTAAGATATATAGGGGGGCTCCCCTCCCTCTACCCCCCGTCCCCTCAATTGAGTGTCATCCCCCCATTAACATTATATTGACCCCGACAATACATTCCATGTATAGGGCATTCACATTCATCCCCATCTCATCGGGTGCCCCCCTCTCTCTCTATGGGGTATAGGGGTGATTCGTTGACACTCACACCTCTCCCTCAACTAGAGATAGAAAGTGGGGGGTCACATCCATCTATCATCTACATGATATGATGTGATTACTTCACGAATAGATGACCCTCTCCCATCCGAGGAGAGATAGGGGTAGATGGTTATGGATATATCCCAACCCCATCTCATCAACCCAATGCCCTGCCCATCTATACTCGATCCCATATCTATAGAGGGAGGGGACCCTATCCCTATCTATATATGGGGATGGGGGCAATAGAATAGATCTATCTGGGGCCTATCTATATGTGGGGCACCCCTCCTATAGAAATTATAGATATAGCGCCACCCTCTATAAATATGGAATTGAAACTCAACTACTCCGAGAAACCCTTTACCGCGACGAGCTTCCAAGCTTCATCCATTCTAGACCTCCGTGGATTCCAAGGAAAGAACAAAGATTCATTCCGCGAAAAACAAAGAACACTATCACTATGTTGCGTCATTTTAGATAGACGTTCGCTTTCCTTGGATGAGATTTCGGTTATAAGTAGCCCCTCCTCAATCGTATATATAGATAGTGAACTCCAAAGATTCATCCCAAGATTTGATTCCTCGATCCCACCACCGTCATCTTGAGTTGCACTGGCCCTTTCCTATTTGAGTGTTTATCCTATCTTAGATGTCCATAATAAATATCAATGACATATGCATATATGTGTTCGACATGCAATCTGATCTATTGACTATTACATATTTTTCAAGACACATTACACCTCATTACGGCATACTATTTTTCCATCTTTGGCTATTCAACCTTGTTTTGTCATGACACACACTAAACTTGCATGATTATATTTGCCTATGCTTACACACAATATGACACTTGCATATACACTAACTCTCACCCATTGGAGCATGCACCTACTATGAGTTCTTACAAATATTCTATCAAATATGACTTTATAATGGGGGCATATCACTTGCCCACATTTGGTAGTTGCATGTGTGCACAACCTCTTCACTCTTCTCTGACTTGACCTCATTGTTTGTACCCTACTCCAAAGGCTTCCCCAAACTTCGAACACCAATGGCTCCATACCAACGCTGGAAGATGAGAGAGATAATGGAGAGAAACTGGAAGGCACACAGCACACTTTGAGATTCATGTATTGGTCATAATTATTATGTTGTGTGCGGTTACATTAGTAAGAGGTAGTTTATAACTGACTATAGTTAACACTAAGTAATAATTAATTAATACCTTTAACACGTATCAAATCCTGACTATGACACATCTATTACTCCTACTTGCTCATGGCATGTGACATTCACAACAATTGATCCAAGACTTATACATGAGCATCCCGTTGATGGGATAATCGGTTAGCACTCCTAATTGGCCTCTTATTCTAGGTCATGTGTAATGTCCCCTTCTCTATGTACTGTCCCCTTCTCTATGATAGTTCATTTGAAGACCTTAGGCCCATTCCACTTCTTGTGGGCCTAAAGGGAAAAAACAAGGGAAGTGTTTAATGTCATAATTTTCAGTTGCTTTTTGTAGATTTTTATCATTTAAAGTAATATTCTAATTATAGTTTAGAGAAGTCACATCGGTTCGGAAAAAGGTGAAAAGCCATTTGAAAAATAAAAGAAAGGGGAACTCTTATGTCTCCAAGGAGGTCAGTCCTCTTTGGGAGGATTCTATTTGGGTTTTGGTGCCACCTCTAGCTATTTAAAGGGGTCACTTGGATGGAAAAAGGATATGCTTGCTTTGGACTTCGTTTTCTTGGAGTTGGAGCACGAAACTGCTTTCTCTTTCTTGCAATTGAGGACGGAAACCATTTTTGCACTTGATTTGAGGACAAAACCCCTCATTTCTTCATTGGCGATCTCATATGTGTTGGCTAGATTTTCTGCATAGCTAAAAACCTAGGCAGTTATGAGATAAATCTCCCTCATTTACCGGTGAGGCTCTCGTCTAAAATGTTTATCAATTTAGTGGGTATGAATCCTAAAAACTGTTTGTGGGGTTTTACTTTAATTACAAAGCTCATGAACCATAGCTAAGCAATTCTGTAGCAAGTAAGCAATTGTTGTGAAGTATTTTCAAAAGGGGGAAATAATGGAAGTTGGAAAAGTAGAAAGGAAGATATGTAATTCAACCAATAGTTTATAGAGTTGGTCTCATACACAGATTAAATAAACAAGTAGATCTCACAATATTCAAAACTAAAAGAAAAGAAAAGCTTCTAATCTAAATCTCAGATAACACAGTTTATCTAAAGATCCACACAGAAGTAAGAAGCAAATGCACCATAGACACAAAGTTCTCTGGAAATCTGCCTTTATTCAAATCCTCGGCTTTCACAAAAATGACATCAAAGGTTGCAGCACAAAGTCTGGAACTCAAGAATGTTGATTAACAAATTGTGATCCTCTCTAACCCGTAGGCTCTTCCTCTATTTATAGTGTATAGAGGGTAATTACAAATAAGAAATTTTTTAATGAATTACCACATGTGAAAGCTATGAAAAAGGAAAGCAGCTGATAATCTTCCTCCTGGAATTCCTCTTCGCATGACATGCATGATTTATAACTAAAAATAGAACTAACTATTTTGCATGTCTGCCACCTATTTCCAAGTAATTGACTTCTTCCAGTAACTTGAAGTAACGGCTATTATCGCCAATTACCTAAGTTTTACAATTTTAATTGATTGCCCAATTGTTTTGTCAGAGAAAATAAGAGAAAGAAAAAGAAGTTATTCCAGCTGCAACACTCTCCGTTGTGTCTTTCCTCCATACTCTACATGTTGATCCAATATGCATTGTACTTCTGCTTCATCTATTTTAGCAAGGAATGATCTGAATGATATCTTTGCCTTGAATCTGAGATGTTTTCTTTTATTTCTGGCAGAAGACCTTGCAATTGGATCAATTCGTGCAGAACCTGAAATTCCTCCTAATTTAGAAGATATATTCAATGTATTTGACATTGATTTTGCCTTTTTTTCACCAATATGAGCACCTGTGATGTATACCTGCAAATGATTTAGACAAACATGGAATCCATGGCATGAATGCCTAATTTCTATAACCAAAATCTGCCTATAAAGTCTGCTGCCCTAAATTTTAAGACTTCACTTGCATGCCAAGCAAGCTAAAATATTATTTAATTCCCCTGTGCACTCACACCAACATGCAGATACTCTAAATAATAAAAAAAAACTTCTCCAACCTTAGGCGCCAAAACTGGATGCTTCCCGGCAATAAAAAATAGTTTTTAATGCTAACAACCTCTCCCTTTGGTGTCAAACTTCTCCAGGGCAGCATGCTCCACCTAAAAGAATTAATTGTCTTCTCCTTATGGTGTCCACTGCTTATATAGGCAATTGCATGCTTAATTTAACAACTGCCTCTTCTTATTTTTAGCAATTCTTGATAATAAGTTGTATTTTTTCTCCCAATTTGGGCACCCAAGTTTGCCTAATTTAGCTTGCTTTTCCTTGCAATTATTTCCTTCATTTTTAGCAAGCTTCTTTGTCTTATTTTTGGCCTTCCTGCTTGCTTTGACTTTCCTCCTATTTGTGGCGCCAACTTTAGCTAGAAATAAATAAAATAAATATCATTTAAAGCATGCAGTTATGCCGAAGTGAGTCGCACTTTTTGGCTAGGAGTTGTGTGAAAAATAAGAGGGGAAGTGGGAATTTTTACCCTTCCAGGAAGCTCCAAAATTTCCATTTTTCACTATGGGAAAAAACAACCTTCCAGAAAGCTCTAAAATTCCCACCTTCCAGGCAGCCTCGAAATTCCCATTAGCATGAAGAAATTACTTTTCCAAAAAGTGCGACTAGCATAAAAGAAAGTTTTTTTCCAAAAGTACGACTTGCATAGGTGAATAAAACCTCTTTGATGGGAATTCTTACCCTTCCAGGAAACCCCAAAATTCTCATTTGTACTTTCAAGTGATTTATCTTTCATAATGGAAAAAAACAACCTTCCAGGAAGCCTCCAAATTCCCACCTTCCTGGCAGCTCCAAAATTCTCATTTGCACTGAAGTGATTTAACTTTAATGATAGGAAAAAAAAAAACCGTCCAGGAAGGCTCCAAATTCTCATCTTCCTAGCAGCTACAAAATTCCCATTGGCACTTAGAAACCATCCTTCCCAAAAAATGCAACTAGCATGGAAGAAGCTTATTTCCCAAAAGTGCGACTTACATCCTTCCTTCTTTCTCAGAAATTAGCACTCCATGATTAATTTTTATCTTTGTCTGAGGCCATGGATGACTTCAAAAAATTCCAGGCAATTAAACTAACTATACAGAATGGACGAACAGATCAAGGGGAATTACCAAACAGATTGCGGAGAAAAACTGAAAACAAACACAAGAAATAAATAAAAACGAAAAACATTGCCAGAAGTTGCAAAAAATTGCTTTGAAAATAACCTGCTGAATAGCTGGTTAGTAAAACTCTTCCCTGGTGAACACTCCACTGAGAGGCAGAAATACTGGCGTGAAAATCTTCAGTAGGGTTCAACTACAGCACAATTATTTTAAACAGAACTTTATTTATTTAATAAATAAATAAATAAAATTCTCTCAGACAAAACCTGATGAAGGGATAGAATGAGTTTTACCATGTGAGTATTTGTCAAAATTGGCTTGTATGATTCTCTGGGAATACCTTAAAGCAATGAAGACAACTGCAGGAAATAAAAACACAAAACGACCCGTTACTTTGAAAAGAAAGAAAAATTTAAAAAGGGGTAGTCCCGAGATTTCAGGGTGAAATCACGTGGACACCAATACAGAGGTCACACTTGGTGTTACATTCAGATTTTCCTTGAAAACACGCCATTTCCAACTCATTGTAAACCTCTCCTAGGGTGGCGACTTGCATAGGGTAAGGTTTTGGTGATATCCAATGCATGGCACTCCTTTTTTTGTTCATATTTGGATTGTTTCTAATTTACAAGGCTGATTACATTTTATGGATTGAACTTTGGGCCTTGAAATCATTATTTCCAGCCATTTTTGAAACTAGGTTTGCTACTAACACAAAATTAATTTTTATACTTCAGCTAGGTTTCTAAATACTCAATTCTTGGTTTGTACTTGCTCTAAAATAATTATTATTGTTCCATACATGCTTGGATAGTGTTAAAAGTGGTATTGGTTGTGAATAATTGCAATTTCCCTCTTGTTGTCATAAGATTTTAGATTGTTGGGGTTTGTTGTCATTAATTTCAATTTATTGTGATTTGGGTTGGTCCCATTTCTCTTTTTCCTTCACTTCAACCAGGAAAGGGCATTACAATGGTATCAGAGCATTTATCTTCCTAGCCTACACGGTCGAAAGCTAACATTTGAGGCAAATCTACAATGGATACATGAGTGAAAAGGAACTTAGGAGAGAGAACATGGATCGGCAACCTAAGTTCTTATCCACGAAAGAAAAGATAGATCCCGTTCAATTGGTGTTGATACAATTAGAAAGGTTAAAAAGAAGGTTGAAGGAAGAAGAAACATGTTTAGAGAGCCCAAATTTCAAGGATCGGTTATTGAAATAGTTTGCTATCAATTTCCAAGCTCTAAATTCCTTTAGAAACAAAGATCCTATTCAAAGAAGACAGTTAGAAGAGCAGTGTGACAGAGCTTAGTGCAAGCTTCTTGCTTTTGTTGATTATGATCAAATGCCCATCAAATACAAAGCCAATGTTACTTTTGAAGAACGCTTGGAAATTTTCCAAGAAAACAGAGACAAAAGGCTTAAGAAGAAAGATGAGAAAGCAGAAACAAGTATGACTTGTGATAAACAAGGTGTTTGCATTAATAATGTAAAGGAAGAACACGCAGTACATGTTGAATGCCAAGTCTCCAAAATTGAAGTTGTTTCAGCCCTAGAAGCACTAGTCAATCTTCCTGACATTGCAAAGTTTGAGTCATAACCTTTTCAGAGTGATTTGGAGAGTTCTCCCTTAGTGATGAGGAGAGAGGAAGAAATCATGGGGCATGAACTGAAGAAAGAAAAATCAGATTTGCGAGAGGGTTTTGGGGTGTTGTTCCAAGATGACCATGTTGAGGGGCATACACTTGAAAAAAAGGTTTTACCGGTTGTTAATGTTGATTTTCAGTCTGCTGGAACTTTCAGAACAGCAACTTATGGGAAGAAAATTGATTGTGTTCATGACTTTAGCAAGAATCATGAAGATGTTTTATCGACTTCTAATGTTTGCATGTGTCAACAAGATTCATTTGTTGAATGTGAAGAGCTCAAGGTGAAGAAGAATGGTGATCCTAACTCAAAAATTCTAAGTCACAAGGTTGGAGATGCTGAAGACATCTCTACCAGGCCTCATTCAGCAAAGGGAGGTGAACAAGTTGAGGACAGCCAAAGGTATGAAAGTGTTGTGGAGTTATTACTTCCTACTAAGTCATTTCAGATGTGTAATCATCATGGACAACATAGTAGAAATGGTGATAGACTGAAGAACACTTCGAGTAGCAAAGGGCACATAGATTCGTTCATACAAGTTCCAAATTGTGTGAACATGAGAGTTTGGGATCTGGGTGATCTTTTGAGATACAAGAAGGGTAATGTCTTTGAGGAGTTCAATGTCACTATTTTTAAGGAATTCTTTATCTCATGCATGTGGCTGGATAAGAGGTTTCCAAGGAGCCCTATAAAGTATGTCATGTATTCTAACGAAGATGTGGAGAATCAATGCTCATGATCCATACACCATTCCTTGGAGCCAACTTCTACACTTGAAAACAAAGCTATGAAGAAACAACGACGTGCCTGATTTGGAAAATGGATAAGCCACGTGATCTTTATGTTGATTTTCAGATACTTCTCATCCAACATAGTTTGGTGCTCAATAATACAACTCAAGGACTACTAACGGATAGTGGGGTGCAACATGCCATGAAGTTGAACACGGGTTTTCATTCCTCAAGGGTTGATTGGAGATCGAGCTACAATCAAATATTTGTTGGTAAGCAAGTTGTTTCCTATTTTAGGACGGTTGTTCCTCTTTTTTCAGCCCGCTCAACATTTTATTTGCAACCATACAAGTAGTCTCAGCCATACAATGGAGTAATCTTCAATTTGTTGATGTTATTGAAGCATTTTTAGTCACTATATGGTTGATTCCAACCCCTATATCACTGTCATTTCTGAATTTTGTGAATACTTTTAAGTATGATAGTTATTATCCTACTCTTTTTGTTGTCTGCATCAGAACCAGCCCCTTAACAATTTTTATGACAGTCACAAGATGGAAGGATTTTCTGCCTACCATCAATGAGGGAGTGTTTTCCGTTGTTTTAGAAGAGCTTCCAGTCACCACAATGTTGATTCTGAACAAGAAATTGCAATGGTACAACTAGAACCATGTTTGGGGCAGTAAGAATTGACCCTTGGAAGTTCATCTCAAAGACGGGAATTATGAAATAGATGCAAGCATGGGAAGAGAGTTGAATAACATGCCTATGAGGCATGACGGAGAGGTTGTCAAAATATTGGTGGAAGCACTTGCTTTCTTTAATGTGTTTGTTCTTTGTGCAAGTCCAAGAATGGGGAAGAGGGAGAAGAAAAAGCATAAGTGTGATTCAGACCAGCATATTCACATATATGAGAAGCAAGGCAACAAGGTGAAACAAGATGATAGCATAACAACAAAGGTAATACAAATGAGTTTACAAGTTCCTTCGCACAAGGAGTTCTATCCAATTAGTGATAGCTAGTATGGTATTTTCAGTAATTATATGGCTGTTTCTAGCCCCTACATTGCCCAAATTATTGATTTTTGCAAGGGAATTCCACTTTGGTGCTTGTATTTTTTTATGTTGATGGTCATGAAAATAAGAGGTATAGGACTACTGTTACCATCTAAGGACAGCTGTAAGTTTGCACAAATTAAGGAAAAATCCTTGATGAAAAAGGTTGGAAAGAAGTTTCAGTTGAAGACATTTTTTATGACAGCCGCCAAGGCAACTATAAATTGCCACCATTTATGTTGTTGTCCATCATTAGCAGCCACCACATTATTTCAGTTGTATTCATATTGGTGAATATAGGATGTTCTTCCGCCATGGTTGACAAGATTTGAATGAAGAGTAAGGATGCCACATTGGAGTTTGTGTTAGCTTGTCAAGTTGTTTATTATTCATCAATTATTTGCTCTAAAATTGAGATTATAGCAGATTGGAGGGCTTTAAGCACAGTTGAACATGCAAAGAATAAATTCATTAATGTTTTTTTTAAAGGTAAAAGTGAAGATGACAAGTTTGAGGTGATGGTTGATCTCTTCATAAGGGAAGTTTTTAAACTTCACAGGCTGCCTAAGAACATTAATAGGAAGAGGGACAGCAGGTGTAGGATCTTATTTTGGCAAGATGTTTTTCATTTGACAAGCACGGGATCCGTGTTTCGTCACTTGGGCATGTGAGCTTGCAATAGCTCGAGGGTAAGAAATTTTGGAAGGGGAGAATTGTAATGTCCCCTTCTCCAAGATAGTTCGTTTGTAGACCTTAGGCACATTCCACTTCCTGTGGGCTTAAAGGGAAAAAGCAAGTAAAGTGTTTAATGTCATAATTTTTAATTTTTTTTATAGATTTTTATTATTTAAAGTAATTTTCTTATTATAGTTTAGAGAAGTCAAGTTGGTTCAGAAAAAGGTGAAAAGTTATTTGAAAAATAAAAGAAAAGGGAACTCTTTTGTCTCCAAGGAGGTCGGTCCTTTTTGGGAGGATTCTATTTGGGTTTTAGCACCACCTCTAGCTATTTAAAGGGGACACTTGGATAAAAAAAAGGATATGCTTTCTTTGGAATTCATTTTCTTGGAGTTGGAGCACAAAACTGTTTTCTCTCTTGCAATTGAGGATGGAAACCCTCTTTGAGAACAAAACCCTCATATTTTCATTGGTAATCTCATACAGAGGTCACAATTGGTGTTACATATAGATTTTCCTTGGGAACACCGCCATTTCTAGCTCATTGTAAACTCTCTCCTAGGGTGGCGACTTGCATCGGGAAAGATTTTGTGATATTTGGATTGATCCTAATTTATAAGGTTGATTACATTTTACTAATTGAACTTTGGGCACCTTGGAATCATTAGTTGCGGCTATTTCTGTAAGTGGGTTCGTTGTTGTCACAAAATTAATTATTATACTTCAGCTAGAGTTCTAAAAACTCATTTCTTGGTATGTACTTGCTCTAAAATAATAAATATTATTCCCTACATGCTTGGATGGTGTAAAAGTGGTATTGGCAATGAATAATTGCAATTTCCCTCTTGTTTTCATTAACTTGCTGTCATAAATTTCAGTTTAGTGTGATTTGGGTTTATGCCATTTCTCTTTTTGTTTCAGTTCAGCCTGGAAGGGGGCATTACACTATACTAGTCCATTGATAGTATAAAATTACCTAGATTGCTTATACATGTTTTGTCTTTTCTTGTGTTTCACATGTGCTCTATTATAGATATTGTGTTTTGCTCTTATATGATGATGTCATTGTTTCTAAGATATTGGCATTGCTTGTCATTTACAATTTGTTGATTGTTGATTATGTCATTATGGCATGCTTATTATTGATTGATCACATAATTACCAATTACTACTTATTGATTATGTCATGCTTATAGATAATCAACTATGTGAGTGTTGTGTGCTCCATGCTTCTTGATTACCATGCATACTTACTATTTCTTATTACCGGTACTAGATGTTATGTTATTGTAATATCTCCTTTTGGGATATTAATTAACTTTTATTAAACTACTTGCAAATGAAGTAAACTTAGAAGAGAAACCCTTCTAGGTTCACCTCAACTAACTCAGTGTCCGCTTCAATACAACCCAAATGGGGTTGGAGTGAGTCAAGGTAAGGGTTTAGATGGGCTTACTAGTCGAAATTAACAGGTCTTTAACCAAATAACTTGCAGCAGTAGTAAAATAGATGAAATATGTTGAAAATGACTGCAAACTTCAAAAATTAATATCTCCCACAAAGTTTACTCTTTTTGCCTTAAATAAATTGCAATTGGAAGATAAAATTATGATCTTTCAAATAAACCCACAATCAGAATTTTTAACCAACTATAACCCACTCAAATCAACCCCCGAATCTACAGAACAAGTCGTTAGGGTTAGGAAAAATAATTAAATGTATTTTCAGCGCTTTTCCCTTCACTTCTCAGCCTAATAAATGCAATTTCAAATCTTCGAGAAACACTTCAAACCCTTCCAAAATATAATGGAAATTCACATAACTCAGTCGATTGATTAAAATAAATGTCAGCAAGGTTGGAAGCTCCAAATATCATGAAATAAGTGCATTTACCATAGAATAATGAGCAAAAACAGTTCAGATTTTATTCTTGCAAAGATACCATTCAAAAACACCATAAATCTCCCTCCATAAGTCAATTTGTATCATGACAAAGTCAGCAGCAATTTTCAGAATCAATTGATCAAATGATAGCGTGAAAACTCTCCAAATAACCTCACAAACTCTCTCAATAATAGCGCCTTCACTTATATTGAATAGAAATGCAAATAACTTATCAATTCAAGCTTTCAAGGGCACACACACTTTACAATGGATGGTGTTGAAGAACACCTTTTGTTTTTTATCACAAGTGGGCATACATCTCTCTTCAAGCATGAAGATAAGTTTATCAAACCGTCAACATGCGAAAAGGAGTGCCCATCATCTTCTTTTATATCTTTTCCTTGCTCAATCTCCAAAGTTCTTTCTCTATTTTTGGCGCCAAAATCTAGGAGAGAATTTTTATTTTAAAAATTGTCTGGAAATCACACTCAAAACAAATATTAAATGCATGGGGAAATTAAATCAAATGATGCCCATATGAATCAACTCATGCTTAAAATAAATTAATTTATTTCAAATATTAATTATTAAATAATCCTAAGAAAATGCGACTTGCTTGGTTATTTAATTTTACCTCCAAAAAAAAATAATTATCATCCCAAAAATAATCGATTTTCTCTCTTATTTTTTATTTGCACACAAAAATATATTTTGATTTTTGAACTCACATGTGCAAATCGATTTTTCCTTATTTTAATTTTTTATCTGAAAAAAAGGACATTACAGTTATGTCGTTAAGTCATAGTCTTGTCAAGTTTTGTCACGTTGAACCCACTTATGTCATGTATTTATGTTTCAAAGGATCCTCATGTCGTGTCAAGTCACGTTGGCTTGTGTGCTTCTTGCTCATGATGCTTGTTTGAATGTTTACATATGTTTGTTGCCATGGTATATATCATGTATATTGCCTTGCAATGCTTTCAATTACTATAATTGTACTGACATTGTTGTGATTTTTATCATGCTTTTCCTATATGTTGAATATGCAAAAATATTGTGCTATCCTAAATGTTTGTTCCAATTTCTAATTTTCTCCATTTATTATGCCATGTTTGTTATTTCTTGTTTGCACATGCTATTTTTCGATATGACAAATCCAATCATGTTTAGTATACATGCTTTATATTGTTTATCTTTATACACGTGTGTTCAACTCTTTCTTTTGAGATGAGTAATACACAAGCAAGCCTTCTCATCTCTCAACTCAAAGGTGGGCATACACATGCATGCCTTCTCATGCCTCTATATCTCTCAACTCATATAGGAATATTCAAATAGATTTCAAACAAAGTATTCATAGATAGTCAAACCTAGTGACATTATGTGACTTTCAATTTAGCCTATTCCAATCCTATGACATACTATATGACCTTTGACATTAACAATACCATTCCCACCGTACTCATCAACCTTTTGACAAACCTTTATTTTCTATTTTTTCCAAGTTTTAGCCTAGCATTACAAATTAGTTGCTAGCCCCTTATCAAAAGAATTCAAGATGTTTCAAGTGGATCAATGATGTTTTAATTTTGGGTTGTTCATCACCACGAGATACTCTAGCCCTAGTGGCCTCAACATAGTTGTAATGCCTCCATAGCTTTTTGTCCCATGTCTTTTTGGCCCCAGTAGCCTTTACGGAGTCATTTTGTTGCCATAGTTGTGCCCTACATTATCAGCTTGACTCCTATAGCCCTTGAGTTAATAAGCCCCAGTAGCCTCCTACATAGTCTTTTTTTGTGATCTCGTACTTGACTAAATCACCCTAAGCATTTTTGGCATGACTTCATATTTGACTAGGTCCTCCTTGAACATTTCATGGTGTAACCTCATACTTGACTAGGCTACCCTTCTCCATGAACGTGTTGCGTCAACTACTCCTTTAGAAAGGTCATTCTCTATACTAGTTGCAGCTTGTGTCACCTCCTCCTTGATAAAGGTCACCTCTCTATACTAGTTGCAGCTTTCATGACCTCCTCCATGATAAAGGTCACCTCTCCATGGCAAGTGCAATATTTCAAGCATTGTCCAACAAGAGGTTTCAGTAGTTACTGTTACCATATTTTCCACTCAAAGGATTGCTAAAAATAGCACTTGGCTATTTTTGGAAGATTGGCTAAAAATAGCATTTGGCTAAAAGAGTTGGTGCTAAAAAGAGAAGTGCTAAAATAGCGTTTGGCTAAAAATAATTGGTGCTAAAAATGGAAGTGCTAAAAATAGAAGTTTCAGTTCTATTTTTAGGAGTTGAAGGGATTGCATGAGTGGATGGATAAAGATAGCTTTTATTAAATTTAGCAAGTGTTGCTCCAAATAGAAATTGGCTAAAAGAGAAGTGTTTTGGATCAATTTAGCAATTGCAGTCCTATAATTGGCACAAAAGGGGTTGAAGAAAATAAATAAAATAAAAGAACAGCAGTCCAAAAATAGCAGCAAGCTATTATTGGAAAGGCAGAGCTGATTCATCTTCATATAGGTTGATTTCTATCGTATAAAAGATATACATACACATTGTGGGCTGTTTTGCTTTTGGCAATCCTAGCCTTGTACTTGCACCTCTAAACAAAAAAACTTCAATTTTGCCCTCTCAAATCGTTGTTTTCTGATTATTCATTGTGTTTGATAAGAATATTGTGTTGCTTTAGTGTGAAATTTACTCCCTCTACCATTGTCCTTTCTTCTAAACCCTTGAATTAATTTCGCAAAATAACTTAGAGTTGTGCAAGTGTGTGCATCTTTGATTTTCCCGTGGGCAGAAGTACATGCATGTGTTAAATTATTGGTGTATCACCTTTATTTCCCGCATTCTTTCTCCCTTGTCAAAATTTTTGTTTTTTAGGTGATTCACAAGGGACCCAGCGCTCTCTGGAGGTTCACCTCAGACATAGGTTACCCACAGCCTTGAGGTGTTCCAATTTTGTCAACAGGAGAGAGAGAGAGAGTATACACACCATTCTCTATCAGGGTGCAACTTCTGGGTGACAACAGTTTCTAACACGCCCGGTGGGAGAGAACAAAAATTTGCTAAAGAAATTGATGCTATTCTTAGCAAATATCAGTGTTTCAGACACAAATATTCAGTATCTGGCGACTCCATTGGCCCAAAGATCCCTTTTTCTCAATCAACAGACCATTTCCCCCATCCTTCCATATTTTCATGAGGTTGTGCAATCATGAATTCAATTCCTCATTTGGATTCCCAATTTCAAGAGAATTATTACTCCCCTCCACTTTTTTCCCAAAATCCTCCTCTGGATCAGTATCATAAGCCTTATCATAATGAATATCCTCATGATCCAAACCATTTGTATGGTTATCCTAATAATCTTGGTGTTTTTCAGGAGCAGGAATATGCAGATCATGGAACAATTCCATGTTTAATGATGATTTGCATATGCAGGTACAACACTTGGAGCTAAAAATAGTACAAATGAGGGCAACAAGTTCCATCAAGGCAACCATGCTTGGATTCTGGGTACCCTACCCATGGGTCGGTCCTATGTCAAACTGGTATAACCCTCAAGAGAAGATAGACTTTGTGTTTGAATTGATACCACAAATAGCAGAGTGGAATGAAGAGATGGAAGCTTACCAATATAGTGTTGAGAAACTCTGTCAATGGGGTAATTCTTCACTATCATCATGTAGCCCTCCTACTTCTACTTTCCAACCACTTCAACCAAAGCCCAAGTCCCAAATTCCTAGCTTTCTTAAAGCTTCTCCTCCACAAGATCTTACACCTCTCCAATCATCTCGACCATTGCAAAATCAGTTAGCAACCCAACCCACCCCTCCCTTCATATTCCCAAATCCATTATGGAATGAAACTAATCAACAAATCAATTTGGAAGAGCAGCCAACTAAAGAGCCAAGTGAAGTTCTCAGGCAAAATCTAACAAAAAGGAGCTTCCAGTTTGAGGACAAACAAATTCCTCAGTTGGTTAAGCCTACAATAAAGGAGTGCAATAAAGTGGTTGAAATTACAAAGCAGCAGGAGGAATATGACCAACAAGTAAAGGTTAAACAAAGTTTTCTCAAATCTCTTGAGATACAATGTAAAGATAATGTTTTAAAGGAGCATATGAATGTTTCTACGGATCAGATCAACAATATTGAGCCTATATCATCTTCAAATCAGCTTGCAAACAATCATACAAAAGAGGAAATCAACAAAGAAATTCAAATTCAAAAGGAGTTTTCCTCAAGTATGAACAATAAAGAGGATGAGGTTTTATCAGATTTAGAAGATTCTGATGATGATGAAGAGCCAATTGAAATTGTAAGTATTCCAAATCCATAATCTATCTTCCTCAATAAAGACTCTCTTGTCATTAAACCTTCTTTTGAGCTGGAAAAAGAGTCAAATATGAGGTTGTTTGCAAAAAATGAAGTAGAAAACATTTCAGATCAGTCTACAAGCATCCAATATAAGCAAGAAAGGGCCTTAAGTACTCTACATGATGAGATTACACACAAAAAAGAGGGGCATATCAGAAAAATCAGTCTATCAGCTATGAGGAAACCATGTCCAATAAGGTATTTGGCTAGTTTAGAGCCACAGAAGGAGTTTTCATCAGTTGTGCTCATTTCAGAGCATAAGAAAGAGCTTTAAGTTGCTAAAAATCAGCACCAACATCTACAAAGACAACGTACAGATCCTATAGTAGTGTTTATTCTTTTCTTGGCTAATATTTTGAGCAAATCAATGGTGCAAACCATGTCTGCACTTTTACCATGTGATCTAGTTGCCAAACTGATCTCGTGGCCACACTTTCTGAGAAAAGGAATTTATTTCTCCCAACCAGTTTGTGGTTTAGTTTAGCTTTTCTTTCTCTTTGTTTAGATTAGGAGTAGTTTAGGTTAGTTATTTTCAATAAGTGTTTGCATCCACATTGTTTTTCAATTTTCTTAGTTAGTTGTCTTTTCAAGAAAAGCTTGCATGCACATGTTTTCCTTTTGTTGGAGAGGGTATTTTGGTGGTTTTGTTTCAGAGGATACAAGTTGTTGACAGAAGTATGTGACTCCATAGCCCAATGGATGCAAAAGGCTACTAATTTTTTGTTTAGTAGGCAAACAATCCCATGATGTCACCAAAACGTTACCATATTTTCCATGCAAAGGATTGCTAAAAATAGCGCTTGGCTATATTTGGAAGATTGGCTAAAAATAGCATTTGGGATAAAAATAGTTGGTGCTAAAAATAGCTGGTGCTAAAAATAGAAGTTCCAGTTCTACTTTTAAGAGTTGAAGGGAGTGCATGGGTGGATGGATAAAGATAGCTTTTATTAAATTTAGCAAGTGTTGCTCCAAATAGAAATTGGCTAAAAGAGAAGTGCTTTGGATAAATTTAGCAATTGCAGTCCTATAATTGACACAAAAGGGGTTGAAGAAAATAAATAAAATAAAAGAACAGTTTAAAAATAGCAACAGGCTATTATTGGGAAGGCAAAGATGATTCATCTTCATATAGGCTGATTTCTATTGTAAAAAAGATATACATACACATTGTGGATTGTTTTTCTTTTGGCAATCCTAGACTTGTACTTGCACCTCTAAATAAAAAAACTCCGTTTTTGCCCTCTCATATCGTTGTTTTCTAATTATTCATTGTGTTTGATTGGAATATTGTGTTGCTTTAGTGTGGAATTTATTCCCTCTACCATTGTTCTTTCTCCTAAACCCTTGAATTAATTTCACAAAATAGCTAAGAGTTGTGCAGGTGTGTGGATCTTTTTATTTTTTGTATGTAGTAGTACATATGTGTGTCAAATCATTGGTGTATCACCTCAATTTTCCATTTCCCGCATTCCATCTCCCTTTTGCTTGTCAAATTTGTTAATTTTTAGGTGATTCACAAGGAACCAGCCTTCTCTGGAGGTTCACCTCGGCCATAGATTACCCACAACCTTGAGGTGTTCCATTTTTTTCAATAGGAGAGAGATTACACACACCATTCTCTTTCAGGGTGCACTTCTGGGTGACAACAGACCCACAAAAAAAAAGAATAGATTGACAACATTTTAGTGTTGAGATTTCTATACTGAGTAGACTATTCCTAGTAGTTTCCTTTTTAGTGGTTGTTTATTTTGCTTTTTTCCTTGCATCAGTAATCTACTTTAAAATACAACGGATGATCTACTTATGCAATCGTGCCAATGTAGATTCTATAATGTAGCTAGATACATCGACATAGATGCAAATTTTTTTATCTTAGTTCGGATGTGATAGAGTGGGAGCAGTTATCAACATTGTTTTTAAGTTTCAAAAGCCTCTTGTTCATTCAAAAATGGAAGAGCCAAGCATTGTACACCAATAACTGGCTATGCCTTGGAGTTATTTTTGAGAGAGAGCTGAAATGGGAATGCAAAGAACCATATAAGCAACATGGAGTTGATGTGGATGTTATAAGTAACAAGGTTTGGAAAAATATTGCGGAATTTGCTTTGGTGCGACTTAGTGACAGAGAGGAACAATGAAGTGGCACTTTAGTGTTTAAGCTACATTCTAGGAATTTCAAAAGGGATATAACTGGGAAATTTTTGTATTGTTGGGTTTTCAAAGAAATTGTGGAATTTGCATTGGTGTCTCTTTTTGACAGAATGAAGCTATGAAATGATGTTTTATTGTTTAAGGTACATTTAGGGAATTTCAAAAGTTATTAAGTATAATTGGGGAAAGTTTGTGGCTCACAAAATTAATATACAGTTGGTAAGGTGTAAATCAAACCGAAATAGTGAGTTCACGTGCTCTCTATACACTCAAATTGTAATAAATATATTTCCTAATTACGAGTGGGAAGCCAAAACGTTACCATCCGTATTTCAAGCTATGAAGATGGATCAAAGGTCAGTTGAGATAGCTCAAAGAATATAAAACTCACAAAAATAGCCAGGAAAATGCATACTTGAAAGTTGGAATGTAATCTAGAAGGAATTGACATCTCAAGAGAGGAAGTCATTATTAAGAAACCAAAGAGGACATGAACAACACAAATTGCTGTGATTACGACAACGCCACCACCCACAGTCCAGTCAATTTGCGAAGCATTCGCATCTAACGAGGTTACTATAGCAATGGTATCAAAAAGCTAGTCACGTAACCCTCTTGAGTTATGATATGCTTGAAGCACCTAAGCCTACAAATGTGCCATAATACACTTTGGATGCAGAGAAAAGAAAGAAATATATTAAAAATTTGAGAAATACGGGTTATGATATGTAAGAACTGTCACAAGTTCATGGTGACAAAAATTGTTGATGATAAAGATGAGGATGATTTTGAGGTAGATATACCTTTGTTTACAAGACCCCTTGGACAAGCATGCTATGAGTATGAGGAAGATCCACTTCCACCTCAATATGAGACTGAGCCACTGTAGCAATTGGTTGAGGAAGTTGTGCATTCGACCATGGGACTAAAATTTTCTGTTGAAGATGGAAGATAGGAAAAACAGACTAATTTGAAAGATTTGTTGGAATTTGTACAAATAATAACACAAGGCATTAGGGAAAGGACCACAATAATATGAAAGAAATTAGCTGTATTGTCTGCAAATATGTTAAAGAAAATATAGGATATTCCTTTTATTATACCATTTTATTTGGAAAATGAAAAATGGAAGTGTACCTGTCAGAATATCCATTCTTTGTGCATAGGTCATGCAAATATAAGAAGATGGTGGAGTTGTTATGGTAGAAATTAGTGGATGAGGAAACAACAAAGGAAAAAGAGCCCTGCTAAAACACAGGTTGTCTGGAATTGGAAAAAGTGAAACCAAGTTGACTAATGTGCAATAGGTGAAGACAGAGGTTGACAACATGATTTTCTCACCAGCATGAGACTTTACTTAAAGCTAAGAATTCTTATACGACATGAGAAATTGGTGGCAAAAATAAAATTTGGGGGTTGGGAAATCAAATAATTCTATAATCGTGTCTAATAAGGAAAAACATGAAAGTGAAGATGGAAATAGAGAAATTAAAGAATCCACCCCAAGCACAATTCCAGTTCGATATGATGCCAACTATTGATCTCTCATTAACATGTCGCATCTACATAGATAGGAGAAAGGATTGACACCACTGCTTTCTAAATTACTAGGTGTGCAATATCCCCTTGTGGGATATTAATGATTTATTATTAATTACTTGCAAAACAAACAACTTAGAAGATAAACCCTCCTTAGTTTACCTCAACTAACCCTAGTGTCAGCTTCAATACAACCCAAATGGGGTTGTAGTGAGCCAAGGTGAGGGTTTAGATGGAAAATCAGTTGGTATTTATACTCTCTATCCAATATACTTTGCAGAAGTAAAAATAATAAATAATACTGCTGAACATTAACTGAAACTTTGAAAATCCATAACTTCCAAAATACTAACTCTTTTGATTTGAAACCAAGTGCAACAGAAAGGGAAAATTATGAGCTTCTATTCATAATAAAAATCAGAACTTTTCTTGCACTAGAAACCCCTCGAAACAGCCCCCAAAATCGTAAACCCAGTCGCTAGGGTTAGGGTAAAATCTGCAGCACAATTCCAACACTTTTTCCTTCACTTTAAGAGTTAATAAATGCAGTTCCAGATCTGCAATTAATAAATCTAAACAACAGATTTATAATTACTTCAAAATCCCCTCCAAACACTCTTAGCACATGCCCAAACAAGTCGCCTTTATTAAGTAAAAACCAACAACATGTAATACAAAGATATTCATCATAAATCATACTCCAAACCCTCAAAGCAAGCTTATATCTTCTCCCAAAAATGGCGCCTTACATATATCTTAGAGAGACATGATTGCAAAAACTTATTACTTCAAGCTTCTATGGGCACACACACTTCACAAATGAAGGTGTTAATAAATACCTATTATTTTTTATCATAAGTTGGCATACATCCCTTCTTCAAGCATGAAGATAAGTTTCATAAACTGTCAACATGCCAAAAAAGGAGTAACCACATCTTCTTTTATATTTTTTGCTTACACATCCTCCAAAGTTATTCTCCATCTTTGGTGCCATCATCTAGGAGGAAATCTCATTTTAAAATGTGCCTGAAAGTCACCAACAACAAATATTAAATGCATATGGATTTTAAAAAGATTATCATATGGGTCGACCCATGCTTGGGAATAATCACTTTGCCTCAAATATTAATTATTAAGTGCTTGCCCCAGGAAAATGCGAATTGCCTAGTCACTTGATTTACCTTTTAAAAAATGCATTTATTATCTCAAGGTGAAGTCGAACTTCCCCTTTAATTTCGATTTGCACAATTTATAAAATTTCATTTTGATTACATGTGCAAATCGATTTTATCTTTTTTTTTTGTTTTAGAAAAAAGGGGGAGACATTATAGTCCTCCCTTCCCAAAATCGCTTGCCCTCAAGCAATTCCATACATGGCAGGTCCATTTCTTCTCCCATCCCATGGGGCCTTCTAGATAGTGCATCTGCAGCTACATTATTCTTCCCCTTTACATACTCGATGTCAAAATCGAAAGCCTGCACTTTACTTACCCATTTCTGTTGATTGTCATTTAGTTCTCTTTGGTTAAGAAAAAACCGCAAGCTATTATGATCAGATTTAATGACAAAATTTCCACATACCAGATATTGTCTAAATTTACTCAAAGCATGCATGATTGCCAACATTTCTTTATCATACACACTATATCCTTTTTCATGCTCTTTTCAATTTTCTTGCTCTCGAAAACAATGGGATGTCTTTCTTGCATTAGGACAGCCCCTATTCCCTCACCGAAGCATCACATTATACCACAAAATGTTTAAAAAAATCTGGAATTGCAAGAACTTGACAAGAACACATTACCTCCTTTAATTTTTCAAATGCTTCTTGGGCTGGCTTGGACCATTTTAAAGCCCCTTTCTTAGTCAAATCTGTCAAAGGAGCTGCAAATCGTGAGAACCCTTTAACAAATCTCCTATAATAACTACATAAACCAAAAAACCCTCTTAGTTGTGTGAGAGATGTGGGGGTAGGCCATTCCATAATCGCTGCAATTTTTTGTTTGTCAACCTGCACACCATTAGCACCAATAACATACCCCAAATATCCAATTTCTCTTAAACCAAACTCACATTTAGATTTCTTTGCAAAGAAAGAATGTTGTTGCAAGGTGGATAAAACCAGATCCAAATGTGTCAAATGCTCTTCCCAAGTTTTGCTATACACAAGAATGTCATCAAAGAACACTAGCACAAACTTTCTTAGATATTAGCTAAATACATGATTCATGCAAGATTGGAAAGTGGCTGGTGCATTAGTTAATCCAAAAGGCATAACTAGAAATTCAAACTGCCCAAAATGACATCTAAAAGCTGTTTTGTGCACATCTTCTTTTCTTACCTTTATCTGATGGTAACCGGATTTGAGATCTATTTTTGAAAAGAAAGAAGCACCATGTAATTCATCAAGTAATTCATCAATCCTAGGAATGGGGTACCTATTTTTGATAGTCCTCTTATTCAACATTCTATAATCAATGCACATCCTCATAGTACCATCTTTTTTTTTACCAAAACAACAAAAGATGCGAATGGGCTAGAACTAGGCCTTATATGTCCCATCTCAAGAAGCTCCCTACTAGTCTTTTCAATTTCTTCCTTATAAACGCTAGGATGGCGGTAAAGAGTGATCATAACGGGCTTAGTATCCTTTTCCAACTCTATGATATGCTCAAACCCTCTATGGGGAGGCAACACGTGGTAAATCATTAAAAACATGAACATGTTTTTCTAAAAGAGCTTGTAACTCACCTTCTAATGACTGTTGTTCTGATTTTTCTGATTTTACTGTGATATAACAGCCAGCTGCCCACTCAATTTGACCCCTTCTAAAAGCCCTTTCCATCCTCTTCATGGACACCTCTTGTGGTGCACCATTCGCCATGCCTTTTAGGATGATTTCCTTGTCATCTTTAGTGAATTTTAGCTCCATTGTTTTGTAGTTTTGTGTGAAATCACCTAAAGAATGCAACCATTGAACACCCAACACAAGATCAATATCCCCAATATCAACAACATAAAAATCATCGATTACCTTGTGTTTCCCAAGTATGAGGGGAAGTTGTGCAATCTTTGTAAAACATGGAATAGTAGTCTCATCCGCAATGGTTACTTTGAAAGTCTTGCAATTTGTGGTTTCCAAACCCATTTTTCTTACTAGACTTCCATCAATGAAATTGTGGGTGGCCCCACTGTCAACCAAGGTAATCACTCTTTGCCCTTGAATGGTTCCCTTCACCCTGAATGCATGATACTTAGGCACACCCGAAAGAGAAGCAAGGGCACTTTCCATTTCCTCATTCTCTTGCACATGCTCAATGATTTCTTTATTAGTATCATGGTTAGCATCATCAAAGTCAAATTCAAAATCTGAATCATTATTTTCAATGTAGTGGATTTGACCTTTATCTTTACAATTTTGACCTCTTACCCATGGAGTTTTGCAATCAAAACATAGTCCCTTTCTTCTTAGTTTATCCCTTTCCTCTTTTTGTGAATTGTTTTGAGGCTGATTTCTATAGGGCTGATTGACCCTTCTTGGGGCTTCTCTTGATGGCCCTAAGGGCTGCCCTCCTTGCATTTTAAGGGGCTGCTGTAAATGTGACCTTGGCTGTTCTCTGAATTCACTCTTGGGCAGCATTTGTAAGGTATTAGAATGTTGTCCTTTAGGCACATAAGCTCCTCTATAAGCTGCACATTCTAAATCAAGAGCCTTAGTAATACAATCTTGCAAAGTCATAGGGTTAAAAGCTCTTACCAAACCTTTTAGAGGATCTATCAAACCCTCCATAAAGAGGACAACCAACCTCTTTTCACTAACTTCGGAGACCATAACTGCAATTCTTTGGAAGTCTGTAACATACTCATCAACATTTCCCACTTGTTTGAGTTGGCCAATCCTCTAAAATGAAGTTCTGGGTCCTTCCTTTCAAACAGCTCCATGATCCTTCGGCTAAATTCTTCCATTGTGTGAATCAAGTCATGACCTTGGGTGTGCATACCATGGAACCACCACTCATGTGCCATGCCTTCCAAATGGAGGGTAACAAATTTGAGGGTCTCTTCTTCTTACATGGGATTGAGGGAGAAGTGAGTCTCTATCTTTTGTAACCAAGCTCTTATCGTAATCGTATTAAAATCATCAAAGTTGGGGAGTGAAACTTTTCCCAATCTTTGTTGAAGATTCTTATGGGGTTGCTTGTGGAGCCTTTTTTACTTCTTGCCCAACTTGAGGGCACAAAAATCATCAAATCCCAACATATCTCTTGTGGCTTGGCTCAAAGAACCGTACTCCAACCTTTGAGCATCTATGAGTTTGGCTAAGGTGGGTTCTTCTTCTTCCTCTCTCTCTTTCTAATGGTCTCTTTAGGTAAGAGGACATCTTTAAAAAACTTAGAAGTAGAGCTTCCCTTCGTTGGAGTTGGCATATTTATCTTTACCCATAGCCTCTTTGAGGAGCTGGGGCATTAGCTCACTCATGGATCTTTGTAGTTCTTGCCCACATCCTTGCATTAGTTCATGCAAGAATTTTACTTGATCCGATGTGAATGCTCCTTCATCCATGTTTCCCTTATCTCTCCTTTTATAAAACAACCACTTCTTATCACCCTGCATGCACAAATCACCCAGATGAAAAGAGGAAAGATGCTATGATACCACTGTAATATCCCCTTGTGGGATATTAATGATTTATTATTAATTACTTGCAAAACAAACAACTTAAAAGATAAAACCCTCTTAAGTTTACCTCAACTAACCCTAGTGTCAGCTTCAATAGGACCCAAATATGGTTGTAGTGAGCCAAGGTGAGGGTTTAGATGGGAAAATCCAGTTGGTATTTACACTCCTCTATCCAATATACTCTGTAAAAGTAAAAATAATAAATAATACTGCTGAACATTAACTGAAACTTTGAAAATCCATAACTTCCAAAATACTAACTCTTTTGATTTGAAACCAAGTGTAACAGAAAGGGAAAATTATGAGCTTCTATTCATAATAAAAATCATAACTTTTCTTGCACTAGAAACCCCTCGAAACAACCCCCAAAATCCTAAACCCAATCGCTAGGGTTAGGGTAAATCCTGCAACACAATTCCAGCGCTTTTTCCTTCACTTTAAGAGTCAATAAATGCAGTTCTAGATCTGCAATTAATAAATCTAAAACAACAAATTTATAATTACTTCAAAATCCCCTCCAAACACTCTTAGCACATGCCCAAACAAGTCGCCTTTATTAAGTAAAAACCAGCAACATGTAATAAAAGAGATTCATCATAAATCATACTCCAAACCCTCAAAGCAAGCTTATATCTTCTCCCAAAAATGGCGCCTTACATATACAGAGAGACATGATTGCAAAAACTTATTACTTCAAGCTTCTATGGGCACACACACTTCACAAATGATGGTGTTAATAAACACCTTTTATTTTTTATCTTAAGTGGGCATACATCCCTTCTTCAAGCATGAAGATAAGTTTCATAAACCATCAACATGCCAAAAAAAAGAGTAACCACATTTTCTTTTATAGTTTTTGCTTGCACATCCTCCAAAGTTCTTCTCCATCTTTGGCGCCATCATCTAGGAGGAAATCTCATTTAAAAATGTGCCTAAAAGTCACCAACAATATATATTAAATGTATAGGAATTTTAAAAAGATGCTCATATGGGTCGACTCATGCTTAGGAATAATCACTTTGCCTCAAATATTAATTATTAAATGCTTCTAGGAAAATGCGACTTGCCTAGTCACTTGATTTACCTTTTAAAAAATGAATTTATTATCTCAAGGTGAAATCGCACTTCCCCCTTTTATTTCGATTTGCACAATTTATAAAATTTTATTTTAAAATTACATGTGCAAACCGATTTTGTCTTCTTTTTAATTTTTTATAAAAAAGGGGGACATTACAAATGCTAACCTCTTTTCAAAGTTTCTCATTTTCAAGGAAAGCCAGGCTAGGGTTTGGACAAAGGAGAAGACAACTCGCCTACATCACAGAGTTATCAAAGCATTTACATGCTAGAAACCAATAGAATACATTCAGGCAAAACCTGCACCAGAAAGTTGGACTGCAGATAGTTAGCGCCAGATGCATTTGTGGTTATTAGACGGGTTCAAATCCAATACAATCGGCTCAAACAAGTTCATTCCCAAACCTATCTTCCCTCTAGATCAGATCATCAACTCATGCAAGTTTTTGAGCATCTTTGTGATTGGCTGTCCTACCGTTGTTCAGCATTTGCACATCTTGTTTCATCGTCTGCAAGTCTTTATCGAGTAGTGCATTCCACATTCATGCCCTAATGAATGTTTTACTATTCTTAGAATGATTGATAACATTCAAAGCTCAAGTTTTACATAATTCACATTGTATTAGGACTTTCCTATATTGGTCTGAATTAATATATTTCATAGATTACATTTAACAATGTCTTTGGTGTAATTTTATGCAATACACAAGCATCAACATGGACTATGGTATGATGTATATTGGAGAACCCAAGGGGAGAGGAGGGGGACTAAGAGGCCGTATGGAGAGTGAATGTCAAAATAATGTGATCAGCAAGGAGCAACTAATGGGAGAAAAGAAAATTCCAAATGTGGGTACTAGGTAGTAAAGATTTATTTCCTTTCTACACAACTTACAAAAAACCAAAATATTGTTGCTTACACATATTAAGACCAAAATATTGTTGCTTACACATATTAAGACATACAGAGGCAACAAGTGCAATACCAGTTGTGTGGTCATACTCGTATTTTCTTTGGCTGACCATATCAAAGAAGATTAGGTTGAATTCAAATCCTATCTTATCCAAGTCTACGATAAGGACACTTTTGTGCAGGCTATATGGTTGATATCAAAGTAATACATTCAAATTTTAACTTTCAGAAAGAACAATGCAGTGAGAATTCTCTAGATTTAAATTACCCATCATCTACATTGCCAGAAACTGCAACTATTGATTTGTTGGTGCCCCTTTGTAAATGTGCAATTACTTGCTCTGCAGAAAGACAACTTTTGCGGTTCTTATCACCTACATCACCTGTGCGAAAATCCATTAGGCAAATAATCAAGTACAAAGTTGAGCAAATATTTTAGAAAATGAGGATATTAAGCTATAATAATCATGCCAAAAGTGTACTAGTAGGTTTGGTAGGAAAAGAAGCATCAATAAGAATGCTTTTTAAGGTTTTAAATGTTCAGAATTATTAAATCATAGAACAGTATTTAACCTAGTCTAAGTTGCTTAGTCACATCGATAGCCTAGTCAGTTGCGTAAATACTAGAAATGATTGAGGATTAGAAAGTAGAAGCTAAGACGAGTATTCTATATTATAAGACACAAAAATTGCATAAATAATCTTCTAATTTTAGTTAATAGTATCTTGATACGAGCTAATATTGTCAAAGTTTGGTATCAGAGCAGGTAAAATAAGGGAAGCAAAGAGTCAATTTTGTTTGTCTGAAAGGATGGATTTTTTTATTATTTCCAGAGGGCAGCCCTGTTTTTTATTGCCCCGAATGATAATAGCTTCATTTATTAAAGGTGAAGTTTTGTTTAGAAGCATTAGTATGTAGTTTAGAGAGATTCCATTTATTTGTTTGCTGGAGTGTGAAATTGGGGGCGTTTCTTTTTGTTGGATCTGCAAGGAAAAAGAAACAAAAAAGGTGCACCGTGGTTCACATGAAGACGATCGCCTCTGAGGCATTGTCTGCTGAAAGTATTTGTTGCACATAAGAGTAATTGCACTGCTGGTTTGGCGTGACTGTAAGGCATGACAGACAAAGGAAAGGAAGCAAAGAGAAGCACTGATGCCGTACAGCATGAGGAATCTTTGAGGCATTACATAAGACTCAGATCCATACATGAGAAACAGGCATCAATCTGCAAAGAGTAAAAGCAACAGCATTTAATACATATATTTAAAGGAGGCGTCATTGCAGAAAAGAAATGCCTTCAGTACAGAAGAGACTCCATTGCAAAGAGAAGCGCTTTCTATCTGCAGCAAGAACACACCCTGAAGGAAGCTTAAAGGATTGGCGTGAATATTTAGCAGCAAAAGAGGAAAGCCATTCTGAAAAGACAAAAAGCAGCAAATGAGAAAAACTGCAACACAGCAATAAATGAGAATCTTGAAAATCGAAGGCACACACCACATCACAGATGCCTCGTGGAAAAGTAAAAGTGATTTTACCATAAAGTTTTTAGTAAAGTTCCATTCTACAAAAAATCTAGCACTTCCTTTATTTTTTAAATTTATTAAATTTTACATCATTTTAAACTTTATAATTTAATATAAAAATTATAAGCCTAGTGGACCCCAATTAATTTTGTATCTTCAAATCGAAGAGTCTATCCACGAAACTTCACCAGGTTGTGTCTAGTATCACTATGAAGTACCTATAAATTGATTTCACTCCATCTTTTTACTTTTTTAGGATTAGCTGTTTTAGTGTTCCTGTAATGTGTTTTTAGGCTTACAACCTTGCCTAGAGCTTGTATTAAATTCATATTTTTTTCAGGCAGGCAGATATTGACATAAACTTGCCAGATTGTTTAAAATTGTAGTCTAAACTTTGTAACAATAAAATTAGCTTCATTCTTTATAGTTTGTGAGTTAAAATTGTTTTTCCACAAAAATTGCATTAAAATTCGTTTGTCAAAACCTAAAAGTTGATTTTTTTTGTATATGGGTGCATTTTCGGTAGTACATGACACCTTTACAAGTTTTTTAATTAAGGGTGGAAATTCTATTCCTATAAAGATAACAAGTATCAGGAATTCTATTCCTACAAAGATACAAGAATTGGGGAAAACATTACCAAAACCACCAGAGCACTCCATGGAGCGATCTATGGTCCACAGGACCATCAGGGTCAACCTCACTAATTGAGCTAAATCTAGAGGAGGATGGAGGATAACCACCAATATTGAGTTCACCAGTAACTCAAAGATTGGACTATTGCTTTAGAGGCAATCCAAAGCTAAAAGGCAAAAAAGCCGAAGATAAAAATCCCTAGTGAAGGTGACGTTGAAGACTGTACTCCTGCTGCACATAAGATGAGATCAGTACTCTTCTATGAGGCCCAATCCCACCTAAGTAGCAGTTGAGGTGACGTCTAATCCCACCTAAGGATGTAGTGTGATAATTCCCACTAATAATGTAGTTGGTTTCCAATATGGCTAGCACTGAGGAAACCTATTGAAGCCCAGTCTCACTAATGTTTCTAGGAGAATATTTGGGTGTGTCCCTATTCACATTTTGTATTGTTTTTTATTTTTAAAAGAAAACAGTCGACCATTATATTGATAGAAATCTGCAATTACATACTCTACCATGCCAAGCGTGAAAGCTATTAGCCATATCACTAGCCTTATAAGGAAAAATAGCAAGAGTTACAATCATTGAAAAGAGTCAAGGGTTGTGATTTTCCTGATTTCTTCTTGAATCTTAGTAGACCACCATAAAGGAGGTAACCCATAGCAAAGGATATCATTATTGTCAAGAGCCCAATTTGCCAATCCGTCTGCAACCCTATTCTTCTATTTGGGGATGTAGGTAAACTGAATTGCTTGGACTTTCTGCTGTAGATTTTGTATTTCACAAACCTCCTTCACAATTCGCCATTGAGGAGGATATCCATTGTTAGAATTATTCAATAAATTCATCATGATTTTGGAGTCCGATCGGATCTTGATCTTTTGCCACTCTATTTTAATAGCTTTCTATATTCCTCGTCGGATGGCTTTGATTTCTGCAACATTATTAGTAGAAATTCCCAAATTTTCAGCAAAGAGGAAGTGAACTTCTCCTTCTCTGTTGCGTCCAATCCCTCCCATGGATGTTCTTCCAGGATTACCCCTAGAAGCACCATCAGTATTGCACCCCATCATAAGTGGTCCCATCTTCCACTTGAGTAACAGTCCCTGCTGTTTTTATTTTGTTAAAGTGAGGCATGGTGGCTTCCTTTGGATCCAGAGAAAGTTGTTTGTAGATATGCTCCCATACAGGAGAGGGTTGAGCTGGTAGCGAAACCTTATGTTTAAGGCTCTCTGTCAAATTACTCTTTATTTTTTCCAAACATATATAGCTTCTCTACTAGTTTGTCGAAATATTCTATACTTTCGCTCTTTCCGAGTATTCCATAGGACTAGTGAGATACCACTCCAAAGAGCTGGGAGCAAATTTTGTCCTGTAGGAATAGCTATCTTCCAACTATCATAAATCTGTGCAAGGGATCCCAAACTGATCCATTGAAGTTTGAATAATCCAGCCAATTGTTTCCACAATATAGAAACCCATGGGCAGTGAAAGAAAAGATGATCCAATGTTTCTTCGTTATGAGTACAAAGTTCACATCTAAACGGACCCCTAAAACCTCTTTTTTGTAGCCTATCTCCAGCTAAAAACCTTTTATGAATGATGAGCCACAGAAAGAAGCTAACCTTGGGCCATATCTCTGGCTGCCATATTCGCTGAAACAAGGCTTGTTGGGGATGAGTGCAGATTTCAATGAGGGATGTATATCCCGAAGCAACTTCATATTCCCCTAAAGAGTTACCTCCCCATCCTAACTCATCAGGATCAGACGAAGAAAGAAGAGATCACTCTGCCAGAATATTAGTCAACATAATCTGATCTGCATTCTCTATCCGCATGGGCCACTTATTAAGTGGTCTCCATCGTGTCTCAATACCCCAAGGCTGAATGTTTGTCTGAATGTAGTGGCTTATCTTAATCCATCCTTTTGCTTGCATTTGCTACTTTATAGGATTAAGTTGAGGGACGATTGTTGAAATTGGGGGCTTGGCATCCCATGTGTCTGTCCAAAAATTAGCAAATTGACTATTGTGAACAATCCAAAAAAGATATTTTTTAATCAGATTTTCTCCCCGTTTAATAAACATTAATGTTGGAGATCCATTATTAGGAAGGGCTGTCCTAATTATCTTCTCATATTTGTTGTGTTCTGCATATTTACCTCTGAAGTTAGTAGCCCATAGTGCGTCAAAAAAAACAATTAGCCTCCAGTATAACTTGGCTGCCAAAGCTATATTTTGTTGAGTGGATAACCAAAAGCCCAACCCTCGTTTTTTTGGTTTGCATAATGATGTCCATTTAACAAGTGACCACTTTTTCTTTTCCTGAGCTCCACTCCATAAAAACTTTTGACGTACGGAATCCATTTGTTTTAAAATAGTACCTGGTATATTCAACACGGATGCCACATAAATCGGCATCGCTTGGAGAACCGCCTTAATTAGAATCATCCGTCCTCCTATAGACAGCCATTTGTTTGTCCATTTTTGGATTTTTTGTTAAACTCTATCAATTAACCATTTCCACTCTTTCGGCTTTTTGGGAGCTAAAGGAATACCCAAATATTTCACTGGTAGTATTCCTTTTTGGAATTGTAGTATGTTCAAAATTTGATCTTGTCATTCAGAACAATGGAAGAAGTAAAGATTAGATTTTGCATTATTTATACTCTGACCAGTAGCCGATGAAAAAGTTTGAAGAGCCTTTTGAATTTGCATAGCTTTTGTTGTATTAGCTCAACCCATTAGAGAAGAGTCATCCACGAATTGAAGAATGGATAAAGGTTGGATATTTTTGGCCAGTTTCACTCCATTGATTTTCTTTTCCTGGGATGCTTTTTTGCTCAATCTCCCCAAACATTCAACAAGAATGATAAAAAGAAAAGGGGATAAAGGGTCACCTTGCCTGATAACCCTTGAGGCTCCAAAGAATTCGGTCAGAGATCCATTGACAAAAACTGCAAAGGATACAAAAGAAAAACATGTTGTTACCCACTATATCTAGTCTGGCGAGAAGCCAAAGTTTTCCAAAACTTTACCGAGGAAAGTCCAATCCACCCGGTCATAGGCTTTGGATAAATCCACCCTGATGAACATTGCCGACATTTTCTGAATTTCCATTAAATGTAAAATTTCCTGAGCCAACACAATTTCATCATGAATATGTCTACCTGGAACAAATCCACCTTGTTCAAGGGATATAATTTTTGTAGGAAAAAGTTTCAATCTCTCTGCTATAAGTTTTGTTATTATCTTGTACACCACATTGCATAGAGCTATAGGCCTGAAACCAAATATATCTTCGCTTTAGGTATGAGAGCTATAAAGTTTTATTCAACTCTTTAAGAATGGTCTTGGCTGTTCTCACTTCCTCCACCACTTGTAATAGATCAGATTTAATTATTTCCCAAAAATCTTGAAAAGATTCTATGGCGAATCCATCTGGCCCCGGGGATTTTCCTTTCTGCATGGTGAATACTATCTTTCTAAGCTCTTCTTCTATGACCGGTTGTGTCAGTTGTTCATTATCATTTTGGCTGATTTGTCACATTTTGTATTGTTATGAACAGTTGGGTGTCCCTTTCGTATAAGTGTTGTCAGGACAATTCCCACAACTATGTTCGGTGAATGGTAGAGTATGACCTCATTCGTATACATTGTTCGGCGAGCCCCATTCCTACTGAGAGGGTGAAGCAAGGCCATTCCCATTACTGTTTGTACGTATGTTGAAGTGTGAGCATGTTCCACTTCTTATACAAAGTTGTTTTTCTCCTAGTATTTGAACTAAGATGTAAAAAGGGCGGGAATGTTAGGAATTATTAAATCATAGTTAATTATCTAGGTTACATATATTAAACCTATTATAAGTTGGGAGGCTAGTTAGTTGGGTAGCCATAACTCGTGTAGAATAGAAATGGTTGAGGATTAGATGGTAAAAGATATAAGAATCATAATAATAGGATCGCTAAGGTTGTATAACTATTCGTGTATGTTTAATTAATATTATCCTAATACATGCTAATAATGTCAAACCGTTTTTGAAACCACACAAAGTACCAAGTACCAACTCATTTTTAGGAGATCCTTCACCAAATCGCCTGGAATATTTGATTATTACATGTAGAGTTCTTGACTTCAACATAAATATGAAAGATACCAGCATGTTGTAGACACTCATTTCGGTAATTCATGTCTTGTTACAACACAAACTGTACAACACTCTTGCACTAGTTCACACTTGTTCAATTTGGCCAATCATGTTATCCCTTGCCATATCTCGCATCCTTACTTGCACATACAACCTACTTGTTCGCATAACAGTTATATTACTCCATCAAATCAGGCTATACCCTCACACATTGCAATTCAAAATTCCAAATCACCCGCACATGCATCTGGAACCATAGCGGACAGGAAGGCTACAACGCCCATTCCATATGGGCCGACCTGGCCGCTTTAGTCATTTCCCTCCAATGATGCTTTTCTCAATTTGAATTCCTTTTGGTACACTTCTAGTCAGTTGTTGGTGAAATAATTTGTCATGTTGCAAATTATGTGTTTCCACCAACGCTCACAGGGCTACGCCCCTCCTTGTGTATGGGGAGGCTCCCATTATTGAATGTAACTATCTAATTCTATCTAAATGTTGTGGGGTGGCCAAATAGGCCCAGGATCACACAAGAACAATTCACTGAACCTGTGGCAAAGTGCTTGTACGAGGTACAAGGGAGAAACTTGCAGCGATGAGGGATAAAAGAGAGAATTTAGGAAAGAGAGGGTTATTGTTATGAGTAGACAATAGCAGAGTTCACACACAATAACTGGAGTAGTTCAACATTCAATTGGAGGAAAGTAACAATGTAGGCCACTGGCAAGACCAACAAACCATAGACACACAATTCTTTAGGTTCATCAATCAAGGACACCAGGTTCCTTCTTGGTTATTCAAGATCACTATGCTTTCAAAGTTGCAGAAAAGAAAGAATGGAGGAACACATGAGCAAAGAAAAAGGAAGAAA
Organism: Taxus chinensis; assembly: GCA_019776745.2. NCBI lineage: Eukaryota > Viridiplantae > Streptophyta > Pinopsida > Cupressales > Taxaceae > Taxus > Taxus chinensis. Next base: position 196,991,111 of record CM034153.1, read on the forward strand.
TGCAAAGCTTATTTCTTGTGTGATGGTGATACAAAGCTCAACAACCATATAACAATCCACAATTGCTACAGAAAAAAAACTTTTAAGATCCTTTGGAATGGAGAGGCCATTCCAATTTATAGTATTGTGAATGGCCTTTTCATCTACCCCCCACATGACTTTACATCTTCCTAGGAAATGAGAAATAAGTTCGCTTATTATAAATCAAAGGGACATTTACAATTCAACTTTAGAAAGTCACTTAAGTGAATGAGACAAATTACCATTATTAAGTACAATGAAGAATTAGGGAGAGAAGAAAGAGGGGGAAAGAGAGGAGTGGGATTGGCTGATCTATTGTTGATCCGAGACATGGTGATCACAATCTCCTCCTTCTGCAGGATGCACAAACACCTCGGTTTGCCGAATGAGTGCTCAGAAACATTGTTAAAAAATCTCCTTAAGTAATCTTGAAATGACCACGGGCATCACTCGTGATGATTCCTCTTTGATCCACAATGAGAGTGAGGAATACTTTCTTGCTCCTAAGGCTTTCACAATTGGCCCTCGATGATCACAAACCAGCTCCATGATGCTTGAATCCCCTGATGACTGAACACACTGCTAGGTGCTTGATTGAGTTTTTAAGAACACTGCTATGAAAATGTTGTCAACTAAAACAAGGATTGTTTTTCCTTCTTGCATTCAGAGTGCCCCAAGTGAAGATCACTTATCTACCTTTGTTAACACAAGAGTATCTTTGGAATGAAATAAGATTCAAGTATGTTTGCATACCTCGATTTTCATGTGTCTCTTATAGGAAAGGACGAGCTCTTGACTAGCTCACATGACTCGCCCAACTCACCCAGCTCTCTCAACTCAACCAGCTCAACCAGCTCACCTAGCTCAACTAGGGTCCATTTTCAAGCTTGCAAGCAATGAATAAATCTTTGTTTAAGCAATCATGGATGCTCCTAAATGATTTTGACATCATGGTGCATGTGTTTACAAGTATTTGGATGCTTCATGGCTTCAACAATGGCAGATGGGTCGAACCAAGTAAGTAAAAAGACTTGGCAGTTAGTTATTTCATGTTTTACAACTTCTTGACAGTCAATTTTAATCATGGTAGTCTAAGCAGTAGCTAGGGCACAAACTAGGGTTTTCATGGTTGGCTGAAGAGTACATATTTGTGTCCCCTCTGTCCCCTTGGGAATGGGGACAAGAGTTGCACAAAAATGCGCCTCAAGGAGATCTTGAAAAGTGGCAGGTTGTGGTTGAGTGAGAGGTAACATGGGACAAGCTTGACTCTAGCATCTGGGAGTTGGTTTTTGGGCATATCAGGAACCATGAGAGGGGTTAGAGGGGGGTGCATTTTTGTGTCCCCTTGGGAATGGAGACAAGAGAGACACAAAAATGCGCCCTCACCAAATGCTGCCATGTGTCACACTGTGGATGTGAGATGGGGAAGATAGGTTTTGACTTGACTAGCACCTGAGAGGTGAGTTTGGGTCATATAGAAGACCAGAGGAGCTAGAGAGGGGCGCGTTTTTGTGTCCGCTCTAGCCCCTTGGATTTGGGGACAAGAGGGACACAAAAATGAGCCTCAACCTAGAGGTGACACGTGTCCCACACCAAAAATGACTAACTGCGAGAAGTGTACCTGCAAGAGAGAGAACTTGTCGACGAGATTCCTGGAGCTCCAGATGAACTTTTCCCATGAAACCTTATATGATTTTGACTCACAAGACCATTTCAAGAACAATGGGATGGGTTTTAGAATTTAATTCTGCTTGCATCATCAAAATTTGGCCCCGTTTTCTTCAGGACAGCAAGGTGTGTGCCAAAACTGAGTTGCCATGAGAAGCCATCAAGTCTTGTGAAATATTTTATAATTCCATCATGTTGAGGACTCTTCAAGATTTCCAATGACTATTTGTTTGTTTTCTGATTCATAACGGAGCTCCCGGAATCCTCTGCGGAAGTTCAGGTACCGATTTTGACTGCATGCTCCTTGCCCCTGAAAAACCTACTTTAACTACAATTGTTCCCAAACTTTCAAAACTTCCCTAAATCTTCGTAAATCAGTTCTAACATGTTCATAGCTCTTCAATACCACCTTTGGATGAGTGTGGGCTTTGAGATCCTTCCCAAAGAGTGCACATCTGCACTGGAATGGCCATAATTAGCCTTTCTAGGCCTACTGAGAAACTAGCCATTGAAAGAACTTCACTGATTGAGGTGAATGACCTTAATACCCTACTTCAAGCACCTGCACAAGATTATTCAACACAATTGGAGTACCTGCAAGGTCAGGGTGGGTGTGACAAAATAGACAAACTGACCAAGACAGGGTTTTGAGAAGACTCAAGAGCAAAATTGTCAATTTTAGGTCAAGTTGTCATGCTTGAAAGTTTGAATTTTTTATGCTACACATTTGCATGACAACATCAACCCTATTTGAGTTTTCCAAATCTAGAGCACATATATAAGCAAGTTATTTATCTCCCATTAAAGGGAGGGCATTCATTCTACTTGATTCCTAGCATTCTAAGGAACAAACACTAGGAACAATCATAAGCAAAGATACTCCAAGACTCCCTTGAGCTCTACATACTCTGCATAAACATTTTAGGGTAGTCATCCACTCAAGTCTGTAAGTACAAAAGGCACATTTCCAAAGTCAAGCTAGAGCAAATATCAAGTACAATCCCATTGTTGCAAGATCATGGCTATCAATTTGGTTGCATACATTATAGACACATGTTAGGCAATATTGACGTGTGGTTTAAGCCCTCTTAGGAGTAGTGGTGAAATCGGCAGTGCACAGGGGCACCCACAATTGGGAAGGAAGCTTTACGGGAACAACTAGGACCTCATCCAAGCCTTCACAGACTTTCAGAGCCAAATTTCTACAAAAGGAGGAACAACCAGTTGAGGATGATGACATGGAGATACGGGGAAATGAGTATGCAACACTCAGTTCCAAGGTAAGAGCTATTTGACTTTCGAATATTTTAGTGAGTTGAAAGATAATAAAGGCACAAGGAAAAATAGAATATATCAACAGGAGAAAATTACCATGCAAAAATTGGAGAGAAATCATCTCTTAGAGTATTCCACCATGCAAAGTGAAGAAGAGGTTTCAAGAAAAAAGGTATAACTTCTAATGAGCAAAATAATTGTATTAGTGAGGAACAAACACTGATTGTTGGATGCAAAATTGAAAAAGATTTTTCACATTGTTGCAAGGAGACGCGTCTCCCATCACTTGGGACACATTTCGGGTACGGGCACGCATTTCGGGTACAGAAGACCCATACAGAGACAACTCCCGCCACGGGAACTTTTGTTCCACGTCTCCTCCCGTTTCCTTTGAAAAAAACGCATCTTTGTCAAAAAACCCTAAAACGCACTCATATTTGTTCGAAATAACCCTAAGAGTGCGAGAAACTTACGCGATAAATATGTTATACAAACATCGGTTTCAATCATTGCCCTCGGCTACTCAAATTCGAAGCCATTTGCCATTGCAGGTATACATTTTCATTGACTTAAGGATTTTCCATTGAAGGAGGTCAATTTAGTGTTGTTGTTGAAGCCAGGGATTTATCTATGCTCTGCAAAATTGATATTTTTCAGTTTATTTAATGTTGAACCCTATTGTCATTGCCGCCTATATACTTGCATTTTTTTAAGGGCAAAGCCCTCTCACCACCACTATATTATTATTAATTTTTGTAATAAGGCAAAGCCATGTTGCAGCCATTGTGTATGCCCTTGGATGGCTTGGACGCAAGGGTCAAAGCCTTGCCTTGGACAACAAGGCAAGGCTTCAACCCTTGCTTCCAAGCTTTACCTTTTCTAAAACATGGTTGTAGCTTTGTTTTTAGACTTTAGGTTTAACCTTTTAAGTTTATCTTTTTTAGTTTTTAATACTTTAAAGTTTAGCTTTGCCTTACGGTTTTGTTTTTAATTTTAATATTTTTTTAGTATTTTTAGACTTTAGTTATAATTTTCTATTTTTTAATCATGAGATGAATTCATATTTTTTATATTACTTTTAATGTTTTACTTTTTTAATTTAGTTTTAAATTTTAGCTTTATGTTTTCTAATTTTAATTCATACTTTTTGACTTTAGTTACAATTTTCTATTTTTTAATCAATAGATGCATTCATATTTTTTTAATATTACTTTTAAATTTTAACTTTTTAGGTTGACCCGAACTTTTTAAGTTTTAATTTTTTATTTGTATAAATTATATATTTAGATTTAGACTATATTATTTGAATTTTTTATTATTTAATGTTTAAACTTTAAACTTTAATTATATAATTATGATATTTGTTTTGCATTTTGTATTTTTTTCGTTGATATACTTTTTAATTTAATAAATTGTTTTTTTTTTTTAAATATTTAATGTTTATTTTTTTAATTTACAATATTATTTCAATTCTATTTCTAATTTTTTTATTTTGTTTTCATTCAAGATGTTAGGGGGAGGGAAAGGACTAAAACCACTTTGGAACTATTGTAACTCTGTTTGTAAAGGGATTGTCGATACCGTAGATATCACCTGTAATATTTATGGGAAGTGCTTTCAAGGCACTTACAAAAGGGTGAAAGCCCATTTTTCCCGTATACCAAGGAAACGGGTTAACCCTTCTATGAATGAGGTAGAGCAGTATGAAGCTATGAGGGTGCAAGAACGTGGTGAAGGAAAAGTGACTTCCTTAAGCTCTCACGCTTCAACCACAAATCACACGCAAAGTCATCCTATCAGAGGTTCTAGGCCAGAAATAGAATCAGAGCTAGGTGTGTCTTCTGGACATGTCACAGATGGTGAGGGGTCTTCTCATAAGAGACTACACATGGGTGGTTCAAACCCCATTGGAAACATGTTCGATGTGCATGGTCGAGATGCAGTTGATGCAGCGATTGCACAATTTTTCTATGTGAATGGAATACCATTCAATGTTGCTCGCTCACCTTATTATGAGGAGATGGTTCGTGCAATCAACAAAGGGCCAACAGGATATAAACCACCTAGATATGAGAAGCTCCGCACGACAATTATTGACAAAGAAAAAACAAGGATAGAGCAACAAATTGCACCAGTCAAAAGAGTGTGGTCTATAGAAGGATGTAGTATAGTGATGGACGGTTGGACTGATACTAAAAACCATCCACTTCTGAACATTATGGTAACTTGCTCTAAAGGCCCTTATTTTTTTAAGGCAATTGATTGTTCGGGGCAAGAGAAAAATGTAGAGTTCCTTGAGAAGCAACTATGTGATGCAATCAAGGAGGTGAAGGGAATCACATGTTGTCCAAGTTATTACAGATGTTACCCCAGTCTGTAAAGCAATTGGCTTGTTGGTGCAAAAGAAATAAAAACATATATTTTGGACACCATGTTGTGTTCATGCATTGAACAATGCACTCAAAGACATTGGCAGGTTTCAGTGGATTTCTAATGTTATTGAAAAGGGTAGAAAAATTCAAATGTTCATATGCAATCATCACCAAACACAATCTAGTTATCAGAGATATGCTAAGGTTGAGCTTCTCAAACTTGCAAACACAAGATTTGCATCTTTCTTCATCCTTCTTGATCGTCTTTATGTTGTCAAAGGGGCCTTATGTTCCACTATTGTTAGTGATGCATGGGCAGCTTGGAGACAGTCTACATCAGAGACTGCGGTTGAAGTGAGGAAGATGGTCCTTGATGACCTTTTTTGGGCTGATGCGAAATTTGTTGTTGACTTCATTAAAGCCATTTGTGAGGTAATCCGCTTTGTTGATTTAGACAAGCCATGTCTGGGAGAAGTTTATGAAGAAATTGATTCTGTGTGAAAGAATAAGAAAAATCACAGATTCACAAGGATCCTTCTCTATATCCTTTGATTAAGGAAAAGGTACATGGAAGATGGAACAAGCTTAACACACCTCTACATTGTGTTGCTTATGCTTTAAATCCAGAGTGGTATGATATAGAAGTCAACAATAAAAGGGCTCCATATGAGGACGAAGAAGTGATGAAAGAATTTTGGGTTGCAGTGAAAAAGATTTATGGTCAACGAGAGGAAGCTTCTACTATTAGGACTTAGTGGAATGTGTTTTCACGTGGCCGTGATCAGTTTTCTACAGTGGAAGCTCTCTATGATATGCGTGCGAAGAAAGACCCAATAGAGTGGTGGTGGAGCCATGGCAGTGAAGCACCTGAATAGCAATCATTTGCAATAAGATTACTCTCATAAGTATCTAGTTCTTCATCTTGTGAGAGGAATTGGAGTACTTGCGGTTTCATTCATTCATTGAAGACGAACCAATTAGGGTCAAAGAAGGAAGAGAACCTCGTCTACATTCATAGCACGCTTCGTCTTCTTACTTGTGTAGACCTAGGGTACAAAGAGGGTCCTTCAGCAAAATGGGACCAAATTCCACTTGATGCAGCAACAGACATAGAGGATGATGTGCTCGAGGCAAATGGTCTCAATGATTTTCCCCCTATTATATTGCCTACAGAGGAGTTGCAACTTGAGAGTGATGAATATCTAGAGAGCATCCTAGCAGAGGATCTAGAGGACATAATTAATGTGACAATTGACCCCTTTGTATCAAATGATATATGCTTCGGGTTCACATTTTCGATTTTTGTTTTTAGTGTCTATTTGTTTGCATTTTGGTGTTACAATGCTCTCTTCCCACAATATGTGAGATATCAAATATCAATAGAATTACTCATCTTTTGTCAACATTTGATTTCCTTACTTCAAAAAGTATAGTTATTTTTAAATTTCAGTGCATTTTAATTCTAAATAAATTAATAATGTACAATAGTATTTTTCTAGTTATTTCATATATATAGATATATATACATATATACATATATATATATACATAAATTGTCATCTCCCCGTACCCGTCTCCCAATTTTCTGAAAAACGGTGTACCCGTACCCATCTCCACGTACCCGTACTCATCTCCACATACCCGTACCCGTCTCCTGGTAACTGTGATTTTTCAGTTCCAAAGGTACATATCAATGAGTCATTGCCATATGGGATGGATCTACCAAGCCATAGTATTGATGGGCATGAAATTGTGAAGAGTGTTGATTCTTGTGTTGTGTCTGAAATCATGAGTCACAATAAGGATGGTGTTGTTTTGGAGGTTTCTAAATCAGCAATAGAAGATAAACATTTTTATTTCCTTCTTTATAAGGAGGTTAGGAGTAGCAAGGATGTATTTCTTCATCTTCATCCTATATCATTACAACAGTTTTATCATGATGGTATTCAACCTGTTGTGGATAAGAATGCTAAGGATTTGGTACATCAAAGTCAAATCATCATGAAGACAAAGAGTGATGAAGACCTTCATGGGTATTATAAGGTATGGGATCTAGGTAATATGTTGCATTTGTCTAAAGTTACCAATTCTGATTTTGAAAACTTTGTGATTGATTTTATAAGGGAAAGAAGGAATTCATAATTGTCTTTTGGGATTGCAAGTGTGGTAAAGCATGGTTTCTTCTTTGGAGACTTCAGTGCAAGAAGGGAGAGTACCTCTCAAGGTACTAATGTTGGTTTTCTGATGGTAATAAAGGGTAAGAGAACAATTTTTGATCAATTTTATATTGTTGAACTGTGCATAATAGCAGTCATAAAGAGAGGGGAAGAAGCTTTATTAATAGATCCCGTGACTGATTTTTATATCAGCAACATGGAGGAATCTTTGGAAGGGTTAGTGGGGGCATTTGATCCTCGAAGTCTTCAAATAAACAAGGTACAATCTGCTGATAAGGAAGAGAAATTGATTTCGAGGGTGACTCTTGTCAATAGCATCATCATGCCTTCTTAGTGCAGCAGCCTATACCATTGAAAGAACATGAGGTATGTGACATAATTTTTGTGGTTGAGTTTACTAGAGATTAGGTTGTTGTTGGGACACAATGGTTGCATGATTTTAAAGTGGAAGATGTCCGGGTTGAAGAATCTAAGGAGAATGAAGGTGTTGATCCTATATTAGAAATTCTGAGTTACAAAGGTATGATGAGCAGCCCCAATTATGATATTTCAAAAGTGTTATCTTCTCTCATGACAGGAATTAATTGGTACAACAAAAGGTATAAGGTTCCTTGGTTTCAATATGATGAAGTTTATGGATGCATGAGTTCTAATTTTGATTTCCCCTTCTATTACATTTATGGTGGAATGAAAATAATGCGGAATCATGAACAAGTGTTTTCATGGTATGAAAAGCATTACAAACCTTACTTGGATGAAATAGTATCATTACATTTTCTCTTTCAATTGTTGCTAATTCATGACTCTATAGAAGTCTTGGAGAAAATGTGGGGAAAGAGAATAAAGTATGATGAGAGGACAGCCATATATATTTCCAACATAGAAGCAATCAGTGACTTATGTCCATGGAAAGACATGCCTTGCACAAAGGAGGTAACTCATTTCTTTATTTTCATTAAGAGGTATGAAGTACATGAAGGTTTTTGTACAATTGGGTTACTTGAAGTTAGAAACATTCATTGGACATATTGGCTGCCATCTTTTGGGAAACTTGTTTTCTTTCACCATATTGATAAACTGAATTCTTTTAGGAAAACAAAGAAATCGGATTTCATGGTATGCAAAGGAGGTTGCATTTTTGCAGTTCATTAGCTGATTGGGAAGGAGAAATCAAAATTGAATTTAGAGAAGGTTCTGATTTTATTTGTTTATCAGCTGATTATCCATTTTCCAACCTCTTAAAAACATAGTAAGCAAACTCGCCGAGTTGGCAAGTACTCGCCAATATAAAAAGAAAAGGAATAATCGCTGGAAAAACTCGCCAAAATTGACTCGGCGAATATTCGGCAAGTTTGTGTTGTATACTCGCCCTACGCGGACAATACGCGAAACACGCAAAAAACACTGAAAATACACTCTTTTTTTTCTTTTTAAGGCACCAAAGCACTTCATTTTCATTCACACAGCCATTGAGCTTGCATTGCATGAGTTAAACGGATTTTAGAGCGAATTTGAAGAGGAAATTTGAAGAATTGCATTTGGAGGTAAGTTTTCTTTTTTTTTAATTCTTTCAAGTTTTTGCAAATTAAGTCTATATTATTTAAGTTTTATATATTCATATTGTAATTTTAAATATATCTAATTTAATTGCAAATAATTTTTAATTTTTAATAGTCATTTGGAGCCGGAGGTAAAAAATTTAATTCTTTTCGCAAATTCGTTCTAAATTATTTAAATTTTATATATTTGTATTGTATTTGATTCTTTGAATATGTTTTGTAATTTTAAACTATGTTGCCACATTCGGTGAACTTGAAGGAAAAAATTCGAAATTCACCGAATTTTAACAGTGTGTTGAAAATCGCGATTTAATTCACGTATTTTTCCTTTTTTGGCAATTTTTTCCGTTTTTGGATTTTCGGTGAAAAAATCACAAGAAAAAAATTTGCCATTTTTGGAAAGGGTCTGGGAAGATGTAGCAGCAAAAACTTGCATGTGCCATAACTTTCATTATGTGGCTCCGTTTCAGGTGTCGTTTTCTCTAAAAGTGCATATTTTCTCGAGCTCTACGCATTGATGACAATATTTTTCTTATTTCATAAAATCCATTTTTGCACCTTTTTGGACCAAGCAACTTCTTGCAATCTTCTGAAAGAATCATGAGCTTTGATCACCTATAGACAAATTAGTAATTAAAAATACTAGATAGCTTTCCAAAACTCGCCGAGTATTCTCCCGTGCTTAGACTAATCGTCCCACCTACCAGCTTGGTCGCAATCTGCGAGCACATGTTTTTTGAAGTTTTTGCTTTCAATCACATTATTGTAATAGCTACTTATGAAATCAATGAAATGTGATATTATCTCTCTTTTGAAATGTGAATTTATCTTTTGTTTTTATATATTTAATAAAAATGTATATTTCTCATAGTCGAATTTAATCACGAATTTAATCGTTGATTTTTTTACCAGCGAATTTTTCACGAATTTAATCATCGGCGAATTCAAACACGAATTTGAATACGGCAACTTAGATTTTAAATGCATTCAATTTTAATTGTGAATGATTTTAAATTTTTAATAGTCATTTGGAACCAGAGGCATGTTTTTTTATTAAATTACGGTTAAATAGGGTTATACTTACTTTTTTTTATTTTTTAAATTTTAATTAAGTTTACGTTTTTTTAATTTTTTAAATGTGCATTGTGTTGCAGATTAGAGCTTACCAATGGCATCAAGATCAGCATCAGGTTCGGCATCTAGGTCAGCATCACCAGCAAGAATTGTTCCCGCTAACGCCCATACCATTGCTTGGAAGTATGGTGTACTGGAGTAGTTCAGAGAACCGTGGTTTGCAATTTCTACGGCAAAACATTTTCTAGAGGCATCAATCGCCTGAAGTATCATCTTGCATATATTGTTTTCTAGAACGTTGTGGTATGCCCCAATGTTACAGAAGAGGCAAAACGAGATATGAAAACGAAGCTAGCAAAGCTGGAGGAGAAGAAACTAGAGAGGGAAAGGGTGCACGGAGCCATAACAAAAATTGTTAGACCTAGGGCTAGAATGACAGAGAATTCAGAAGATGATATGGGAACAATTGTGGGCTCTACTCGTGGTCCACACATACGAACCGGAAGAGGCACATCTGCTTCATCGAGTTCGAGCAAAGGTATACATAGCTTTTTTGTACCAAGGAACATCCCTTGAGCACAACCTTCATTGCAAGGTACAGGCTAGAACAAGGATATGCACGAGAAAGAAAATAAGGCATGTGCGAATTTCTAGTACTACAACCTTCCCTTCAATGTGGCAAAGAGCTCGTACTGGGAGTACTTGGTGACAACATTGACAGTTGCAGGGAAAGAGTATAAGGCACCCTCTCCAAAAGACTTGAGTGGGAAATTACTCAAGGGTGCAGTTGCAGATGCAATTACAATTCTAGAAGATCAAAAGAAACAATGTCAGAATTACGGATGCACCATTCTTTCAAATGGGTGGACGGATGGAAGGAATCACACCCTCGTTAATATTTTAGCAGCTTCAAATGGTGAGATGATGTCTTTAAAGTCAATTGATATCTCTAACATAGTTAAAAAATGCAGAGAATTTGAGTCTTATGTTGGAGAAAGTTGTATTAGAAGTGGGTATACAAAATGTTGTGCAAGTTGTCACAAACAATGCAGCACCATATGTGGCAGTTGGGAGACTACTACATGAGAAACATACATCACTCTTTTGGACTCCTTGTGCGGCTCATTGCCTTGACCTTCTTATGGATGACATAGGAAAAATTGATTGGGTGAGGCCAGTTGTAGAAGATGCAAGAAACATAACAAAGTACATATATAATCACCCTTCGGTTCTGAGCTTGATGAGATAACACACAAAGGGGAAAGAGCTTGTGCAAGCCGGTGTCACAAGGTTTGCAACTAACTTCTTGACATTGCAAAGTATTTCTAGTTTGTTGACATCATTGAAGCAAATGTTTGTGAGTCAAGCATGGCTAGACTTACAATATTCAAAGAAAGCAGATGGAGAGAGGATTGCAAAGATAGTTTTTGATGATATCTTTGCAAAGAGAGCTATAGAGATCATCAAGGTAATTTCAAACTTCGATTTATATTTCAAGTTGATTCCTTTATTTTAATTTGTTAAATTATAAATATATTGTTATTTACGTTGTTACTTTATTTGTAAGTTTGTAACCTTACATTTTAATTTGTGTGTAGGTGTCAGAGCCGTTGGTGAGGGTTTTACGTTTGGTTGATGGGGAGAAAAACCCTATGGGATACATTTATGAGGCCATGGATAAGGCCAAAGAGGCTATCCAAAACTATTATAGGGGGGACATTGCCAGATATGGTCCCTTTTGGAAGATTATTGATCGGAGGTGGAACAATCAATTCCACCAACCTATTCAAGTAGCGGGGTACTACCCTGACCCCAAGTTTTTCTTCTTTGACGACTTCATAGATGTGAATGAAGAGGCTATGGAGGGCCTTTCAACATTTATTGAGAGGATGATACCGGAGGTTGAGACGAGGTACCTCATTATTTTAGAGTTGCAAAATTACAAACATGTCAGGGGGAGGCTCTTTTCTTCAGGGCTAGCTATCCGAGGGAGAACCACGCAGTCACCAGGTAATAAAAATTAGAAATTTAGTATGTTTACTAAGTTACTTACATGTGTTACAAGTAACAAATTTGATTTTATTAATTATTTATAAACTTTTAATTATATTATTTGTAGGTTCTTGGTGGGAGGATTGAGGAGGAAATACTCTGCATCTTCAAAAGCTAGCCCCCATAATCCTATCTCAACCTTGTAGCGCTTCTGGATGTGAATGCAACTGGAGTTTGTTTGAGGCCATTCACACGAAGAAGCGCAACAAGTTGACTCAAAAACGGCTCAATGACTTGGTTTTTGTGCAATACAATCTCTGGCTTTGCATAAGAAAAGTGGAGGCTACATCAGAGGAGCTTATTGATTTGGATGAGATAGATCCATACAACGAGTGGACTGGGCAAGAAGAGGAAATCCCTACGTTCACAGAGGATGAGATTGCTTCTTTCGAGAGGGAAGCTATAGAGGGAGAAGCACTAGCAGGAGATATTGGATTGGATGACATCTTTGGAGGTGATCTCAAACATACAGCACAGGAGCCACCACCATCTACTACCAGGTTGGAGCCAGAGTCGCAACCTTCTAGGAGGAGCGAGGAGGCGCAACCGAGTGTGGGGACTAGTAGAGACAATAGACCCTCTCGCCAATATTTCTCTAGAACGGGGGGAAAAATGTAACGTATTGTATATTGTAACTTGCATAGATATGAAATTTATGATGATAATATTCAATGACAATCATCATAAATTCATAACACTTATCAGTCAGCTGTTGTATTCACATGATGATGTGATTTTGTATTGTATTTGTATTCAAATCTAATAGAAAACACTTCTCCAACATTTAATAGACTAATGTAATACATTTTGTAGAAATATTTTGCATAAAATTTATGTTTTTTTATAGAAATTTGAGTATTTTTTAAGTTTCCAAATATTCGTTGAGTCTTGCCGAGTCAATTTTTTTTGGGTTTGTTGAATATTCGCCGAATACGAATATGTGACCTAGGGGTCTACCTATCATTTGATTTTCTTTGAGTTGGCGGACTGTATAATACTTATCTTTTGGGACCTTACCACAATGCAACTGGGCAATGAAGTTTTAAAATGGGAAGTTTTGTCCTTCAACTTTCAGTCACTGTGGCAAGGTAGTTATGCTAACTCATTTGTGTTATTGCACATTTGACTTGCGTCATACTACTTGACATTTTCAGTTGATCTCATGTTTTACTAGGAGAAACTTTGTATTGTTCAGTTTATTGCAGACATATCATATAATTTGTCTGTGTTTACCAAGGGGGAATTACAAGAAAACTATGATATCAGAAGAGTACGACAGAAGCTTTTTCATTTCCAATGGATGATATCTAGGCTTTGATCATGGGCATATGGAATAATCATCCGGGCTTTAATGGTGATTATCAGCTAATCCATTTAGCTCGTTAATTCTCTTCGTAATATGTCTTTCTTTCACAAGCTTCTACTTTTTCTAATGATAATTCGTTTAGGTGATTTAGGACATGCTGAATCCTTTTTACTACATTGGGAGGTCATTCAACAGTTTGTAGACTTGGCGCTCTAAGGATATCTACCATCACAATTTCTAATGATTCTTCATAGAGCAATGGGGGAAGAATATATATCCAAAAATAGAGGACATATTGCATTCACTGAATGCAGCGGCATACATGTACATTGGCATGCATGGAAGCAAGACTCGTTAAATGTGCTCATTATTAGCTTCCATGATTTGATCGGCACCGGCTATCTAGACATTGGGATTTTACTTCAGCAATGTTGGTCTCTCTTTGCACAAGCTCAATATGGGCATACGAGTCTTGGAACAGACGTTGTAGGTCCCTAGCAATTGGGCCAGTTAGGATCCTTCATTCTTGTTATCCATCTTCCATAAGATCATCCATGTCAAAGACAATGTATCCCAATGTCCAGCCCTTCCCAATGGCTATTGGGTGTTAATAACGCATAAATATAGTATTATGTTAGAATTATTCATAATGCTAGTGGCCACATTACTATTTATCACCCAACATTAGATACTAGGTAGTGAGGATATTTGTTAGCTAACTTCTTGCTAAGCATGTACAAAGTACAACTTCGACAATGAAAAGATAAAGTGACATCTTGAAAAATAAGGGAAAGAGGTCACTTTCTGTTTATTATTATCTTCTTATGTACATCAATGCTCGACATCCAACTGTTGGTATCAGAGTACATGTTGATCCCCAATGAATTAAAGTCATGGGCCACAGGATGTGATTGGTGCTGTGTGGGTGGATAAATCCAAGGCTTCAAGATTGAACATCCAATGCCAAAAGAAAAGGTAATTCTTTGCAAGTTTTGTAAAGCAAGTGGTCACTTAAAATTGAAACAAATTCTGAAATATTTGTCTGAACTTGAGACCTTTGCAAAATAATTTCTAAGTGACGTAGAACCCTCAGAGAATATCTCTTGAAGAGGAAAACCCTCTTTTTATCTAGAAGGATATTACAAAGTAACTAAGTTCTATGGTGTGAGGATTCTCCATTCAAGGGCTTTCATTTGAAGAATCAACATGGTCACGGATTGCTTATCTGAAGATGAACATCAGTAGTGTAGGACTGACATCAGTCGCCAGATCTATACCAGGAAGGGATATACACAAAAGACGATCAGAATCACTCTCATAAACAAACTCGAAATTCCATGGCTCCTCCAGGAATGTAGCTTCATGGATTCGACACCATGAAGCTCAAGGAGCTAATTGTGGCTGTTTTGGACAAACTAGTGCTGGAGCTAGATTTAGTATTGTTGATTCATAAAAGTATGCACGGATCTATTAAATGTAATGAACCAAACACAGCAACAAGGTAGTCGAACGACTTATTGGGTCAAAGAAATATAATGTACTATTCAGCTAAAAGTGTGATAGGGGAAATATGCAGATGTGTACAAAGTAGATCAGCCAAGATTTAAGGTCAAAGCTGGGATCTTTTTGGTGTTTGTGGAATATTAAGATCAGCTGGTATTGTTAATGCGTCAAAATCTATTGATTGTACTTCAGACTACTGCGTGAGTTCCATCCTCTACCCAAGTCGCATATCCTAGATGAATTCAGATCTGGAGAAAAACCAAGGAATGTAAAACTTTTATAATCTGTTGTATCAGAGTGAGTGCATTGTGTGGAAAATCTCTATCTCTGGAGTCGGCGTGTTTCCATTTGCAGTGGTTACAATACATATATACAACTAACAATGGCAGTTATAACAGACAATAGTTGCTAATTGAAATGGGATGAACCTGTTGTGTCTAAATCTTCCAATGCTAGTGCTAGGCTGTTGAGATATCAACACATGACCCCACTGTTGTGAAGATGAAAATGATATGGCCTAGTGCTTGATGCGCCATTTAGTTCGTAACGCTTGGCTTACAAAGTGCTGATGAGTGAACATCTAATTTACCAATGGTCCTTTAGATTGTCTTGTTGGAAAGTGACAAACTGGCATGCACAAAAGCAAGGTGCATTAGTGTGACTGATGCATGGACGCCGCAAGGTGCCACACAATGCTTCGAGGCTTCAGATTGCAGATGTTCTAGTAGGCTTGTGCAATCATGCTCTACAACAAATGCGAAAACAACAAAAAAAAGTTTCAAAAAGCATTGAGGACGGGTGTGAAGGTTCCTGCATTGCTAGCATTCTATTGACTGTAGGAGTTGTCCCAAATCAAGTTGTGAAGTCACCTCCCTCTTGCAGGGCATATCAAGCTTCCCATCAGGTGTTGTGGGGTCTCACTATCTACTTACCATTTATTGTCGCATCAAAAATCAAGTAGTAACAAGATTTTAGGAAGCTATGCTTGGCACAAATCCATGTAAAGGGTTGTTCACATCTAATGTGCACAAAGGCAAGGCAAGTTGCATGCATGAGGATCAGGTGAGCACTATGTCAAGGTATACCGACCTCAGAACCAGGTCGTCACCACACATTATTCCTCAAGGCTTTGTACGTCCTTTCCACGAAATGCACCAAAAAGATCTAGGCAGCATTGTCACAAAGTGGACCTACCAGTCGTAGTCACGCCTATGGCGTGAAGCAACGATGGTCTGTCATTGTGCATTGTCGTGAGGCTCCTAGTGCTAGTTCCGTGAGATGCACGCGACCGTGCTACTAGCCCAAGTTCCACAACTCTCTGAAGAGGCTTACAATGGCCGCAAGGCAGGCTGCGCTCGGCGATCATTTCTAGGTCTCATAGTCTATGAGATAGTACTAGGTCGTCACATTGTGTTAGAGGTTACCTACACGAAACTGAACCTAAAGTCTGATCAAAGGTCTGTACCACCTTGGCTTGCATCCGCATACTACCTGCCTTAGGATTTCTTGAAACAACTGATGACTACACATGGTAGGTGGTGTCACACACGTCACTTCGATGACATCTAGTCTTTATCTTGACCCATGGGCACATGTTTTCTCCAAGGACCAAATGCCAGATAGGATGGTGTGTTCACTCAACTTGCTGAAAAAGTGGAGGGAAGCAATCATTGAAGAAGCTCACACATTGAAAATTGGGTACATGCCCAAGTATCCCCCCTCAGATCAAGATGACAAAGACATTGTTTACCAGCTGCACCTAGAGAATAGTGTAAGGATCATACTGCAGAGGCTTGATCTTGAAATATCCCTTTGCAGGATATCACTCTAAAACTCAGAAATAAATTAAAAATCTGCAGACTGTTATTCATGAGTCCTCTATTCCAGGACAGCAAGGCCCTAAAAATCTAAAATATTTCCACCCCTAGGGGCATTCTTGGATCACACTTGCTTCTCTTTGGAGAATAAGTTTTCATTTATACCCTCAAGGGGCCTAAAAATACAAAAACATTCACATATGCTACAAATCCAAAAACATTCAAATATATACAAATCTCCAAAAATATTTGCATTGTTCTTTCTTGGTTGTTTCTATTGCACGCTTATATTATTCATGTTGCACATTACTTATCACGTTAGCTTGATACATGGTATGTACTATCCTTTTTCCATACACATGTTTGTTCATGTGGTACATTGAGTTGAATGTGGGCTACATACAGATTGTTACACAATGCAGGATGTTTGACACTGCTCTCTACCAATTCTTCCGCAACTACTGGGGGCATCCACTTTACACTTGCTCACATACAAGTGCTATTATTCCAATGTTTACTACTTTACTTTCTTTTACCTAATTCACTCAATACATACATCGTGTCATACTATTTATTACTCTAACATGCTAATGGGTGCTTCATGTGTAGTATCTGTTTCGCAAGTCACTTCCGACCTGAGCTCATCTTCATCCTATTGCTTGTATATTGTTTTACATGCATGCTTTATGTTTTCACTTGTTTGCTGGTAATGCCCTATGTACTTGTTTGATTGTTTGTTGGCCTTAAGTACTTCGATTGTCTTGTGACATCCTGAGTGGTGTCCCATGTATGCGGCATATTTTTTTCCATAATGTTCTATTCGAGTGCTCTTGAATGCTTTTGCTTACATCTACTACCTTGTTTTCCTATTGCTTATTACCAACACTTTGCTAGTTTTTCTATTTTATTACTATGTATGTGCCATGGTATACACCATGTGCATTCCCTTATTTGCCCCTACAAGAATCCTCCAACACATGTGCACATCAGCTTCAGGTCCTCTTGTTTGGGCCGCACTCACATTGTTCCATCTCACGCGCCCTAAACAAGGGAGGGCAACCATCGGGTGATATTTCACAGCAGCTCAAAATCAAGAGACAAGATAACAGGTACAAAATCATATAGGTCAGAGGCTCATAAAATGGCTCAAAAAGAAAATTGAGTCAGGAAATACACAGGGACCAAACCATACATCAAGGACCATAGTGTATGGATGCTATGGCCCATTCCATACGCTTTTGTCTGGGGGGCAGATTCAATAATATTATCAGTTGGTATAGTTTCTCAAGGACATTTATAGAATTTTCACTCAATTTCAATGACAGAATGCATGGTACAATTCAGGTTATTGTGGCATCAAGGGTACGTGTAAGCTAGCATTGCCCCGATACATTGTATCATCATTTGCAAATCAATTGGAATCGTGTTTATCTACAGTGGCGCTTATCCGTGGGTCTTGGGAAGTGTCAAGGTGACTATTATCCTCATAGGCTTGACTTCCCATTGCTCATATTTTTGTGGAGGGATGAGGAGCAACTAGAACACTCCCCATACAGTTCTCTTCACCATGGGGGGTGCATTTGCACTTCTTTCTATTCTCCTTGGCACATTCCTTTTGGGGACTAATCACCCCCAAGTCCTTCCAACCAACTCCAACACAAAGTTCAGCAACTCTTCACGGCAACGGTAACAGGAGTACTCTCTCCCCCTCTCGCAAAACAATCAGATGTACTCTTTCCTTTATTTTGCTTGTATGCTTTACATACAGTTATTTTCACACTAAATTCAAAGTTTTCAAGTTAAAGATCGATTTCCTATATTATGGACAATGACTTCACTCTTTTCTCTCCAAGTACTCATCCTAACAAAATAAACACAACCGGAACAAAGACAAATTCCTAACACAAGCACAAGGCGCTCCAAGCGAAAAAAAAGTTTGTCTACACACTCAAGTGATTTTTCCTTTAACCACGCAATTTTCAATTCCATACTTAAAGGGGCAAATGAAGACACTCATTTTGGTAATTCATGTCTTGCAACAACACAAATTGTACAACACTCTAGCAGTAGTCCACACTTGTTCAATTTGGCCAATCATGTTATCCCTTGTTATATCTCACTCATCCTTACTTGCACATACAACCTACTTGTTCACATAACGGTCATATTGCTCTATCAAATCAGGCTATACCCTTGCACATTTCAATTCCAGATCACCCGCACATGCATCTGGGACCATAGCGGATAGGAAGGGCCATAGCGCCCATACCATTTTTCTTCAACAGTGCTTTTCTCAATTTGAATTCCTTTTGGTACACTTCTAGTCGGCTTTATTCAAGTTTTTCAAATCTACAACACATATATAAGCAAGTTATTTATCTCCCATTAAAGGGAGCGCATTCATTCTACTTGACTCTTAACATTCCAATGTACAAACACTAAGAGCAATCACAAGCAAAGTTATTCCAAGACTCCCTTGAGCTACACATACTCTGCATAATCATTCTAGGGCGGTCATCTACTGAGGTCTGCAAGTACAAAAGGCACATTTTCAAAGTCAAGTCAAGCTAGGGCAAATATCAAGTACAATCCCACTGTTGCAAGATCATGGCTATCAATTTGGTTGCATACATTCTAGATATCACATGATGGGCGAGAACGACGTGCGGTTTGATCCCTCTTCAAAGTAGTGGCACCATTGGTGGTTCATAGGGTGCCCACAACCCACCTAACGTTTGTTTTGCAAGACTTTCTCACCATCTAAAGTTTTGAAGATTGAATCAATTGCACAACAAACATTGCATAGTATCGGAGGTCCAGACTCCAAACATGAGCAAAATAGGAAGCAGCGAATAGGCACAGAAAGTTGCAAAAGCTGAAAACACAAAGGGACAAAAGCATACAGAACGGGCCATAATGGGGGTACACTTTGGGACGTACCACATGCCCTAGTCCAGACAGGTGCTCAGATCACAGTTTTAGTAGTGAGGCTTTGTTAGATCATTTCCATCTATTTCCAGTCATCAGACCAACCCAGATCAGCACATGAACCAAGATATCAGCTGAGTCTTCTTCTCTTTCTCATTACTAGTACTTCATTTATCTATCCTTATCTATCTTGTTTCATGTATTATCCTGATATTGTTGCAATTAGCTTTGGAAACTAGTTGATTAGGTTAATATTCAATCGGTTAACACCCCCTAAGAATTAACCATTTAGGTTAAATCACATGTCAAATGTTTAAATTATTGTGCCTACCAAAGCCATTAGGAATGAATAGCCTAAAAATTTTGGGACCCTGCTAATTGTATGGAAATAATTAGAAAATTGGATATAGAATGATAGAAACATGGTGTATACACCTTATTTTCACTTTATTAGCATATTTCTTATTCAAGGTAGGTGCATTAATTTCCCTTAGTGTAAGTTCCTGCATAGACCAAGATCGAGGTGGGCCACCTTGTAGCACTTTGAGAGACTACCCCTTTATATCACCATCATTTTAGCTTATTGTCTACGTAGGTGCTTGTTCCCCCTTCTGGCTGAAGTCATCAGTCAAGTCTTTTAGCACCCCCTATTTTGGCCAAAGTTATCAACACAGTTTTTGGATTTCTTGTATGTCATCGACCATGCCAATGATGTCAACTAAGATGTAGTTTTTGAATTTTAGGGATTTTACCCATATTTGTAAGGTTCTCTTCATCATTTTTCAAAAGCTAATCAATAAGGTTCGAGTTCGAGTTCGACAAGGTTAAAATTTGATTTAAGTTCACTGATGGATAAAGTTCAAACAAAATTGACACTAAGGTTCAAACAATAAATAAAATAAAATAATTCCATGTAAATTAAAATAAATATAAAATATAAATAAAAATTATTAAATAAAGATTAAAAGTAAATAAAACCAAAGTTGCATGGATACAAATACTGATATGGATTCAGATATGATATCGAATACATATTGAGCTACTTTTTAAGATATGTTGATATGGAAACAGTTGGATGCAACATATATATACATTGGTGTTTTAAAAATCGGTCGATTCGACTGGTTCAATTGTAAAGGGCACAAACCAGTAGAAACATTTGCTCGAGGACTGGTCGGTTCGGTATAAAACAGGTCCAAACTAGCCAGTTCAGTATGGAACAGGTCTAAACCAGCAGGTTCAGTCCAAATCGATCGGTTTCATCCCAAAACGGTTTGATCCAATCTACACCGAAAAAATGACGATTTGACATTTTAAACAATTTTTAATTAAAAAACCAACTTTCTAGTTGACTCTCTACATTTGATGGTTCCAACAAGGGGTAGTAGGAGCATGGATAAAGATGTTGGGGTTAAACCCTAGACCAAAAGAAAGCGCCAAAGAGCCAAACGCAAAGGGGTTTCTCTTAAAAGAAGAAAAAGAAATCAGATCTACAAGAGGGTTTTAAGGCAAAGTCCCAAGAAGACCATGTTGAAGGACATGGAGAGGTGTTGCTAGATGAACCAAAAAGTGTTTTTGATGTAGCAGAATCTCCAAGGAAAGAGGTAAAAGTACCCATCACTCTTTCCAAGGACAAGCTAGTGACTGATTTTCAGAACACGGTATGAAGGGTCAAGGATTTGATGAAATATTGAAGCACGAGCCTAGGAAAGAGAAGGAAATCATGAAGCATGAGTTGGAAGGTAAAAATCATTTGATATTCAATGATGATTCCTTGATTTCTAATGATGGCATGTGGCAAACAAAAAATGGAGAAGAAAAATCAGATTTGCATAATGTATATGAGGATGACATTATGGAAGGGTATGTCCATGAAGGAAGGGCACTTCCAATTCCTCGTGATTACTTACAATTCGCTGGAATTTCCCAAACAGCAGTCAATGATAGGTAGATTAAAGGAGTTCACAGCCTTGAAGAGAGTTCCGAAGATGTTCCAAACAAGTACCAACAAAATAAGGGTGAGCTCCTTGTTGGCAGCCCAAGGTATGATAGAAATGATCACATTTTGTCTCCTCCTATGTCGCTACCATACTTGTGTCATCATCGGTAGTTTGTTGAAAAGAATGATCATATGTCATATTTGATGCCTCATAATATAATTAATGATAATATCAAGAACTCGTTGAGTAACATAGGGCACATAGATCTTTCCGTGCAAGTTCAAGATTATGTGAACATAAAAGTTTGGGTTCCGGTTGATTCTTTGAGTTATAAGAAAGAGAAAGTCCTTGTTGAATTCAATATTGCTACTCCATGCATATTGCTAGAAAGAAATTTTATGAAGTATCCTTTTGAATTTGTTATGTATCCTAACGAAGTTGTGAAGGGTTTACTCCTAGAGTGTTCCTTGAAGCCAAGTTCTACACTCCAAGGCAAGGTTATCAAGATAATCTGAGTTGCCGCAGCAAGAAGCTAGGTATGGGAAAATGGTAAGATGTTCTTTCTGAATTCATATTTTGGATGGATAGTACTCTCCTTGGACAGTTGTAGGTTGACATTTATGATGAAGCTCTTTAGGTTTAATGTGATGTTTGAAAGGGATTTCAAGTATTGCAATTGTTGTGCCCTTCCTATGTTACTAACATCCAAGATTTTTGAGTTGGAAATGCTATGCTACAGCCATGATGAGTTGTTCTAACCAAATTTATGTATGGAGTTGTGCATATCTTCCATGAACAGCAAGAGATGGGCAGGTTTGGAGACATTTTGTCCACTTAATATGATGTGTATGAGGGTTCACTCATTGAGATCAAGCAAAGCCAACATCCCAACATCTTTGGCGTTGCTTGGGAAGAATTTTAGAGTTGTGCATGGCTATTACATCGACTCATCCGCACTCCTATGGTCGGATCCAAACCAATTTGTGAGGAAAATTCAGTGGGGCGACTTGGAGGCAACATTTGGAATCCAAAATTAGCAAGGTAACATCAATCAAGAAGAGGTGAGCATAAGTATCGGTATGCGTTGTTTACATCTTATGTTGGAATTCAAGAAGAAGGCAATATTCAAGGTAGAGTGGATGGAGTTCCAAGGATGGCTACTACGAAGAAGGAAGAGGCATATTCTCAGAGCACTCAAGGCATAAAGACAAGCAAAGGTCTACTCTTAGGTAAGGTACTCCATGGTCATAATTTTTGGTTAGTTCCGCACATACACGATAATACTTTCTTGTGGGGGACACTTGAAGAATTATGTGCAAAATGGAGATTTCTTGTTGAAAGTCATCTTCTACACCAAGTTGGGGTAACTGTGGGTTGTAAAAATCTTGATCTAAGGGCCAATGTATCTACTGTTTTCAATTGCAGACCTGTTGTTCATAATTTTTTAGCTGATGTAAGACAATTTTCAGTCCCTACACTACTCATGAATTTGTTTTTTTTAATAAGATTTCAGTTTGGTAGTTGTTACGCCATTGTCATATCACTGAACATGCAAGAATCAGATTTGGTACTGCCATTAGCAGTCATGGGCAGCAACAAGCATGCACTTTTAGGAAGGATTTCATCATGAGATAACATGAAAAGAATGTTACAGCTGAAAAAAACAAATAAATCAGACCCGATAGTGCTGATTTGGATGAGGTCTCAAATTTTTATGGCTGTTATAACTTGTTTCCAGCCAATTTACAATCTGATTTGCATCTTGTAATAAGATGGATAGCTGGTCAAATTGATTATTCATCCATTCCTTGCTCCGTGATGAAAACTACAGTAGTGTGGAGGGATTTTGGTACAGCAAAGTATACAAAGGAGATGTCACTAAAGTGGAAGATGAAGCAGATTTCAATGAAGAGAGGGGCAGCAGAGATATGAGTTTGTTTGGATTGAAGCTCCTTCATTTGACAAGCAGCGATCCAGATTATGGGAGCACTACAACATGTTCCTCCACCTTGATATGATGATACTTGGGCATATGAGTTTGCATTTGCTTAAGCGCAAGCAAATTTGGGAAGGGAGGACTGTAATGTCCAATTTTCCAAGCTACTCACTATAAAGGCCTTGTGTCCATTCCACCTTATGTGGGCTTCAAGGACGGGATGCAAGGGAGGTGAACATTTTCATAATTGTAAGTGATTGTATTTTCCTTATTTATTTGATTACTAATTATGGCTTGGAGTGATTCAACTAGGTGATGTTTGAATGACAAAGCAAAGAAGAACGATTATCTCTCCTTCATGAGGTCGGTCTTGAGAGCCTACATAGAGATGGAAAAGTACTTTCTTTTATTAAAGTCGGTCTTCATGGAACCTACATTGAAGATAAAGGTGGGAGAACAATCCCAAGGAGGTCGGTCTTCCTTTTGTTCTTCTAATTTATCCCTGGCGCCAAAAAGGAAGATATAAAGGTAGATCGAGTGGCCTAAGGAAGATTATGCTATTTTGGATATTGATTTCTCTTGGAGGTGGAGCAAGTAGCTCCTCTTCTTGCCATTGAAGGATGGAAACCCTTCATTGGTCACCTATTGAGGATGAAACCCTTCAATAGGATCACACTAAGAGACGAAAAACCCTCCTATGTGGAAAGGTGATCTCACACGGAGGTCACATTGGAACTTCAAAGTGATTTTATACAACCGTTCTTCATTTCCATCCCTAGGCGACTTGTTTGGGTGTTGAGTTCAATGCCTTCTAGGTAACACTTTAGTATTTTGAGTTGATATTCTTGTTCTCCATATTTTATAAGGCTGGAATCTACATTTTGGTGATTTTTGGAGAATTTTATCTATAATTTCCAGCCCTTGTTTTGGTTGTACTGTTGCTGCCATAACATTAATTACGGCTAGGTGTGATCACTTACTTTCTCTATTATTTTGATACAAATTGGATTGATAAATATTGTCATGATTGAATTAATTATTTGGAAGCATTCTCAGCTCTTTTAAATGGTTGTATGTTAATGTGAAGTACCTATACAGTTCGCTGCCCTAGGAAATAAAAATCAGGTTCATTGCTAGGGCTAAGTGGTGTTCTTGTTGGTTGTCATATAAATTACTTTACTGCCATAAATATTCAGATCGCTCTTGGTTGCTAATGCCATTTTTAGTTTGCTCCTCTAGGGTTTGAAGTGTTTGAAGGGTGGTTGTAATAAAAATCAAAAGTTGTGATTGGGGTTTGAGTCCAAACCCTTGTTTTCTATTTGATGCCTTAGAAGGGACATTACAACTTGGTTATATTTCTTGCATCTTCTATAACCAACCTCACCCAATCAATTTTGCCTATGTCCTCCAAAAGAAGGTCAAGGCAATGGGCCACACAAGGGGTCCAAAAGAGTGATGGATGTCTCTCTTGTAGTAGTCTCTCAGCCGCCACATATGTTGCATTATCTGTGACAACTTGCACAACATTCTGGATACTCACCTCTAATACGACCTCCTACAACATAAGACTCAAATTGTCTATATTTTTTACTATGTTAGAGGCATCAATTGAATTCAAAAATACCATCTCACCATTTGAAGCCGCTAAAAATTCGATGAGGGTGTGGTTCTTTCTATTTGTCCACCCATCTGAAAGAATGGTGCACCCATATTTCTGCCATTGTTTATTTTGATCTTCTATGATTGTCTTTGCATCTGTAACTGCACCCTCGAGCAATTTCCCACTCAAGTCTTTTGAAGAGGGTGCCTTGTACCCTTTGCTTGCAACTGTCAATGTTGTCACCAAGTACTCCCAGTGCAAGCTCCTCACCATATTAAAGGGAAGGTTGTTTTAGTACCAAAAATTCGCACATGCTTTATCTGCATCTTTGTGCACATCCTTGCTCCAGCCTGTACCTTGTAGCAAAGGTTGTGCCCCAGGTATGTTTCTTGGTACAAAAAAGCTATGTATCCCATTGCTTGAACTCGATGAAGCAGATGTGCCTCTTCCACTTTGTATGTGTGCATAGCGAGTAAAGCCCACAACCATTGCCACATCATCCTCTGAATCCTCAGTCATTCCGTGTCTAATGGCTTCTATTATGGTTGTATGCACTCTTTCTCTCTCTAGTTTCTTCTCCTCCAGCTATGCCTTCATCTGTCATTTTTCCTCTTCTATAACATTGGGAAAATCTGGGTATCTCTACGAATAATCTAGCAAAAATTAGAGCCATTCGAAGAGGAATGCAAGAAGCTATCAAAATAGGATAGTTTAACTACCTACAATGCTCAAACATGAGTCTCAAGTTGTCACGGTGATCTTTTACCAGCCCATACACAATCCAATCATCCAAATAAACCTATAAAAACTTGTGTATAAAGTCTTCAAAAGCCTGTACAACAATGTGTGAAAAGACTGCAGGCACATTCTTCAACCCAAGGGGCATAACGGTATATGCAAAACTTTCCCATTCAGTGGTGAAATTTGTCTTTTCTTGGTCTTCTTTAGCTATGCGCATTTGATGATAACCAGAGAATCCATCAATGAAAGAGTAAATCTCGCGCCCTGCAACGCCCTTCAAGATCTCCTCAATAAAAGGTGTGGGGAAAGGATCAATGACACAAGCAGCATTCAACTCTCTGTAGTCCACACAGATCTTTATCCTACCATCTTTCTTTATGCTTATCACCATAAGACTCACCCTCTCTGATTCCTTAATGGGTTCAATGATTCCAAATTTCAACATCTTATCAATCTCTTCCTTAACTTTAAGGCGCAAATTAGGATTCATCCTGTAAGGCCTCTTCCTAACCAGGCACGCACCTTCTTTTAACTTAATCCGCATTTCGCCCAAAGAGGGATGCACTCCCTTCAACTCATGATAGCCTCACGGGAATAAATCCTGGAAGTTGCGCAACAGATCAATTATCTTAAAACCTCTTGTTCAGACCAATAGTCGCCAATAATGGCCTCTTTAGGTTCTACATCTTTCCCAATGTTGACTTTCTTTGTTTTCATAGGCTCATGGTATGCGAACACCTTCTCATCAGCACTATCCAAAACCTCGTGCGTACCTACAATGTGGTCAACATCCAGATTCTCCACTTCTTCATCATCAATCATATAGACCAACTTACCCTTCTCATTTTCCAGCCAGGGGCGCCCAAGCTGCTCCTCACCTGTTTCTTCTTCAAAGCACGCCTCCAAATCTAACTCTCCAAACGTATCTAATAGGAGTTCCAAATCTAACTCTCCAAACATATCCCCTGCCAAACAACTGTTATTCTTGTTAATTCCACATGATAACTCCATGTGCGTGCACAGCCGCTTAGAGTGGCGTAGAACTTATGTACCCAAAGTGATGGCAGAAAGGCCTCCTACCCCTCCGTCCAGAGTCTCACATTTCTAAACATGATGTGAAGCAGAATTCTTCCCATGAAATTCGCATATCTGAGAGGGTACATTGTTCCTAAGAAACCTAGTAGAGAGGGCGATTCTCACTTCCCGCCACTCCAAAAGGTTATCTCTGTGTGTAGTCCACCAACACGTTGTTGTACCACGCCAGGTATAAACTAGCATATTTCTTCTTTCCACTTGGTCTTTCCACTAAGCTTCCATGGCATGTAGGAATACATCAGGATTTCCTCCACCAGTATACCGAGGTACATGGTTAATGCCCAAGCGCCTGACCATCCGCGGCCTAACTACAAGAGTAACTATGTTCTTGATCTCTTGCCCCACCATTTCATACATCCCATGCGCCCAGTTATCACAGGCAATACTTGTCGTATCACTCATAAACTGAGCATCGTCCCACTATATAACTACTTCCTTAGATGGCTCGAGCAACTTAGGATCTCTAAATATGCGTGCATATATCCTGTTCAGATCTTCTTCACTCAAAGGTTCTACATAAGATGCAACTTTCCCATCTTTCAATGGAATAATCACGCACTCTTCTTTGTTCTCAAAACTGATGTAACGTTTATTAAAGCGCAGATCAACATTATTCGCATAACACCAAGGGCGCCCAAGCAATGTTGGAAAATTGTCTGCTTCTGCAAGCACCAAGACCTCAAAATCCCCAGTGAACTTGGCCCCTTGTATAGTTATAGTGGCATCCTTCAACACTCCAATGGGCGTGGTTTTAGTCATGTTTGCCATATACAACACCTTTGAAGATGATTGTAATGGTTGTCTACCCATCTGATTCCACGAATCCAAAGTGAGTACATTTACTTCTGCACCTGTATCAATCAGTATGTTACTCAACAGCCATCTATTAACAACTGCATTCAAAGTTATCTCCTTATCATACTCAAGACTATGAGGAGGTAAGTTCACATGCAATATCTATCTCTCGCACTCAGATCCAGTGCGCGGTATCTTTTCCCTTAACCATTCTCCTAACAAAGGAATGATATTCCCCTGGCGCAGCATCTGACAAACCTCCTTCAAGTCATCAATATCTTTCTGAGGAAGCTCAATTGCCTTAGATTGCTCTAGCTTCCGCGACTACTCCTTGAAGCATTGCATCTCACCCTACAAGTTTCTAATAACATCCATAGTCTCTTGATAAACTTCCTTCTGATGAGCAGGATCTGGATATTTCGCATGCAATACCTCTTGTTTTGTAATTAAAAGGTTTCTACTTCGAAGTCTCACAAGCACGCGCAGCCTCAGTGTGTGTAGTTACTAACACAGGTATTACCTCAAGATCAGGTGCTAACTTCAGCATCCACTAATCTTCTATAACACGTTGTACCTTTATCATCCCCGCGCCCTTATCCTACTTGCTCATATGCTCATATAAATCCAGGCACTCTTCGAACTTATGATCCTTTCCGCACCATGAGCAAATAATGTTCTGAGGGCATTCGCGCTTATAGTGATCAAGGGATCCACAGGTATAACAAGTTCTGTGAGGGAATTCACCTCTTCCACTGCCGCGACCATGGCCTCTATATCCTCCATGGTAACCTCTACCTCTACCACCTCCATCAGAGCGCCGTTCATTATTACTATGATTATCACCCTGGTCCTTATAAGTATTCACAACATTGGTCTGACGCACACCAGTTTCGATAGCATCATGAATCTGATCAACCAACCTACAGTTCTTCATGTATCATGGGTGTGGGACTTGCAAATCTTACAAAAACAAGAAACATTCTTCCGAATCACATGCTGCAATAACAGACATCTACTTGAATCATAATCCAAGTGACAGATCTCACAATCCAGCAACATGGCGTGCACCGACTTACGAGGGCAGCTATCCTTAATATGTCCTTCGACCTCACAATTTGTACACCAAATACCACTAGCACGTCTTGTGGGCTGAATTGGCTGATATTTTCACCAACTGTTTCGCCATAGCTACAATTTGCGCCTCCCAAGAATGGGCTAGCTCCAACATCTACGCTCCCCACTGCCCTCATCGTGCAAAGCTAGCTTCTAAAGCCTCATGCGCAGGTCTGTAAAGGTCTTATGAGAAAGCGACCTTCTAAAATTTGTGTTCAAACCGCCAACAAACCACTAAGCATGTTGGCTAAGGTGAATATCATAAGACAAATTGGATTAACAAAGTTTTTAAACGTGTGCATCATATTCCCTTACGTTCTCAACCATGCACTGTTTAATGTCCTTTAGCTCACTGATGCTTTTCTATTCAAACTCAGTTATATGGAACTCAGCCAAGAAAGCATCATGCATTATGCGTTATAATCTACAACAAGTCTTGATTCGGATAATACTTCCTATACCACCTATGCACACGCCCTTGCAAAGTAGTAGCAAACTGACTTGCCTTACACCCAAGAGCTATAATCCCCTTAGCACGCCATAGTATTTCACACATGTGTACATGCTCAATTGCATCTTCAATACCTCTGTATTTTGGTAGGCGAAGAGACATCTCATAATAAACTTGTTGGGGTTGGTGCAGACCGTGCCCACCAGATCCAGAACCTATATTACCTCTAGTATTCACTCCACCTCCAAAACCACCAGATCCACTAGATCCCGAACCTCTTAATCTAACTCCTGTAGTGGGTACCAAATCAGAGGATGAGCTGCTCTGTGTTCCAACTGTTGTACTGAATTGAACTGCTACAGTCTACGAAGTTGTGCTACTTCTAGACGTGTGTCTAAGGTTCTGCGCCCACGCTCTATCCTGATGACGCGCCAAAAAGTATTCCTCCAATCTATCCTCCAAACAACAAGGATGTTGTCGCCTGTGATGCGATAGATGGTCCCATTGCTTGATGTACTTCAGTATTCAAAGGAAAATGATATCTACCTGTCATTACTCTCTCACCAATACTAACCTGATTCTCAATAACTGTTTCAAAAATTGGAACACCAAGCACAAGGGCAAGGTCGCCAAGTGGGATCAGATGCGTGCCTATGGCCCTTACTCTTTCTTCTTCCGACGTTCTCTCATCAGAAGCCGAGGAAAAATTGTCTTCCGCGCTTACCTAAATGGGGGAGTACAGGCTGCTCAAGTTCCACATCCTCCACATGCACCTCGAATCCTTCGCGCATCACCTATCTCCACAACTCCATAGACTCATCAATGTCGTGTTTGTTCGCTAATTCCCTCTCCCGCGTTTCATTATACTTAAGCCGTCTTTCTTCTCTTTCCCTCTCTGTCGTAGGATCCGCCATCTTTCACCACACCTACTCCTACCCCCACGCGCAGAGGAGATTTAGCTAGAGATAAGTCGTTCTTCCAAATCCAGAGTTATCACCAAGATCTTAATGGCTAAAGGGATAGCACAAATAAAATCCCCTGGGTTCGCACAAGAACTGAAACTCAGCAACCTCTGGACAAGAATAAGTAGAAACAGCGTACTCCAACGTATAACTATGCAAAACACCACTCCACCAATGATCTACAACGCGTGTCCAACTCAGATCAGCATCATACAAAGTCTGGTAATCTTCATGTGTCCAAACAATAGATCTGTACCTCCAATTTCTCTTCGATGCGTATGCTACAAGCCACTCGTATAACTTTATAGGAAAAAAACAAAAAAATGTCTCATAGAGTTCATGACACAGATGTTCTTCAACCCACGTGCAAGCATCAAAATCAGGTCCAGTATTATATCTGTAAGCAAACTCTTCCTCTGAATTTTCTACTCAACTCTCAATGCTGGCCAAAATCAACCAATACGTCTTCATCATGCAACATCCTTGCAACTGCTTGAAAAGAGGTCCCGGCAACGAAACCAAAATGTAGTCTTTTATTTTACCAAGAACAGCCCAAGGCGCGCTAGCACATCACTAAGATTGGTCTGAGCACTCACCCGAAGCGCGCAAGGGTACCAGGTCCCTCTTTTATGGCAGCTTTGTCAAGGTGTTAGCATGACAAAACATATAATCCAAATCCATAATAACCATTCAAAAGTAAAGCATAAGCAAATCTAGATCATAACCATAGTGCATAAAGAATCAAACAAGAACAAGTAACAGTTTTACCATGCAAGATCCATTAACAGTAACATCAATAATGAGAATCCATCCACAAAGATCCATTGTATTAATCACCATGAAAGCACAGAAGCTGAATACATCAATAGTAACTCCATAAGATCATGCGCAAAAGTAGAACAGCAGCATAACCTTACAATCATATGTCATGTTGTGTCTCTAAGCCGTGCAAATCAATACATATATATATATATATATAGGTAGTGGGGACTTGCCCTTCACTACTCATGCACTCTCAAACATAGGTTGTATGCTAAGAATAGCCATGCGCCGCTACAAGATATCTATAGAAGTATGCAAGCTTTGCCTGATAATAGATCACCTATAGTTAACTCTAGCTCTAATCCTATTAATAAATATTATGCTTCAATTCGAACTACCAGTTCCTTCTTCCCAAAATAGGCTCTTCCCGCATGTAATCCTCCCTTGTGTGTCGCACACTCCATCTCTATATTTAGCACCATGCCCAAAATTGTCTAAGTCCTCGGCCTTTCTGAAGCATCCTCGAGCGCCTTTTTCTCTGTCTTCCGCGCGCGGATACTAACAACCACGCCCGCTCAACTCTTTCTCTCGTGCGCGGGCTTCCTCTGTAGGTCTAGCGCATGCACGCTCTTCAATACTTAGCCATTTTTTTTGTGCCCAACATAGAATTAACGAACTTGCTAATTTTTGCAACTTTTTCATGCAAGCTCTGATGGGCCTAATAATTGGCCCTTATTCTCTACATGTCTAAATAAAGCCTCTGGGTGACTTGCAACTCAAGTTCACGCCCAAATACAAATAATATTAAATCTTTAAAATCCTACAAATACAATTCAAATGCAATTTTCGGCCCTTCGTTGATTGATTTTGGCCTTGAAGATTTATCGAAAACATCATGAAGTAGCTAGAGTTGCTTAAGACGGCCTAAAACATTTTGAGATCTTTGCTTTAAAAGAACGGGCTCAACTGGCTTCTCAGATCAAAAGTTATGGCTTCCACAAGATAGACTCCTACATCAGTTATCAATCGATCAAATAAAAAGCAAGTGTTGTGACTTTTGTCCATAATATTTGTTCTAATCTTGCACCGCTAAGCATATTTCTAGCCTCGTCCATCAAAGATAATCATTCTTTCTCAACTCCAATCTATTGTGGTGTATATGAAGTTGTCTTTTGCCTAACTATTCCACACTGCCTACAGAACTAATCAAATTCATTTGAGCAA
Organism: Taxus chinensis; assembly: GCA_019776745.2. NCBI lineage: Eukaryota > Viridiplantae > Streptophyta > Pinopsida > Cupressales > Taxaceae > Taxus > Taxus chinensis. Next base: position 197,023,482 of record CM034153.1, read on the forward strand.
TACTCTCCACCTCTGTCAGTTCTAAAAACCTTTATCTTCTTTTATCCCTAATTTTCTAGAAGAGACTTATATTAGTTGAGTTTACTAAACACCTCAAATTTCTTCTAGAGAAAACATATCCACGATTTCTTTGAGAAAACATCTATTAAAAAAAGAATAGTAATCTAAGACACCGAGATGGTGGGATGTAGTGACAAGGTTTCCAAGAAGGAAAAACATATCCAGTATTTTGGGAACAGCGGGTCAAAGCCAATACTTTGGGGTCGAGTCCCTTAAATATATTAAGAATAACACCCATCGATGTTATGATACATGCCAAAAAACTTAAATATGTTTGTAGAATGTGTCTAATTATGTGCTTCAAAACTTTTATATTAAAGCCCATTTCTTTTATTGGCATTCTTGGCCAAAGTAAAGTTTATATTAAAGCCCATTTCTTTTCTTCATTGACTTATAATCAAGTATTGATTACAATAGGGTAAGGTTTTTGCATTTTATACTACTATAACGAATTATGGCTCCTTCAATGGTCAATGTCAGTTTCTTTGGAGTGTATAACTAGTTCACTATTAGTTTCTTTGGAGTGTATTTCAAAATTTTAGATATCGCAAACATAACAGTTGTATGACTTATAATTAGGCACAAATCCATTATAAGGAAATATCTTTGCATCATTGCGGGTTCAAATAAACAAATGTTGCAAGAGACAAATGTTTGAGTGTTACAGGGGGTGTCAGGATGCCCTCGCGATGTTCTCAAACATCACGGGGATGTTACCTATGGTGGTCCCTAGCAGCTAAAGATCCCCTGACATCCCAAGAACATCCCCAAAATTCAAGGGATGTCCCCTTTTTCTCATTGGGGGTGTGTGGAGACATTTTGTCCCCATCTCTAAGTTCCTGAAACATCTCGAATGTCTAGAATGACTTGGAGATGGGGAGTGCGCGTCCCTACATAACATTGCATAATACAAGGATTTTCCTAGTGATGGAACCTTCACGAGGTCCAAACATATCACTATGCATTAATTACAAAATCCCATATGCTCTTGTAGAACTAGTGGGAAACCTTACTCGACTTTGCTTACCCTATACACAATATGCAAAGAAATCATGATCTAAAGGTCAGAAATTCCTTCAGCCATACTTTAGTTTGTAATGTTCAAAGGCCTTTCTCTCCAATATGTCCCACCCTTTAATGGCGGAGCACTGTCTATTCTACATTAAGGATGAGGGTTCTTTCTGATTCATTATTCACCTCAAGAACAAGATAGCCATTACATCCATCACTGACGGTACTCGCCTCAATCCTAAACAATGTTCCAATGTAGACTCATCTTACCAATACCATAGCTCCACAAATCATCTTGCCAATGTCCTTATTACATATGATGTTCAAACTGGCATCATTCATCTTATAGAAGTGGTGTTTCCGCAGTGATTCAAATTGTGTAATGATTTTCTGGGATTCAACAGCGTAGACTTGAGTCAATCTACATTTGACCCATATCGCATGAATGGTCCACTTGGCACTCATTGCATGGGTTTGATTGTAAGGGAAACTTCATAGTCAAGCGTGCTTGAGACAAAACGGTACAGGGATGGGTGACCTCCTTGGAAGTTTTGATGCTTCACCCCTGTGAGCATCACCTACATGCAATGAGTGTCAAGTGGACCAATCATGCAATATGGGTCAAATGTAGATTGACTTGAAACTACATTGTCGAATCCCAAAAAATTATTACACGATCATTCATCTTGCTAGGAAAAATCAGATTTCTAGCCAAACATGGAATATGCAGAACACCAGGGAGGGTTTTAACCCACATTCTATTTGATGTACATCAAAAAAAATCTCCATTTGGTTGATCCAAGTTATTGAATCTTGCCCATCAAATTTAAGCATTTCCACTTTCGGGAACATGGTCCTCCCAGGCTATGTAGAAGTTTGCAATGGATTTGGTTGAGATTGATGAAGATTCAAATTTGGAATAATGTTTTGCATGAGATCATCCAAGCACTGATTGATCCGGTCCATTTTAGTGCTCATTGTTGATTGAAAGCTACACATATCATACTCAAGTTGGCTCACCTTGTGATTTGTTGAGAAAAACCCTAGAGTAGGAGATTCATGAATTCCCATTACTACCCCATATCCTCTTTGTAAGGAGTTTTCCCCGTAAATTCAGAATTCTTGCCCCGACCCCTAGTTTGTGGTCCTGCCATAACAAGGGCACCGTGCACAATTAAATTTTCCCTGTTGACCGAATTTGACCAGTGAATTTTACAATATAGATGACCTTGTCTGAAAATACAAAGAATGGGACTAGATAGAAATTTCAAGAGCTTTCCAAAAATATAGAGAAATCTGATAAATTCCAAAAAATGTGGCCTAAAGAGCAATTTTATGAAAAAACATAAAAATTGGTATAATTCTCACAAAGCCAAGGAGCAAATTCTGAAATTTTTACTGAATCTTTCTTGCCATTATTCCAATCCTTTCTAAAAATCTCTGTAAAATTCGCAGCCGTGTGGGAGATATAGCGGAAACAAAAAATGTTGCCATAATCGATGTTCTAATACAACTTGTAATGGAATTACTTGAATATAAATGCAAGTATGTAAGAATATATAAATATATTATTAAGCCACTTTGAGGGGGCAAACTCCTAAGTCTTCCAATAAGATAATAACTCACACACTTCACACATATGGGAGAGATTTACTCACCCGTATATATATGTGTGTGTATGTATATATGTATATATACATATGTGTGTGTGTGTATATGGGTATAATTATGAAGGGTCATACCCCTTCTTTATTATTAGTTTACGCCTAATGAAAAACTAACTAATGATTATAGATATAAATGTTATATAAATCGTAAGTCGGCCCACACATAGCCTTCTAAATGGTATAGGTTAGGGGCGTAACACTTATCCCATAGCTACTTAGCACTGGCATCTCCCGAGACAATCAACAACACTAAATCTAAAGGGCACAGTTGAATGGAATTCTTCACCCTCCTATCTAGCTTCTCCCAATCTGTTGGCTCCATATCCTTGGGAATGTTTCTTCTGTCATGTCCCCTTTTTAAATAAGTATAATAAATTAATAATATAACTTAAGTGTCAAAAAGTAACTTTATAAAAGACACTTATGTTTTATTACTATAAAAAGTAACTTTTTGATAAAGAAATATCAATGAGGAAATAGAAAAAGGAAAGTTGTTTTTGGGACTCTTTCATCGTGGAACGTGAGATGAAAAGTTATAAAAGAGGAGTATGGGGGTCATTTGAGATCTTCTTTTGGCAATTATCTATCTTTTCATCGAGAGTTTGAGTTGTTGCTCCAACTTTTGCATCAGAGAACGAAAACCCTCTTGTGTTATTAGCAATTGAGGAAAAAACTCTCCATTGTGACCAGATTCGAGGACCAAAACCCTCTGATCTACCGTGGTATCTCCATTTAGGGGTTACAATTGAGCTTCACATCCGTTTGACAGAGCAATTTCAGCTAGGGCGTCATTCAAAAATTCAGAAATTCAGATCTTCATCCAAAACAGCTAGGGCATCATCCTAAAGGTTGACATCAAAATTCTGATTTCATTTTCGGGGATTCCCTAGGGCTAACGTCACACTTCCAGCCTAGGGCTTCTTCATTTGCAGCATTTTTCTAGGTTATTTCTGCAACTTTGTATTTAGCTAATTGCTTAGAATAAAATATAATTTTCTCCACTTATTTGTAATAAAATTCTACCATTTGTTTCCACAATATTGTTATTTCCAAAATTTCATAAATAACATCAAAATTCATGATTTAATTTCCAGATTTAGGGTTTTATTGAAAAAAACAAAATTTCCAGAATTTTGTATTTTTCTTTCATATAAAATTTAGAATATTACCCTATCAGATTTTAGGGTCTGTTGGAAAACCCAAATTGTCTTTATTTGTCCAAGGAAATGGACATATTATAGTGGTACCAAAGCTAGAATTCTCCCAACCTGTGAGAAGTCAAATTTGAATGCACATCGGTGAGGAAGGCCTCAAGTATTACCAAAGGAGAACACCAGCAAAAAACGCCACAGGAGAGCAGGAACATAGACCCGCCTACGGATAAGATGAATTACTTGCAGGAGTTAATGGTATGGAATCAAAAGGAGATGGAACAAAGCTTCCAAACAACTATGATGTAATGTCCCCTTCTCAAAGCTAGTTCACCAAGAGGACCCTTAGCCTATCCAATTATTTCCTACAAGCTAAAGGGGTGGAGGAAAGGGAAACAAGGTAATAATATAACTAAGATAGCCCAAAAAATAATATTATAAAGGCAGCTTATGTTGTTATTATAATTAAAATTAAAAGGAACTTCCTTTTAAGTGACTTAACGCTAAAATAGAAAATAAGAGTCACCTTATTAATTAAAGTGTAATAGTCCCACATGGAGTGCCCCACTTGGAAAATAGAAACAGAAAAGTATAAAAAGAGGTGAGAAGGTTCATTTATGGGAATCTTTTGTCATTTTTTCATTTCATTTTGGAGAGTTTGAGCTTGTCGCTTCAACTTTCAGCTATTGAGGACAAAAACCCTCATTAGTAATCAAATTTTGGGGACAAAAATCCTCAATTTCTTTTGGGTGGTCTCATACGGAAATCACGTTTGAGCTAAAGGTCAGATTTCTAGAGCGTGAAGATAGATTTTCAGAGCTAGGGCACAATTTTAGGGTGATTTCAGAGATTAGCAGCTAGGGCATCATTTGCATCAGATTTTCAGAGTTTTGTGTGTTGGGATAGCCACCAATCAGTTGAGATTTGTTTGGGATAGTGTTTTGGGCAGTTTGCACACATTTATAGGGCAGGGCGAATGGCCAAGGAGGTGGAACAAACCATATAAGAGGCCATTTCAGCTGTAACAATGGTGTGTTCTAGTGTTAGGGCTTACACCAACCCTATATAAATAATTTGTTGCAAGGGACAAATTAATGGTTTTCACCAATAGTCATGGGGCTAGGCCCCTCCTTGGGTATGGGGAGGCTCCACATTTATTGAATGCAAGGACTAAATGAAACAGCATGAGATACTCCTCTAAACCTGTGGCAAAATGCTTGTACAATGTACAAGGGAGGAATTTATTTGGAAAGAGGTAAAGGGAAGTAGGAAAATAAAGAGGGGGTTAAGATTGTGAGTAGGCACTTGCAGATTCTCACCAAAATTAACTAGAGTAGGTCCACATTCAATAGGAAGAAATCAACCGTGTAAGCAATAGTAAGACTAATAAATCAGAGACACGAAGTTCAATGGATTCATTAATCAAAGACAATTTATTTTTGGTTGTACAAGATTCCAACGCTGCAAAGTTGGAAAGTAGAGAGAATAGAAGAACATATGCAAGGAGATAGAAGGATGTAGCTTATTGCTTGTAGTAGTGAAAAAAGGCCAATAACTAGTAACAATCAACAAATTCTAACCCCTTTGGAATGGAGAAGCCATCCCAATTTATAGCTTACAAAGATGTATCTTCCTCTCCCCCCCATGTGACTTTTCATCTCACCACCACTTGTGACCTTTCACATTCCCTAGGAATGAAATTAAGTCTTTTTCTTATTTTTGAAAAGGGACTTTTACAATGCAAAATAAGGCCACTTAAATGAATAAGACGAAAGAGTGAAAAAGTACATTCCCAATGAAGAAATAGAATGTTAGAGAGAGGGAGGGGAGAGAGAAGAAGAGAAAGAAGTGAAAATTCGAAGATGGGAAAGCCTCTTGTTGATGAATCTTGGAAGGATGCTCCGAGAATGAAGCTCTTTGCCTTTCACCTCCTGTTAACCTTGAAACACTGTGAAAGCAACTTCTTCTTCCTATGAGATGCGGACACACTCCAAAGCATTGAATAAGTGTTCAAAAACACTATTGTGAAACTTGCACCAAGTGGACTTGTGATGACTTCTTGATCTTGCAAACATGATGGTCCTCTTCTGCCACCACTAGGAAAGAGAGTTGAACACAAGGTCGGGGATGGAATATGGAGATCATCACCGTACTCCTCATGACTTCAAAATTCACCTCTGTGACAAAGATACCTCCTTTGAATGGAATCAAGCTCGGGAGACTCAAACACCTTATTGTCCATCTGTTACTTCATTGAAAAAATTCTTTTTCTGAAAAATAGAGAAAACTATTCCCGTACTCAACTGAAAGTGTATATTGTCAAATTTGAATCTATGTCAAAAACACATGATGTTTTACATTGTTTCTTCCATCCAGCATTGGGCAACTTCAACATCCTTTCTCCTTAACCAATACCCAACACTTACTATTTTTAGTAATTCTTAGTTTGAGAAGTCTATTTTTAGTTACCGGTTGCTCAATTTTGCACTTTTGAGTATTATTGATGTGCAAGGAGCAATGGCAACTCAGAGAATGAATTGTTTGCAACACTTATTATTTGTGGAACTATGAAGCTTAGTAAGGCTTACTATTTTTAGAATTGTGTCTTCTTGGTGTTGGAATGGAGTGAAAGTGTTGTCAAAATTTTTGTTATTTCATAAGGATGATTTGCTCCAATTTTTAGAGGATTTCAATCGCCATAACTCCTTAGTTTATAATGGAAAATTTCATCTGGCCTTTAAAAATAATGTAGACTATCATTGGATGCAAGGTTGGAATCATTTGAAAGGCGTTTTTGAGGAGATGTTAAAATTTTATGGAAATTGAACAAGGGCTTTGGGAGATATGAGCAACTTTCCATTTTTAGTATATGAGGTCTCATGAAAAATTTTAGTACAGCATAACAACATAGGAGAGAGCTTGAGATGGAAAAATGAAGCTTTAAAATTTCAAAAATGGTGAAGTGTTTGAATATGAGGCTTTTCTATTTCACTTGCACACCTTAACTCATGCTTAACTCAAACAGGCTTAACCGAGGGTCAGATGAGGGTTTGAAGTGGAGTTGCACCCTAAAAAATGGGAAAAGAGGTGGAAATGGGGACAAGAAACAGGGAAACACAAGAATGCAATTTTGCATCAGATCATGCCAAGTGTCAGTGTGTGGTTTCATGAGAGTGAGATGGATAGGGCTGGAAACTAGCACTAAGGAGCCACATTGTGGTTTTGCATGTGTCTTGGGGCTAACTCAGAGAGGGAGAGAAAAATTTTTTGTCCCTAATTTCCCCTTTGCACCTTGGGGAAATTTGAGTGGAAATGGGTGAAAATAAGCTAAGGTCTTGAGACTCATGAGTAAGGGGCCCCAAATTTCAAGTTGAGCTTGCAAGTTTGTAACTTCCTAGTTCAAAAGTTAGATTTTTAAGTGACGAAAGAAAGCCAATGGAATGGGAGAGCACAATTTTGTGTCCCTCATGTCCCATTTGCACATTAGGTGAAAGCCAACGGGACACACAATGCTTAAAAAATGCACCAAGGGGGAGTTCATCATGAGGAGGGGGTCTGATTTTGCATTATTACTTACCTAACCACTTCAAGTTACAACTTTTAAGTGACAAAAGTGAAACATCTCATAGAGGGAGCACACTTTTGTGTCCCTCATGTCCCTTATTGCACCTTGGGACAAAGTTAAAGGGGACACACAGGGTCCAAAAGTGTAGCTCAATCTTTAAGTGATGTTGATGTCATCATCCCAATGCAAAATTAGAACATGGAGCTTACCTTTTTTGCCTCGGGAGTGAAAGTTGGAGTTCATAGGTGAAACCTTATATGATTTTGACTCCAAATCATCCACTAAAGTTCATCCCAACACAATTTTCAATACTTGATTCAGCCTGCAAATTTGAGTTATGGCACCATTCACCCTTTTGACACGAAGGAACAACAACAATGACTTGAGCTATCACAAGAGATACTTGAATACTTAAAAAAAATTGATGTTCCATCATGTGGATAATTCAAGATATTTCCATTGACTATTTGATGAGCTTCTAAATCCTCCTATAACTCCCTAGAATCTTTAGAAAAAGGTTACTTTCTCCATTGGAGCCTTCATTCCCATGCCCAAAATGTTTGCTTGAATTGTTCCCGACATCAATTTCCTCCACAATTTTTCCCTAAACTACCTTAGATCACTTCATTTCTCTCCTACACAACTATTTTATATGGCTTGAATCTTCCCTATTAGTTTTTGGAGGATGTCCTCATGTTGCAATATTTCTAAAAATAGTCAATTTAGTGCTTTGGAGAACATTATTCCACCTTAAGACTTAGTCTAATCATGAAACCAACTTGGATCTATTCCCCTGCACATGAAACACACTTGAAAACCATGTTAGTTACTTTCCTCTCATCCAAGGTGAGGGTGACACAAACCTCGAGGGGTTGTGGAGTTGCATGGGCTACCTAGAAGAATGGTTCACAATGACCAGGATATAGAGGTTTTCAAATGGTGGGCTTAGAGTTGTCATAATCCCCCTTTTTAAATAAAGTATAATAAACATTTAGCATAAGATAATGTCTTTCATTCCCAGTGTACGAAAAGTAGCTTTAATAAAAGACACTTATGCTCTTGTTAATATAACAAAGTAACTTCTTGCATAAAGTTTTATTATTAGCCAAAATTACTTTTTGATGAATGTCGACTTTTCCAATGAGGAAATAGAAAAGGACCAAGTTTGGATTTTTTGAGCCACTCTTTCATCGTGGAATGTGACATGAAAAGTTATAGGAGAAGAGCAAAAATGTGGGGGTCATTTGAGATCATCTTTTGGCAATTATCTATTTTTTCATTGAGAGTAATTGTAGAATAAATGGGTCGGCCAACTTTTGCATTAGAGGACAAAAACCCTAAATTGTGTATTCAAGGGAATAATGAATGGACATAAGGGACCCTGGCCATGTCTTTTCCAAAGTATAAATAGAGGACGAAAACCCTCCAATTTGTCGGTGTATCTCCATTCAGGTGTTACGATTGAGCTTCACAGTCCGTTCTCTCATTAACAATTTCCAGCTAGGGCATCGATTCAAACCTCCATGTCAGGCCTTCAGATCATCAAAAATCAGTTAAGAGACCCTTCTAGATTTGGCTGTAATCCAGAATAGCTAGGGCATCCTCCTAAAGGCTGACGTCATTAATTCTGAATTTCATTTTGGTGCATTTCCCTAGGGCTGTTGTCATTCTACTTCCATTCCTAGAGGCTTTTGTCACACTTCCATGAAGTAGGGCTTCTTCATTTATTAGCAAATAATTTCATCAAATCAATTTCTGCAACTTTGTATTTAGCCTTGATTACTAAAGGAATGAAAGTCTTGAATTTTCTGCACTTATGATGTAATAAAATTCATGCCATTTGTTTCCACAAAATTGTTATATGCTGCTAGCAATTTTCAGTTCAGAACTAAAATTCCAGCAATGTCAGAATTTGCATTTCCTCATTTGATTTAGGGCTCCAAAATTTATTGAAATAATATATAAATCATTGTTCCAGAATATTTGATGATTTTCTTTGCAGGGTTTCATGATAAAATTTAGAATATTGCAGCAATTTCAGATTTTAGGGTCCGTTGGAATTTAATTCCAAATCTGCTGCAATTTATTAATGTAAAACCCTAGGAAAGGGACATTACAGTGGTTCTAAAGCTAGAATTCTGGGCCTTCTAGCGTGTGAGTAGCTTTGTCACTATTTGAATGCACATCGGTGAGGAAGGCCTCATATTGTTGTATTTACCAGTAAGGAGTTTTACCAATAAAACATGCCATGGGAGAGCGGAAACATAGACTGCCCCCCTACGGATGAGATGAGTTACTTGCAGGAGTTAATGGTATGAAATCAAAGGGAGATGGAACAAAGCTTCCAAAGAACTATGAGGGCATCTATGATAAATTTAATTCAAGCTATACAGGGTGTTATTGAAAACAAGGGGAATCTAGAAGAGGGAAACTCTTCCGCCAATGAAAGAGCTTCAATCAACTCTCCTTCGAAGACTTTTAGAGCTAAGTTTTTACAAAGGGAAAAAGAAGTTCCATTAGAGGGGGAGCAATGATCACCACTTCGTCAGAAGGATGAGATGGAATGGTTTTAGGAAGGGTATCAGGGTCTAAGTCCAACAATCCGCCATGACATATCTTTCATAGAATATTATGATTTGAAGACAAGGAACGGGCACAAAAAAGGAAGCAGACATCAACAAGAAGCCATCAAAAGGGCTTTTGATCTAGAAATACCAGCCCCTACAGGGAAATTTCTGCCTTTAGGACAACAAAGGGCATCTTCTTTTGGGCAATGTAGGACTTCACCTTCCGGGCAACCAAGGATAGCCCCATATGGACAACAAAGAAGGCCATTTCATCAAGGTAATGTGCAACAAAAGGAACTGCCAAAGACAAACAAAGAAGTGGAAACAAGGAATGAGCTAAGGAGAAAAAAATTGTATTTTACTTGCAAAGATCCATGGACACTGGGACATCGTTGCCTTGGCAAACGACAAGTTCATTACATTGAGGTAGTGTTAGATTGAGAAGAAGAAGAAGACAAGGAAGAACATGCTTTAGATGTTAAATGCCAAGTGTCCAAGGTTGAAGTGGTTTCAACCGAAGAAGTACCTATCACTGCTTCCAAGGTTGAGTCATTAGTGTATGATATGGACTTATAGGACAACTATGGAAAGGCACTTGACAAGATTGGTGGTGTTAAGGCAAATTCATCAAAAGCTTCTACTTCAGCTAAAGGACGTAAGCACTTGGACCATTCCTATGATGTCAGTTTAAATTATGAGAGAAATGTTCCGATCCAAGAAACATATCAGTTTGAAAATTGGGGAAGTTGGTCACACCAATTCCCAAGGATGATATGGGATCCAAGTTATGGGAGCTCCAAGTCTACAACTCACGGGGGCTTTTCAACTTCCAGTTGTATCAAAGTGGTGCAGCAAACGCATGGTGAGGAGCTCCAGAGATTGATTTGGGATCCTAGTATTCGCAGAAAGGTTTAGTCTAAAGGAGTTGAAGAATGAACTTGCAATTGCTTGAGGAGGGGAGGACTATCATGTCCCCTTTTTAAACAAGTATAATAAATTAATAATATAACTTAAGTGTCGATAAGTAACTTTATAAAAGACACTTATGTTTTATTATTATAAAAAGTAACTTTTTGATAAAGCAATATCAATGAGGAAATAGAAAAGGGAAAGTTGCTTTTGGGACTCTTTCATCATGGATCGGGACATGAAACGTTATAAAAGAAGAGTGTGGGGGTCATTTGAGATCATCTTTTGGAAATTATCTATCTTTTTGTCAAGAGTTTGAGCTGCTGCTCCAACTTTTCCATTAGAGGACGAAAATCCTCGTGTATTCAGGGACAAAAACTCTCCATTGCAACCAGATTTAAGGAGAAAAAACCTCCGATCTGCCAGGGTATCTCCATTCAGGGGTTACGATTGAGCTTCACATCCGTTTGAAAAAGAAATTTCAGCTAGAGCATCATTCAAAAATTCAAATTTTCAGATCTTCATCAAAATCCAGTCAAAAGAGTTTCAGATTTTCATCCATAACAGCTGGGGCATCCTCCTAAAAGTTGATGTCACAAATCTGATTTAATTTTTGGGCATTCCCTAGTGTTGATGTCACACTTTCAACCTAGTGCTTCTTCATTTGCAACCTTTTTCCGGGTTATTTCTGCAACTTTGTATTCAGCTAATTGCTTGGAATAAAATATAATTTTCTGCACTTATTTGTAATAAAATTCTGCCATTTGTTTCCACAAAATTGTTGTTTCCAGAATTTCATAAGTAAAATCAGAATTCAGAATTTTATTTTCAGATTTAGGGTTTTATTGAAAAAAATAGAATTTCCAAAATTCTGTATTTTTCTTTGAGGGTTTCATATAAAATTCAGAATATTACCCTTTCAGATTTTAGAGTTTGTTGGAAAACCTAAATTGTCTTTATTTGTCGAGGAAGGGGACATTACATCTTGACACAACAACCCACTAATTTTTGCCCATAATAAGATTTTTCATCTTGAACTTCCATAACTCAAAGTGTTGGCCGTTAAATTTGTCTCTCTCCATCCTTTTACTCCCAATCATTTTCCTTTGCAAAAGATTCTCATGTGCAATCTTCCATTCAAGAAACAGTTTATCACGGAGAAAAGATGTCCTAGCTCTTCAAACAAAGCTAAACCTAGCTTTGATATCAAATGAAGAGAAACAAACCAATAAACTTATTAAAGACAAACAAAGTTACACAAAATCTTTAAGCTATAACAAACAAGAAAAATGGCACACATGATACACAAGATTTTCACCTAGGAAAAACCTTTCAGGAAAAATTGAGCACGGTAACCTTCTTTCTTGCTGCATTAACTCAACATTTTATGATAAAATAATGTACTTCCAAGTTCTACTTCACCTTAACCCATGTGCAAGCATTTGTAGGCACATCCAAAGAAAACCGTCAAAACAATATTACAATAAAATGACTATAAAAACCATGGTCAACAAAACCACTGATACAAAACTATGGGTATAAAACCATGGGCTAATTGAAACACACTTCCTTTAACAAAATGAAGTTTATTGAACCCCGCACAACATGTAGCATTGTACGTCGTGCCCGAGTGTATAGTCTATAAGGAAGGGTAAATCATGCAAAATATACAACACGTTCCCATAAAGAAGTTTGTGTTAGTCTTACCATACTTTAATAAAGTACTCCAAGTTGATTGTGATGCAAGTGGAACAATTGGCACAATGTTGTTTCAAGAGGGAAGAACAATTGCATACCTTAGTAAGAAATTGAATGAAGCAAAGTAAAATATATTGTGTATGATATAGTTCAAGTTTTGAAAGAGTAACTATTTGCTAACTAAAGAGTTATATATATATATATATATATATATATATATATATATATATATAATCCTAAATTTTCCTAAACAACTTAGCTAAGTTGAATCCAAGACACACGAAGTGGGTTGAGTACTAACAGAGTTGCTCATTTTTTCTCAAGCATACGTTGGGTCAATCAACTATAAGGTAGATGATGCCTTAAGCAAGAGATTTGTGTTGTTGAACACTATGTCTATAGAGATGATTGGACTTGAAAATCTATAAGATTTGTATGAAGAAGATGTAGACTTTGCAAAAGATTGGAAAGCTTACAAAGAGCTACGTGTAAGAGATAGAAGCCCATGTGTGGATTATATAATCCAAGAAGGATTCTTGTTCAAGAAACAATAGTTGTGCATTCCTAGAGGATCAATGAAAGAGAACCTCATCAAGGAGTTATATAGTGACCAATTAGGAAGTCGCATTTGAAGAGATTAAAACCTAACACTATTGGAGGAAAGACACTTTTGTCCGAGAATGGCTAAAAATGTTGGCAAATTCGTGCGGAGATGCAAAGTATACCAGTTGGAAAAAGGAACGAATAGGAATATGGATTTATACAAGCCATTACCAGCACCGGAAGGACTGTGGAAAGAGATGACAATGGTTTTTGTTCTTGGATTGCCAAGGGCATAGCGAGGTAATGACTATATTTGTTGTGGTTGACATATTTTCAAAGATGGCACATTTTATTCCTTGCAAGCAGACCAGTGATGCTTCAAATGTTGCACATTTGTTTTTCAAAGAAGTTGTAAGATTGCATGGATTGCCAAGGAGTATTACTTCAAATAGGGACACCAAATTCTTAAGTCATTTTTGGAGAACACTGTCAATCACTCATTCGATACACAACACACCTCACCATCAAAGATTGATGCAATGGGATCATTCACATAGGGAAAATGGGTGCATCCCTGTCCGCAACTTGTCATATCATGGTCCCTTATGGACCATCGCTTGGGAATTTAGGTTTTGGCATTTTCTTTGTTATTAATTTTCTTATATTTCAACCATATCAAATAAAATTTACATCTTTCCAAACATATATCTGGAAACAACTGTGTTCTATCCACTTTTCTTTACTGTCGTTTCAGGTCTAACTTCTAGACCCCTCTTCAAGTATAAATTGTATCACATATACAGAAACTAATATTCAGAACTCTTACATTTAACTTTTCAAAATATAATTCATCCTAGGTTAAGTATAATGGCCTGGTAAAACCGGATAACTTTCCTGCAAGATATATTTTGTCGTGCTATGTACAGCATACATGTTTTATATTTATATATCAAATGGACTCAAAACTGGGGTATTACCAACCCCAATAAGGAAATCATAGAATTTTCCTATCGAGTCCTGTTTTAGATACATTTTGGGGATCAGTTTCTGGTATGTAAGGGAAAGCATCTTCAGCCTTTTAGTATTCTCCTTCTGTTATTTTCATTCAAGAATCTGTATAAGTTTCGTTTCATATCCATAAGCTGTAATCAAGTTTGTTGCAGGAATAATCGCCTGGAATAGTTACTTTTTTTCTATTCAAAGGAGGTTTGGAGCATCCTTCAGCTCTGTAAACCCACAAGATCAATTAACTCTGCGATCAGAATCCAGCTACCAACCTGCTGCAGGTTTGGCTATCAATGTCCTCTAATTAAAGGGTGGATTGTGCCCTATTTTCCTTGTGCAATATGGTCTCTATACCAAGCCTTTGACAAACATTCTGAGTGGATTTTAGCTAAAGACGATAAAAATCGAAAGCCTGTTAGGAAATAAGAGATAAAATATGCGGAATAATCCCTTACAGAATCACAACAGTAGAAACTAATATGCAGAAAATATTACAGATCTCAAATAAAAGTGCAGAATAAATAACACAACACAGAGAGACAATATTTAACGTGGTTCACCCAATATGGGCTACGTCCACCAAGAATCACTTGCTCAGATTTTATTACAAGTCTCCACTCTCTCAATACAAATACCCAGATCCGTTTGGAGCTATGCTCAACAAACTCTACAGAATTCACACCCGAATTCAAAGCACATCTGCAATACATTTGTTTGTCTAACTATCATATGCATAAGACCATATAAATCGACAATTGTTTAAGCAATTTTACAAAACCGTGGGTATCAAACAATGGGCAAAAAACAAAACCGTCCCATAAACCTATGGGTAGCCGAAGAGGCGGTTTTACAAAACAATGGGTACCGAAAAACCATGGGCCTAAAAACAGCCCATAACGGTTACCCATTACCCATGGGTTAATAAACCACCCATGAAAATTTGCTTCGGGGGCTTCGCCCCCGAACCCCCTGACCCGCTCACCGGCGAGCAGGACCGCCATAAAAATACCCAAGTGTAACACATAGAAGGTGTACCACACTCTAACATGAAAGCAGGCTCCACAAACATAACAATCTCCCACTTGGAGACTGATTTCCACTGAGCAAGCTTCTTAACCCTTCACTCTCATCCACGAAGGCCAACCAAAGTTGAACATAGCTTTAGTTTATCCCTTGTGACCACCTTGGTCATTATGTCTGCAGGATTCTAACTGGTATGAATCTTCTCCAACTTCAACTTATCTTCTTCCAAAGTTGTCCTGATGAAGTGATATCTCAACTGTATATGCTTCATCCTGGAGTGGAAAGCAGAGTTCTTAGCTAGGTGTATAGCACTCTGCCTATCACTATGCAGCTTACATTCCTTCTACTTATGCCCCAACTCCTCAAGCAATTGTTGTAACCAAATCATCTATTTGCTTGCCTCTGTGGCAGCAACATACTTAACCTCCGTGGTTGATAAAGCCACCAACTTTTGTAGTCGTGAAATCTAGCTCACTGTTGTCCCACCTACAGTGTAAATATAACCTGTCGTGCTCCTCTTGCTGTCAACATCTCCAACCATGTCTAAATCTACATAACCACATAAAGTGGTATCTGATCCACTGTAGCACAAAACTGTCCCCATGGTCCCTCACAAATACCGAAGGATCCACTTTATTGCTTGCCAATACTCTTTACCTGGATCACTCATAAATCTACTCACAGCTCCCACTACATGGGCAATATCAGGCCTAGTGCACACCATAGCATACATCAAACTGCCAACCGCTGATGAATAAGGTACCTTGGACATCTGGTTTCTTTCCTGTTCTGTCTTGGGACATTGCTCCTTTGATAACTTAAAATGGCCTGTCAAAGGAGTCCCAACCGGTTTAGAATCCTGCATGTTAAACCTATCCAATACCTTCTTAATGTACTCTTCCTGAGATAAAGTCAACTTCCAAATCTGGCTGCCCCCAAATCTTTCATATCAAACGATTCACTTAGCTGTTTCTTGAGTACTTTTATTTCCTGCATGTTTTTACCTGCAACAAACATGTCATCAACATACAAACACAGGATAATATAACTTCCATCCTCAAATTTCTTTGTATACACGCAATGGTCAGAATGACATCTAATATAACCTTGCTCCATCATGAAGCTGTCAAACTTCTTATACCATTGATGTGGAGCTTATTTCAAGCCATATAAGCTCTTCTTCAGTTTACACACCATCTCCTCTTTACCTTTGCTTCATAGCCCTCTGGTTGTTGCATATATAGTTCCTCCTCCAAATCACCATGGAGAAATGCAGTCTTTACATCTAACTGTTCTAAGTGCAAGTCTTCTGCTGCTACTATTCCAAGAACAGTTCTAATAGAAGTCATTTTTACTACAGGAGAAAAGATCTCATCAAAATCTATACCTTGTTTCTGTGCAAACCCCTTGACCACCAATCGGGTCTTATATCTTTTCTTTCGTCCTTCTTCGTCTTTAACTCTGTACACCCACTTGTTCTGCAATGCTCTTTTGTCTTCCAGTAGCTTCACTAAATTCCAAGTTTGGTTCTCCATGAGAGACTTATGCTCCTCATCCATGGCTTGCTCCCACTTCTTCCTAACATCTACATGCATTGCTTCATCAAAGCTCTCTGGCTCTCCACTATTAGTGAGTAATAAATAATAAAAAGGAGGAGAAAAACGTTCATGTTCTCTTCTTACCCTAGAATACCTCCTCAATATAGGAGTTTAGGGTTCCTGTTGAGTAGGTTCCTGAACTGATTCATGGGTCACTGTCTCATCCGGAAGATCCTCTACCACTGCATATTCTTTCTTGGATTCTTCCCTGTTTTCCTGCAACTGTTGTTTATACATGACTTTCTCATTAAAGATCACATCCATAGACCGAATGATTTTCTTGTCCTTAATACTCCAACATTTAAATCCAAAGTCATCACCACCATAACCAATAAAAGTGCATTTTTTTGATTTAGCGTCTAGTTTGGTCCTATCATCCTTATCTATATGAACAAACACTTCACATCCAAAGACTCTAAAAAATGAATAATCAACTTTCTTACCATACCAAGCTTCCTTAGGTATGCCTCCATCCAGGCACTTGAGGGTCCTCTTTTTATCAAGTACACAGCTGTGCTCACCGCTTCTGCCCAAAAAGAAAGAGGCAGTCCTGCATGTAACCTCATACTCCTAGCACGTTCCATTATTGTTCTGTTCATCCTTTCTGATACCCCATTCTGCTACGGAGTTCCTGGAACCGTCTTTTGCCTGCGGATTCCATTCTTATAACAGTAATCATTAAATTCATTGTTGCAATACTCCCCTCCATTATCTGACCTGAGACATTTTAGCTTAAGACCTGTTTCATTTTCTACCAAGGCTTTCCATTTAACAAAAGTGTCAAATACATCAGATTTGTTTCTAATACAATAAACCCAAACTTTCCTTGTTGCATCATCAATAAAAGTAACATAATAACTTGAACCCCCAAGAGATGATACCTACGCTGGCCCCCACACATCAGAATGCACCAACTCTAACTTACTTTCTTTTTTTGTAGGTCTAACCTTGAGAAACCTTACTCGCTTTTGTTTTCCATATATGCAGTCCTCACAGAACTCCAAACTTGTTTCTGTATATCCAGACAAATTCTTTTTTATGATGTCCATGCCCTTATGGCTCATATGACCGAGTTTATAGTGCCATAATGTTGTATCTGCATCTGAAGCCACAAGATTACAATTATTAGTACTATCAGTGGATAAATACAAGGTTCCAACCTTCTCACCTCTTGCCACCACAAAAGCACCCTTAGTAACCTTCCAAGAGTCAGTTGTAAATATCACAGTACAACCATCACTTCCCAATTGCCCCGCCGATATCAAATTTCTCTTTAATGTAGGCTCATGTCTAACATCCTTCAATAGCCATGTATTCTCATTCTGCATCTTAACCTGAACAAAACCTTTTCCAACTATACTGCAAGGCTCATCATCACCAAGAAAAACATGCCCAAAATCCCCTTGAACATAATCAACAAAATAATGCCTATGTGGAGTAGCATAAAAAGAAGCCCCTGAATCTAAAACCCAAGATTCAGTAATATTATGTAAAGAAATAATCAAAGCATCCTGACATACATCACCCGATGCCACATTTACCTCCTTGTTTTCTTCCTGTTGTTTCTTCTTGTCCGGAAGCTCCCAACAGTCCTTTACATGCCCAGACTTTCCACAGTTCCAACATACAATCTTGCTCTTAGATTTTGACCTTGCCCGATCTTTTGATTTTCCACGGTTTCCTCTATTCTTCTGTCTCTCTCTAGTTTCCACTGTCAAAGCATTCCCTGAAGTAGAAGATTCCCCGGAGCTTTTTCTTCGCATTTCCTCACTTAGAATCACCCCTACAACATCCTCAAACTTCAACTTCAAGTTAGCTGGAACCGAGTTGCTTACCGCCATTACCAAGCTATTCCAACTTTCAGGTAAAAAACATAGAATTAATAAAGCCCTAACTTCTTCATCAAATCTATTATAACCAAAGCTAGCATATTCACAACCGTATTGAAATCATTTAAATGATCTGCTACTGAACTATTCTCAAACATCTTTCATATTAAACAACTTTTTCATTAAAAATATTTTATTAGAGGCAGAGGGTTTTTCATACAACTTCCCTTAATGCATCCATCAGTTCTTTTGTAGTCTTTTCCTTTGAAACATTAAATAATACCAAAGATGCAAGACACAGCCGGATTGTTCCAAGTGCCTTCCGATCTAACAAATTCCATTCCGCATCTGTCATACTCGAGGGTTTGTTCACCTTCTCAGACAGCGGAGTATAAAGATCCTTCTGATAAAGGTAATCTTTTATCTGCATCTTCCAAAGACTGAAATTTTGCCCGTTGAATTTATCAACCCTAGATCTTCCATCATCTGCCATAGCTCCCACTCAAGATAAAACTTTTTCCTACGATTCAACACTTCAGCAAACCAAACCAGGCTCTGGTACCAATTGTTAGGAAATAAGAGATAAAATATACGAAATAATCCCTTACAGAATCGCAACAGTAGAAACTAATATGCAAAAAATATTACAGATCTCAAATAAAAGTGCAGAATAAATAACACAACACAGAGAAACAATATTTAACGTGGTTCACCCAATATGGGCTACGTCCACCAAGAATCACTTGCTTAGATTTTATTACAAGCCTCCACTCTCTCAATACAATACCCAGATCCGTTTGGAGCTATGCTCAACAAACTCTACAGAATTCACACCCGAATTCAAAACACATTTGCAATGCATTTGCTTGTCTATCTATCATATGCATAAGATCATATAAATAGGCAATTGCTTAAGCAGTTTTACAAAACCGTGGGTATCAAACAATGGGCAAAAAACAAAACCATCCCATAAACCTATGGGTAGCCGAAGAGGCGGTTTTACAAAACAATGGGTACCGAAAAACCATGGGCCTAAAAACAGCCCATAACGGTTACCCATTACCCATGGGTTAATAAACCACCCATGAAAACTTGCTTCGGGGGCTTCGCCCTCAAATCCCCTGACCCGCTCACCGGCGAGCGGGACCGCCGTAAAAATACCCGAGTGTAACACATAGAAGGTGTACCACACTCTAACATGAAAGCAAGCTCCACAAACATAACAAAGCTATCATATGCACATGAGTTGGAGGTTGATGTAGTGATTCAATAAGTAGATTCAGGTGTTAGACCACTCGACTATAATGCTTCCTTTGTGGCCAGTGATCAAATCCTGGTCTTGTTCTCAGGTGATAACTGCCCCTTATATTGAGGATCAAGGTGTGAGGACCAATTTTGGTTTCATACAGCAGCTGATCAACAACCTAATATAAATTAGTGAAGTTCCCAATTTGAGTAAACTACAGATACTCAACTGAATTGAAGTCATCGAATCTCCTATACCAGTCTATATGAGATTTAGAAAATGACTGTCAGTGGGATACTGTTTGCTTGGCCAATTGATCATTGGCACCTAGTGCAATGGTTGAGTGGAATATTCCATCTCAAAATAGTTGGTCGGTAAAGCATCCCTGACTCCTCCATTTTGGCTGCATTAACAGGAGCACTTCTAGTTGATTTTCACTCCTAAAATCTTGCTCTCTCCCTTGAAATTATTTAATTACAATTACTAAGGAAACGAAAAAGAGGAAATGGTTTTATTTTATGGTTTGCTTTCAACATGAGATGGTAGAAAAAGAAATTGAAATGGATACGGAATTAAAGTTCTTCGGTTGCTAATGGCATTAGGCATCACTGCGTATATGATAAATGAATAGGAATTCATTACTCGCATATGCCATAGACTGATAGGTTAGACTGTGGGACATAGAACTTATGGAAATATAAAACAGCCAGCAAATGAAGGAGACCTGAATTGTTAACAGACATTTGGATTGAAATTTATTAAGTCTTCCATTGACCAAGCGGAGCTCCCTTCCTACCTTGTAGATTCCTGGTTACCGTAAAAGAAGTGAATTCTTATACCTTAGTCAGAAAATTCTCTTAATTCACTTTTGAGAAAGAAAAATTGGACAACCCATCCTCTTGTGCTTGTGTATGTTTTCATCAGTGAAGCTTCTAGTCGGTCATGCATTTGAAGAAATTTATCAATTGGTTGCTAGTCTTACAATATATAAGGTAAGTGGAAAGAAATACCCTTGTGGGCTTCCACAAGGAGGTCTCAAACACCAAATTGAGCCCTGGCTCGGCCATGACTTGAAAACAACCACTACCTTTACCTTTATATTGAGACAGTGAATAATTGTACGCGTGGGTTGGAGTCCGGAACAGATAAGTTTGTGGCAAGCACAAAAAATAAAGAGCTTTCAGTTTCCAGATTGGGTCTATTTTCAACACTCCAATGTTTTTCCAAACATATAGGAGATTGTATATGAGCACAAAGGTAGCACCAAGAAATCTCAGAATATCTCTTTGTTGAAGATATGAACACTCATTTCACTATATATATATATACTACGTTGCACGGAAACGGAAATGGAAACAAAAACGAATACGAAATGCGGAAATGGCAATTTTCAAAAAACCTTGGATACGAAACATTACCGGAAACGTCCGTACAATATATTATTAATATATAGATGCATAATACTTATTTTATAATTGTAGACAATAAGAGATAATTGATAAAGCACTCAAAATATTTTGTATTCATTGAAATTTGAACTTCTAAAGAGTCATGACTCATCATTATATAGCTTTTAGGAAGTGTCTTTAACAAGTCTAGGTAGGTAGATTAGGGTTAGGGTTATTAAATGCAACTTTTTTTTTTTTAAGTTCTGATGTTTCAAACTTTAAAAAAGCAGTGGAAACGTGCCAGACGTTTCCGGAAATGTCTAACACGTTTCCACCACATTTCGTTTCCGTTTCCCGTTTCGGAAACGTTTCTGCCACGAAACATGACCCCCTGGGGCGTTTCTGTGCTTCTGAGTGTGTATATATATATATAATAGTTTTTCCCCATTGAGTTTGGATCATACTGATAACAGAAGTTCTAGATATGTGACATTATGGCTCCAACACTGTCTTCTTTTCTTGAATGGCCAGATCTTTAACAAAGTATTATTTAGCATTTTCATTTGTTTGAAACTTTGAACTTTTACCCTTGAGGTGAACAATTGAATCCTAAAAACACTTAACCACTCCTTTAGCACATATCTAAGGGTGTCTCTAAGTGATAAATGTGTGTGTGTGTAACTCCTCCACACTTTCTAGAGGCCAATAGTTTTTCTCCATTGAGTTTGCACGATAGTGAAAACAGAAGTTCTAGATATGTGCCATTATGTCTCCGACACTATCTTCTTTGCTTGAATAGCCAAATCTTTAATAAAGTGTCATTAGCCATTTTCACTTGTTTGAACTTTTCCCCTATAGATGAACAATTGAATTCTGACTACTCTCAACCACGCCTCTAACACAGATCTAAGAGTGTCTCTAAGTGATAAACATATATTAAAAGTAAAATAAAGTTTTGCAAACAAAGTGGGCCAGTCCAATGCCTTTTATCTTTTTGAGGACCCAATATGTAAATGGATCGTGAAAGCCTGATGGGTATTGTCTTGAATCTATACCCAAAGACCAGTCCTCTCAAAAGGTAGAGGACAAAAATGAAGTCAATAATGTCAGGAGCCTTAAGCAAGCTATTCATTGTGCGGACATTATAATCACAGATGGCCCCAGGTCAATCTATTTATTTCCAATTAACAATGGGGTTATCTGAGATTAACTGCCTTAAAGGCAGCGGAAGATCCCCCAATACCGATGAAGGAAAAGTATTTGATACCTCTTGCAATAGCCTTAAATACACAAGTCGTTCAGTGCTAAAGTATGCAGCATTTAGCAATCCTCAGTCAATTGTATCTTATGTGATTTCTGCAACAGCTAACACTCAGCATGTCTTCTGGTGTATAAAATTCACAAGTAAAGCCAATGATAATCTGGAATTTCTAATCTTATTCTCGCCCCAGAATAGAGGGCCAGCTACCCTGCCCTGTTCGTAGTCCACACTATAAGACTGATGTCAATCACCAATCTTCTCTCTACATCTAAAGGATCATCGGCGGTAGGTATTGAGAGAAAAATCAAGAGGAGTGCCCTGCTTTCTCCCAGGATTTTCTGCAAAGTGCTCTTAACCCATGCCATTCCCATGAGTATATCACCACTCTGTATCGGCCCTTTTGTGGTGATTGACAAGGATGTTGATACTCCTGCTCCGAACCGAAGCATTGTTCTCTAGTTGCCTCTTTCTCTTCACTTTATAGGTGGCTCCTTTTGACAAGGAGCCTTGCTTTTATATGATTGATTTGTAGTCTAGAGTTTATTTATATGTTTGTTTATTGCTTATTAAAGATAGTTTTAGATAAGTTGTTTTTATCTTCCCTCAGCATTTTCACTAGCTAATGTAATTTGTATCGTTAACTAGCATTGACCTACATTGACCAATGGTGGACATTAATATAATTCCTTCCTTTCTTTATCTTGTCCTTGAAAGGAAAAGGGTGGCTAACAGACCTGTCACAACTCTTTCCACATTGAATGAATTGGGTCCTCTAGATATGAAAAGAATAGCACCCTACATATTCATATTTGCACCGAGACGAAAACCAAGAACAGTTAAAATTTTTGAGACAATTCATTGCAAGATTTATCAAAACGTGATTTACCTGAGAGGCCATGATCGGCATCTAAATTTCCATGCTTGCAGGCTCTGAAATTGCACTCTATGCAATTTTAACCAACTGCGGTATGAGAAAGATTGGGAGGTGAAGCTTTGTACGATAACCATACACCTGGGTCTACAACTAGGTCTAAATTTCTAACAGCCTTGGTTTTTTTAATCTTCCTAAACAAACCAATACCATAAAGAAAATTTCATTCAAATTTTGGTACTGTAAAAGTTGAATTGTTTTTGTAGAAACCATGTATGCATACCTGCATGTATAATGTTGTCGGTGGCTCTTTTCAATGCTTGCAGAGCTGCCGCCTCTACAACTCCGTGCGTATCAGAAATTAGCCCTACCACAACACCGCCATCTTCGTCCATTTTCTTTCCCAACAAAACCAGATTTTTAGCATTTTTAGTCTCCACAAATAAACCGTTGATTCAGATGCCCCTGGAGACCCGTGGATTTGAATTTGGATTAGAAAATGTTCTTTTTTCATGTTTGGAAATGTTATTTTCCCTAAAAATGTTAATTTAATAGCATGAAAGAAATAATAACCCATCAAAGAAATACTAGCAATAGCAATAGCAATAACAAGTTAAAAGGACTTGTTTCAAGAGGAAAGGCTGACCAAAATATCAAGACACATAGTTGAAGAGCTGACACTGAAAAAGGAGTTAAACTTTTTGCAATATCAGTAGACAGTCTATGTGACATGATGTTTTGTTTTTATCTAGACACACTCTTTTTGCGGCTTTTGGTCCCATTGACTGTTGGGTCTCATGGACATTATTAAAATCATTCATTCATCCATAGGTGCTTTTGCATGGTCGATAAGGGATGAAAGGTTCGAGCTTTGTGATGAAAATCTAAATTCTAGAACTTATACTAGTAGATTACAATACTCACATCTTTGGTTATTTTTGAATCTAGTTTGTATCAACATTTTTGCGAAGATGTCAATCACACCCTCATTTGTATGTTCCCCAAAAAATCCCCAGTCGAGTCTCTGGATGATTTCAAACTGATTTCCCTTTGTAATACGTCTTATAAAATTATCTCAAAAGCTATTGCAAATAGAATGAGTCCTCTCTTGTCTAAACTGGTGGCTCACGAACAAAGCGGTTTCATCCCTGGGAGGTCTATTTTAGACAGGATCATCATCTCCCACGAATTGATTCACACTCTCCACTCCACTTCTCGACCTGGCATGATGCTGAAACTGGACTTTAGCAAAGCCTATGACTGCGTCAACTGGAGATTCCTCATTAAATCTCTTCAAGCCATGGGTTTCTGTTGGCAATTTTGTAATTGGATTTTCAACTGCATTGCCACCCCTCGATTCTCAGTTTTGGTTAACGGTTCGATTGAAGGCTTCTTCTGCAGCAGTAGGGGATTGAGACAAGGTGATCCCCTCTCATCCTTTCTTTTTATTTTGGTCGCTGAGGCTCTTAGCTGAAGCATCAAATCTGATATTTTGGATGGATCCCTTAAAGGTATTCAAATTACCTCCAATCTTCCTGCCCTCACACACCAACAATTTGCGGATGACACTTTCTTTTTTGGTCAAGGTTCTATTCCAAAAGCAAGGTGCCTCTCTTCTATTCTAGATTCTTATTCTTCAACGACGGGACAGGTTATTAACTTTCATAAATCTATAATTTTCTTCTTTAATGTTGCCCCAAGATTGCAATGCAGGATCAAAGCAATTCTCGGCTTCACTATGGGTGTTCTCCCCCACAAATATCTGGGTATCCCACTCTTTCATGGGAATGGCAAAGCGCATCTTTGGGATGGGCTTATAAACTCCATTTCCTCTAGATTACTCTCATGGAAAGGAAAATGGCTATCCCTGGCGGGACGAACCCTATTAATTAATTCAGTTCTCCTGGCCATTCCGATTTACATGATGTTTGTCATGCAGATCCCTAAATCTGTTTTGCTCAAAATTGAAAAGATTGTCAGATCCTTCTTATGGCAAGGAAACAATGAAGAGCGCAAATTTCACCTTGCAAACTGGGACATGGTCAAAACACCCAAACGCCTTGGTGGGTTGGGAATTCTGGATCTTTCTCTTCAGAATTTAGCCCTCGGAGCAAAACTTGTCTGGAACTTCATCTCAGATGCCAAACGGCTCGCATTTCAAGTTCTTTCCCACAAGGATCTCGGGGGGGTCGCCCCGAGCTATTGTTATCTAGCACTGAGCTCCCCAAAGGATCACATATCTAGAATTTATTTTGCAAGTCCAAATCCTTGATTGTTGAGTCGATCTCTTGGAACATCAATAACGGTCAACTCGCCACCTTTTGGGAGGAAATTTGGAACGGATCCCCTCCTCTCAATCTCACGCCTGATCTCAATAGAATAATGAACACGACCAAGATTACTTGAAGATCTTTGGTTGAAAATTATGGCAGTCAGAATCCAGATAGCTCACCGTCTTGGCTTTGGAAAGATATCTCCAATATTGGGGCTAATGTGTAGGAATCCAATCTCCTCAAGGGTGCCTTACAGGATAGAAACGCACACTTCCTTAATATTGATGATCGTTTGATTTGGCTAGGAGATGCAACATGTTCTTTCTCTATGAAATCTAGATATAATATTCTCATCTCACGGTTTGGCCAAGGTCTTCCTTGTTCCTACAAATGTTGGCATCCTAGTATCTCTCCCAAGGTGGCAATTTTTAGTTGGTTGGTTATGAAAAAGAAAGTTCTGACTCAAGTTAGGCAGAGATCATGGGGTTATGTTGGTCCATCCATGTGTGTGCTTTGTGGTGCCATAGAGGAAGATCTTGATCATCTCTTTCTATTTTGCCCATTTACGTCTAGTTGTTACGATTGACTCCTTAGCAAATTAAATCTACCTTGGGTGCCATGCAATACTATTGGAGAGACGCTTCTCTCTTGGCCGAGACATAACAACAACAACTCCCTCAGTTCTATTTGGTACATAGCCCCCTTCTTCCTCTTGTGGCATAGTTGGTGGGAACGCAATCTTCGTCTCTTCAGGGAACAAACTACTGAGTTGCATGCTTTTCTCAACAATCTGGAAGTGGCCATCTCAGAGAAAGTCAGTGTTAATTGTTTGTCACAATCCACTTTCTCCTCTAGGGATTTTGAAATCATGAATTCATGGCCCCTCATAAAGCAACCTGGCCCTGGCTCTATTGTTAAAAAAGGCCTCACACAAGTTGAAAAATTAATTCATAGAAAAAGGGCAAGATGGTGACCCCCTCCGCAAGGCTCGTGGAAACTCAACTTTGACAGCGCTTCTAGAGGGAACCCAGGTAAATCAAGTGCAAGCTGTATTCTTAGGGATGAATATGGTAATCTCGTCAAGGCTGGTTCCTACCCACTCAGGGATGGTTCGTGCAATGCTGTTGAAGCCCAAATGCTTCTTGAAGGGGTCAAGATGGCTACCCAATTAGGTTGTTCTCATCTATTTATCGAAGGGGAATCCCAAATTATCATATGTGCAGTCTCTAGAGGCACATCCCCATCGTGGAAAATCAATACCTTTATCCCTCAAATTCTATTTTGGTTGAACAAAATCAACTCCTGGTACATTATCCATAACTACATAGAAACTAACCAAGCGGCTGATTTTTTGGAAAACTGTGCAATTGATTACCCCGCCGCCATTGTCACTTCAGGTACTGATAAAGATTGGCATGGGCTAACAAGCATAATCTCCCACGAGTGGGCCAACTCGACTCAGCAACTTGAATGTGGCCTCACATGTGTGCGCAGCGTTCTATTTAAGAGAGATGGTTACCGACTCTCTGCTTTGCATCTTTCGGTCTCTATTTTCGCATTGCTTGTTCTCCAGTGTCTTTCTATGGCATTTCTCAAGTTCCCCTTTATTACCCTTCATAGCTCAGTGCCGAATGTCACCTCAACATTGGAGATTGATCGTTCTCGTCTGTTAGAAGTCTTCCATTTTTCTTCAATCCAGGAAGCCGAAGCAATAAAGTCTATTTTGGGTGACTCATATCATTTTCACTCTCACCAGGCACGCACAAACACAAACATCGCCGCTGCCTTCGTATCCTTCTACCTGCTTCTGGAGGAGGATCTAGTCGTCGTGGAATTCCTTTCCAATTTTGTTATCCTTCCTGTGCACCATGTCAACCTCCATGATGAACTCGCCGACTTCTCCTTGCCGGATACACTCCTCTAGGTTGAGGAGGTCGATGATCTTGATATCGGTTCAGGGCATGGCATCAAATGGATCTGTAGCCAGTATAGGGACCTTCTCAACCATGCACAAAGCGTCAACACGCTCTTCACGTCGGGAAGTCTCGATCACCGTTTGCTACCTAAAGTAGATATTGAGGCCGCTGGCTTCCTTGTTTACTCTGCCATCGATCAGTGGAATGCTCTTAAGAATCGAGCTCGGAGTGCATACAAGCTCCTTCTGCACAAGTCCAACCACCGAGCTGGTACCAGCTTTGGTTGATGCAGATGCTCCCCATGCTTCTCCTTTTTGCGTTGTTTAGTTTTGGTCCCGTTCGGGTTTTTGTTTTCAGCTTTCTCGCCACGTCATTGGTTGTTGCCCCTCCTTCTTCCTTCTTCTTTTCTCATGTCCCCTCCCCTTTCTTCCCTTCTTCCTCTCATTCTGCTTGTAATGTTGGGGTCCATCCCCCTAGTTCATAGCTCTGGTCAAAAGCATTTAAATATAAATAAATAAAACATTTTTGCGAAGATATCTATTTAGCCGACAATTTTTAACTAAAAAAATAAATGAAAAATGGGAGAATGGTGTGGACTTTTACAAATTAATTTCACTTTTGTACCTCTTCTTGTAGAATGTATTCAGTTAATCTATCGATATTTTCACTTGTTGCTTACATTCTGAAGATATCTTTTGTGCCAAATTGAAATCATGGAATGGAGACCAATCATCAAATAAGTTATTTTTGTAGGTTTCCATAGTGTCATGGAAGGGAAAATAAAAAAATTGAATGTACTTTTTGCACTACATATGAATGCTTATTAAACGTATCCTTCGCATAGGCTACGTCATATCAGAATTGATCTTTTGATAGTGAGATTCAGCTAAGTTCTATTACGCCGAAGGCATTCCCCCTATGGGAAAGGGCTTTGTGGACATTCATGAGACTATGTTAAATTTAATGGCCTAAATGACAATTTAGCTATTTTTAACAATTTTGCTCTTTTTTACAGATTCTTTATTTTTAACTATCCCTCTAAAACAAATAAGATATACCATTCGCTCGACCTTATTTCATGTTTTTGTTGTGTTCTATGTTATTTGCCCCTATTGATGAGGTTTGGCTACGGATCACCATCATCCTCATATTCAATCGTTGCAATACAATACTACTTATCATCTTCATCTTACCAGGAGTGTTCTTGTTGAAGGCTTTCAAACCTAACTGCTCAGGAATAATGGATGCATCACAGGTCAGTTTGTTTTTTTTTTGTCTCTCTCCCTTACCTTTGTTTTTTCATGGTGATGGGAAGTATTAGAATTTGCATATCTTTTAATTTGTTTTTTTAATATTGTTTGTTTTTGGAGACGTGAAATTTCCATATAGAAATGGATTTGTTCTTTAAACTTACCATACAGATATGGAGACATCTTGTTTTGCCTTTGGAAGTGTCATGAGAGCATGTGCCTCACTCCAAGTACTTGGATTGGATGTGGGTAAGCAACTTCATAACCATATTGTCAAAATGGGTTATTATTCAATCATAGCATAACAGGATCTAGAAGCACGCTTCAATCTATACAACACCTTTTTAAGGCAGCACATAGTAGATGTTTTTTGTTCTCTTTTGCATATCCACATGGCTACTCCATATAGACTTCCCAAGTCAATTCATCATTAACCAAAGCATTTTTAACATACAGATGATGGATATTTTACTTAAACCAAGAAAAAAAAGCAAGGACACATCAGAGGGTGATCGCTTTAGCCACAGGTGTTAAGGTTTTTGCATAACCAATTCTTTTTTTGCTTGTGTACTTCAGCCACTCATCTAGCATTCGATGACAGGTTCCCCTTCTGATTCACACTTAGTCTTTTAGATCCATATACACCTAATAACTTCCTTTCCTTCTGATAATTATGTCCTCATCCAAGTATATTCTTGTGAATTGGTTTGATTTCTTAATCCATTTGCAAGTCTCCCCTTTGCACCTCACTTGCCTCAAAATTGGAAGGCTCCTCTGCAGTCAACACTTGAGATATGAATGCATAATTAATTTTTTTGCCCACTCATCTTACTGCCTCTTCCCTTCTTGCTCAAGAATTTGTCTCGAAAACAAGCTACAAGTATCATTTTGGTATACTATTCTGTCAGGGATTTGTTGCAATCTCCTTATACACTAGCTCATCATTGTCATGTGCAATAGTACTCTTGACGACATGTTATTTTCCATTAAATTTTTGGACTATGGTTATTCTAGATGTTATTTTTCCCATGTACATTATGTTAGCATACATAAGGCATGTGAACTATATGATAAAATGCCTCAATGAGATGTGATCTCATGGACTTAAATGATTGTAGGATATGCATAAAATGGGTTTGTTGAAAATGCCTTCAAAAAATTTAGGCGAATGCATTTAACAAGTGCAAACCCAGCCTCCACAACCTTTGTCAGCATACTCCCTTTCTATACCAATATGGGAGCCTTAGCACAATATATGAACATCCATCAAAGTATAATGGAAAGTGGGTATTTTTTTGTAAAATGCCTCAAACATATGTAGTCTTATGGGATGACATAATTGTAGGATATGCACAAAATAGCTTTGACAATGATGCTCTCAAACTCTTTGAGGTAATAAAGCATTCTACAATGTACCCTAGCCATTTCAGGATTATTTATATTTGCTTGCATATTTTGTCTCATTTATGTTTCTTGGA
The DNA here is from genome assembly GCA_019776745.2 of Taxus chinensis. Classification (NCBI taxonomy): domain Eukaryota; kingdom Viridiplantae; phylum Streptophyta; class Pinopsida; order Cupressales; family Taxaceae; genus Taxus; species Taxus chinensis. Next base: position 197,053,791 of record CM034153.1, read on the forward strand.
GAGCTAATATGTTAAAGCACTAAGTAGTTCTTTAAATCTACTTTGACGTCCACACTTCACATTCACTACATTCTCAAGAGTGAGTGTTAGCAAACTTACACATCTCACTTGCATTTGTATCTGATTATTATACAACTAACTATTATTTAACATCCCTTCTAATGTACTGTTGGGAATTTGGGACTGTGGAATAGTGCTATGATTCAATAATAAACAAAATCATGCACACATGATCTAAACAATTCCCCAAAATCTACAGCAGTGGAAGTGTAAACTAGAATAATCCAAATCAAAACAAAGTACACACACATAACACAGTATGTATCGTGGTTCACCCAATGCGGGCTACGTCCACCAAAGATAGAGATCTCATATATATAATACAACAAGAGTACAAACCAACTCTTCAATACAAGAGTACAATGAATCTCTCCAAGAGTATCTCCTCTCCTCCAGATCTCTAAATGGATCTCCATGAGTGCACTACAACTGTGCCTCCAAACACCACCAAAAGATCTCACATAACTAGGAACTGGTGCATGTCTGAATTGCTACCAAGTTCTATGTGGATCTACAAACAAGACCTCACACATGGGTCTACCATATGTGCAACTATGACTATGCACAAAGAAGTAAGTATGTATCTCCATCACTGCATATCCTGTGTAAACATGAAGACAACCTCCTCCATAACATCTAGATCTACATTGATCAACAATACAATATGATCTCATGGATCTACAATACAAGATCTCACAACAACTTATGGATCTAACAATATAAGACTAGATCTACATAGATATATAATACAAGATCTCACCAACATGTGGATCTACAAGAAGAAACTCTATGTGCTTTGCATACTATGCAAGCCATTACAATGAGACAATAACTATACAAAGGAAATACAGTAGAAGATGTTACCCTCTTCTCACCATTCAAATGTACTTACTATTTCCTTCTGTCCAGCTCCTCTCCATGGAGACTTTGTCTTCATGTAACATGTTCTTTCTTTCTCTTCTTCTTCTCCATCCTCTCATCTAGGAGAATCAAGGATCTAATTCAATCCTTCTCTTGATTCTCTTCTAAACCCTAGTTTTCATGCTTATATAGGTGTATATAAACTTAGGGCACTTTGCCATGCAATTACATCCAATAAATCTACTTTAATGCTAAAGATAGATTTAATTCCTGAGAGTTAATTAAAACATCATCGCACAAGTAACTGACGCCGGTTCTGCCTAACCATCGTAGGTTCCTAATTTCCCTTGACCGATGTTGGTCTTCCCTGACCGATGTCAGTCTGCCCTTAACCGATATCGGTCTTCCCTGATCGATGCCGGTCTGCCCTTAACCAATGTCGGTTATTGTGTTTTCCAGCAAGTTCCAATTGCATGATAACTTTGAAGCAATTCAGCGCCACAACCTGAAAATCTCCCACTTGGAGATAAATTGTTGAATCTCTGTACATGTACCTATACATCACCATCCTCTACACACTATGAAGACCATCTATTCTTTCCTTCAACAATTTTCTCAAAAAATAAAATCAAGAAGATCAAATTATCTTCTCAAACCAAGAAGATTAAAAACATGACTTACCAAAGACTTGCACGAAGCTACTACTGATTCGTTATAACCGAGCTATCCATACATCAAGCTCCCACTGAATCATAACACCAAGACTCTCATGCAACCAAGCCATCATGACTAACGCACCTGTAAGAGCTCCCACTCAAACTGAAGCACTGAGCTTCAACTACAACCATAGCCATACCTATAAAACCAACCATGTTCTCCATCCATCTATCCATGTCTTCATGCAACCACCAATGCAACTGTCTAAAGACAAGTCAAATTAGAATATGCGAATGCAAAACAAGATCCTGGGTAAAAACCAACCTTGAATGAGTTCTGCATGCAACCGTGGGTGATCAATCCACAAACACCAGCATAACTCAAAGAAATCCAAAGCAATTCCAACCCTGCATAAACAACTAGCATGTCCAAGACATTCATCTATAGATAACATACCTATTAAGGAGTAACATAGTAATCAAGAGGAAATACAAACATCCCCTACTCATGCTCAAGGCAACTGAACTGTGCTCATAGGAATCCATGTGCAAATCAAACATTTACATCATCATAAACTCACAAAATAGAATTTATCCACATGTATAAACTTACCTATACATCCATCCATATCATCGGGCTCTCCAGAAGCGCCAAGTCTCTCACCGACTAACTCCAAAGCAATATATGAATCATGTGCTCATCAACGTCAATAACAGACAACCATGCTAAACCATGCAACTAATACCAAGTGCAAATACCAGCAAACATGTCATCAACATACTGCACAAACCAAACCAAGATGAAAGTAAAACAAGGGCACCATCTAAAATTGGTAAATAAACACTGATGTCAAACTTATAACCAAACTGACCACGGTTTCCCCTAACCGACCCCAGTCACTGCCTGACTGACCATGGTTACCAGATGACCGACCAAGGTTAATCCTAACTGACACCGGTCTCTTTAACTAGCAGATTTTCTCTTTTAACCCTTAAAACTCTGAAAAATTGCTCTATCATCTTCACCCAGTTGAATCTAACCATCAACTGTAATCCCATAGGGATATCCAAGCACCATAAAATAAACCAAAAGTGACATCACAAAGCAATAAACTCAATATACCTGCAAATATGTGACTGCCCTCCAAAACCAACTAGTGCCTTTGCCACTCTGAAAAATAGCAATCTCCTCTCACTCTGCATGTGCATCATGTATCCAATCCTACAATGCCAACAACTATGACTTGCTCCTACTGAACATGAAATTTCGTGCACTGCCTCTAACACCAAGCTCAAAAGCTATTATGTCAATGAGAAATAAAACCAGATGAAAGAAAATATAAAATGATTCCCTTCTTATCAAAGAATACTTCTACATCATAGAAGTTTGGACTTCTTATGAAGTAGGTGAATCAACTTCTTTTCATCCTGTGTACTCAACATATTTCGTTATCTACAACTATGTCTAACCATGACTTTTCATTGAGGATCTCATCCTTAGACTAGATATCCTTGTCCTCAAGATTCCACACAACCAGGAAATTAAAGTCAAAGAATAACACCCAAAAACATGGTGTAAATTTGTGCACACTATCCAAACATAATATCAGTTAATCCAAAAGAAAGAAATAAAACATGAACCATATAGAGATACCTGACCCAAAGTCTCATTGGACTAATCAAGCCAATCCTTCTTCTTTCTGATCCAAAAATTGAAGTGATCAACATTGTTTCTACCTATACACATTGTGTAAGAAACATGATCCTCCAAAACAAGACACTTAGCCATCCATGCCCTCTTCTACTATAAGAAACCATGTGAAAACTCGTTGTCACAGAGACTGACTATGGTTTGATGACCAGTACCGGTTACCCTTTGTGATCGATGTTGGTTCCCTGATCAACATCGGTGTTGTTGGAACTAACACAACGCCATAATTTGGCATAGGTCACTAAACTAGGTGCCTACTCCGACCAAAGCCGATAGTTGTGTTGAGCCAGTCATTTCAAGAAGCACCCAAATCTTGCATAAATACTTAACAACAATAATACATGAAATAAAACCACACCAAGATGAAATACATCACCTTACCAACACCAAGATACTCAACCGCATCTTGAACTGAAGAACATGCTTCTCTGATGGAAACCTTGTCTTCACGTTTTGTGCTACTGTATTCAACTTCTCTAATGAAGCCCATGTATCTAACTGCACCAAAGGATGCATAACTTCTCCTATTCTCTCATTCTCAGATCTAGATCTATAATCCAAAACATGCATGTTCAACCAAAATAATATAAGCACTGCAATACTAAGATAAAATCATACCTGAATAACCGGATCTGCAATCTGACCAACATGCTTGTGCCTCCAAGAATCAGGGACACCTCAACAACCAAGATACATTCCATGCATCTTCTTAATTCTTCAGATCTATGATTTTCTATTTAAAACTAGGTTTCCCGGTAACCGACCATGGTCACCTTGTAACCGACCATGGTCACACCCTGTCGACATCAGTTTCCACTTAACTGATGTTGGTCACTGTAATTTCCAGCAACCTTACTCTTCCATCTCCCACTTGAGATTGAATCTCTTCCTACGATCTTCTCATTAGGAAAAACAACCCTACTCTCATGCATGTTAGTCAAACCACTAACAAAACCATGAAGCAAACCCTTGCTCTGAAATAACCAAGCTCTGATACCAGTTGTTGGGAATTCGGGACTGTGGAATAGTGATATGATTCAATAATAAACAAAATCATGCACACATGATCTAAACAATTCCCCAAAATCTACAGTAGTGGAAGTATAAACTAGAATAATCCAAATCAAAACAAAGTACACACACATAACACAATATATATCGTGGTTCACCCAATGCGGGCTACGTCCACCAAAGATAGAGATCTCATATATATAATATAACAAGAGTACAAACCAACTCTTCAATACAAGAGTACAATGCATCTCTCCAAGAGTATCTCCTCTCCTCCAGATCTCTAAATGGATCTCCATGAGTGCACTACAACTGTGCCTCCAAACACCACCAGAAGATCTCACATAACCAAGAACTAGTGCATCTCTGAACTGCTACCAAGTTCTATGTGGATCTACAAACAAGACCTCACACATGAGTCTACCATATGTGTAACTATGACTATGTACCAAGAAGTAAGTATGTCTCTCCATCACTGCATAACCTATGAAAACATGAATACAACCTCCTTTATAACATCTAGATCTACATGGATCAATAATACAATATGATCTCATGGATCTACAATACAAGATCTCACAACAACTTGTGGATCTAACAATATAAGACTAGATCTACATAGATATATAATACAAGATCTCACCAACATGTGGACCTACAAGAAGAAACTCTATGTGCTTTGCATACTATGCAAGCCACTACAATGAGACAATAACTATATAAAGGAAATACAGTAGAAGATGTTACCCTCTTCTCACCATTCAGATGTACCTATTATTTCCTTCTATCCAGCTCCTCTCCATGTAGACTTTGTTTTCATGTAACCTGTTCTTTCTTTCTCTTCTTCTTCTCCATCCTCTCATCTAGGAGAATCAAGGATCTAATTCAATCCTTCTCTTAATTCTCTTCTAAACCCTAGCCTTCATGCTTATATAGGCGTATATAAACTTAGGGCACTTTGCCATGCAATTACATCCAATAAATCTACTTTAATGCTAAAGATAGATTTAATTCCCGAGAGTTAATTAAAACATCATTACACAGGTAACCAATGTCGATTCTGCCTAACCATCGTTGGTTCCTACTTGCCCTTGACCGATGTTGGCTTTCCCTGACCAATGTTGGTCTGCCCTTAACCGATGCCGATTACTGTGTTTTCCAGCAAGTTCCAATTACATGCTAACTTTGAAGCAATTTAGCTCCACAACCTAACATGTACTTTGCAACATTTTTTTGGCTTTAATAGAAAATCAGAAGTTTCAATCACACCCCTTATCCACATCAACTACTAAAGAAATAAATATCCCTCTAAATCAAATAACATATTCCGTTCGGCATTCACATCGCATTGTACACATGCGATTGCTAGTATTAAACCAAAGAGACATTATTGTCAACTGCAACATATGGAAGGGGACAACCAAAGGTGGAGAGGACATGGGCCATGGGGAAAGTGCCCTAATTTTTAGCGATTGTATCAATGTCATAAACCCCTTTCATTATTGCAACAAGTTTTGCAAGTTGAAGATTATTTTGGATAATCCCACTTCTTCCCTTAGGTAGTTTTGCAGACCAATCCATTAAGGGTAAGGAGCAAGGATGAGAATGGAAGGATCCCATGTATTAATCACCATGTGTAGAAGATAGACCTCTAAGAACATAACCATAATGGAGAAGTAAGGTGATAACTAGAAGCTAATAAGGAGCGTACTCGGGCAAAATACCAAGGATCTAGATTTGCATTTTCTACCCAATGGATTCTTTGTAGCTATCTTCAAACATGAGGAGCTCAAAATTTCTATCATGCGCCATTACTCATAAATTCTAAAGTTATGTAGGCTTCATTTTCAACCTTGGGTCCTTAATTTCAATGCTTTGAACTCATAATTCAGGTTATCCTTAAAATTGGTCCATCCTTACACATTGCCAATGGAGTTTTAGAAAGAGTCTTGTACTGAAAATTAGCAACTTTCTTGGGAAGGTGACTAAAATTGATAAAAATATTAAAGAAAGGCCAGTTGCATCCTTTACGAGAATGGATAATTCTCTTCATTTCAAGAATGAAATTCACAATGGTGATCTTGACAACTACATGAGGGTTTTACATTTTTGTATTTGAAGTACATCTAACCAAATAATAATAATAATAATAATTGATGCCCTGTAAAAATGCTCATGGATTGGTATTTAATATTATATATATGTCCATAGCATGAACATAAGAAATTTTGTTTATAATGAAGCCAAAAAATCAGTTAAACTTAATCTCGTTCACGCACCAAAACTTGACAGAATTAAAGTACAAAAAAAAGAGAGATGAATCCCTACATAAAGTGTTTGTACTTCATTTTACAAGAATAGTTAAGTTTTAATAGGAACACAATTGTTCACATTACATGCTCTTTCATTAAAAATCAAATTTCATATCATAGAAATGTTCATTGGTGTTCCATTATCTTGTCTGATTGTTTATTTGAGAGCTCCAAAATGAAAAAAATGATTACTCATGTCTATATTAAAGAAGATTACTCAATTGTAGCTATAGAAACAAACACTCATGTTAAAAATATTTATAATAACTAAATTTCAAGATGATTAAATTTAAATAATTTGGGATGACCATGACGATGAAAAAAGTAGTTATACAAGAATTTTAACTTTAGAAAGGCCTATCGGCCAATTAACCTGGGTAGTTATCTAAAATATGTGCTTCAAACTACTAAGAGATATCAATTTCAAAGCACTTATCTTGGATTTTTTACATTGAATGGTGATAGGTAGCCTCAATCTAGATGCATCTTGTGTCAGGTTGACATAAAAATTTGGGGGGGGGGGAGGGGAAGCTCTAAACAGCACTGTATGGGCATAATATTATGATTTGTCAATTAACTTTACCAAACAAAAGGAAAAAATACTTGGAAGTGATGGTCAAATGGACGTCAAATAGAAGATCAACTATTACTTACATTCTAATTCCATTACATCCACCCATGGTCGTTGTTGTAGGACATGGTTCGATGTATTCAATACAATATGAATGTATGTCTGAAAAAGGTGTCACACCTAAAAAATTATAGTGATGGCCTCAAAAAATTATCTTAATAGTGTTTAACCCTGAATTAAATTCCAAGTCAATTTAATTAAGTGTAGGATATATTAGTGTTGATTTACAAATCTAACAAAGATGATACAATACAAATACTAATTTAAATTTGCAACCACGATCAGATAGGAAGAACTTGCATACACCAATTAAGCTAATATGTAATTACAAGCAAAAAATGGAAGTATGAGATCACTTTATCGATTCCTAATGATTTCCTAAGAGATTTGAGGCTATGCAACAGTGAAATAGGAAGATCTAAACCTAAGTAACCCTCGCAACCTTAACTGGAACTATAACTACACTTGAATCAAGACCGTACTGTATGATACAACCCCTTCTGTATGGTCTTGGAATTACTCTAAACCCACTTCTGTAACTTTATGGACTTCTCACTTTCCTGAATTTATTCGTCATTTTCAAACCCTAGTTTTCACACATACAGTGAAGCTCTTCAATGGACTGAACATCTCCTCAAACCCTAGCCATGGATGAAGAGTTGTGTAAAACAAATATTATAAGGGTTATGGGCACCCTCGTGCACCGTAAACGTTGGCATTACTCTGAAGCAGCCTCAAACCACACATCATTTTCTACATAGCATGTGATATCTAGATGGATTAATCAAATTTGGAAATTATTTTGACCATGTTTGCTTTGACTTGGATCTTGCTAAAAACACTTGGATAAAGGATGTTTGGATACTTGTAGATGAGATATATGGTTTCCTTCACCTAGTTTGTAGCTTCAAGCCTGATGAGGTTTTTGTCCTTATGATTGTAAATGTGTAATTTTGATATTTAGGGAGATTTTGATGTCTTTTGCAAGTGTATGAAGTGAGTTCTCTTGTGCATTTCCTTAGGAGTTCCAGGTTAGCAAATGAGGTAGTGTTTATTTGTTTATATAGGGTTTTGTATATGATTTTTCTAAGCAAGTTCGACCCAAATGAACTATAGGACCCAATGAAATATTTGAATTTGAAAGTGCAGTTGAAAGAGATGTTGGTACAAGATCATACAATGAGGTCAGGAATGTATGGTACGGTCTTAACCAAATTGTACGGACCTGACCAGGAGCATATAATGTTTGAAATGAAGTTTAGAGCTTATCAACTGATGTTTTCTTATGGATTTTGTACATTACATTCTTAGATTTTATTTTCATGTTTGTGTGTAAGGATAAACAAGCTAAACAATGGACCTCAAAAAGTGTTATGCAGGAATGGAGTAGTATTTATCATAGCAAGAGTGCATAGTCAAATTAAGGGTTTCTAAAGTGAAAATTACCAAATTTGAGTGTCTACAAATAGTGTAAATTGTTTTGAGTGGAGAATATGCTATGTATGAGGGAGTGGAAGGGGGGGTGGAGATGCTTGGCCGAGGTGGGGGAGGGGTAAGTAGGAATGGAGTAGTATTTATCATAGCAAGAGTGCATAGTCAAATTAAGGGTTGCCAAAGTGCAAATTACCAAATTTGAGTGTCTGCAAATAGTGTAAATTGTTTTGAGTGGAGGATATGTTATGTATGAGGGAGTGGAAGTGGGGGGTGGAGATGCAGGGCCGAGGTGGGGGAGGGGTGCCAAACTCCCCCTTGATGAAATTTTAGTCATGTTATCATGAGAGGAAGCCTATTATCTAGAGGTATAATTTTTATACTTTTTGGAATGTAATATCCTTGATTTATATGACTGGGCAAGGGAATTTTGAAAAACCTATGAGAACATATTTTACTATTGTTTTCACAAATGTTGGTAAGAATAAATGACTAAGTGATAGCTAAGCGCAAAGACTGTGCGCAATAGGGTGCACACAACTATCAAAAACTTATGAAAAGAGTGGAGGATGCATGAAATAATGTGTATGAGGATAGGATGCAGAAGCAAAATAGTGTGCGAAGGTGCATGCAACATAGAGGAACATGTCAGTGCACGGAGGCTTGCATGCATGCATAAAATTTGGGACTTAGCCAATTGTGGAGAAAGGGCTAAAAATAGAGAAAAAGTAAGATGGTGTGACACAGAAGAAAGGGTTATAAATAGGATAAAACACATGCAGATGAATACAAAGGCAGTGCATGATGACTACCTATTTATAGGACTTAAAGCATGATAAATCAAGCTATTTATATCTCGATCTATAGTTAAGCCAGAGTTGAAAAAACATGCAAGTTAAGTATAACACACTTATTATTAGGAATAACACATGTAAACAATGAAGGGCAAGGCCCCACCTTGTATAAATAGGTGATGCGCTTTTGTATTTAGTAGTTTTAGAGATATTTCTAATAGAGTGTTGATAATTAAAGAGTATGTGAGTGTATGAGAGCTATTTTGTATACACACATGGTCCAACGAATGGATGTAATCAGTGTTTTTGCTATGTATTGAGGTTTGCTTTGTAATGGATAATTGTGTTTAGATAACAAGAATTACTATGTCTAAATATGATATATTGGGAATTCAAGTTTTGTTAATCATTCTTTATATTGATTAAGCTTCATTATTATATGTGTTTCCAATCTTGTATATCAAATCTCCATTTATGCATAGTATAATGATTGTGTTTGCACTAACCACATCTTGTGAGTGAACAAAGAAGGGACCTGGTGGATGTACGTGCTTTGGGTGAGTGTTCAGACCATGTCTTGATGAAGTGCCAACGTGCCTAGTTAGGTGTTGGTTAACCACGGGGCTACATTTTAGTTCTGTTGTCGAGACCACTTTTCCTTCTGCTCTCAGGATGTCACATGCACATGGCGTTCCATATTTCCTTAGAGAATATCGAGCTTTGGGTGCATGATTTCTAAGATGTGTTTTATCAGAGATTCAACATTGGACCTAATTTTAATGCACGTAAGTGGGTGGAAGACAACCTCTATGATTAATTATATGAGACTTTCTTTAACTTCTTTCTAGCAGAATTGTACCAGTGTTTGGCGGCTTACGTGTAGAACAAGGGTATCCAGCTTGGTAGAAATAAAATGTGGAGACAGGAAGATTACCAAGCACCCTCTTATTTGGATGCGTTGTTGACTAGAGTTGTAGATCATTGGTGGGAAGGAGTGTTGCACAATTATACCTTGGAGTACGTGATTTTGACATACTCGTGCCTAAAGGAAGCATAGTTTTGGTTTTTACGTGAGCCAAGGGGATCATATTTATAGGCAACACCTTTAGATATCAAGATCTTAATGATTGATCTCAAGATGGAGAACCTACATGTGGAAGGTTAAAACCCCACCGCGTGTAGGGGTAGGAAGCAGGTTTGGGAAGGATGGCGTTAGCCCAAGTGGAAGAAAGGGAGAGAGAGAGAGAGAGAGGAAAAACATCTCAAATATAATGATGCACAAGAGAGGACAATTTTGGAAGTGTTGTGAATGAGGGGAATGATTACTGGTGGAAGTGATGAAAACCTTGTAGAAGGTGAGGGACCACAAGATCATGTCTTACCAATATTGGGGAAGCACAGTAGAGAGACCCATTAATATCTAATGAGAGCGAGTCTGAGGAGACAATGAAAATCATGGGTGTGCACCAGACCTAGTGTGGCTAACTAGCCCTTGTGCATGGTGTTCAGAACCCATAAGTTGTTGTAGAAGATCATCATAGTGAAGGTGAACATGAAGGTAATATAATCCCACCGTGTTGGGTTGGGGATACAAGTAGGCACATATTGGTATCGACACAAGAATCGTAAAAAATTAAGGACACACATATAGTTACGTAACAAGGTCTTGTGTTTGGACAGAGCTTGTTTGGAACCAATTTGGTAGGTGCATCATCAAGACAAAGCAGTGGCACATGACCCATTGGAAGTAGTATTATTGGTGGAGTTATATGATAGACAGTTGGTGTACAGTTTAGCACTTCCACTGGGACATAAGGAAGTTCATCTACAAGTCCCTAGGTTGTGCCAAGAGGTTTAGGAGGGTCAAGACCTCCACCGCATGGAGGTGATCCTAATGGAGGTTCAAGTTCAGGATCTGGCCCCACTATAGGAAAAGGACCACAGCAACAACTAACTCAAAAAACTCACCAACCACAATAGTAGACTCCTCATATTTACTTTGAGATGTCACTTCACTTGCCAGAGTATTGAGGTGTGGAAGATGTAACTGAGCATATACACAAGTGTGAGTTATTAAGGAGAGCAAAGGGAATAATAACTCTTGATAGGAAGGCAAGCCAATTTTCCACCACACTTCAAATACTTGTGCATAATTGGTCTAAGAAATATGACCTCTATTAGACTGCATTTGATTGTGATGCATTATGCGTCACCTTCTTGGTCAAGTTTCATATACTCAATTTTGAGAAACAAAGCATTAACGCATTGAAGGATATTAAGTAAGGGTTGTTGGAGAGTGTTAGGGAATATGATGTGTGATTCAAGACTATTGTCCAAGATTTCCTATGACATTCATCAGAGCCAACATGCATAGCAGTTTGTAGGAGGTCAGTTGACACCCTTCCTGAGGGTGCTTTCACATCAGACATTTGTTGATCTGTGCGAAGCCTTGGAAGAAATACTACACGCAAACGTAATTGGAAGTATTGATACAAGGGTAAGTCCATTCCTTAAAGCCCAGATAATAGCAATGACCTCTCAGTTGGAGAGGCTTTCTTTTAATTTAGCTCATTAGACGCAAAATGGGTTATGGTGCACATATTGTGAGGTGGAAGGACATACAAAGAATAGTTGTTTGCGTAGGAATGTGCATGCATTGTTGACATCTTATGATATTTTCCATAAGAATCATGATGTCTCTAATTGTCCACTTTTACAGCACACGATGCCGAAGAATGTCTCCATGTACTACAAAATATGTGATGTGCATACCCATGACATAACCGACTGTCATTTGATTGATCATATTCATGATACTTGTGAGACTGGGTTATGCTAGACTAGTGTGGCAAGCGGCTCATAGGAGCCAGAAGGGTAGAACAACGAAGGGCACAATAATGACAATGTAGGTTTTAGATGTGGATTTAGGAGCAGAGGACATGGTGGTCATCGAGGGTCCACATGAGGAACATGGTATACATGTGGATCACCTGATCATTATCAGCACGAGTATTTAAAGAATCAGGTTTGCATGTACTATGGAAAGATGCACAAGATTGAGGATTTCCCAGACTTGTATGGAAACTTGTGTAAAAATAACAAAAAGGACAAGTGTGTAGTAATGATTAAGGTTGAACATGTAAATCAAGGATAATGGGCACCTTAGAAGATGATTGAGCATGAACTACAACATGTATCAGTAACTACGTGCATATCAAAAGGGAAGAATTCGTGCATGCAAAGTATCAAGAAATGGATCAACAGAAGGAAGTGTATCAAGAAATTATGGGTGTTGTCAGAGAATTACAAGGAGAAATCCAACAACTGAAATAGAAAGCATGCAAGATGGAATGTGCGAGGAGTACAAAGCACCTCAAAAAGATGTGGATGATCTTATAGAGGTGTGCAAAATGCTCAAGAAAGAGAACATCATAGCTTTTCTAGGGGAATGACTGTGAGAGAAGATATCGTACTACGATGTAGAAAGAGAGTGCCAGATTCTTCATGCTAATTTACCACCATATGATCATGAATATGACGAAGAAATCACACTGGATGTAATGATCAATGGGTGGTTGGTGAGTAATATCATGATTGAAACTAGCACAAAAGTGAAAGTTCTCACCCTCAACACCTAGAACCAAATGGGTAGGCCGTCATTATAACCATCCTCTAATGTGTTGTATATGGCTAACAAGAGAAGGGTCATGCCCATTAGGGTATTAAAGGATGATTTAATCACTATCTAAGGAGTTAAATTTATAGGTGATTTTGAAGTGTTAGAGCTTATTGAGGTAGATAACTTCCCCGCGCTATTTGGATGTCATTGATGTTATGCTAACAATGCATACTCGCACTTCAACAAGAGGTATATCATCTTTGAGAATAAGGATGTGCACATTGTAATTATTTTGGATGAAACAAAGGTTGTCCCATACATATAGCCTTTCAATGAAGAGGATCTTAACAAGATCTATGTGTGTATAGTGCATGACCCTGAAAATATGGAGCCATCAAAGGAAGGTGTACTTCATTGGGAAGACACACACTTAATTAGTGATACTACTAGTGTGACATGTGATAATTGGTCCCATGGTACATATTAAATGGTGGGTCGTGAGGTATGAGGAAGGGTTACAAGGATGACTCTATCGCGCACAGTTAGACGACTTGGGAGGACTAGTTTGTCAAAGTATATAGGAAATGAGAAGCCATAATCATTATTGCACGCAATTGAAGAATAATGGTGTAATGAAGGCGATAGGAGAAACACATTGGTATATACCTTGTGAGGGACAATAACACACTAGTGGGCTATGCATAGAGACAATTTATTTGGTTGGAGCGAGGTCAGAATAGCCTTCTTGACAAGGTTTACTCGGAGAAATGTTCTTTCCTTAATGCAGGGTTATTGGCAAGAAATTTTTTTGGGTGGAAAAACTTGTGGATTTCTTGCCAATGCTACGGGAATCTAAGTCCATCTACTTAACCGGTGCAGTTGCTGTATATGCATACATGCGAAAAGGTGGATTTATGTGGTGGCCTTTCGACCGGGGTTCTAACAGGGACACTCCACTAACCCTATGACAAAGCTTGCAAATACCTACAAGAGAAGAATTTTCTAGGAGAGTAGGAAAGGGAGTGGGAATATTAGACAAGAGAAACTAATGTTGTAAGTAGGAAATCAGAGAATTGCATTACACTAGTTGGAAATTACATCACATGCATTGAAATTGAGAGGAACCAATACTACAAACAACAACAAGATGAGGTAAGATTGTGAACTCAAAGTTTCTAAAATATTCTCATAAAAAAGGATAAAAACTCCTTCTTCTTGTACTGGTGCTCAAGTAGAAATTGTACATAGTGTAAGAAATAGAGGAAATTTGAGAATGAGGGGAATGGAAGAATTTGGCTATCTCCTTTGTTCTCTCAAGGTAGAATGCACTCTTGAGCTTACAAAATTAATGACCAAACCTTTGAGATGGGAATGGCTTTACAATTTATAGAGTAGACTTGACTCCTCATCTTCTTCATGACCCTCTATATGCCTTATTTCTAACTTTAGACTATTCATATTCCTACAAAATATTTAATTCCCTTTTATAACATCAAGGTGACTTAATTTACATTATGTTTCTAAAGTCACTTTTAGGTGACTTAAAGGCATATCAAAAAGTGTAAACCCCAACAAAGAATTATAACATTTGAAAGGAGAGAAATTTGGGGGAGAGGGAAGAGAGAGAAGAGGAGAATATGTTGCTCTTGATGAAGTATGATGATCCTCATTGATCGAAAGCTCTGATGCAATGAAGTTCTAAATGTCCCATTATGCCAAAACTGCTCTTTGATTGTGGCTTACTATTTTTAGTAAATGTCCAGATGGGAGACTTACTATTTTTAGTAAGAGGTGATTCTCGCTTCTTCTTGATCATCTTGATGTGATAAAAATATTCATTCAATCGTACACACACTACCTTTGCTTTGACCACTTCTTGGGGTGACTTACTATTTTTAGTAATCACCCATATAATGGACTTACTATTTTTAGTAAGTGGCCATTTTCAATTTTTTCTTCTCTGGATAATCATTTTGGCTTCTTGGATATCTTCAGTGCACACTGCCTTTTCTATAGCCATTTTTTATGAAGACTTACCAAAAATAGCAAACGTGTAGGAAAGCTTACTATTTTTGGAAAGTGGATTTCTGGTGCTTAGTTTGAGATGAAGTATATTTTTTTGGATTCGGCTCGTTGTCGTGATCACGTCCTCCAAATTTCACTTGATTTTACCCGCTAGAATGATTGGAAACAAATTTTGAAATTTTAACCATGGCAGTCATTAATGGAGCTCGAAATTTGTAGGTATGGTTTTTGTCTCCGTTTGTGATAAAAACAAATCCATTGCAACATGTTTTTCATTTGGAGCTCGTGTGTAATTTTTTAGCTCGTTTCCATTGCCGAAATGATGGGAAATCTGACGAATGTGAGCCGATGCACGAAGTGAGGATTTTGTGGGAAAAAATGATTCCAGGAACCATTTGATCTCCTGTTTATTGTATCTTGATTGCCTTGAAAAATGTGGCAATATGCAAAAGATGTCATCTCAATCTAACTTGTATTTTGCAAGATATGAGGATTTTTCGATCAGGTGACTTCGTAGTCATCTGGCAAAAAATCTTCATTTTCTCTTCATTCTTCACCATTTCAATCCATTTTTCTCTGAGGAATGCATATTTTCAGGGATTGGAGGATTTTTGAGTCATGGTGGTTCTAGTTTGGAGTAGAAATGGTGGACTGGGTGTCTGGACAAGCAAGAACATATCCATGACATGGTGAGGAGCTGTGAAGGAGAAATGAGGGGGAAATAACGGCTAAGTGCCAGATTTAAATATTCAAAAAATGCATGGTAAGGGGATGGGTGTATTTTTATGTCCCTGATGTCCCTCACCTCAAAGGGACCTGAGGGACATCAGTTTCCATGGTGATCCTAGAGGCAACATGTGGCATTGATTCGCCGATAGGGAATGAGTGCTCCAAAATCATCTTTAAAGCACTGAGGGGTTGGAAGCGGGTCACATGGGTGACCCAAAATATCTCATAGAGGGATGGGTGCATTTTTCAAGGTTTGATGCCCCTGACCTATGAGGGACGTGAGAGACATAAAACTCCATGGCGGTCTTGGAGCCGACACATGACAGAGATCCGATGACAGGGGATGTGAGCTCCAAATTACACCCGAGGGTTGAATTGGCAATCCTAATGGTCGCATGGGGTTCCAGAGGTCACATGGGGGATGGAAATTTTTTTCCAAGGCTTATGTCCCTAACCTTAAGGGATTTTGGGGACATAAAATCTCTCTAGGCTCCTGGAGTTGACACTTGTCCTCCCAAAAATTGGCTAAGTCCCGAACTTGCTCCGAGAGGACAACTTGCGATGATGATATCTTGAGCTCCCGATGGACTTTTTTGGAAAAATAATATATGATCCTAACTAGAAATGGAATTTTGAATCCAATGGTGAGAGTATCATGTCTTTATTATTCCATTTGATCCCTAAAAAATCATATTTTTGATTTGGTACTCCACTTGTATCTGAGAAAAACTTCCCGATGACCTTATAAGCCAAAGTGTTGTGAAAACTGTAATTTTACCATCATGTAGGGCTTGGAATTATATTTTTAGAGATTTTTTTTCTTCTAAATCCATCTGGAGCTCCCAGAATCACCTTTTAAAACTCAGTGGTTTTTTTGGCATGTGCACTAACTATGCATGTGAACCCTAATTTTGGCGAAATTGCCCCAACTTCTCTGAGCCCTTCCAAAATCTTCCTGAATCCTTTCCATGATGTCTCAAGGCCTTTGAATCACCTCCACATCCTCTTAGGCTCTTCTGCTCTATCATGTTGGGTTTCTCCAGCCATAGGAAGGCTAGTGATAGCCCTTCCCACTACTGCTTGTAGCTTGTAATTTTTTATGAACTCCTAAAATCACCTAGGGGGAATTAATGGAATTTCCTAAATCAACTAGGGGGAGGAGATAAATTTAATTAGGAGGTCATTTGGACCGACTATATAGACCCAAGGTGTCTTAGAATGACGGGACTTGAAAAATTTAACACTGAGGTATAGTTATCATGCTCAGAAATTGTTAAATTCCTTGTTGCACATTTGCATGACAACAAGGGTTATGATGGAAATACTTATCCCTTGGTATACATTCAAAGTTGTGAGATAAATTAGGCACAAGGGTAAGAAGCTTTACCACCATCTCTTTGGGTACACAAGTTTTATTTCACTTTGTGTGGATGCGTGCATGCCTCATATGTGCATGTTGAATTAAAGAAAGAGACAATAAGATGGCGTGACCTGACTAAAGGTATTGTTCACACATTTGATTATTTTTCTACTAAGACACTAGTTCATAGACCATTTTAGATTATGAGGCACATCGCGCTGGGGGATGGCACGAAGGATGAGGAAATCATGATCCAGTTTTTTGGAGAATCTGACACTGAGGTGTGTGTGGACCTAGTAGAAACATAAGAGATGCAGTTAGGGTGCGTGTGGAAGCAAAAAGAGAAAGGAAAACTTATCTACCTCATAGACGATGAGGAAGTAGAATATTTGAACATTAAACACACGGAGGGTGCACGTGAGGTGTTGTACTCTGCAGATGAGCAGGCACGCGCATACCATGCTCCCTTAAATACTAAGAAAGTGAATATTGGAACCAAGGACATGCCAAAAGAGGTAATTATTGGAGATTACTGGTCTAAAAAAGAGGTTGTAAAGATTGTCGAGTTGTGTGAATTTCAAGATCTATTTCCTCGGGGATATCATGAATTTAAGGGCGTACATCCATCATTGGGGGAGATAAAAATTAAGATGAAAGAGGGTGCACGACTAGTTTGGAAGAGGCATTATTAAGCCTATTGAGGAGTCTGAATGGATCATACCCATGGTAATCAACATCAAGAAGGATGGTTGGATAAGGATTTGTGTTGACTACATGGTACTTAACACTTCTTGTGTTGTAGATCCTTTTCCCATGCCATTCACTGAAGAGATCTTAGAAGGTGTTACCAGGCGCGAAATCTATTCCTTCACATATGGGTTTTTGGGTTACCACCAAGTGAGGATTGTGCATGAAGATCAGGTTAAGAGCTCCTTTGCAACTGAATGGGGAAGTTTTACCTACACTATTATGCCATTTGGACTGAAGAATGTGCTAGCAATGTTCATGCGCATAGTGGTTCAAACATTCCAATATTTCATTCATATTTTTTTGCAGGTATAATTGGATGATTGGACCATTTATGGGATGGTAAAAGATCATTGTGATTGTCTAAGATTGATTTTTGAAAGATGCAGGTACTTAAGTATTTCTTTTAATATCAAAAAGTGCATTTTTACAACTCCTTTTGGTTCTTTACATGGGCACATCATTTGTAAGGAAGGTTTGTTAGTTGAACTAGCCAAAGTTGTAGTTATTTTGGGTCTGGAGGAACCTACCAAATAGAGTGAAGTGTGCAAGTTCTTATGGAATATAGGTTACTATAGGAAGTTTATTAAAGGATATGCCAAGATTTTCGTGCCCCTTAAAGAATTGTTTAAAGTAAAAGAAGTTTTTTATTGGGGTGATGCACAACAACATGTGTTTGAGACCTTGAAGGAGAAGCTAACCACTACACCTATATTATGCTTCCCTTTCTGGAGTAATTCATTTCATGTACATGTGGATTCCTCTAGCATGGCCATTGGTGCATCCTTAGCATAGCCATGAGAGGGAAATGTTGATCATCCCATTTGCTTTGCAAGAAGGAAGTTGACACTGGCTAAGTAACACTATATAACTATAGAGTGCGAGGCACTATCAATGATTTACAGGATTCATAAGTTTAAGCAGTACTTGTTAGCAACACCTTTTTATTTCTATATTGATCATATGATGTTGAAGTACTTGGTCAACAAGTCGGTTCTATAGGGGTGCATATGTCATTGGATCCTTCTCTTCCAGGAGTTTGATTTCTCAGTTATAGTTAAGCCTGGAAAGATTAACTTGGGACATGATCATTTGTCAAGGATAAACTCTAGAGAGGAAATGCAAAGCATAGAAGATACTATGTTGGATGCACAATTCTTCAAGTAAAACTACACACCAGCTGATTTGGAAGACATTGCGGTATTCTTGGAACTTGACTAACGCCTAAAGGTATGAATATTTTAGAAAAGAAGCAGCTTGCTATTAGCATAACGTCATATCGTCTCATTGGAGTGGACCTATATGAGATGGGTAGAGATGAGGTCTTGCGCATATGTGTATTAGAGCATGAACGTGAAGCTATCATGGAGGAATCACATCAAGGAATAGTTGGAGGACAATATACAGGAGAAGGTACCATACATAAGATCTTATTGGTTGGCTTATGGTGGGAAACACTCTATAAAGACACTAAGGCATTTGTCAAGGCTTACAAACATTTTTAGCAGATAAAAAAGCCATGAAATCATGATGATATGTGATTGCACCCTATAACAAGCACATAACCATTTGAAAAGTGGTAAATTGACTTTGTAGGCCCTATTGCACCACCTGCGTGTAGGACAAAAGCACATTATATCATTACATGTATAGATTACTTGACAATGTGGGTAGAGGCTACACCTAAGAAGGATTGTACCGCAATAACTACTAGGTTTCTATAGGAGAATGTCATAAACAAGTATGGATGTCCATTGATCCTTACAAGTGATAGAGGAACTCAATTTTTGAATGAGACAACAATGATATTGTTAGAAAATTTTATAGTAGCACACCATAAGACTACACCTTATCGCCCACAGGAAAATGAACTATAGAGGCCTTCAAAGAAATTTTGAGACAAACATTGACCAAGATATGTGATGTTGGAAGGAAATATTTTGATGACAAGGTATCATCAATATTGTGGGCATATATAACAACTTGCAAGATGTTCAATAAGGCCACACCTTTCCGTTAGTGTTTGGCACAGAGGAAGTTCTACCTGTTGAATTCATATTTCCATCCCTACGTATTACACGCATAGGAGGATTGGATGATGCACAAGTAGTTGATGAGTGCATTCATAAGTTGATGAAGTTGGATGAGTGACGTGTTATTATGTAATGGAGTCAAGAGATAGAGAAATCTAGACAGAAGGCCTGACATGATAGGCATATCAAGAACAAGTCCTTTTCCATAGGGAATATGGTGCTTTTATATGATTCAAAGTTTGTGCACCATCCTGGGAAGCTAAAATTCCATTGGTTGGGACCATTTGTAGTAACTAAGATATTGGAATTAGGTGTATTTTAATTGCAAGCGTTGCATGTCATAAAATTTCCTAGTTACTTCAATAGGAGTAGGCTAAAGCCCTACTATAAATAATCATCTTTTGTGTTTGTAATGAGGTAGTACTGCCCCGTAGATTAGATTTCCATTTTTGTTGCATTTTTATTGTTGTGTTTTGTTGTAATAAGTGCATTCATGTGTAGGAGCTAATGACTACCTGTTAGGTTCATACGCAGAGGACCACTCATACTTTAGTGTGGGGTGAAGTAGGTGCAAGTGCGCGTGCAAGAAGAGAGAATATGTGATGTTGGTACATCTTACAAAGTTAGTTTAGGGGTGCACATTAGTATGAGACATGTGTGTAGAAGAAAAGACATGTGTGCACTAAAGGAATGTGTTGGTGTATGTGACAGTGTGAAAAAATGGTCCTTGATGGGCATATATGGGAATGCAAAAGGAAGTGTTTTATGTTCTTAAGGATGATGGTGCTTGAAATAAACTTCCCAGATTTTGAGACCACTTGAGAGAAATGGCCAAAAAGCATAACATGAGGGAGGAAACAACAAGTGGACTACTTGGGAGATGGCGCAGAGGAAGAAGTTGTGTGACATAGGAAGGTGCACACAAAAAGGTCTGTAGCCTGGGGAGTACTTGCATGCCATAAGGTTACATCTATTGTGCATGAAAGAAAGCAAATTAAAAAGTGCATGAGAAAGCAAAAAGCACTTTTAAACCTTTGAAATGGTGGTAGTTGGAACATAACTAATGTGATAAAAATTTCAAAATCTATAAAAGGGGTGTGGGTGTAGTATTTCCTACCTTACCTTTGAGAACTTGTGTGACTGAGAGCTTAAATGATGAAATGTGAAGAACAAATCTAAGTACAAAGAAAAAACTAGAGCCGACACAAACTAGAGCTGAGTGATTGAGCATGTAGACCTTGACTTTGAGGATCTCCTTATGAGAGGTAGTAGTTGGCTAAATATTATGGGTGGAATATGCCGAGTGAATATAGAGAACTAGGGTTTGCAAGCTAGGGTACAAGTTTAGAGAATTACGGAGTGAGGGAACAAGCGTTGCGGATCTAAGATTAGGGAACATAGTTAGAAAAGAAGGTATAAGGTAGGAGAAAGACGAAGGAAAGAGCATCATTAGACAAAAGGAATTACACATTTTCAAACAAGCAGAGTGTTGTGATTGTGGCACCAGGGGCACGTGTTGCATCAAGTTGAAAACTAGACCAATTGAGAACAATGAAACCTAGGTGATCACCAAAGGATAAGAAGAAGTTCGTGGATGAAGCACTCGAGGATTGGTTCTCAGAAATGTAGTACCAAATCGAGGTGATAGTTTGGCAGTTATGGTTGTCAAAGCTTCTAAGTTGAAAAATTAGTGAGTACAACCATTGTGTGCAAGGGCACGAAGCAGTCATCAACAAAATATATTGTGTAAATTAGAAATAAGGACTGTGGAAGGGAAAGTAATATTGGACAAATCTATGCACAAGACTCTAGAGGAAGTGGGAGTGCTTCAGCTCTATGAACTGCCTTATTTTTGAAATCTTGCATGTTTATTTTAGTGGCTCATATCATGCATACATAAGGACTATTTTTACTTTGTAGGAAGGAGGATGAGGTTGACTATTAGGCTGATAAGCAGGGTCACAGGTTTGCGGAACACGAGAGAAGAAATAGATATATACCTGGATGACAACACTAAGTTTGAGGATAGAGCCTCCTTGCTGCAATATGAGAGGGGGAAGCACATGTTTAACATTAACAAGATTGTTGACCCTACTACTAGAGTAGCTTCATGATTGGTGAGTTACAAGTTGGGAGCCTCATAGTGGTGGAATGAAATAAACAAGAAATTCCTTCACATCACACATATGATGATACATAAGAACAATTATAACATTGCCTCCTCCATATTTGATGGAATTATGGAAGAGGCCAAGGTATAAAGTGAACAAGGGGAGAAGAGTACTTGGGGATCAATCCTCCTCTTGATAGTGTTTTGGGGGATTAGAGTTTTGGATGGGCTAGAGGATAAGATGTGGGTGCATCCTCTTGAGGAGTCCACAACAAAGAGGTTTCCCATCTTTAGTTGTGATGGTGGGATTAATAACCTCCACAAAGTGTGCGTAAAAAAATGGTATAGGTGAATGGCCGAAGCATTTGAAAAATGAATGGAGTGTGCCGAGGGAGTTGCTGGCGCTACTTAACAAGAATGAAGAGTTTGCAATAATGCATCAGTTCACCCTTGTGCACTTCTTATTGAAGGATGGAGAATTTAGGTCGTGGTGCAAACTACCATTTACATTCACTGTCATTTGCATTCACCACTAAATACTTCCAATGCATGGTGAACATGATAAAGGATGCACAACATCTCAAATTCAATGTAGACATGGTGGATGCGGACTACCATACTCTGAGGAAGACATGAATATGCACATAAGCCTGAGTACCTTGAAATTACAAAATTTGATCATGACACTTGTAGTTAGCAAGGAAGCATGTTAGGTATATGTCATCCTTCAACTAAAGATGTAGGATGGGAAGGAAGTGGAGGTCCAGGATGCCATAATTCCACAACAACCAAAGAAACATACTGTGAAGATACCTAAGCACTGGCATGTGGCTACTCCAAAAGAAGAAGAAGAAGAAAGAGAGGAAGATCTAGTTGTAGGATAATTAGACCATAGAAGGAGAAAGAAGCAAAAGACAGAGCACAAAGAGGCGTTTGCATAACACACTGAAAATAAGGTGATCCCGGTGAAAAATAAGCCAAGTCTTGTGAGGAAGAGGCTAATCCTAGTAAGGGAGGATCCACCAATCATTCATGACGTGGACAAGGAAGAAGACATGGAGACGATCATTAGAGAAGAGGTAGAGTGTGAAGAGATACCAGTGTGCGAGGAAGAGTCACGTGTAGAGAAAGGAAGGGATGAAGAAGAGGAACACAAGGAGGATCCTATGCAAGACCTTGAAGAAGAGACACATGATGCACATGAAGAGGACTCTAAGGGTGAAGGGGAGCATGAAGAAAAGTGCAAGGTTAAGAGTGAGGAGGAAGAAAAGAAAGATGATGATAAAATCACTAGGGAGGATGAATGCATAAGAGAGACAAGTATCACACAATTTAATATTGCATAGGAGGTTCCAAAGAGACAATGTGTGAAGGAGAGAACATGAATAAAACCTCCAAATGGCCCCCAAATGACATAAATTGATGACCTTGCGAAGGTGTTAAGGGCCAAATACCAAAATTTAGTACCCATAGATTAATTATTCTGTTGGAGAATGTTTGACAAGAATGAAGCTCTGCTATGCACAAGGAAAATGATCTCCTGAAATTATCAAGTGCATATGGAAGAGCCAGAGTTCAAGGTAAACAAGGAATCACTCTTTGAGATGTAATTGAAGAAGTTGCTAGGGGAACCCTTTCCCATCATCGACTCCACACTTTTAACATATGAACAAGCTTGTAACACGCTTAATAAAATGACCGCGGAAGTTGGATTGGGAATTTTTGATAAGGATGCCACTATAAAAAGGATGCACTAGAAGGGGCAGTGAAAGGACCAAGAAATTCAGAGTTTGACATAGAGAGTACAAAATGGAAATAAATGGACTGCTAAAGCTTATGAGAAAGTAGACGATATGGTAAAAAGTATTATAAGCGTGCACCTGAAACTATTTGATCATGGCCAAGATGAATATCCTATTGAATTGCATTAATTAGAAGACTTGGTGTAAATGATTATGCAAGAGAAAGTATGGACTAGGGCCAATGAAAAAGAAATTAGCCACAAAAAAAAAAAGGAACATGTGGAGAATAACCTTGTGGAGTATGAAGCATTAACAAAAAAAGTAAAAGAGGTTGTGTGTAAGGTAGAACATGTTTTTCGATAACTACCAGGACTTCTCACTGATTTTTGGCGTGCAAACTACTAGTGAAGAGGTAGAATTAAAGAAAATATAGGCCAATATGAAGAATAATAGGGCTGAGTGTGATAAAGGCATAACTAGGGTCGCATAGAAAATAGATTTGATTAAGGCCATAAAGTACACACTTGAGGTAAGGCTTAAGGAGCTTTACCCTTTGGTCAGGTGCAAGATGTATATGTTAGAGGGAGTGGCCTCAGACCTTGTTGTAATAGGTAAGGAGCTCAAGGAGAAGGTAGACGAGTTGAATCCTATGAAAGTGCTTGATATTGTAGAGGTAGAGCCTGACAAGGATGCAAGGGAATTATAAGGCTGGAAGGAGTTAGAGAATACATTAAATAGGGAATTTATAGAATTTCTTCCACCTCAGAAGGCCTGAGTATTGATCAAGCACGCAGATGCAAATACTTTATTCTTTGAATCGTTAGGTATATGCCCCTACCATTCTTTGTTCTTCATATTCCTTCATTTTTTCATTCTTTGGAGGTGTATTTTTTTCTTCATATTGCCAAGGACGGACAATACTCCTAGTGTGGGGTAATGTTGGTCAAAAGAAATGACTAATTTATAATTAAGTGCAGAGACTGCGCATAATAGGTTGTGCATATATATCAAAGAGTTATGAAAAGAGCAGAGGATGCATGAAAGAATGTGTACAAGGATAGGAAGAAAACACAAAACAATGCACATAGGTGCACACAACACAGAGGAACAGGTCAACGTGCGGAGGATTGTGCACATGCTTATAGATACACGACTTAGCCAATTGTGGAGAAAGGGATAAAAATAGAGAAAAAGTAAGCTGGCATGGTGCACAAACAAAGGGTTATAAATATGATAAAACACATGTACATGAAGACAAAGGTAGTGCATGGTGACTACCTCTTTATAGGAATTAAAGCATGATAAAGCAAGCTATTTATATCTCAAACTATAGTTAAAATAGAGTTGAAAAAGCATGTAGGTTAAGTATAACACACCTATTATTAGGAGTAACACATGTAAATAGTGAAGGTAAAGTCGCCACCGTGTATAAATAGGTGATGCACTTTTGTATTTAGCAATTTTGGAGAGAGTTCTGATAGAGTGCTGATAATTAGAGAGTATGTGAGTGCATGAGAGTTGTTTTGTATATGCGTATGGTCCAACAAATGGATTTAATGGATGTATGGATGTAATCAACATTTTTTCTATATATTGAAGTGTGTTTTGCAATGGATAAATTTTTTTTAATAGCAAGAATTACTATGTCTAAATATGGTATATTGGGAATTCAAGTGTTGTTAATCATTCTTTATGTTGATTAAGCTTCCTTATTATATGTGTTACCAATCTTGTATGTTGCATCTCCATTTACGCATACTATAATTATTGTGTTTGCACTAACCACATCTTGTGAGTGAACAAAGGAGGGACCTGGTGGCTGCATGCACTTCAGATGAGCATTCAGACCATGTCTGGATGAAGTGTCAGCATGCCTAACTAGGTTTTGGCTAACCACATGGCTACGACAAATGAGGTAGATAGAGAGAAAATATTCCAAGGTAGGTCATATGTATTTTGGAATATAGGGTTTTTCATAAAGCATTGGCATATTAGTTTTAAGTTTGCAAAATAATATGTTGTCTAGAGCCCCTATATGGATTGAAATTTATGAATTGTTGCATTAACTCTTGTAGGACTATGTTTTTAACCTCTATGAAACTTCATGGGGATTTTCATGTGTTTCTAAGCCATATTTGGTGAGGGAGACGTATATTATTCCTGAAAATGTGTGGATTTAGATTTGTTTTACCCTTTAACTAAGACCATACTATTAAAATTGTTATGGAGTAGATTCAACAAATCGACTATGATGCATCCCTTTTAGATGTAGATCATATCACAAGTATGATAACCTAACAAGAGAATGCTCATTCCCACTTGAATAGAAAACCCCAATCTAATCAAATATTGTGCAAAGGGTTGATGTGGAGATCTTCTAAAATCCAAAAAATAAGGATATTATAAAGACAAAATAGAGGAAATTGTAAATCACTAGCAAGCCAAAAGGGACTCACTCAAAGGGATAGAAATGATTGGAGAAACATAATAACAACGAGGAAGTAGAATAAGACCATGACATTATAATGATTGAAAATGAGTTAATGGAGGGTTATATGTTTTTAAGGAAAATATTGATATTGAAGGGATCTTAGAAGATTCATGGGATATGAAGTGCAATCAGGAGGCTGCTATGGAAGGTATATAGGAGAAAGGTTTGGAGGATATACTCATGGAGAGTATTTATGAGAAGGTTTTTTAGGGGAAAAGGAAAAATAATGTGCTTTGCTCGAAGAAATGAAATAAGAACACATTTTTCCATTCTAAAATGATGAAAGATCCAATATAAGACATGAAAAGTGAAGAAAAGACAATTTGAATGTTAAGATCTAGAAAGGTAATATGGTCAAGATGACTAATGTGTCATAATGAATCTCTTCCTTGGTTAACGTAAGCACTTGATAAGAGAAAAAATGTAAACCAAATCAATGAGGATCATTTCTTGGAATATTGATTGAATGGACACCCCTTATGAGATTTTTTTTTGAAAGGTGTCATCAACCAATAAATTATTGATATTCTCTCGATGCAAGAGACTAGGTCAATTGAGGTTGAGATGGAAATATTTTGTAAGACATTTGGAGGAAGTGGTGGAAGCAGAAGGTCCAAATGGTTGGCTTATGGTTGTATGGAACCTCAAATTTTCCCTTTGAGATGCTTGTGATAAATTTGATGTAAAATATATGCAATACATAACAAGATCTAGAATGTAAATGATGAAAAAACATAGAATAAATGAACACATAAATCAATGTACATAATAAAATGAGATTATTACGGGAAAATCTCAAAATGTAAAAGACCCACAAAGACGATATTCATTTATATGAGAAACTCCAAACCCCAATACAAAGTCTTCATACTTCTCACTTATTCACATAAACCTTCACATAACATTTGTAAATATTTTCCACATACAAATACCATACACATCATTTTTCTCAAGTGTATTGAGAATTATGTTTTACCATAGGGGTAAAACCCTATTTATGCTAGGAATGAGGGGAGGTGACCATTGTAACCAACGGTCTCAACATTCCCTTGAGGAATTAAGTGGGTAATTAATAATATGTTTTATTATTGCATTTACATGAGGTTTTAACCCATGTTAAATATAATAATAAAACATTTATTATTTTACCAACTAAAGTGTTAAGGGCCCATTAATGGTACCCACATAACATTAAATGTTCCAACACTCCCATTTAATTTTAAGTGGGGATACATATCATAGTCACCTTAATAAAGGAATTATACTATGTACAAATTTTAAGGATTTAGCAAAACCTTCATCATGCCAAACATCACCTTTTGAAACAAAAAGAATTATAATCCATAAACCACTTGAAATAAGTTTAGGCTAGAATGATCGTGAGACTAGATCTCACATTTTCTCATGAATAATCATCCAACCATTTCTGGAGCCTTTTATGAATTAAGGACCTCCATTAGAATATGTTGTTAAGTATTAGGGTACAAAAGTAAAACTTCCACATGAAGTTTACAAAAATCACATAATAGGAGTTATTACAACTTTTTACAATGAGAAGAAGTATATAGTAGAAGAAGGAACACATGGTCATTAGGAAGTGACATTTTCATGCACACTCCCCCAAAATGGTAACTACAAGAGGCCCAACATTGTAAAAAACTAATAAAACTTGGTAGCACCAAGTGGTTTTGTGAAGCTATTTGCAACATATTCATACATAAGAAAACATTTCATATCAATCTCACCATTGAGGACTTTCTCTTAGATAAAATGCACATGAAATCCAATATGTTTAGCTTGTTGGCGCTACACTAGATTTTTTTCAAAGCTATACAACTTTGGTTATCCCAATAAAGGGTGGTATTGTGAGAAACATCCACCTTAAACTATCCTAACAACCTTCACAGTCACACGGCTTCTTTAGTAGCTTCCATAACACTTCTATACTATGCTTCTATAGAGGAGATAGAAATATTAGGTTACTTTTTGTTTCTCCAAGTGATAACACATGCACCAAACTTAAACACATATCCAGAAGTAGATTTTTGATCTATAGTATCACCGACATGGTCAAAATTGTAATAACCATATAAATTAGCATTATTAATGGAAGCATAAAATAAACCAAATTTTAGAATTCCTTTGATATACTAAGTATTCTCTTTGCTAACTTCCAATGATCCAAATATGGATCCTGCATAAATCTAAAAGTAACACCAACAACATATGAAATATATGGCCTAGTAATGGTTAGATAAATTAAAATGCCAACAAGTTGTCTATATAAAGTATGGTTAGTTTTTTCACGTCCATGTTTAGGATCAAGCTTGATACCTACTTTAATAGGAGTAGGTGTAGACTTACAATCAAGCATATTAAACTTAATAAGAAGATTATGTGCATATTGAGATTGTGATACAACAATTGAATTTTTATCCTAAAATAGAGCCATTCCTTAAATCAATCTTTTCAAACATTTGACTTAATTTATCCTTATATTTATGAATTAAACTAATTAGGTCATGAGTAAATAGAAGATCATCAACATATAATACAATTAAGATTAAATGACCATTTTCAACTTTAATAAATATATCATTATCAAAAGAACAGTTAGAGAAACCTTGTTCTGTAAAATTAACTAGTAATTTTAGAATTCCAAGCTCGAGGATCTTGTTTTAAACCATGTAGGGATTTCTTTAACTCATAATGTTCTTTGTTAGGGTTAGATAAACCTTTAGGTTGAGTCATATATATTTATTTTTCTAAATCACCATTCAAGAATGCATTTTTGACATCCACTTGGTGTATAATCCAACCATTTTGAGTTGCAAGGGTACAAAAGAAAAGGTTTCAACATAGTCAATCTTTAATTTTTAAGTAAACCAATGAGCAACCAGTCTTGCTTTAAATTTTTTAATTTTACTGATTGAATTATATTTTCTTTTATAAAGCTACCTATGACCAACAATATGCCTTTTAAGTGGAAGCGGGACAATATCCCAAGTCTGATTTTTAATTAACGCATTATACGAGAAGCTTGCATAACAACTTTCCATCTATAATATTGAATGGATTCCTCAAAAGATTAAGGTTTGCATTCATACATAGTCATTAAGGCATGATAATAATGTTGACTTCTAGTTATTTTATTAAGATTATGAAGAATACAATATTGGATTAGGGATTATGCCCATTTAGGTCGTTTAGTTATACAGGAATTAGGAATAAAATCATTTTCAATTTTAGTATGATTACTGCAATCAATTGGTTCATTATTATTAAATTCATCATGATCATCATTTTCTAAATCAACTGACTCATTATAACTAAGAGCAATAAAAGAAGAACTACATAAAAGTTTTTCAAGAATTTGAACATTTTTGTTTTCAATGATTTCTCATTTAGAAGGATCATCGATCCTTAAAATTGTTTTTGACCTCCATAGCCTACAAAAATGCAAGGATATGAGGTCTAATCTAACTTTTTCCTTTTAGCTTTAGGAATAAAGATGGAGGTTGGGATACCAAATATCCTAAGATGAGCCACATTGAGTTTCTTTTTAAACCACATTTCGAAAGGGGTGGAAAGATGAAAAGATTTAGTAAAGACTCTATTTAGAATATTCACAACAATATTCATGGCTTTGGACCATAAGAACTTAAGAACATTTTCAGAATGCAACATTGTTATAGGCATTTCAATAATGGCGTTGTTTTTCCTTTCAACAATACCATTTTGTTACCACAACTAATTCAAAAAAGAATCAAACTATTTACTAATATATTCACCACAATTATTTGATCTTAATCTCTTAATAGTTATTAGAGGCATTTTCAACAAAATATGTAAATTCTTTAAATTTAGACAACACTTCAAATTTATTTTTAATGAATATGACCAAATCATTCTAGTATGATCATCAATAAAAGTAACAACATATAATGAACCATTAAGAGATATAAATTCAAGAGGTCCTACAACATCACTATGAATTAACTCTAAAGGATGTGAGGATTCCACATCATAATTCTTATGAAAGGGATTAGTATGTTGCTTACCACGTAAGCACCCTTCACAAGTTTCTTGATGAGAAGAGATAGAAGGAAGACCAACAAAAATATTATGATAAGACATACCATGTAAATTTCTAAAATTAACATGTCCTAATATTTCATGTCATAATTAAGATTCATTCTTACTATGTGATGAAAGATAACATGCAAAAGAAGATGAAAAAATATATAAATCGTTCTTTTTAACACATTTGACAATTAGAGAACTAGATTGATTTCTAATGGAACAATTATCTTTAAGAAAAGATACAGTGAAATTACCATTGGGAAGTTGAGAACAAGATAATTTTTTCCTTCAGTTTAGGTACATAAAATACATATTTAATAACAACATTTGCAAATTTAGCCTTTCGTTGCTTAGTTGCTTCTAAAAATGAAATCTCTCCTAAATATATATTTTTAGAAATATCTCTACTATCAGATAAAACTTTAGATAAGCAAGTGATACGGTACAATGCACCGCAATCTAAAATCCACTCATTAGATCATTAGATGGAAATAAGGTAGCATATTAAGCAATAACATTCGAATTTTGTTCCTGATTGTTTTTATGATTATGGTTTTGATTCTTCTGATGGTTCTGATTAGATTATTTCTCTTTGTTATTTTTAAAATTTTTATAACTAAATGTATCTTTGTTTTTATAGCAATTCAATTTTCTATGGAAAAATTTACAACACATTACAATTCCCATTAAACTTAGGTTTATGATTCTTATTGCCAAAATCTCTGTTCTCATTTTTTCCATTAGCAGAATTAAGGTTATATTTATGTTTTATATTGTTCTCTGAACTAGGATTGAGAGTAAGAAGCGTTAGAGTGGTATTCTCTTTAGAATAAAAATTAGACATCACTTACTCTTCTTGAATCGAAAGATATGATAAGATAGTGAGGTCAAGGATATTTTTCTCTATTTGGTACTTTAAATTCAAAATTGAAATAAAATTATGAAAATTTTCATTACTATTTAACTAAATAATGAAATATAATAATTGATATTGAATTAAATTACAATTATAACCATCTAACTGAGTTGTAATATTCTTAGTTTTAACAAGAAAGTTATTAATTTTTTTATCACCATTCATAGGTGTGGTAGGCAATTCAAGAATCAATTAAATAATCTTAGGGAGATGAGTTCCCTCATGCATAGATTCAAGGAGTTTCCAAGCATCGCTAAGAGACTATTAAGTGTCGATATGGAGTAGGAATTCATCCTTAACATTTCATGAGATAATTGATATGGTTTCTTGTGATTTTTGTTGAAACACATTTGAAAGTTTAGGTGTAAATGTCATCCTGATAGGGGTTTTTCCATCCTAAAAATAATGTTCCTCAAATTTTGTGCCATGAATTCCACTTTAACACAAATTTTCCAAATATTATAGTTATATCTTGTGATATTTTTCTACGAGGATAAATACAAAACCTTTTGCACATCAAAGAGGTTACACTTTCGATGGTAACGTGAATGATCCAAGTAATTAGCAAGAAATCGAACATAATGGAAAATTAAGCATGAAAAAAATAGGTCTACTCATTCTCATAGATTGAAATAAAAAGGTACATATATAGGAGTTTTGTGTAACACTTGTGCATGACACATGGACACATGAAACCCTAATTACACTAATGACCTGATATTGCTAAGCGAGATGACTCACCATGTGAGGTGGACAATATGCTGAGTGATGATGAGGTAAGTCAAATACACCAAAACCCCCCCTTCATTGAAGATGAGGTAGAGGTCATGATAATTTAGAATAGAAAGATGTTTCATATAGGTCCCAATAACTAAAGGCCTGATAAGGTGCCTATATACAAACAACATCTCTCTGGAAAATAAGAAGAGAAGAAGAGGACTAGAAAGCCCTAGGAATATGGATGACTACAACAAAACTCACCCCAATAAAATACCACAAGTGAAGGGCTTGGTGAAAATTTCTGCAACCTGATCAGAAGTTTGACAATACTGTAAGTCAATGGTGTTGTTGTGAATCAACCCTCGAATGAATGGATCTTGATATACTTTGTCCATTGATGTTGAACTGGATTGCAAAAAATTGAGATGGTGTTCATGTTGTCATAGTAGATGATAGTAGGCTGCAAAAAGTGAATACTGAACTTTTTCAAGATTCCCTACAACCAAACAACTTCCGTGGCAACATTGAATTATCCTTTTTACTCTGCCTCTGTAGATGATATGAAAATTACATCCTACTTCTTTCTATACCAACTAACATGACCCAAACCAAGAGAAAAAATATATCCTGAGGTAGATTTCAGATGATCTAGATCACCAGTCCAATCAGAATCAGTAAAAATAACTAAATAAATATATGCTTATCTTAGATAGTGAATTCCATATGTATAAGTGCCACAAACATAGTGAAGGATCTGCTTCTCTACTTTCCAATGCAACTTCATGAGGATCTTGTATGAATCTAAATATGATCCCAACAACATATGAAAGATCCAGACAAGTGTGAGTCAGGTAAACCAATCTCCCCACCAACTGTTGATAAAGGGTACCATCAACCAAGGAATTAGAGTAATGAGAAACCAAATTAACCCTGTAAAGGAAAGGAGTAGGAGAAGGCTTACAATCAAACATATGAAACCAAGTAAGCAAATCAAGGGAGTACTTAGGCCACGAAATCACAATTCCCAAGTCATATTGTGAAAACTGAATCCCAAAAAAGTAATGAAGCAATCCTTAGTCAAACATGGAGAACTTGTTGGCTAAGGCAATCTTCAAAGAATAAATGATTCATGAAGAGCTTCCCATAATCAACAAGTCATCAACATACATAATGGGGATGAGCATGGAGTCATCTTACTATAGAAGGTAAAAATTTGGGTCAGAGTGACACTAAGTAAAACTTGATGCAAGTAGAAAGGAGTCCATCTTGGCATACCAATCCTGAGGGGCTTGTTTTTGGGTTATAGAGAGACTTCTTTATCTTGTAAATTAGGGAGGAATCATGGACATAATCTGAAGGTTTTTCCATGTAGATCTCTTCCTGTAGGTCCTTGTGAAGGAAGGAGCTCTTAACATTCATCTAGTGGACTTCCCATCTATTCATGGTAGCGATGATGAGGGTCAATCAAATGGAAGTCATCTTCGTAATTGGAGAAAAGGTTTATGAGTAATTAATCCTAACTACTTGAGAGGAACCCTTATCTATAATACACACTTTAAACTTTTCAAATTTACCATCAACACCATACTTTGTTTGAAACACCCACTTGCACCGAATGATTTTTATTCCTTTCGAAAAAGGGATGAGATCCTAAGCATCACTCTTCATGAGTGAGGAATACTCCTCATCCATTGAATAATCCAACTCAGGAATCCCAAAAGCCTCTTGGAAAGAATGAGGGTCAAAAGCATAAGTGAAGAATGAGTGAGGTTCAGTAAACTTTTAATGAGTCTGTCTCTCATCCGAAGGATCTCCCATCTACTCTATAGCACTCTGCAAAGTCTTCCTGGCACAATGAGGACTAGGAGGATCAAGATCATATCTAGTAGGTTCTTCACTCAAGTGAGAAGGGATAAAGTCCCAATCAACACTATTGTCAGAAATGGAAGAATCTAAAGCATGAGGTTCGGGTGGATCAAGAGGATTAAGTGGAGGATGAGGAACATGCTCAATAACACCATCATATGAAGATTCAGAATTAGAATCAGAGAGTATGAGGACCTCATAGGGAGGAGAAGTAGATGTTGAAGATGAATCATTGAATTTCAAACTTCTCTCAATATAAATATGATGAGTAGTAAGGTTAAAAAATCAATATACCTTAACTCCATCATGATACCCTACAACAATACAAGGTCTAGACTATGGTTCCAAAGCCTTGCATTTATTTTTGGGAATCCAGGCCATAAAATTGGATCCAAAGATGTAAAAGTTCTCAACATCAGGCTTGCGTCCAAACCAAGCTTCAAAGGATGTCATCCCTCTTATTGATTTATGTTGAACATAGTTCTGAATGTAGCAAGCACAATTCATTGCTTCGGCCCAATATTGTAGAGGAATAGATTTTGAGTGAACCATACAAGTGGTAATCTCCTTAAGCGTTCAATTCTTTATTTCCACAAGTCCATTTTACAAAGGGTTGTGTTGGCGATAAAATTTGTTAGGTGAAAACATTGGTGGGTATCCGCCAATGCTCTGAGACTCTAACTCCATATTCTTGAATGGTGCAGCTCCAATTATTATGCGTGAATGAAAATGAAATCTGTGGATGGCCTAGAGGTTGGGGATCCAATAGGAACACTCCACTGTACTTGCTGTAAAATATTGCAATTAATTACAAGGGAGGAATTTGCTGAGTAGGTGGGAAAGGGAGTGGGAAAGGAAGGGGGATTAATATCTTAGGTAGAAAATCATATGCTTACAGACATTAATCAAAGTATATCATCACTCAAATCAGAAAGATAATAAATTTATTACCAACATCAAGACAAGGTATAATTAGGAACACAAAGTTTCAGTAATTTTCTCATCAAGAAAAATA
The DNA here is from genome assembly GCA_019776745.2 of Taxus chinensis. Taxonomy (NCBI): domain Eukaryota; kingdom Viridiplantae; phylum Streptophyta; class Pinopsida; order Cupressales; family Taxaceae; genus Taxus; species Taxus chinensis. The sequence continues at coordinate 197,088,714 of CM034153.1, forward strand.
AGAAACTCCTTTATTCTTCATTGATAGTTTGGAAAATTTATACATAGTGAGGGAATGGAAGAAAATGAGAGAAAGAGAATAGAGGAAATTTTCTCTCTTTTTCTTTACTTCAAGTAGTAATCTCTCTTGATCATATAAAATTGACAACCCTTAATAATGGGGAAGTCATTAAAATTTATAGACCTTTAAAAGACTCTTCACCTACCCCCCTCATGACCTTTCATTTTTACTTCACAATATGTGACTCTTCATATTCCTAGAAGTGAGATTAAGTCCCCTTTTATAATTTAAGGGTGACTTATAACAATATTAACCATAGTCACATTTAAATGATTAGGACAAACGTCATGATTGCTCATAACAAAGAATTAGAAATGGGATAACGAAGAGGAAAAAAATGAAGAGAGAAGAAATAATACCCAAAATCATGGATGAGTAATACTCCACATTAAATGAAAATATACTCTGAGGAAGTGGAAGATGAAAATTAACCCTGATGACCTTCCGCACACTGCTACAGTGATGGAAATCTCTGATGAAGTTCACCTTGAACACTTTGCCTCTTAGTTCTAAAAATTGTGCTACAAGATGATGTTTCTAAGAGCCTCATGAAGTTATCATTTCTTTTTTTGAGCCATGAGGTCATACTAAAATCCTGTGGAGAGTCCAAAAAGTGGAAAGATGAGTGAAAATGGAGTCATCTGCAACTTTCTACACCCAAAATGAAGACTTTCTACTTTTAGTAGGTAGTACCGGGTCCTAATATTTTGGGAGATATCACCCATTTTTATCCAACATGAAATTTTTAACCTTTTGGCACACTCCATACTCTTCCATTAATGATTCATTTCTATTTTTAGTAGGTTGTTTTGTTCAGGACTTGCTATTTTAGAAAAAATGCCATTTTTCCCTGTCTTCCGTTTTGCACCGTTTCTGACTATTCTAGATGATCAGAGCTTGAAAATTGAGGGATTTAATATTTTTAGAATTTTAAGGGACATATAATATTATTTTTTTAGTAATTGTACAATGAGGTGTCATATTGCAATGAAAACGGTCTTGAAAAATTCTACTTCTCACCGGGATGATTTCCTCCAATTTTCAAGGTTTTTTCTCGTCCGGATCTTCATGAATTTGAAAACAAAACTTGTGGGTATTCATGTTAATAATATGATGGAATAATGATAATTAAAAAATTAGTCCTAAATATCCCTAAAAAGTAGGGACTTTATGGCACAAAAACTAGTTCACGTGAAACTAGATTTTTCAGGGATCATTTCCTCCAATTTTCAAGGATTTTTCTCGTCCAAATATTTGCGACTTCGAAATGGAAAATTGAAGGTATATGTGTTCCTAGTATGACATAGAAGAATGCTGATGAAAAAATCAGTCCTCAATATCCCTAAAAAATAGGGACTTCACGGCATGAAAACTATTTCATGCAAAACTAGATTTTTATGGATCATTTCCTCCAATTTTTCACGTGATTCTGCCCACTAGAACCTTGAGAAGTGGAGAGGTGCCTCACATAAATTTAATTTATGTTTCATGGAAGCCATTGATGAAGTATTGAAGATTTGAAATTGAGAAAAATCACCCATGTGATCTTCACCCTTGAATTGACACATGGCGTTGTTGTATTGGTCAACAGGAAGGGTTGAAATGAGGTGAAAAGGGCTAAACATGCATCATAGAGATTTACCAAGGTCATATGATGTTCTAGAGGGAATAAATGAGGCTGGGAAATTTTTTTTGTCCCAACTATCCCAAGGTGATGGGATAATTGCTACAAAAAAATGCGCCATGCTCTAGGAGGTGAAATTTCTAACTGTGAAAGCATACCTTGGGAGAGGCCTTGAAGATGAGGTTTACAAAGCTCCATGAGGTCATTTTTGATGAACCCATATATGATTTTGAATCAAAATATCCTTATGAAAATAATGAGACGTGTCTCAAGACCCAATTCATCTTATAACCCCCTCAAATTTCTCCTTATTTCTCGGGACAACAGGGTGTGCCTATCAAAAATGAGATGCGGAAAGAAGCTCCTATATCTTGTGAAGAATTTGAATATTTCATCATGTAGATAACTCTAAAAGATTTCAAATGAGTATTTTTTTACCTATTAAATCTTTACATATCTCCCTGAATCATCTGCGAAATATCAAGTACCTGTTTTGACTGCCTTCTCCTTACACCTTAGGCACTCGTGGCTGAAATTGGGTCATGTGGAGGACCTGGGAAGGGGCTAGGCTTGGGCAGATTTTTTTGTCCAAAATATCTCGAGGGTATGGTATAGTTGGTGTAATAAAATGTGCCCTCACCTAGTGAGTACAAGTGACAGATGGTGATTTGCGGAGGCAGAGAGGAGAGGGGGCTGAAAAATGGCCCGCGTAGCACTTCTCGGGGTTACATGAGGAATCAAGGGCCAGGTTAGGAATGGGGAATTTTTTTTGTGTCCCAACTATCCCAAGGGGATGGGACATAATTTTCAAGAAAATTCACCTCATTCTAGTGATGAAAAGTGGCACATGGGGATTCGATGATGGGAAGAGTTGGGGATGGGAGCAATGGGGCTTAACTTTCATGTTTGAGCTTAGTCATGGTCATATGAGGGTCCAAAGGGCTTAAATGGAGAAATTCATAATTTTTTGTCCCAAATTTCCCAAGGGTATGGGACAGTTGGTGCAAAAAATTGCACAATCCCCTGGTGATGACATGTGTCCACCCAGAAAATTGGGTAAGTCCCAAAGCATACCTTGGAGAGAAGCTTGACGACGACGTATTTGGAACATCTGGAGGTATTTTTAGGAGCTTATTTATATGATTTTGAATGAAAACAAAATTTTGAGAATAATGGTCTAGGTATCATGTTATGATTCTTCCTGAATCCCCGTTAAAAATAGTTTTTTTTCTCAAGATTACAGGTTGTGCATGCTGAAAAACATATTGTGGGAAGAAGTGCTTATGACTTGTGAAGAATATAAAACCACCATAATTTAGATATATGAAATACATTTCCAATGATGTATTTTTTGACCTCCAAATCATTACAGAGCTCCTGGAATCACTTCCCTAAGCTCAAGTGTTGTTTTGAACTGCAAGCTCCTTCACCTTCAAAAACCCGCTTTTGCAAAACTTGTCCCAAAACATCTAAAAATTTCCAAATTTTTTCAAAATAAATTGCACAATGTTCCGAGCTCCTCAATTCTAGTTTTAATGAATTTGGGCCTTCAACTCCACTTCGAGGGGTGTGCACTTTCCTTAGAAAGGATAAAAATAACCATTTCTAAGCTTCTTAAAAAGTCTACTTTGAAAGGTACCATCTCAGAAGTACTTAAATGAACTTGTTTGCATAAATCACCTATGGAAAATTTTGACACAACAAAGAGGACCACTTGGAAGGGTAGGATAGGTCTGACATAGGAATGGGTTGATCCGGAGGGGTGTTTGGGAGGATTCATAAGCAAAAAAATTGGTAATAGGGTAAAGTTGTCATGCTCTCATGTTGAATTTTTCCCTTGAAAAAACACATGAAAACAAGTTGTAAACAACTATATGCTGCAAATAAATCCCTTTTAAGGTACATAAATATTCAAAACTATTTCTCACATACTCGTCCTATTGTTGGATCGAAGAACCTTGATAAACCTTTCAACCTGTTTCTTAGCAAGAGCGTTAAAGTTGTTAAAACTATGATATTAAGTGAATCATAATATTTAGTTTATAGTTAAATAATATAGAATAAATTATATTATTATTATTTAACTATAAAATATATATTAGGTGGTTAGTTATTTGATTAACTAACATTAATTAGGGAGGTGTACCCTATCACTTAAGAAGGTCATAACTCTTTGGGTTATTTAAATATGACCATAGGTCATATTCAGGATTAATCGAGTGATTCTAGAAAATATATGGAGTAGAAGTGAGGAGGGAGTTTTTACTGGAATGCATGTAAAAGTTTCTCATATAGTGGAAATAATTCTTTCCGTGGGTTTTTACCCCATTGGGGTTTTCCACGTTAAATCTCGTGTTATGTGTTATGTGTATTTATTTATTACTAAGTGTAAATTTATTTGTATTTATTAATTAATGTTGATAAATGTTTTTATCCCCTCGTCCTGATAAAAGTCTCGAAAGTGATCGAAAACTTCAGAATTTAGCTTAAGAAATTACACCCAAGTGTAACATGAAAAGTTATCAATGAAGGTTTGAATATAAATAGCTTTAATAAAAAAATGAGATGGGAAAGGGCCATAAATGTCACTGTGAACAAGATCCAAAATATTAGTAACTCTCCAAGATTTGTCATTTGTCAAAAACCTTTCTTTAAGGGGTACTTCGTCGAGGGCAAAACCATCACAAAGACCCTTAGAAAATTTTACGTGGGGGTGACACATTGACCATTTAATTTTGGCTCAATTGTTTAAGGTAACAATAGTTAAGATGATCAAAACACTCATGCTGTAGCTTTCTAATCTCATTTTTATGAGTGAGAAAGGTAGTGGGCTTTGAATAACAAGTAAAGTGGGAGAAGGTATACAACTGTAAACGGTGATCTGGCTTTCCCTTAGCCATAGCTAGTGTTTGAGTGAAGCTCATGAATAATCACTGAGTTAGGACCAAATTTCCAGTTGCATATTCCTTCACCAGGGGTAAGTGATTTGATAAAACCAATATGATATTGATAGAGAGATTAGGAACAATCAACACTTCGTTTAAATGATCCACTGTCCATCTCTACCAATCCACTACCAGAAATCAACACCGTAGTGTCATCACCCAACGTGATTTGGGACATGCCACATGGATCAATGGTTGGATAATCTCAACATGTCAAATATTCCATGTGGTGTGAGGCACCAGAAATTGATAATCCATGTTGACGAAGAAGAAAATTCTAGATACAAAGGCCTTTCCTTTCTTCTTCTAAAATTTAGACTCTTTTGCTAGTGGAAGACTTGCAAATTTCAAAGCATTTTGTTTGATAGGGTCAGGAACACCTATGTTATTCTTATCAAGTAAATGAGTCAGGCGATTGATTTATTTTCTCATACATTGATTCTCTTCATGGAAAATATTCTTGTAATAGGAACACTTACACTTTTCCTGTCTTCACTTTGGGCTCAGAGGTAGAAGCGTTTGTGTTAGGTTTGGTTTGGGCTTGGTTGGTCTTGGTTTCCTTCTTCGTTTGGTCCTTTTTCCCTTTCTTATTTTAAGTTTCTATTTCCCTTACTAGTATTCTTCTAAAAGGGCATGTGACTTAGATTTGAGAGTCCCCTAGTTGAATGAGTTTGTCCCTTTCTCTCGAATGCAGTTAGGATGAAAACTATCAAATGAGGGCCTTTTCCAAGTATTTTCGAGAACGGCTTTTGTGGCATGGAAAGTTCGAAATGAATATGAAGTATTTGGGGACCTAAATTAAAAATAATCAACAAGATTACCTGCAAATATCTCTTCTTCGAATTTACACCTCCTTTAAAAGTAATCTAGTGTGGTCAAAATTTGAGAAGAAGGCCCGTAGGTTTTCAAAATCACTAGGATCTAATCATAGTATTTTATTTTGCAAAATCATGCACTCTCATGTCATCTTGTTTTCCAAACATAGTTGTATAATGATTTTCCATGATTCATCAGGTGTATTAAATGACTTAATGTGGAAGAGCAGGTAAAGTGTTTATACAATGGACATACAAAGAATACCTGAGGCTTCATCTCATTGATTCAGCCACTTAGATTTTTTAGGTCTCCTCATTAGGTTTAGTCTTAGCTCCCATGGTGATGTAAAATAAACCCTTTACCCCCTTATTTTCATTACCATTTTTGGTCTCCTTTCAAAATAGTTGAGCGATGTGAGAAAATGGTATTTACAAGAAAATCCATCATGAAGAGAGAGATAGAAGGAATGCAAAAAGAAATACAAAGAAACAAAACCACCCCAAAACAATATTTTCACCCCCTAACTTTACGGCACATTATAGTTTAGTACATTGTTTGTAATCATATGTGAATGTGTGTCATGAAAAAATTAGATCACTCACCTTGCAATCAGTGTAATAACATGCTCAATTTTTGAGACTACAATCAAGGTTCGTAGCAATCGTGACAATTTGACACCGTAAATGAGGAAAAAATGAGCTTAAAAATAAGAGAAGGGGGGAGAAAATAAGTACTATGTGAGAAATAAGTGTCTCACGTCTCTGTAAAAATCCCTTTCCTGTGAGACTATGACAGACACTCTCACTAATCTTGCAAGTAATAATAAGGGTGATAAAATGCAAAAAAAGGCTCAAAACAAGTCCAAAATGATCTCTAAGATGCAAATGAAAAGCTCCTGGAAAGATGGAACAATGATTAGGAAAGACGCATTGCACACTCCAATAATTGAATGTAGTTACAAAAATACAGTCTAATAACGCTGGATATCAACATCAGGTTTCTAAGTTAATGTTTCAGGCATCCAATGTAATTGCACAACATTTAAACCTCTCTCCAAGTGTGGGACCTTAGTAAAATGTGAAAGAGTAATCGTCCAAATTTTTTTAATCACCACTAATTAAAAACCTAAGAAGTCCTTGGGGGTTTGCAGGATCTGAAATTGGGAAAAATGAATAGAGGATTTGACTCTCTAAGATGGCTTGGTGTCTAAATTCCAAAGGAGACATATTATTTAGACTAAGTGCATTATCATTGAAACTAAACTATTGGGTTGATACACTAGAGTTGAGTGACTGATGCTTCCTCCCTCCCTATTCATGACAATTCTTGTTTCTGGACAATTTCATAAATTGGGAAAACATGAAATTTATCATACACAGGTTGATAAGATGGAAAATTAGAGGTCTGAAATGGACGTAGGGTAAAATACAAAGAAAGGACTGAAAATGGTCACAGTGTGTGCACTGTCATTTTCCACTGTCAAAATCCTTGCAATTTACTAACTTACAACAGAGGCATGAAACCTGTTAGTAATCATGAAGATGGTCTGATACTTTCTAAAGATTATTTCGATGATGTGTGATCCCGTCAAGAAGCTTACTGTCCCAAAAAATATCCTTCGATGAGCATCAAATGATGAGCTTGAAATCTGGCCTTAATAACGCATGGGTTTAGCCCGGATGAGTGAAAATGATGTAATAAACATGGGAATAATTAACAATTGAATGAAGATGCATTAAAGAATAGCAGTGGGTATATTTAGTGTTACCCATTGCACTTACAATATGTTTGGCCATGCTGAAGAATAAATGCGACAGATGTGGACATTAAAACTGGGATTTTTTTTGGATTAACGTCATGTTCATGGCCATTACCACGTGCTAGAGATGTTTCTATGGTGGTTATCTCTCTCCAAACTAAACCAAAATGCAAAATTAACTCCAGATAGTCTCATGTAGAAAGAGGTTTCCACCATGGTTAACAGGGTGTGATCTATGCAAGGAGGACGTGAAAATGTATCTCGATCTCTGGATCTTGATTGATCATGGCGATCTATGAAAATTTCGGGCAAAGAGATTCCAAAATCAGATCCCTCTTTGTAACCAGTTTGGATTTTCCCCACCTATTTGAAATTGGTTTGGAAATCAATGGTTCAAATTTGTCCCCCGTGCTTTAGAAGCTCTAGGTTTGAGAACTTATGGCACCTTCTGATCTGGCTGCTTGAATTTTTATTGGGAATTTTTGAAAGAAAGAAACTCCGCCGAGCCATAATATTGAAAGGAAATAATGAGGAGTTAGGAGGAAAGACTTGACCTTATCAGAATGCTGAGTAGATGTGGTTATATATAATGGTCTCTCTACTTTAAGATAGTAAGAAATGATTTTTTAGAGTATGAAGGAAATGTATCTGGAAATTGTGGATTTGACTTGGAGGCACAAGAGAAGTATTTTATATTTAACCCTAGGGGTTTGCCACAAATGGAACAGTCCTCTACATTTGGCTGGATAAAGTTCAAATTTGATGGCGACTGCCTAGGGGTCATCCTGGGAAAGATGGAATGAAGTGGGGTATTCAGTTGACTATAATGCAATCCTTTCGTTCTTGGAGTCACTTCCTCTAATTTAGGCATTCAGACCCAACCAACTGTTACTAGAACGATATATCTTCTTATTAGAGGAACATGGTTAAAATCACATGATGGGATAGCAAGGACTTTAGGACATTTGGTGGTGGAGAGGAGATTATTTGCCAAAGCACTTAGGGAAAGCAAATATAAACTTACAGTTCAAAACAGTGTGCACATATCAATTGGAGGACTCCATTGAGGGCCCCAAGCTAGGTTATCCTTACAAGGTTTTGAGAATATTCCCTTTAGTACCAAACCTTTAGAAAAGGACTCCATTGATGTGGTAGATCTGCAGTTCTTCGCCATAACATAGGTGTCTCAGTAGAAGGTATGGAAGGTTATTGGAGAAATTATTTACTTTCTTGAACCCTGTATTTGAGGGAATTAATCACTAAGAAAGCATCAATAGGTGTGAATGCCTAATCCCGGTTTTGCTCTAACTGCATCCCATTATAACACTAGATCTCCAACTTGGAAAGATTTCCGTCTTGGCCTTCTTATCAATGGTCATCATGATGAAAATGTTTGATCCTTGTGGTATTGCAGTTAGAAGGATGACCATTGTTATCAACTGATCTCTTGAAAGGTCCATCAAGGTCTGCATATCCCTTAGCTCTATGGGCCCAAACTAAAGCAAGTCTAACTTATTCATAAGTTCCAATGTCTGGTATCCCTCAAGTAAAATAATGTTTCAAAGATTGGAAATCATATTTGGTATTTTAATTCTCATGCTTGGGAGAAGGATTTAGTTATTTGTGGATCACATGATAAGAGGGATCCTATTAGCCCTAAGGCTGATATAGTCAGGATTGTTATGCCAAGACCTCTGATCTTGTCTATCTGGATTCTATCCTAATGATCCTCAATGAGTTATGGGTGGTAGACCTTCAGCCTGTGCAATAAAATTATAGGGTATTAAGTTTGATGAAGTCCCCAAACATAGGTAGATGCCGTTCTGTGAAAGCCCACTGGTATGTCACCTGTTTTTCAAAATTTCAATGGCTAATGAAGAAAATTTGAGAATTCAATTCGGAGCAAGCTATGCCAAATCTTGTGACTATCCCATGGAAAGAGGGCATAAGTTTCTAGATTCATGGTGCTATCTCTCCAAGTATCTATCTATAATTTTTCTTCCAGTCTCTATTATTATGAAGAATGTCCAGTGGATATTTTCAAAATCCAAAAAAGGAATGGTCAGAGTTGGCTTGAACTCTGGGATTAATGAATCCAAGGAGAATCTTACCCCACATTTTTCTATGAATGGCTTCTCAACTGAATATTTTCTTGAGATTCATAATGCGGAGGAGGCTATGTAGGGCACCCACGAACTCAAGTAATTACCTGGTTGTAATAATGCACAATCCTTTCATCTTTGTTTGCTAGGGGCCGACGCAGAGCAATCAATGAAAATGTTGGGCCAATAATAACCAGCCTTTATGATTTTCTAAGGAGTCCCTCAATTTTGGATACAAATCATGAATTAATATTAGCTTGAAGTCCACCATGGAAGTCTTGCTACATTTCCTATGAATCTGATAAGGATTGAAATCGTGAGCTTATGAGATCGAAACAATATGACGATTTGAAAATTTAAGGGCATTATGAATAGTCGGTAATATCTGATATGGTACTTAGTCAAAAAGTGTATGAATGCTTTATAAGAAGTTTGGACATTTTGAAAGATACATTGAAACAAATAAGTAATTCCCCGAGAATCATTCACATCCAAGTGCCACCATGGCAACATCTCTGATATGGCATGCGGGCCCTCTAACTTTTTCATGTCCTAGAAACAAGTCCGCCGAGTGAGTATCCTTCAAAGAAAATAAAAAGTTAGGTGAGAATGACTCTAGATTTCTGGACATCATAGGGGTCAGAGATTGATAATTTGGCTAAGGAGTAGACCATTTAACTTAAAGATATGGAAGTGCCTAGAAAAAAACAATAGTCTGACTGATCCACTCCTCTTGTGTTACCCATTTCATTGTTGTTAGCCACAAAATGTTAGTTTGGTTGGTGCACATGTTAGTTTTCTCTAAGTTTTTCTATTAGTTTGGATGTGGTTTCCACATCATTTTATATTTGTACACTTTTAGTTGTCTCTATTGGTCCTAGTGTGTTAAAGATTAATTTTGTCCTCTAATAGTGTTTTTGATAATATATGGGGAAGGGACCACTTAACCCATTCTTAGTTACCATCAAGCTAAAAAAACTTATTTAATAGCTCTAATTAAATTGATATAAACCACCTCCTAATTAATTTACTAGACCCTAAATTAGAAGGACCTAACTAATTTTAACTAACTTGACCACCTTATTTAATCAATATCCTTCTTTACAAAAAAAGCCACCTACTATGTAAAAAATTAAACCTAACTCTTAATTTCAAACATGTTAAATTAAACTAGGTCTATTTTTAAAGAGCGGGGGCATGTTGAGACAAGGGAGAAGGTCTTGGTTAAGGTGAGAAGGGCTCAACTTTTTCAACTCGAGTGACATGCGGTGGGGAGTGAGTCTGAGTGGATTCACATGGAGAGATGCCATTCGTTACGGGGTTTGATGTGGGCACAAGACATGAGGAGGACTCAGTCAAGGATTACAACATACGAGCTTAAGCGTGGTGAGCAGAAAAAAGTCATAAAGTGAAACATTCATGAGGGAGGTTTTGAACAATTTTGGGGAAAGATTGGTCATAGACACAGGAAAGAAAAACGGTATGCATAAACACCATAGGTATGGTAAAATCACAGGCCGAGCCATCATGGCTGAGCTACACTGATCCAGACCATGGAAATGGCTAGAGTGAGATAGGCCCAGGGACATTCCATATGGATCTAAGGGCCAAATGTAATGCCAGAAAAGGGAGATGGGGTTGGAATTACATAGGACTGATGAGTAAAGATGAGGCAATCACATAGTGAAACCAGAATAGGGGTGAGAACATGAACCAGCACTATGAAGGAACTCACCAGGTCCAGAGCAAACAAATTAGGGATCTAACCCACATGACAGATGTAAACACAACACTCATTGGGCAAAATAATCAAGGGCCAATCCAAGGAAGCAGGGGATGCGTAGCCAACGTAGATGGCCATGAGTTAGACATGGAGTAGAAGTAGAGGAAAAAAAGCTAGATCCAAGGATAATGCATATATACACATAGCAACTCGTTTGTCAGGGAAGATAAACCCAGGAAATAAATTTGAGGGAACTTATCGCATGTGCAAGACAACCACATATGAAATAACTCAACTTGCTAACTCAAGCTCATAGAGAGCTCACTCGTTGCTGAGGTAAAACCAACCTTTAATCAATGCAAATGAGAAAACAACCTGACTCTGCCAAGTAAGGGGTCATCACGACTGAGTTGAACTTGAAGACATAGCTCTCTGAGCTAGATAGAGTCATCTTGGACAATGAGCTGGGCAAAAGGAGAAGAGGTAACAGGGGAAAAAACTAAAAAATGTTAGAACCAATACATGGAAGGAGGCTCAAACAGACCAAAACCAAAAATATTTTCCCACAAAAATATAAATTTTAATGAAAAAATAAATTTTATAAAACCAAAAATAGAGAACCTTCCTCAAAGATAGAGCTTTTCCTCCCAAAGTTAGCTAGAACTCGCTAAAAATGACATAAAAAACCTTTAAACCTACACATGTCCAAAACCCAAGACAACCAGCACAAACTCCAAAAACAAGACTGTTAAAACCAGTTAATATGTTTCCTTAAAATGAGTCTAGAAAATTACATGAGAAGCAATGAATAATGAAACCAAAACTAATTAGAAACTAAATAAACTGAGTGCACATTTACCGAATAACTAATGTGGATACCAAGTGAGATTATTTTGTAAGAATCAATACACAACCTCATACACATCGAAGATGTTACACTTCCAATGGTGACGTGAATGCTCCAAGCAATCAATAAGAAATGGAGCATAATGGAAAATCAAACATGGAAAGAATAGGTCTACTCATTCCCATAGATCAAAATATTAAGGTACATATATAGGAGTGTTTTGTAACTCCCGTGTATGACACTGTACACATGAAACCTTAATTACACCTAATGACCAATGATATCACTAAGCGAGATGACTCATAATGTGAGGTGGACAAGATGCTGAGTGATGACGAGGCAAGTCACATATACCAACAGATCCATTAAACATTTGAGATTTATCTAGCACAAAATTAGGTGAAGCCATTGCTTCCCTTGAAAAATGACACTATAAGACTAGATTAAATAAATTCTTTTATTTAATATGATTTTATACTTTATTTGATGGGAAAGAAAATTATAGTGTAGATAACCAATAATTGTTCAAATCAATTCTAAAGAAAGAGAGAAAAAAATGTTAAAGATTTTGATAAAATAAGATCTCACAAGTGTTGTAAAAATACATTAATGTAAGAACAATTATCAATAACATGATGCAAAAACTATAATAGGAAACTTTAAATCAATAAAATGACCACACCAATGTGTCAAAACCTAGAAAACAACAAATATTGAAAAAAAAATGTCTAGGTCAATCAAAGTTACTCTATGGTTTTGCATGTGAGTTACTCCGTAGGCAAACCAAAAAAGTTTTCTAATTAAATAATTTTGAAAATAATATTGACTAAGTCAAAATTTTATCAAAACAAAGTTGTTAGGGTGTTTTGAACACTAGACCACCCCACATGTAAGGTTTTAGCAAAATATTAACTACCAACCCTTCTAGGGGACTAGAAAAGAGTTTACATGCACAAATTAATATTTAAAACTTATTTCCCAATATTGTAAAAAAAATTAAAAAATTACTGTGTATGTAAAAATCAGGGATTTGTTTTTGCTTTTTGTAAAAAAACAAATATAAGGTGGGGCTTAGGTTTTCTTATGTGACATTTATAATTTTAATAAAATAATTGTTTATTAAATAATTCCATAAAATTAATACTATCCTTTGAACACTTTTAGGTAGAGATATGACACTTAGAAGAATCTTTGGGGATGCACAATAAAATATATAAGCCACTAGAGAGTTTAAAAATTTTCCAACCTTCATGATTTTGTCTGTTGATGATAAAGCAAACTTAAAAATTGGATTTTGGTTGAGAAATAAATTTTTCTAAGCTCCCCAGGCTGCACAAGGACACCTCAGATAAAGAATAAATATATTTTTAACTCCTTATGTTGCTCCTCAAGCTCTGCAAGAGGCTTAGATAGACCTAAACTAAGAAGATTCAACCTTCGAGAGAAGAAAATAAGATGTATAGAACAAGCAATAAATGAAGAAAATTGTTGATTGTTTTACATGCTTATGCCATTCATGGCTATGCAATTATTCCCTTGGCTAATGCTGGATGAAAATAGTACTTAAATTTTACTTTTGGTTTCTCAGATTTGCACCCGAATGCTCCACATGCAAGAGAAATGCAAGGAACATGCTTGAGTGAGAGTGAAGCTTTGATGAGACTCCCATGGCCATGAAATATTGGAATAAATGAATTTGTTTTTTATTTTAATATTAAATTCAATACAAATTATTTGTCAATCCTCTACATTCCCTTAGGCTCTAATACAATGATAAATTTTATGGATAATATATGCAATACATAACCTGATCTAGAATGTAAATGATGGCAAAACATAAAAAAATGAACACATAGATCAATGTACACAAGATAATGGGATTAACATGGGAAAACCTCACAAGGTAAAAAATACACAAAGATGATATTCATTTATACGATAAACTCCAAACCCTAATACAAAACCTTTATACTTCTCACTTCTTCACATAAGCCTTCACAGAACCTTTGTAATTATTTACCAAACACAAATATCAAACACATCAAGTTTCTCAAGTGTATTGAGAACTATGTTTTTTAAGGTAAAACCTATATCCTAGGTAATTTTTCATTGTTATTATGATTTACTTCTACCATACTTACCGTAGGCTATTAGTTTGTTACTTAGGTAGATTTATTTGACCTAGGTAAATGGTTATTTGGTTTATTATTTTGTTTTATGGTTTTATAACCATATTTGTCTATATAGTATTATTATGCTTCTCAAGTGTATTTAGGAAGTTGTTGTAACTGATTTGGGTAGTTTTTTGTTGTACAATATCAATAAAAATTTCAGCACTCTTAGATTGTAGATTGATTCATTGCATATTAATAAACTAATCAAGCTTTTGTCCCTGTTCATCACCTACATCTGGTATCAGAAAAAGTTTAAGATCTTGTACAAACAGGCATAAGGTGTATGAGGAGAGAAAAAGAGAGTGAGATGTGACGAAGAAGAAATCTACACATTTTGAGATCTTGTGTAGCCTCATGTAGCTTCCCAACCCCATCCTTGCATCTCCATGCTAGGCATTCAAATTTCTAGCAAAATTTTGTAAAATAATTGTTTGCACTAGGCAAGGAGGAGTCACCCAAGTGGCCTCTTGCACTAGGAAGCTTGTTTACATTCTGGAAAAATAAAAAATGTAGGGGTTTATTACCTCCTATATCCCTAATGGGCCCCATAAGCATGTTTATAATATACTGGATGAGTTAGAAAATTTATGTAGTGGAAGGGTTGTTGATTTTATTTTGATATCTGCAATGAGATGAGAGTCCAAATCATACCACCGAGTTGTGCTTTGAGTTAACTATTTAGTGGAAAGTTAGGTTGTAGAGTTCCCATGCAAGCTGGGAAAAAGTTGTGTCATCATTGAGCTAAGGGGAAAGTCATCGCATCGTGCCGAGCTACGAAGAAGGAAAGCAAAGCTATTTGGCACCATAGTTGGGCAATTTTTGACCCCCTGCATCCACCAACCACCTCGCTAAGCCATCCCTGTTCCCAAACACGTTGGTCATGTAATGAGTTGAACCATGCCATAGTTGCATCAACCCTGTCAAGTTTCGAGTTGGGCCCAAACTAACCCCATTGTAGAGCTCCCACATCAGACTTATCACTGCATCAAGCTACATGTTGAAAACCTAGTTGAGTTATATTTTGCATGAGTTAGTCCCATGTTCCAAATTGAGCCAACCGAGTCTCAATATTCATAATTGTTGAGGATAAGAGTGACCTACATCCACCACATAGAAACAAATCCCGTGTTGTCTCCAAATCTTGTGATCCATTCGAGCCAAGCAGAAACCTATGCGGTGAGCTAAAAAATTCAAGGGTGTACCAAGAAATTAAACCCCCTGTTGACTGCACCAAGTTATATTGTGGATGAGTTGGGATAGCTGTTCACAAGGTCCAAGCCATGAATTGAAGCAGCTAAGCCACATTCATTGAGATGCGTGTAAGCTACCTGAGTAGACATCGCTTAATGCTCACACCAAGCTGGATCTATATTGAGTGAGTCCACCAAGATCCAACTCCTGATCCACTCGAGAAAGCCCTTGCATAACCAAATTTAGCGAGTGTGTATCAAGTAAAGGGATAAACACACTGAACCCTAGACCGAGATGACTCATCCAATCATCTCGTCGAGTTGGGCGGAAAACTCACCAGCTAACATGTAAACTTTGTAGTTTTTTAGTACATTCTGTCAAATCTAGTAGTAGAAAAATATGCTAAATTAATAGTTACAACTAAACTCCCATATATATTTAGTGATAAAAACCCTATCTCTAAGATATGTTTTTCTCCAAATTCCAAAAAAGTGATTATGAGCCACTCTTGTAAGGGGGTGCTTGAAAGGGTCATTTTAGTTTTTTTTTTTAAAGTTTTTTATTTTGGCCATTTTGAGCTTTGGAGGCCACTAGATCCCCGCAAAATAGAATTTTTTTGCCTTCCATTCAATTTTTCTACACAAGGAGTTGTAATCAAATTTTTTCAATGTATTATTGAATTATATTGTGCTAACATGCCATTTAGTTGGGAAATTCTAACAATTCACCATGGCTGACAATGCTCCCAAGTTAAAAAAATAATTCTCCCAAGTTCTTTTTTCTTGACTCGCAGCTACTCTGTGGCAACAATTATGCCGTGTGTAAGACCAAAATTTGAACTCCTTCCTACACATTTTCACATTTTATTGAGTGACGACTCTTCCTACACATTACAAGGTATTGGGAACATTTATCTACCTTTTGGTTCATGAAAGTGTAGGTTATCAGATGTATTTTATGTCCTTAGTTTGATGAAGAACTTGCTATTAGTCAGTCAACTTCTAGATCATAATCTGAAGATTGATTTTAACTGTCTTTCTGGTAAGAAAGTATGTATGATTCAAGATAAATCCATAAGATGAAAAATTGTTGCAAGAGCTTCAAATGTGGGATGAATGTTCTAACTTGATTTTTTTTCCATAAAGATGATAATACACTAGTGGCTAAGAATACTTATTCTGCATAGTTATGACATCAAATACTTGGTCACATCAGTTTTGGATATCTTGACACACTTCAATGATACAACATGGTAAGAGGTTTTCCATCTCTCAATAATGATACAAACATGTGTCCTAACTACCTCACCGGAAAACAAAACATAACTTTATTTCAAAAGAGTACTTATCAAACACCAAGTAAGCTTGATTTGGTGCACACCGATTGTTTTGGCTAGATGCAACCTAGTCATTCTGGATTTTTGTATTTTATTCTATGCGTTGATGATTATTTGAGACAAATGTGATTTTTTTGTCCTCGTATAAAAATTGAAGCTTTCAAGAACTTCAATAAGTTCAAAGTTGTTTTTGAGAATGAGACTGGTCGTAAAAGCATATCTCTCTTCTCAGATCGAGGGGGGAATTCACCAGTAATGAGTTCAAAGCCTATCTGGAAGTTCAATGCATTCACTGAAATATTCCCTCTCCACACACACCACAAAAAATGGTGTTGTTGAGAGAAGGAACCATACTATCATGGAGATGGTGCGTTACATGATCAATGATTCAAGGCTGGTGAAGACATTCTAGGATGAACCAATGAAGACTACAGTGTATTTATTGAACAGAGTGCCCACTGTTGCTCTTGACAGAGTAACACCACATAAGGCATGGTCAAATTAAAATCCATCCATTACACACCTCAGATTATTAGTGTGCAAATACAACATGCACATACCCAAGAATAAGATAAATAAGTTGGACATGAAACCAATGAAATACATCTTTATTGGCTATAATGAAGAATATCTTGGGTACAAACTGATGGGATTATTGAATTCTTTGAGAAGAAAGAAGCCGAGACTCTTTCCACAGACTCACCTGATGTACATAACACCCATGTTGTGAAAAGATAAGTATATGTTCCCACTAATGGTGACGGTAATGATGGGGATGATGGTGACGATTAGACATGACCAAAACCCATGGGAACAACACAACGTATGCCCAAGTGGTATACAAATATGATTCGAGATATGTCTAGAGATCAAATCGGTTGATCACGAAATTGACACGATTATATTCTACACAATATAATATATTTTTATATATTCTCAATGTATCAAAACATTCGGAGATGACTACAAATATATATAAAAAAGATTTCCTATAATTAGGGAGATGCAATCTCCACCAATATCTCACCTCAATCTAACAAATGACTGATGATATATTGTTATAACAATATAACTCAACAACTTATATCGTAATATTGTTTATAACAATATTACTATCAAATATTAATTAACAAACCAAACCTATATTAGTGAGTTGTTTATTAACAACTTCACTATTATAATAGTAATTACATTTCTACATTTACATAATTACAAACACCAAAAATATAATGTAAACATTATTTTCCTACCATTCTCCCCTTAATGTATACATGGTAGTAAAAGAACTTTCACACTTCCTCTGTAGCCTTCTGCCCGTGCTTGCTCATTATATTGGTACAACACTCGAACTGAAGGTAGAAGAAGGAACACATCAACTTATTATCAACCATGATTTGTCAGGAACACATCTGACCGACAAGGATGGGAACACACTTAGGAATCATCTGCTTATCAACCAGTCACTCTAGGGGACACATCTAACCTAACAGTGTGGGAAATCAAGCAGGAACACATTTGAACAACCTTTAATGGTTTTCCAGAGGCTAACCACAAACCTAGGCATGAACAGGAACACATCTGATTGTTCAACCTCTTCAAGACTCATGATGTTGCGTTTCTCAGTGATATCTGTTCTTCACTATGTTTATTACATTGGAGAATTATGCAGAAATAACAACATAAACCAGTGAACATAAATGAATCTCTGTTCTTATTTCTCACACCACGCTGAAAATATGAAAAGCAAAACTGAAAAAAAAACACACTTCACACACGTGCCACCAAATCAGTGAAGTGGCCCTGTCGTTAGCGACTGATGAGAGGTTGTTGATTGACCTTCATCCTCCGATGCCTCTGTCCTCCATTTTTCATTGCTTAGCTCAGCTGATATTGACTTTGAGGTTCAATAGTTTCCACATTAGGTTTATTTTGTGGATGTCGGGTAACACCGAAAATGAGATTGCTAGGGATTTTTTTTTTTGAACTTTTACAATGACTCAATTTTTTGATACTTTGACAACAAAATTACTAATACAAAATAATGACACTTAAAGACTTAAAACAATACTTTCAATGACATTACAAATAATAGAAGATTTTTGACACTTATCCTAAACAAAACACAATGACCGAAAATGACATTGAATTTATAAAATAACATGAATACTATAGACCTCACGTAATAGCTTATTTAGATGACATTATAAACAAAGTAACACTTAAACTATATAACCGACCTTTGATATATACGAAGTTGGAGGCTTTTATGAAATATTTGATGGATTTGAATACACAAATAATGATGAATGAAGATAAAATATCAAACCAAATATAAAGGTAAAGACGCAACATATATGACTACATTTTAATCACATACATGTGTCAATCTACTAAAAATTATTCATTACACCTGACAACGTGCTCATGATGTTCGATGGATTGATTGATTTATTATGAGTTGACGTGATGGCCTCAGGGAGTCGGGAAATATGTAGCCCGCAGGGGCTGAGCCTATCTCTCACGCACGTTTGCAGAGAGATAGGCAGATTCGAACATGTGACCTGCAAAATATAATGCAGGAGCCCCGCCACTCTGCCACAGCATTGGTTGTTGAGATTTTTGAGTCTTTTTAATTAAATAATACCCCCGCGAACTTGCGTGAGGTTTAGGTAGAACCGCCCGCAGGAGGAGACATGGAAAAAGAAGTGTACAGAAGCTGAATGAAAAATGAGGAAATATGATACATTTCCTACTCTTTAACATTGCCCTTTTTGCTCTAAATCAGACGACTACTTGGAGATGTATGTTGACATGTGAAACTCAATGCCATCATCATTAATATATTGCTATTTAATATACTACACACATATATTCTCCTTAAATCGCAGAGATAAGATATGACATTTTGTATTCACTTTCCTTATTCAAAGCTGGCTTGCATGCTGATTTGTAGTTCAAGTTGAAGGTGATCGGGCTGTGCAAAGCCAACAATGTAGATCTCTGAGCTTATAAGATAGAAGAAGCTCCACGTATGAAGATCACATACTATATGTGAATGCAGTAGATGTAGACCATTAACAATGATGCTTCTATGCTATAATGTGCCTCTCGAAGAAAGTCCCTGATCTGTACTATGATAAAGACGCCAAACACCATTTTTTCAAAATTTTTGATTACTCCTTGTCAACACCTCACAGATCAATGCGAATTTAAAAACATATGTATGCACAACTACAGGAGGACAGAAACACACATAGAAGAAGTTTACTGTAATTAATTTTCAATTCTTCATTTATAACAGTGTGTGCTCTCAGAGTCACCACTCCGAAGACAAGCGAGCTCAATTATTTTGTAACCATCAACCTGGGCAACCTACAGATATCAAGATGCCCTGGTAAGAGACTATTCTTCCATTTTATGACCATATATCCATGATCTGATTTCTGTTAGTGAATTCACCTGCTCTAATACAAATCTAGAGCCCCAATCAGTTGATCATGAAAATAACATGATTATTTTCTACACAATATAATATATTTTTATATATTCTCACTATATCAAAACATTCACAGATGATTACAAATATATAGGAAAAGTATTTCCTATAATTAGGGAGATGCAATCTCCATCAATATCTCACCTCAATCTAACAAACAACTGACGATATATTGTTATAACAATATATCTCAACAACCTATATCATAATATTGTTTATAACACTATCAAATATTAATTAACAAACCAAACCTATATTAGTGAGTTGTTTATTAACAACTTCACTATTACAATAGTAATTACATTTCTACATTTACGTAATTACTAACACCACAAATATAATGTAAAAATTATTTTCCTAACAATATGAAGTTGGATTCTCCTCGGAACACATCCACCATTGGACCACAGACTCACATTAAAGCTCATGAAGAGGTAAAATTTATCTTGATGAGTAAAGTTGTTGAATTTGTCGAGCCCTCTACTATCTAGGAAGCCCTATAGTCAAAAGCTTGGAAAGATGTCATGGATGAAATATCAATCAGTAATGAAAAATAACACTTAACAACTTATCAATATTCTACCAAGGAAGAAGCCCATTAGCTGTAGATGGATCTTAAAAATCAAGTACAAAGTAGATGGGACTATTGAAAAGTACAAAGTGAGACTCGTAACAAATGGGTATGCATAGAAGGAGGGCATAAAATATAAGGAGACATTTGATCCCACAGTTAAGATCAAAATGATCAAGATGATGTTTTCTCTAGTTGCACAATTTGGATGGAAATTCCATCAGATGGATGTAAAAAGTTCCTTTCTGAACAAAGATCTACAAGAAAAAGCCTACATGACTCAACCTCAGGGATACGTTGTACCATGTCAAGAAACAAAGGTATGCACACTCATGAAATCTTTGTATGCGTCGTAAAACAGACACCTTCAGGCTTAGTACAATATCAAAATTGATGAGCATCTCATACAACATGGATTTGTCAAAAATCCATACGATCCCAATCTCTACCTCAAAAAACAAGGGGGAGATTGTGATTGTTGTTTTCTATGTCGATGATCTAGTCATCACTAATAGTTTCAGTGAAGATGATCGATGCAACGAAGAAAGATCTTAATCGAAATATCGTAGTCTCGACATGATAGATTTTGGGCTAATGCACTATTGTCTTGGATTGGAAGTATCGGCAGAAAGAGAATCACATATTTGTTTCTCAATTGAAGTATACCAAGACAAACGTTTGAGAAATTCAGGATGATGGAGTCCACACCTGATTGTCTACACCCTATGGAGAAACAGACTTGCAGTTATCTCATTCAAATTCATCTCCATGTAATAAATACAACTCTCTATCGGCCAGTTGATTGGGAGTCTCATCTACTTGACCTATGCTAGACCAAATATCAAATTTGACGGTGAGCTATCTATCCAAGGTTCATGTAGGAAAGCCAGAGTTTCTCATTGGAAGGTAGCAAGGCAGATCTTGAGATATCTCAAGGGGAACTAGTGGATCTTGGTCTAGAATACAAGAAAAATGATCAATTTATTCTTGATTGGATAATTCGGATTCAGATCATCGTAGGAAACATTGATGAAAGGAAATCTACTTCTAGGATTTGTATTATTTTTGGGATCTGGTATTGATATCATGTGGAACTAAGAAACAATTTTTTTTGTTTCTCACCTCTTCTACAGAAGCTGAGTATTGTTCTGTAGAGTGAAGCCTGTCTATGAAGCATGATATGAGCTACATCGCATATTTTGGAAGGACTTGGATTACCACAAGACAAATCCTACCACCATTGTATGTAGACAATGAAGGTGTTCTCAAACTTGTTCTCAATCGAGTATTTTCTACGAGGAGAACAGAAACACATCGAGGTACACAGTTTATTTTTATATAGCGAGCATGTTTTGAAACACAACATACAGCTTCAATTTTGTTCTCAAGCAGATGAACATCGAGTAGATGTATATTTACAAAGTCACTTGCACGTGACAAATTCAAGTTGTTCAACCAGAGTTTCTCTCCCTCATCTCTTGAGGCAAATGCAAAATTAAGGGGGGGACCTATTAGGTAAACTAGCCTATGTAATTATGCATTTATTACCTTTAGTTGATTAGTAATTCTATTATAGGTACCACTTAGGTAGATTTATATTACTTAGGTAAGTGGTTATTTGGTTCATTATTATTTATATGGTTTTATAACCATATTTGTATGTATTATATTATTGTATTTCTTGGGTATATTTCAATAACCATATTGTTATTCACTGGGTTGTGGTTAGTTTGTTGCACCCTGTGCAACTTATCTATAAATATTGCAAAACTCTCACATTGTAGATTGATTCATTGCATATCAATAAACTAATCAGGATTTCATCCCTTTTCATCATCAATAGTTTTACCATAGGGGTAAAACCATATTTATAATAGGAATGAGGGGAAGTGAATGTTGTAACTAATGGTCCCGCCTTCTCCCTACAATTACAGTATAAACATCCTTATATGTTACATAATATCTTTGATTTAATTGCATATTAAAATGAGGTTTCATCCAGCATGTTACAAGCTAGTCGAATACTAAAATTAGTTTACATATTTTACCCAAAAACAAATATTACTAGGTACGTGCGCTGTCATCGCAATCCCATCCAATTCAACATAATAATGGATTACCACCAATTTGAATATTCCAAGGACTCATTTACGTGTAGTGTTTTCTAGATTAATAACTTTGGCATTATTTTCATTCTCCCTAATTTCTATGGATCCATTAATGACAATACTCAATGGAATATTGGCAATTTGAAGCAAGATATACTCACGACTCTATAGAGTGCAAATAACATTTCTACTTGTTTAGATTTCTTGCATTTGTTTTTTATTTTCTGATAGTTGATTTCTATTGCGACTATAAAATAATGTCAATGTGTGGCACAAATTTTTTCACTTGTATTGCTTGTTGTCAAAAGGTGAACCTCACAATCTCATTTTTTGGCAACTGGTTACACATTCTAAACTATGTCACATCTCTTTTGATCCCTTATGGTAAAATTCTCCCAATGCAAATTTAGGGCACCCCTGATGCACATAATAATAAATTGTCAAAATTGGCTTGCACATACCAACTTTGTACTCTTGATTCAGGCTTTGCATTCTTATGGATGAAAGATACTACTAAAATTCAAATTGGACATTGGAGGGTTATTTTTTTGACAATAAGGTGAAAAAGACATTCAAGTCACTTAGTTTGTCACTGGAGCATAAGTTGTTAAACTTAATGGAGCGAAACTTCAAGACACATGTACAAGCATTTGTTCTTCTAAGCTCCTTTGACTTAGTTTGTTTTATAAAATGTTAAGGTGCTTAAACTGATGTGATGACAAGTGTCACCCATCGTAGTTTCTCGCATTCCATGATGATATTAAAGTTGGTGATCTTTTGGAAAAATATGTAGACAATAGAAAAATTTAGGCACTTAGACTTGCATGCATAACCCATTGTAACCAAATAATACTTGCAAATCATGAAGATAGGGTTTGGTGTTCTCCCTTGGCAACTATTTTTGTAATTTTCTCTTATTTTCATATTCACATTTAATATTAAATTATGGAACATCTATTTTTTGTTATTATAAAATCACATAATATAAAATTAAAGCATCTTTAACTACATAATTAGAAATACAGGTTTGTAGAAAACTCAATTTTTCTGTTGCTATCACACTTTGCATTTTTTTCCTAAACATGTAATTGTTTAACCAAGTGGTTTACTATTTTACAGATATTGTGTCATTATCCAGTAGGTATACACCATCCCCTGTATAGATGTCTACGTTGGTAGATCTAAGTTCTCCATTTGTATTGAGATCTACTTCCCTCTAACATCATGTGTGTAAAGAAATAAATCATGTTATCTATCATTCCAAAGTGACCAACAACAAGTGTAACGTAAAGTGATAATAACTCGAGTAAAATGAAAAGGTCCTAAATTTGTATTTTTACAATTTTTTTTTGTATTATCATGTGCATAACTATGTACAAAAGATGTTAGTAGAAAAAGAGATAACCAATGAGAACCTCATGTTGAGGTGAAGGATATTTTATAGAAGATGGAGATTCAGGCCTTAGTGGTGATGGAAATACTAGCGGAACTATTGTAGTAGGATGTTCTAAATAAGGCTTAACAGATGTAGTATTAATATGCACAAAGTAGTGATGATGTGGTGGATTATATGAATGAGTGTGATAACCACTAGATGGTATTGAGAAGTTGTGGGGGTAACATGTGTACTAGAGGACCGATCTAAAAATCTAGGGGAGTGAAAACAATGAGAAACAATTCCTAGGATTATAATCCTATGAGGAGGCCTAGAGTCCTAATGTGTAGAGTGTACAATTGAAGGCTTATTAGGAGACCCAAGAGGATCAAAACTAAGAGAGGAAGTTTGTGTAACAAGGGGCCTAAGAGAATATGAAAAAGTAGAACTAGATTGCAAGAGTACATGCATCGAGAGTAATATAGAAGTGCCAGAGGCATTTTGCACTACCAAAGACCTATCTGTAGGAGGACTAGGAGAAGTAACTACAGAAGGATCACTAGGCACGTGAGGAGGGGTAGCCTCAAATGTAATACCTCTAATGGTAATAACCTGTTGATTGTGGATGAAATTAACCCATTGGTGTATGACTAAGGGAATATCCCTAAGAGTACTTAGCCATGGGAGACCTAACCACATGACACTAGAACTGAGAGTAGATGCAACCAAAAATGAAACAGATGTAGTGATTGGACCAACACTCATGGGTATAGTAATATGGTAGTAGTGGGGATTTGCATCAAGGGAAATATTATGCATAGAAATTTTGAAATATTGAAGCAACATGAGAGAATAAACATTATCCTTATTATGTGGATTGATCAAAACACCCCATATGGGTTTGTGATTAATAAAAATAGGAATAGAATATGTATCTTCAGTGAGTACAGTATCGATATCATAGACATACAAAGTGACGATCAGAGAAAAAGATAATGTGTGATTAATTGTTCCAATCATCACATCGAAGGGGTGATAATTAGTGGGCAATGGAGGCATCACATGATAAGAATTATGTACATCCAAAGATTATTTAGTAGTGTCATGCTTAAGAAGTGGATCATTGAATATTTTGATCTTAGATTTATCTTTGATTGGATTTGAAGATTCAGTGGGTTCATACCATTCAATAGCTTGAGAATTGATATGATCTTGAATAACATGATGAAGCTTTAAGAAGTTTTCTACAGAGTTCTTAACACACTGATGATAATAAAAATGGGCATTGGTATTGAACTTATTTCCCTGAGGTATAATCATAGCAACCTCAAATGGTGGAGGGAGATATATAAGACTACACTCAATCAACTGTTTCAATATAATGTGAGGACTTGACAAGAAAGTAAATTTATGATGCATGGGTTGTGATTGTAGCTTAACAGGTTGCGAGATGACATTAATTATGTCTTTAGAAATATATTTGACATGATTAGGATTTATTTGGAATGTGGTTTACATTGAAAACTTAGTAGTAGATAGAGGAAGAGAGATAACAACACACTTGAGCTTGTTCATATGTAACAACTTATCCTTGTGTTCTTTCAAGGTATGTCGTAGATGGTTGAACAATTGAAACTTATGAAACATGACTGAATATTACAAAGGGGCTAATAAGATTTAAGTGAAAAGGTCTTACAATTCTTTATAAATGAAGATGTTTTTCATCTTCATGAGCAGTGTCCTATAACACAACACATAAACACTAAGAGGTTCAATAATCCCTTTTTTTATTTGAGCTAATAGTGCAAAAGATTTTTTTTCCACAATATTGATAGAGAAATGAGCCAAAAATAGATTTTCTAAAGTAGGAAATACATGCACAAAATGAGTGGGAAGAGTGTAAAACCACTGTAACATGAAGTCCTTAAGATTTTAGGGAAAGATCTTAGTAAGCAAGATGTCATTAAAAGCATAATCAAAGAAAAAAACATGAAATGAGTGAATATGCTCATTGGTATCTGTTAATGTGAAATCACAACACCCCCAAATGAGTTATGGATATGCTTTTCTAAGGCAAGATCATTTGGTGTGATTTGCATAACATGGGACCATCTCTCAAGCTATGGGACTTACGGACTTGAGCCCTCCAGAGAAAGCCGGCTTCTTCTTCCTAATCCTAATGCTAAACTAATCCTAAGGAAGGAAATGTGACTATCTTCTCCTAATCTAATAGTTCCAAGGAGACAGGGAGAGAGAAAGTGCATAAAGAGGGAAATCCTACACTAACGAGGTGATAGCACCAAGAAAAGGGAGCAAGATATTCTGTTGAGGGAGGAAGAAATATAAAAATGGAGATGAGGGAGGTCAGACAAAAGTGACATGGCCTAGATCTGCAAATCATCCATTAAACTGCATGAAACATGACATCCTGCACTTGTCAAATGTGAAATACATGCATAAAAAACCAAGACTGAAAGGGAGAGGTACAGAGAAACAACAAAATGATGCAAAGGGTTGAAGAACGCCACAAAACATGTTTTTATTGCTCTAGAAGGTGCACAGACCATTACATTTCTAGAATAGAGGCACAAATACATTTTACAGGTGTGGAAGAAGGTTCGCTGCTCAAAAATGGCATCGAGAAACAAATTTGATAGAGTTTCTCTATGCCCAAAATGTCTCTCTTTCTCAAACGAGAAGTGTTACAGTATATATAGAAAGAAAAGAGAGAGAAGAGGGAAAATTTGAATCTTGCTCCAACCACCATGAGATACGCATTGAATCCTGCCTTGAAAGCTCAACCACTGAATATCAATGCCTTCTGTAAATCCACCCACAATATGTCACTTCTGGTTCCCCAGCGGATTGAATCGAATCAAATCTGGTAGTTGAAGAGATTGGATTCTACGTTAATGGCCTAGAAGAATTTCTTCATTTTTCACCTACCAAGGCCACGCGATAGCCTGACACTTGTTTGGGATTCCCTTTTGATATGGGACATGTGGCAGCCAGATTAGAACAAAAATCAGGCTTGCGGGTCCACAACTTATCTTTTTCCCTTTTGCACAAAAATGCAAAACTCAAAATAATCTCGTAGCCCTGAAGCTCCGCCTTTTGACTTTGTTTGACCATTTGCCCCTCCCTTCGTTTCATCCTGAGACACACGGAGAAGAAACACTTGTTTGAGCTTCTCTTTTTGGATTAATCTTTGGAGAAGCACCACTAGGACACGTGGCTCTCTCTGCTGGCTCTGTTATTTCATTTCCGAGCCCACCTGTAACCTGTTTGTCATCCTCGAATGTGAGCTTGTAGGTCTGAGTCATTTTCTTCATATTTCCGTTATGTGCAAGAGTTGTCTTGACCAAATTTTTTGGGGGGGCGAATTTGGGATAATAGTATCCCCTTTGCCATCATAGATAGGAAATTTAGAAACACCAAAAAAATAGGTAATTTTTATGGTGTTTTTCGCTTAGATGCTTTAAATGCTGAAAATGCCAAAAAATCAATATAGAGCAGGGTTTATCGATACCTGTGACAACAATGTAATGTCGAGATAATCGAGTATGTGAAAAATTAAAGAGGATCCTCATTTTTCCAAGTATTTTTATATGTTGATATAATTAAGTATTTTTATAATGATAAGATAAATGAAAATAATGATCTAGAATTCAAGGGGGATAGGAAGGTTCTGTTTAGCTTTGTAAGTGGTCCAAACTAGGGTGGTAACAAGCTAAAATTCCTCGAAGTAGTCATAACAGAACTCTTCAGTGGCTTTTCTCTCTTCTTGTATGATTTCAATATGGTATTCACTTTATTCTATGTTTGGTGTGAGTGAGATGGCACACAGGTTGAGCTCATGGAAAATGTCAAATTATTCCCACATGAACCACTTTTGGATGATCAGGAGACCATATATGATGATTATTAGGTGTGAAGGACATGAAACAATCATCTACAGAACATACATCTTGCAAAAAAATTATTAGAATAGAATCAAACTGATATAAATATGATAATTCTAAAAATGATAAAAAATACAAGGACCAAAGATGATCAAGAATTGACGATGATCTGGGTTAAAATGCTGATAAATTAAACAATAATGGATGCTAGAAAGAAAGTGAAAATGTTGAGATACACTATAATGATTTTTAAAACTTGTAAGAATATGAAAACAAAGATTTAGATGTGTTTACATGGATAATAATAGGAAAAGAGGTCAAAGGACTGATTGATGATGATCTTTGTGGATATTGTAGATATTATAAGGATAACTAAATGACTAAATGAAAGAAAAATCTTGAAGGGCTATGAAAGGTGGAGTAGACGATAGATGGTATACTATAATGAATGTACAAATAAGATGATAAAGACGTGAAACAAATATATTAACCTTGATAGCTGTTGTGAAGGTGATAGATCTCCCAAAAGGTTGACTGGTGATCTAATGATGCTTTCCAAGACTTGTAGTAGAGTTTTGATAGTAATAAACGTAATGATGTTACTCATGGGTGTAACAGTTCATCATCTTATCTAGATTTTGACTAACTAAAAAATGGAGGAAGAGGGTGGCTATATATAGAATTGACGACATCCGCAACGATCATCGACGATCACGAATCATTGGCAATTTATTTGCAGAGGTTAAAACCAATAAAGGGAAGAATGGAAAATGGTTAAAACCACTTATCGTCCATTGATTTAGGTTGTTTTGGGATGGTGGGAGGTTAGGGATTCAGGTTGGAAGAGGTTTATGGTTAGAATGGGTAAGAAAAATTAGGCTGGGTTTGTTTTAAGTGTTTAGGGTAGGGTAAATGAGATTTACGAAGGTAATTTTATAATTTACTTAGGATAGAGATGATAATGATAACTATGATAATGTGATCATGTGCATCAGGTCACCTAGGGGTGAAAAAGCTATTGCACCTTGCTATATTGGTTGGTGTTGTCATTGATGTCACATGGCATTGATGACAAAGGAGAATGGACATGTCATGCATACAGGTGTTTGACAATGGTGATTAGTGGTTTATTGAGATTTTGGGATGGGTGTATGTGTGGCTCATGCGATCTACAAGTTTTAAATGCTTATTACAACATGTACAAGAGTTTTTGGAGGCCGTGGAGGTATGCATCTTTGAGAACTCAATGAGATCTTTCCAATGAGTGTAACTTTGCACAATTTGAAGCTCTATAGAGGAATTTATAGCCATTCAAAGTTTTGTAGGTTGGATGAGTAGGATTTAATTATATTTCAGGTCCACATGATGAGGAGAATCAAAGGAAGGTCAACATAAGTCAATATGCTTCATGCATCCCCACTCCCGAAACTCGATAGACACGTGGCAAGACAAAATTGGATAATATTTTGGGTCTGCCCAACAGTTGCGAAGAAAATAAGAAAGTTGAGAAAAAGGAAAACCAGTTTGACATCGTGAAATGTTAAGACATATGGAGTCTTCTGATTGGCTCTCTTTTTGTGCTCTGACATAGAGCTAGTAAATGAAAAGATTGACATTGCAAAATATACAAAGGTATGTGGAGCTTACTTATTAGATCATGTGTCGCATTGGTCAGATACAGGTTATCAGAGCCTGACATTAGAAATGGATGTGGATCCTCCGTATTGGATCATGTGTCGCATTGGTTAGATACAGGTTATCAAAATTCTAATAGTATGAAGTGCATCAAGCTTCCTTATTTTCTTGATTCTCACAGTGACTAGTGAGAGTTCAGAATAGTTGGACATTGCGAAGCCATGGAGCCTTCCTATTGGTTTAAACTTCATATTCTGACAAGTCTAACACCAAAAATGCGCGTGGAACTATTTTATTGGATTAAGCTTTACATTATGAAAAGGATGACACCATAAAGGTGTGTGGAGTTGTCTGATTGGTTTAGGATTCACATTTTAACAAAATCCTTGTAATTTAAAGTGAATTGTGAAGTAAACATGCAAATATTTCATTGGATCATTTTTCAGGGTGACTGTGCGAGTTTGGTCTGACATGGAAAATCATCGAAACTCAAATTTTAATTGATGAAAAATTCCAAAAATTGCGGGTAATTTTTGTAAGGATGTTGGAAAAATGTTACAAAATAAATTATGATGATTAATATCGAAAAAGGAGAAATTCATGATTTTTTTTGTCTCAGTCGGGAAATTTTGTGAGGAACAGTCCAGAGCGTGATGTTGGTTGAGCTTCTAAGTGTATTTTATAATGTGAAGCTGTAAGTTCTAGTTCAAAATAAAGGAGCTCACAGAGAAGCTCAAAATTCAGTTGCATCGAGTAGATGAAGAAGTACCACTTGTTAACTTGAAAACAACAAGTTTATTTGAAATTCTGTACGTAGGAAGAATGGTCATGTGAAGAGTCATTAAACATGAATTGTCAAGGGTCATGTTTAGGAACCTTTATTTTTTATTTAAGATCAATTTTTGAGCATGTAAATGTTGTTGTCGAATGTAAGGATGTTGTTGAAAAGAGTGTAAAGCCAAGTGCTCATTGTGAGTAGGTTAGAAGGGTGTGAATGTATTGAAACCATGGAAAATTAAGAAAGGAGAGGAGAAGACAAGTGAGTTGAAGAAGTGGTCATAATCAGTTGTGGAAGACAACACAGTAAAGTGATCAGAGTTCTTGTAAAAATTCTAAGTTGCAGCTTAGTATTTAGGGGGTTGAAGACTCCTTGTAATTAGTAGCTTACAGAAGATCAGTTTTTGCTGGTTAAATTATTGGGAGTCGAAGCTTCTATGCAAGTTGAAGCTTGCTAAAGTTCAAGTAACAAATTGAGTAAATTTTGGAGTTGTAGCTCCAGGTTGAGTTGAAGCACAACCATGAAATCATGTAACATTCGCAGGACATTTATGCCTAGTTCATGGTTTTAGTGGGTTTTTGTCCCTTATAGGTTTCCCAAATTAAATTTGGTCTCTACATGTGTACATGAATGTTTGGTTTCTTTTCTCTCTCCTAGTTGAATGTGCGTGCGTATCACAACTAAGGTATTTTAAAAATTGGATAATTGAAATTTTTTGAATTGCACAAAATTTTAATAAGCACTAATTTACCCCCCTCTTAGTGCCTAGATTTATAACAATTGGTATCAGAGTGTGGCCCTGGTGTGGTGAGTTTAACAACTCAAGGGAGATTCAGAAAATTCATTCATGGAAAACAATCAAACACAAAGTGGTTTTTTCACCTCTAAAGATCCTTTATTTAATGGATTAAATTATTCCTTATGGAGTTTTAGAATGAAGAATTATCTCATGTCACTTGGGTTTTACATATGACAGTCAGTTGAGAGTGGATACACTATTCTAGTTACACCTCCTACTGATGCAACATGAAAAAGAGCAAGTGAAAACAATTCTAAAGCCATGAATGCAATTATCTGTGGGTTGGATGAGGTTGAGTTCATAAAGGTCATGCAATGTACCACAACTAAGGAAATGTGGGACAAATTTAAGACTATATATGAAGGAGACAACAGTGTAAAATTGGCCAAGTTACAAAATTATCATGCTCAGTTTGAAAGCATGAAAATGAAGGAAGGTGAAAATGTTGCATCATACTTGCAAAGAATGGATGAAGTTATAAATATAATAAGATGCTTAGGAGAGAAAATAGAAGAGAGTGAGGTCATTCAAAAAGTGCTGAGATCTCTATCTTAAAAAAATTATTCAAAGGTGTTAGTTTTAGAGGAAGCTAAGGATTTAACCAACTTGACAATGGATGATCTTTATGGAATCTTAACTACATATAAGATGAGAATCAATGACTCAAAGTCAATCAAGAAAGAGGCATCCTTCAAGGGTGATAAGGAGTCATAGGTCAAGAAGAATAAAACTGGGTCTGACATGGAGATAAATGATGAGAAGGCGGAAGCCATGTTTGTGAGGAAGATGAAAAGAGGATCAAGTAAGTACAAGGGTAAGTTGTCATTTAAATGTTTCAATTGTGGCCAAGTTGGTCATTTTGCTACAAAATGACCCAAAAAACACAAGGCGAATTAAGGTGATGAAGAAATATTTTTTAAAAAATAAGAATTTATACACATAAGAAGGTTCAAGCTCTTCTTAGTAAAGTGAATCCAGCAGCTCTGAGAGTGATGATGAAGGGAATCAAGCTGAAACACTATTCATGGTTGTGGAAGTATTTGCTGTAAGAAATTCAAAAGGAAAAATTTAGAATGAATATGACAGTACAGATGAAGAAGAGGTAGAAGTTAACCTTGAGGATGAATTAATCAATGATTTAGAAGAGTTGAAACATAAAATAAAGAAGAATAAAAAACTGAAAGTGATGGTGAAAGAGTATGAAGGAAAAATCAATCTTCTTAAAGAAAAAAAAACAAATAAGCTCAAGAACATAAAGATATGGTTAAGTAATTTGAGGCACAAATCAAGGTGATTGAAGAAGATTTTAAAATGAAAGAAGAAGAACATCTAAAGCTCAAATTTGAACTGGTGATGCTGCAGACCCAATTACATTAGACCTCCGCCAAATTGAAGATGTATTACAAGTTTGAGAAAAAACACAAATGATTTAGATGACCTGCTAGGAAAGCAAAGAGATGTTAATGACAAATATGGTCTAGGATTTGAGGAGAAGAATAAAGACGATAAATCAACAAGTAAGAAAATAACAAACATAACTCAAGAACCTCATAAAGCTAAGATAGATGATTTTAGGAAGAGATATCATTCCAACAGAAAACATCATGCTATGAGGTATGCCCATTCATTTTATGGATATTGTTTTTCATGTAATGAATTTGGTCATAAAGCCTCAAAATGTATAAATTATTTTAAAGGTCATGGTAGACATCTTGATTTCTATCATTTGAGAAGAATGGATGAGCTGATTTGCTACAATTGTCAAAATTATGGGCATATGGCTAATTTTTGTTATCAAATAACTCCAAAGGAAAGAAATAAGGTTTACATGGTCAAATCAGATCCTACAAATGCAAAGGAACAAGGATTGATAGCCCAAATCACCTTTCATTCTCAAAGCGAAGACTTGGAGTGGTATGTTGACAATGGGTGATCAATCCACATGAAAGGAAACAAGAGTAATTTCATATCTCTAGAGGAAAATGATTCAGGAACAGTGAGGTTTGGAGACAATACCTCAAATAATATTGTGGGGAAAGGAAAGATAAGTATGGACAATGGAAAAACCATAATTGAAAATGAGTTGTATGTTGAGGGATTGAAGCACTATATTTTGAGTGTCAGTCAAATGAGAAAACATGGATGTATTGTATTGTTTCATGATAAGGGATGTGACATAAAGAAATAAAAATCAGGTAAGTTGGTTGGAAAGGTAAAAAGAACCAAAAATAATATGTATGTTTTAAAGTAGTTAAACAAAGAAAAATGCTTCACTAGTAAGGTGGATGAAAGTTGGATTTGATACAAAAGACTTGGAAACCTCAATTTTGTTAATCTTATCAGAATTAGCTCCATGGGAAATGTAAGGACCATGCCTAAGATGAAAAAACCAGCTGATAAACTTTATAAAGCATGTCTTCATGGGAAAAAGGCTAAAAGAAGTTTTAAATCAAAAGAATACTCCACTCTAGAGCCTCTAGAGTTGATACACACTGATCTTGTAGGACCAACCATGAATGAAAGCATACAAGGAGATATATATTTCATGTTGTTGATTGACAACTTAAAAAGGATGACATGGGTTTCCTTTCTCAAAGAAAATTCAGAGGCATTAAAAATATTTAAAGCAATCAAAGCATTAGTGAAAAATGAAAATAATGTCAAAATAAAGAGTTTAAGGTCTGACAGAGGAAGAGAGTTTTGGTCAACTAAATTTGATGAATTTTGTGAGACTCATGGAGTAAGAAGACAATTCTCAGCTGTAAAGACACCTAAAAAAAATGGGGTAGTAGAAATAAAGAACAAAATTGTACATGAAATGGCTAGAACTATGCGTAAAGAATCAAAATTACCTGATGGATAATGGAGAGAAGGAGTTGGTACCGCAATATATATTTTAAGTAGAGCTCAAATCAAAATCAATCACAAGAAGACACTAAATGAGATTTGGAAATTTAGACCTGCAAGTTTGAAACACCTGAGAGTATTTGGAAGCAAGTGCTACATCAAGAGAGATAATGGCAATCTGGGTAAATTTGATTCAAGGTGTGATGAAGGTATCTTTTTAGGATACTCAACTATTAGTTCATCATATAGATGTTACAATAAGAGCCAAAAAAAGATATTTGAGATTACTAATGTCACAATTGATGAATCCTATCCAAATAAGGTCATAAATCTTCCCAAAGAGACTCCACAAACTACTACAAATCAGGATGATGAAGAAATTTCAGAAGTTGAACATGAAGAAGAAGAGAGACTTGATACTAATACACATTTAAGGAAGGTTAAAAGAAACCATCCTCCAAGTAAAATCATATGAAACAAATAAACAAACATACAAACCATAAGAAGGTTGAAAATTGCTCAAAATCATGAAAATATTGCTCTCTTATCCAAAATGGAACCAAAGAATGTCATGGAGGCTAGTAAGGATCAGAATTGGGTAAAAGAAATGAATGAAGAGCTGGAAAAAATTGAAAATAATCAAACATGGGAGCTTATACCTAGGCCAAAGGAAAAAAACATTATTGGAACCAAGTGGGAGTTTAGACACAAATTGGATGAAAAAGGTGAAGTTACTAGAAATAAGGAAAGGCTGGTATGTAAAGGATATGCTCAGGTGGAAGGAGTAGATTTTGATGAGACATTTTCTCTTGTGGCTATGATGGAAGCCATCAGGTTTTTATTAGCATACACATCACATAATGTAACATTCCCATTTTAAGACTTTAGAAACAAGGGAATTTTTTTAAATATAATGTTCTCTGTTCTAAATAAAGCATTATTTAGAACAAACATTCCATGCCAATTGATTTCAAATAGATAACCATATGCAGCTGTAAATGACTCGGTGATACATTGATCTCCGATCTATTCATTTCATAACTTGGTAATCTACCGATCGATTTATGCTAACTTTAAGTATTGAATACATATCATATACTTCGTATACTTGGTTTTCCTACCCTACACCGGGTACTGAGTGATCTGTTTAAAGAACATATCTGAATATTTGTTACCAATATTCATCTAATATCATGTTTTTAAAACTTGGTGACACAAGACAACGTAACCAACAAATTACGATACTTTGGCCAAAGATTTACAACATACTGTGTATGTCACTATTCCTAGATGACATACTCGTCATATTAGAATATGTCCTTCACCTCACTCTATTATCATGATTGGTATTTACTAACTACCATCAGTCCAGTTGTCCCAGGTTTAACCCTAGCCCTGGTTGGAGACATAAATTATTATAGGAAGACGCTCATAGTGACTTAAGGTAAATGGGAATACTCGGTTGACCTAAGTCAACTGGTTATGCCAAGGTAACCTGAGCCATTGGAAGCTACTTCCCATCCTAAATATGCCACTAACTTGACTAGAGAGAAACTAAGTTCAAGTCCATGTTTGTGTGTAGATCTAGATGATCAATGTGGAAGGGTGTTGCCACATGTCAACTACAACGCTGTATTCTCGAGAAGACCCAAGTATTCTCGAAAGTACAGTCCTGAGTTGGCGTGTGCCAACATCCTACAAAAACTGCCTCATCGAGATGTACATACCCCAAGGAGATTATTAATGAATTATTAATTTGGATTAATATACTGGTTTTAGTAACCCTGCTAAACCCTAATCCACCTCTCCTTAAGTTCTTATTCTATACTAGTATCAATTAAGTATTGAAGAACTTCCTTAAAACTCATGATTGCTTTTAAAGTTTGCTTATATAGTATAACAAGATGTTCACCAAAACAGGACAACAATACCATTAGTTCCAAAATATTGTAATTTCACATTCAGGGAAGTTTAGCAACCATATAGGTCCAACCAAGTAGACTTCATACTAAATGAAGTCCTTTAAATTACAATCTTTCACCAATTCCTTTTTGGTTTACATTTATATAAGAGAGGAAGAGTCTTCCTCTAAATGTTTTAGTGTTAGGATTATCATTCACAATATCCATAGTTCATACTGTTTAATAATAAGCATCATCTATTGCAACTTAAAAAGATGCATCAATATAAGGGAAAACTGAACTAGTTCCCTTTATCCATCTTTTCAAAGATAACTAAATAATCATAAAACAATATGAAGAATATCAACAAGATAGGACTTTCATATCCTTCAATAAAGTACAAGATAAATTACAAAACCAATGTAAATAAATCACAACTCACAGTTCATCATTACAACTTATAAACTTTACAAGACTATGCACTTTAGGCATACTGTATAACAACAACCTTCATTCTATAAGTATACAACTTTTCTTTTTTCAATACAACAAAAGAATGAATCAGAATTATTTACTCAGAAATAGACTTATATAAGCCAATGCATCATATAAGTTTTTTCCTTCTTTTATCACTTACGTCGTCCATCTGTAAAAATTGCTAGCACAGGCTAGTTCAATGAACTGAGCATGATAAGCACTAAGCATTAAAATGAAGTGCGTTCCACTAATTGTTTCATTAAAGCAACACTACTTTAATGAGATAATTATTTCATCATACAATAAGCATAAGTGATACTAAACAGAAAAGAAGTACATTAATAAATCTAGATCAATTTTTAAGAGAAGAGTAGAATATAATAACAATATTTGCCTAAGAACTTAAAGTTCTATTGATCCTATCAATGGCTTGTAAACAAACAATAGATCTTTCCATCCCATTATTTCATAATTCTATCCTAATAGAATACCACATTTATCTTTTCTATGAGACAAAATAAGTGTATACTGCATGGTTCATTCTAGGATGATTCATCTAAATCATAAGAAAAGAACAAAAAGAACCAATGCGTACCATACCCAAACTTATAACATCCAAGAAAAATAGACCAGGTTCATAACATGAATTACTTGTTCCTTTCCAGGGTAACAATCTTATAAATTCAACATTAAGATATAAAACTGAACATAATTTCATAACAATACAAGAAGGTATAGAAAATTAGAACAGTCTAACTGTAATTCTACTTCCAATTCTGCATGTTAGAAGTTATCAATCAAGGATCTGAAACCAATGTTCACAATCAAAGTAGCCCCATGAAGGAGTTAATCTCTACTCAATTTCATCCAAAAGATAGAGTGCAAGAGACAAACCTAGTCCTATCCATCCAAATAAGGAAAGGCTTAGTCAACAACAATCTATAAAACAAGTATGCATTCACTTATCGACAGAACCGACTTAGCTACTATCTTTCTACATTATTGCAAAAATGATTCAAACAAAGTAGACCAACAGGTCATATGAAATCACCATCTCGAAATAGAATCAAGTGCAGAGAATTTCAAATAACGAGCTTATCAAAATACAGAGAAAATGTAACTCTAATAAGTAAAGGTCCATTTAATAAATCGTTTCATATAACTAAACAAAAAAAAATTCAGTTTGGAATCAAATCAAGATGAAAATGTATTGCAGTCCCAAAACAACATACTGATTCCAAGAGAATACATATATATATATATATATATATATTCTTTCTAAAAAAGAAGCCCAAGGACTCATTCACTAAATCAGACAAGAATAAAATCTTGAAACAACAACTATCAAGTTT
The DNA here is from genome assembly GCA_019776745.2 of Taxus chinensis. Lineage (NCBI taxonomy): Eukaryota > Viridiplantae > Streptophyta > Pinopsida > Cupressales > Taxaceae > Taxus > Taxus chinensis. The sequence goes on from CM034153.1 coordinate 197,126,532, forward strand.
AGAATTAATCAGAAACCCATGACTGAAGACTCACAAAGGCGTCACCACTAATACAAAGAGTAATAGTTCGTGATTCAAAAGAACTAAACAAAAAACAACAGAATGAAGAAAGTATCCTTCCTGAATAATTTCAGTGTCCAAGGGTAATAACCCAAATCTTCCACTAAGACCCAAAAAATATTTTATAGAATCAGAAGAGAGAGAGAGCAAGAACCCAAAACATCTAATACAGAAGATGTCTCAATCTTAACTCCAAAGCGGCAGGAACAGAAATCCAAAAAAAACTTTCACATCCATGAAATCGTGACAGAGGTGACTTAGATTCAACAAAAATAATCAACCCAGAATGCAGAATTCCTTAAAATAGAGGGGAAAGAACACCCCCCTCCAATTCTCACGCCAATACCAACTCAAAGAAGTCGATACAATTTTAAACAGAAGTTCTACATTCCTTTAAGCAAGATGTTTCCAGTTCCAAATCTCGAAGAGATTTCAAACGACTCGAACAAGATTGCACCCAGTTTCCTGGTGAGTAAGTTGCTCCAATAAAGAGTTATAAGCTTAATCTTTTAATAAAATAATAACCCAATACAAAAATACCAGAATAGAATCAAATACATCAACCCAAATACAAGTTGCTAACACTCAAGCATTAAATAAGAGTACAGTGTTGAACCTGAGCTTCACACAAAAGTTCATAACTTCACAAGAAATGGTATAAGATTACAGTGTCAAATACACACATCAAGCAATAGCTCAGCGTTGCATAAGTTCCCAACACTAGTTTTGAACAACACGAAGTTCCAACACAAGTCTATAACCAAACACGTAGCCCAAAAACAAGATCAAACAAAACTCAAGGTTCCCATATAGTTCATAACCCTTATAATGCAACAAAGGTCAGTTCAAAGCACAACCACCTTGAATAAAAGTTCTAGAATGAAAGACAGAGATACAGAAAACAAGTTTCGCATACAAGCTTCACATGCATGCTGTCATAGAACTTGCACAGAAAGAAGATTTACAAAATAACATTATTTTAGCCATGGTTTCATATCAAAACACCACAAGGATTCATAAAACCCAGCAAGAAAAATAACCAGGAAGACATGAAAACATGAATCTCATGAGAGTAGAGTTGTTCTAATGAATCATTTAGAAGAAAGCAAATAATTTTAATAGTTAGAGCCTATCATGCCTAATAGTGCTTCTACCAAATCGAAGGAGACTTCCAGTTGAGCTTCCAACTCTTTTTCTCCTCCACGAAAGATCAACAATCAAACATATTTTCTTTCTATGCCTCATATACTTTCCTTCGATAAAAAATAGACCATAGAAACCAAAAATATCTTTGAAGTGAAGGTCAAACTAATGGTTTGAAGAACCATTTAGCTCCATGCAGAGCAAAATCTGCCATGCATGCAAAACCAAATAACCTCCTACAAACCCGCCTTCTAAGTTTCTAAGATGGTTTACACACAAAGACCAAAGCTAATTAATGCCATAAATGCCATTCATTCCAAAATTCCCACTTATCTTTCCTTGCCACCACCTCCTAAATCTAGCGAATGCCAATTCCATCCAAAAATACAATTCCATCTTTTAGTGGAGCTTCCACGTAAGCCTCCACCAAGTCTACTAGCCCCCACCAAATATGGCAGTACTTCCATCCATTAAACCCTATCAACTCATTTAAATGCCATTGGAACCGTCACCCTAGAGACATGCGACCCCTTAGGTTCCCTTTAATAGTTTAGGATGGATCCCAATAGAACTTAGGTTAGCCTAGCAATAACCAACTTAGGTATTAAAAACATTTAAGAATTGTATTTCCACTTTAGGTTAGATTTAATTCATAACCCTTTAGTATTAGGTACTAATTAAAAATAGCCTAACATTACTTTAGTAACCCTTCCCTTATTCATTTTCACAATACTTAGGTTAGGACGCCAACCCAACAAAATAGTCTAAGAGGCTTAGGTTAGAATAAAATCCAAATAAGTAAACGCAACTAGAACATAGGTGTTGTTACCTAGCTTAAAGTACTGTTAGGATAATCCTTAGGTTTTTAGGACTCTGAACTCCTCCTTAGAGAATTGAATTTTGCTTAATTCCTTATAGTCCTACCAAGATCAATCACCAAAGACCCGAGCATAAACATACAACTGAACGAAAACACATTCAAATAAGACTAAGGAATTTGTAACAAACAAAGTTTAGTCTTTTATGTCCCTCAAACTACTGAATGTCAATTTACCATTCAGGCTATGAATAAGATTTGAAACAATCATTGGATCACTGAAATCGATCCAAGGATGAGTCAAAAGAAGGAATAAGTCTACAACTCTTAAAGCCAGATTGCAACTCCTATTTCTAAAGTGAAAAGGAATTCTTGATAACCATACAATTTTAGTCTAATGATTTTATTTAAGAATAGAAAAGATTTATCCTTATCAAGCATGATCTTCAACAGTCAAAAGAACACATCTTTATTCAGAAAATCACATGTCAACACTTGAATGTAAAAGAGGAATATATCAGTTGTCGAGGGTGTTACACATAAAGGCTTTAAAGTATATCAAATGGATGTGAAATCAACATTCCTTAATGAGCACTTGAATGGGGAGGTTTACATTAAACAACCTAATGGTTTCTCTCTTACTGAGGACATGGATTATGTGTACAGGATGAAGAAGGCACTTTATTGGCTCAAACAAGCACCAAGAGCCTAATATAGCAAGTTAGACAATTACTTGATTGAGCAAGGTTTCAGTAAAGGTGTAGCTGATATCAACTTATACATAAAATAAGATGAAGAACAACCATTGCTTGTTGTTGTCTATGTAGATGATATCATATTCAGGGGAAATTATAAGAGGATGTCACCTGATTTTTCAAATGTAATGAAAAAGGAGTTTGAAATGTCAATATTAGGTGAACTCTCATTCTTCTTAGGGCTGGAAATTATTTGCAGAAAAGAAGGTATCTTTATCTCATAAGAAAATTACATCAAAGAAATTCTCAAAATATTTCAGATGCAAGATTGTAAGCTAGCAAGAACTCACATGAGTGTAGGATGTAAACTCAACAAGGAAGATAACTCACCAAAGTTAAATTAGACCCTATATAGATCCATGATAGGTAGGATTTTGTATTCAACAGTGTTTAGACCTGATATCATGCAGGTAGTTGGTTTGGTTAGGATATTTCAAGAAGAACCAAGGGAAGTGCATCTCCAAGAAATCAAAAGAATCTTCCGGTATCTCATGGGGACATTGGACTATGGTATTTAGTATCCAAAATGTAATGAATTTCAAATCAAAGCTTTCAAAGATGCAAATTGGGTAGGAAACATTGATGATAGGAAAATTACAACTGGTGGAGCCTTCTTTGTAGGTAAGTGCCTTGTTTCATGGTTGAGTAAAAATTAATCTCTTGTATACCTTTCTACTTGTGAGGCTGAGTATGTTGTAGAAACCATTTGTTGTACACAAGTGATGTGGATGAAGTAAACTATTTAAGACTACAAAATTGAGAGTGAAGGTCCTATTCCTCTATACTGTGATAGCACAAGTGCTATAAGTATTTCAAAGAATCTAGTGTTGTATGCTAAGACAAAAAACATACCCCTCAAATTTCACTTTTTGAGGGAACAAGTCAATGAGCAAATAATAAGGCTTGAATATGTGTTTACAAAGGAAGAATTAGCTGATATAATGACTAAACCTCTACCAAGAGTAGCTTTTGAACAATTAAGACATAAATTGGGGGTAAGATCATCCCTCAGTAGTCACTAAGATCTCAAAATGATAGGGGGAACATATAAAGTGACAAAGTTGCTACAAGAAGGCTCAGGTTAAATCTAGACAAGGGGAGTTAGTTCTCTAACCAAAGGCACAAGTCAAAAAGCTCAGAAAAGGAATTTATAGAAAGTGAAAGGGCTGAATATCTCAGGAGGAGTATTGCAGGTGTTTGATGAAGAAAGGATTACAACTAATTGTGTTTTATCAAGAAAAAGAGCAACATATTTCTAAGGGAGAATCTTGAGGTAAGAACATGTTTTATCATGTTTTTATTTCATACTACTTATGTTGATGTGTGTTTGCAAATTTTTCATAGATGTTAAAGGGGGAGAGAGTGCGGCAGAAATAAGAATTAATTGGCTTGCATAATTGAAGATGTTGGTGAATTGGCTTGCCATCAAATTTTTTGAGCTTGTTACCATCAATGACAAAGGGGGATATTGTTGAACCCTGTTGCCTTGGTTGTTATTTTCATTGATGTTACATGTCATTGATGACAAAGGAGAAGGGACATGTCATGTAGATAGGTGTTAGATAATGATGATAAATGGTTTATTAAGATTTTAGGATAGGTGTATGCATGGCTCAGATTCTCTAAAGGTTTGAAACTCTTATTCTAGCACGTGCAAGAGTTTTTGGAGGTCATGGAGGTATGTATCTTTGAGAACTCAATGCTATATTTCCAACTAGTCCAACTTTATGCAATTTTAAGCTCTTTGGAAGAAGTTATGACCATTCAAAGTTTTGCAGACTGGATGAGTAGGATTTAATTATATTTTGGGTCCGTGTGACGAGGAAAATCAAAAGCAGGTCAGCATAAGTCAATATACTTCATGCATCCGCACTCTTGAAACTCAACAGGAATGTGAAAAGAAAAAATTAGATAAGATTTTGGGTCGGCCCAGTAGTTGTAAAGAAAAAAAGAAAGTTTCGATAAAGGAAAGTCAGTCTGACATCACAAAATGTGAGGAATCATGGAGCCTTCTGATTGGCTTACTTTTTAAGATTTGACATAGAGCTGGAAAATGAAAATATTGACACTATAAAATCTACGAAGGTATGTGGAGCTTCCCTATTATATAATGTGTTACATTTTCCAGATAAAGGGTATTAGAGCATGACATTGTGAAGGGACGTGGATCCTCCTTATTGGATCATGTGTCGCATTGGTCAGATACAGGTTACTAAAATTCTGATAGTACAAAGTGCATGGAGATTCCTTGTTGGCTTGATTCTCATAGTGGCCAGTGGGAGTAAAGAACGATCTGAAATTGCCATGGCGTGGAGCCTTCCTATTGATTTAAGCTTTGCACTCGTACAAGGATGACACAAAAAAATCATCATGGAGTTATTTTATTGGGTTAAGATTCACATTCTAAAAATGATGACACTGTAAAGGTATGTGGAGATGTTTGATTGGTTTAGGCTTCACATTTTAACACATTCCTTGTAATTTAAAGTGAATTGCGAAGTAAACATGGAGATCTTTCATTAGTTCCTATTTCAGGGTGACTGTGTAAGTTTGTTATGACATGGAAAATAATAGAAACTCAAATTTAATTGATGAAAAATTCCAAAAAGTACAGGTAATGTATGTAAGGAGGTTGGAAAAATGTTGCAAAATAAATTAGGATGATTCATCTCGAAACAAAGGAGAATTTCTTGATTTTTTTTTGTCTCACTTAGGCAAGTCTAGGAGGAACAATTTTGAGCGATGTTGGATGAGCTTCCAAGTGTATTTGATAATGTGAAGTTGTAAGGTATGGTTTGAAGTAAAGGAGCTCATGGATAAGCTCAAAAGTTAGTTGCATCGAGTAGCTGAAGAAGTGCCACTTGTCAACCTACAAACACCAAGTTTATTTAAAATTTTGTACACTGGAAGAATGGTCATGTGAAGACTCATTAAACATGAAATTTCAAGGGTCATGTTCAGGAAATTTATTGTTTATTTAAGCTCAATTTTTGAGTATGTAAATTTTTTTTTCGAATGTAGGAATGTTGTTAAAAACAATGCAAATCCGAGTGCTCATTGTGAGAAAGTGAGAAGGGTGTGAATGTACTTTAGACGTGGAAAATAAATAAAGGAGAGGAGAATACAAGTGAGCTAAAGAGGTGGTCATAATGAATTGTGGAAGACAACACATTAAAGTGATCATAATTTTTGTAAAAAGTATAAGTTGCAGATTAGCATATAGGGGGTTGAAGCCTCCTTGTAAGTAGTAGCTTATAGAAGATCAGTTGTTGCTAGTTAAATTGTTGGGAGTTGAAGCTTCCATGCAAGTTTAAGATTTATAAAGGTCATGATGTAGGGGCATCACTACTATGCCTAATGTAGGATGCGTGTCATCAAATTTGGTTTTTAGGTCCCTTAGGTTGTCTTAAGAGTCATGAAATGGTTCATGTAGGCTATAGAGGTCTAGGATTTGAATAAGGAGGTTTCCCTCCAATTTGCTTAGTTTGACATTTTAAATTTTATTAAGCCATTCTTGGCTTTCTTAGCACATATAGGTGGTCTAGTAGGTGTGAGAATTCCTTTATAGATGTGTAGAGTTTTAATCATGGTTTTTTGGTGAGCTCCATCATGGTTCATGAAAAGAAATTTGTAACTTCTTTTTCTTTGTAATTCCCTCACTGATTTGTAACTCTTCTTATGTGTAACTTACACTACACTACGATCATGAGATTGTAAGGGCAGTTACACTCAAGAACTTAAGGAAGGGGATTTAAAACCCAATCTTGTAGCTATGGATATTCATTAATCAATCGAAGAAAATTGTATTGGAGCTCTAAGTATGTGGACAAACAAGAGATATTGTTTTACACTAAACTTCATTGTTACAATTCTATATACTAATGTGTTGAAATTTGCATGTATGTGTTCTGAGCAAGATAATAGTGAACCACATGTGGGAAGAGCAGTTTCCATGTATTCATAAATGTAGGATCTCTTTTTGTATTTTGGAAAGGTGGAATCCATAGGAATTGTTGTCTAGTAAAGAGATCAAGAAAGTGAAATTTGCATGTACCAAGCTTACATGACATGCTCCAATAAGGTGGGACTTTGTACAAGAAGAAAGACCGAGAAAAGGTAAGGAAAAGATCAAGAAATGGGATAAGATGGTGGCTAAGTTGAAAGGTAATTTCATTCCTACATAATATCAAAATATTTTATTCAAGAAGTTACAAAATTTGAGATAGAGAGAACTAAGTGTAACTGATTATACTGATGAGTTTTACAAACTAGCTATGATGCCTGGTCATATACAAGATAATGCTGAAGAAGTAATTAAGTATGTAAATGGTTTGAGGTTAAATATACAAGATGAAATCAACTTATTTCATTTGAGATCATTGTAGGAAGAATATCAAGAAGCCTTAAGGGAAGAGGAAAATTTGTCAAGAAAACAAACTCAGTATTTGAGAGGTAGAGGAAGAGGAATAAGAGGAAGAGGTCAGTAGTCAGGAAGAGGTCAATAAAAATAGAAAAAAATGAGGAAGAAGGTAATAGTTCACAAACATAGAGTTCATTCAAAGGTAGATGCTCAAGGGGTGGATACTCAAGCATAGGAAGAAGTGGATATGGAAGATGTAGAAGTGAATTCATTAGAAGATGTTTTAAGTGCAACAAGTTTACTGGAAAGAAACAACAATGCTAATGAAGCAAGAACTCAAATAACACATGAAAATGAAGAGGAGAGTGTAGCATAGCCATCCTTGTTAGAAGAGCCTAAAACTGGAGAAGCACTGATGATGAGAAAATCTTTAGTGAGTGCAAGCAAATAAGAGGAACCAGTTCAAAGAAGAACATTGTTTAAAACCATATGCAAGGCAAGAGGCAAGTGCTAAAAACTCATTATTAACAATGATAGTACTCATAATCTAGTCTCCACTAAAATGGAAAGAGGTAAGTGCTGCAAACATCAGTAAGGTGTGTAAAACTATGATTGTATGGCCAAAAAAAGAGCGTTTAATAAGGAACTAGGCATCAAAGAAAAGCTATAAAGATTTTGATGGAGTTGTAGTGTGATTGAAATGATCTAGGTGAAAAAAAATGATAAGTTGTGTAAAAAGGGTTGAAATTGGTGGCGATTATGGATCATTGACATTTGGGATAGAAAATCGATGATTATTTAAGGTCACCAACGATTCCCAAAATGGTAAATATATAAGCCAAGATGGATGTGCGAATGGATCATTTGTAATGTGTCTTGGTGTTATTTGAGAGCACTGAATAGTAGTTTTGAGTGTTTTTTAGCGATTGAGGCAAGCGACAGTGATAGGAAGAGGAAGCAGAACATGAGAGGGGTAAGTAGGTTTAAATTTGTATTTTGTGTTTATTTTTATTTTTGTACATGATTTTTGAAATTTTGGGTGGGAACACCCAATAGGTGTTGATTGTACAATTGATGCCAATTGGGTGGGTTGCCATCGATTGTTTTAATGAAAACATCACCAATTGTAAGTTGACAAAGATTTGGTTGATTTTTGATGGCATCGCTAATTGATATGTGTTTTTGTGTCTTTAACAAGAAAGGGACACTATTTATATTTATGACAGAGTCCTGAACATGTTTGAGAGGATTATAGGGATGTTAAAAATATAGAATGGCCCATTTGGTGGTTGTTGGTTTGGGAGGGTATGATAGAGGCAATACAATTTCCTTGGGTATAGAGGTAGTTCGGGCTTCCATGAAAGATTTCAGGCGAGCCAATTTTCTATTAGTGGAATGACTCAGAGAGGGATTTTCCTACGCCAATAAAAGATGAGGTAGGGTAAGCCAAGGAGGTAGAGGAAATGGATGTGATAGGTTTGGATAATGTTGGGGTGGTGGAGTTTTTAATGGAGTGGTGGATGCAGTAGTGGGCTGCTAGAGAAGATAGGGTAGGGAGGAGGTAGAGGGGTGGAGAGTTAGAGGAAGAGAGTGATGGGTGTGAGGAGTTGGCCTAGCTACAAGCATCATTTGATGTACTATGGTTAGAGAGGGATAGGTTGGTGGTCAAGCGTGACACCAATTTCTAGGATCGAGATGTGGTGACGAAAAAGAGATACCAGACACACATAGAGTGTGATACCTATCAACAACAACGAGACATATATCAATGAAAGTGAGAGGAACTGCGAGAGAAGTATGGAGATGTGGGGATAACTTCATAGGCTACCAAGAGTATAGCCCAAGGAGAAATACCTAGTACAAGGAAGGTTATAATACTTACAGGTGGAGTACCAGTAGTAGGAGGGCAGATGTGGCTACCTAGTTTTGTGACTATTGAGTAGTATTAGGTGCTAGGAGATGAGATGTGGTACTATGAGTACTTAGTTATAGAGTGCATTCTTGGTATACTACGATATGTTGAGCACATGGTGAGTGAGTGTAGATCAACTTGTTAGGATACCTCAGAGAGCATTGGGACTATCGCAAAGCCGTGGAGAGATCCAGGGCATGATAGAGGAACGGATGGAGAATGAGTGTCTAATGGTTAGTCATCTCACTTAGTGAGAATAGGTCATAGTTAAATAGTTCATAGGGCTAGTGTACACGTGTCATGCACAAGAGTTACACAACACTCTTATATGTACCCTTTCATTCTGATTTATGAGCATGTCAGACACTCTGCTACCTTTCTCTACATAAGCGTATTTGTTATTCTGTTGCATGATTTTCAATTGTTGCTCCAATCTTGTTGATTATGTTAGAGCTATCAAGTTACTGTTGGAGTGTAACTTCATCGTGGTGCACAGTTTTTGTATTGATACTAATGATCACTCTTTCATAGTATAAGAACTGGAGGATTTGGTAAACATGCACTTATCATTTTTGGGTTGTTGATTACTTCTGGTTTTATTTTTATTGTTCCTCGTGCAAGCTATTTCGATTTTATTTGGAATCTTGTTAATAGATTTGATAATCTGTTTTCTGGAGTTGTGCATTTTTTGGGGTTTGTGCATGTGTGCAAGTTTGCATTTTTCACCGTTGAATTTTGCTGGTTGTGGTCACATCTTGGTGGGAAAACACTTTTTTAGAGGTTGGTGCATTTCTCTCCTTATTCAGATTTGTAATTAAAAGTGATTTTTTTTTTAAATTTGTGTTTTTTGTCCTTTTATCTCCCTCTATCTCCTACCTGGTTGCATTGTTTTACCTTTGCATTAGCTCTCCGATTTGCCCTAAATTTAGCTCCGATTTGCCCTGAATTTGAGCTCTTCTTGCTTTGCAGCCCTTTTTTTTTCTTGGCCGAACTGTGTTTATTTACCTCACTAGTCGTGTTCTGAGTTGATTGTGCATATGATTCTATTATTACATCAATTTTTTTTTACTTGTTGGGCCAAGTCTAGCATTATTCTTTGGTTCGTATTAGCTCATTTGGCTCATTGGTTGCTTCTTTGACTCACTGGCGTGCTTTATCTTGGGCTCCTTTCCCACCTGTTGTGTGGGTCTTTTCTTTTGCAGGTCGTGCTCTGGCCCCCTTGCGTGTGGATTTTTTGCATGATTCTCGGTTTTGTATTAACCAAGTTTGCTTCACCTGTGTTTTTTATACCTTTGCGTTGCATTGGGCTCTTTTTCAGTGATATGTGTTGTTTGTTGTTTTTTCTTCGAGTCGTTTAGCTTCTCCTCCTGTGTTGGTCAGCTCCATTCCATATATCCATGCTTATCCATTCCATTGGGTGTTACACCCATCACCAAGCATACATTACACCCATTTTGTCACAACCAAAGCTCCTTTCCCTTTTAACTGTATGTATACTTATCCTTTTTGTGGCCTCCTCAAGCCCCTCCCCATTCTACGTTCGTGAAGATTTTAGCTTAAATCGGTGGATTGTTTTTTTTTTAATTGGTGGGTTCTAATTTTAAAAGGGTGGTTTTTAGTTAAAGCCGGACATTTTTTTTTTGAAACCTGGTAGGTCATAGACCGCCATATCCCACAGTTGGGGTGGGTAGAATTCTTCGGCTAAGTGGCCAAGGTCACGAGGGGTTTCCATTATGCCAAATTCACTATGGGGCACAATTCCGATGGGGTTTCCATTCCACCAAATTTTCCTGGGGAACGATCCTGATAGGGTTTCCATTCTGCCAAATTCACCCGGTGCATGATCCTAACCTCATCCCTTATTACGATATCTCTTGGCTTCGCTTTCAGCGAGAATTGAACCTTGGTGGACTCTTTACGAACCAAACGTCTTTCACCATTGAAACATTTGATAGGACCAACCCATTTGTGAAGAAACAATTCAAAAGGTGTTTTTAAAAAGGTAAGTTTATTATATGTGGTCCATTAACGCCATTTGATAGGACGTGTGTTTTTAAAAAGGTAAGTTTATTATATGTGGTCCATTAATAGTAAAAAAGAGGTGGTGTTTATAAATTGCGGTAGATGCTTATTTAAAAAAAGTAAGGTGGTTTTAATTTATTAAAATCTTAGTGTTTTACATTAGGATTTAATACATTAAAAAGGTAAGGTCTATTTTAACAAGACCATGATATGGAAAATACTATCGAAGGTGATGTTTTGTGGTAAGTAGTGAGGAAGACTTAGATACAAAAGACTTTAAAACAATAATATAAAGATAAGTATTCAAATTCTTCAAGGTATAATAAACGGGGTTGTATATTTTTAGAAGAAAGAATTAGTGAAACTTATTAATAAATATAGAGTATTAGAAGAAAATAAATAACCTCTTGTGGGAGGATTGAATGCTTGAAAATACATTTCCAAATGTATTGTCCAAGAAAAAACAAGGGACTTAGACAATCCCTATGTATCACTGATATTTTGCTAAGGTTGTCTATGGTTCTAGTAACATGGATGTGGAAACAATATTACGTTGTCTCAAGAAAAAACAAGGGACTTAAACAATCCCTATGTACACTGATATTTTTCTAAAGTTGTCTATGGTTCTAGTAAGCCTTTGTAATATGGAAGACTTGCATTCAATTTATAATCTTGAACATGCCAATGGTAAGACAATGTTTCTTGAGTTATTTGAGTATTTGTGAAGAAAAACTATTGTGTTACAAATGTGGTTTATTGTTTAAAAAACTAAGAGATCCATAATAATATATATGACGTGTATAACATGTTAGTGGAGTAAAATTCCAAGTGCCGCTACACAATTTATTTGTATGTATTGAAAATTTGTCTTATATTCACCCTAAACCATGAACTGATATTTTGTTGTGGACACATTTTTTTAATTACCAGGCACCCATATATGATTTAGTACAAATATTTTATCGCAAATCAAACCTAATATATTTCTACTTAAGCACAAAACTACATGGAGGATATTGGTTTAAATTCGAATTTGGGCAAAGAAATAGAAAAGGAAGGGAAATTTACCCAATACAATATGACATGAAAAATGGGGGTAATATACCAACAAAATTAATCTGAAGTTGTGTTTTGGTATGACAAGAAAAATGGCTAATATGGAGAAACTGGGTATTTCTATTTACGAATTTGGCTATTAACATCATACTTGTTTTACCTAATTTTCACACCCATGAGTACAACAAAAAATAAGACCAAAATTAACTAACTAAATGTGTGAAGACAAGGGATTCAAGCAGTTATTGTAGAAAATTCCATTGCTCTCTCCTATCCCAAACTGGTTTTTGTAACAAAATATTTGTTAATCAACATATGAAAAGATTAGTATACATTTTTATAGCTGATAGAAACATATTCAAATGGACTAATTAATTTAAAAACTTCATTAAAATAATAATTAAGAGGTGCACACATCTGAAATAATTTTAAATAGAGGAACACAAATTTAAGCCAAAGATATTTACATCTTGCCAAATAGAAGACTTGGGCATAGCCTTAGACAAATACTTGACCTCTAGTGGGTATCCCTAATTGTGTTTAAGCATTACCAAATTCACTTCTGAAAAAGTATGGCTTTCGTAAGCCAAACCATGATTCTTGTATAATAGATTCATCAACTTCTTTAGTTTCCACGAGGCAGAGGAGGTTCCTTCTTGAGGAAATAAACACTTTCAATTTTTAATCTAACACACTTTACAAATTAAATAGCCATGATTTCAAAACAAAGTGATATATTGAGTTACCTGAGCAAGGTGGAGTTGAGAAGTGGGAACAACATGAGGGAATTTACAAGTGATTTGAACCATTCATGTGGTGGAGAATGCATAGCCTCCGTACTTATAACTTTGGATGCCCAAAATCCTGTGTAGTTATTTACTTTTTGTTATGGATAATACACACCAAAATTACCTAGATATGCGCATCTATGAAATAAAAATGGAGAGTGGTTTATTTCAAACTCACTGACACATCAATGCATATTTTTTAATAGCTTGATTGGGCTGATATGCAAGACAAGGAAAACATAATCTCAAAAAATAAATTAAATACTGATCTTGAAATCACTTCACAAAGAAATCATACACTAATCACAGGGAAAAAAAACCATGAATACACAGAAAATTCCATGTCTGGTCGAGTTAAAAAGCTAAGCAGGCCAAGCAAAGACACAATTCCATTTGCTGCATGCCAACTCCAACCATGGTTGGATCCTCCACTCCAAACATAGGTAGCTGCAGGAATCAAATCTCTAATCGGAGAGCTTCACAGTCTTAAATTTTGAATGGTTTAGGGAATTATTTTATGTTCGATGTTGCTCTGATAGGGCTTTCATGGCATTGCAGAGGCCTCTGCCTGAATTCTCAAAAAACTAATTTGAAGGAATACATCCTGATACTTCCGCGGCTCTGCCAATTTCCCATCTGTTGGTGTACTAAAAAAATTAAGTTGATGGTATGATCATATGCATTGACATAAATCAATCACGAAATAGTTGGGCAGTGTTGTGTCTGATCGAAATTGGATATTTTAGAAATTCAAGTATGGAACACATTCACAAAATTTTATTTTTTTCAAAGAAATCGTTGCTTTAATTTTGCACTACAAACATGGAATTAATTGTTGTCAAAATCCCACATAAAAACCAGGACACGTGTCTGTGTCCGTACAAGAAATAAATATAATTTTTTTGAAGAGTTTTAGTAAAAAATAGAACTGCGGAAATGACTAACAATAAGTAGTGGAATATGCTTGAATAAAGGGAGAAGAATATTCTCTTGAAAACATTATAAAACATTGAAATCATAGATTAAATTTTCCATGTGGCACTTAACCATTGGTAGGAAGAAAAAATTAATATGCATGTTGAAGCTAATATACTTGGCTTCGGAAGTATAATAAAGTAAAGCTTTTTAAAATATCTCATACGTGGATTTTTTTTTAATAAAGGTGAGGCTTTTTAATAAAAAATGTTTTAATTATATATCAGGCATTTTTTTATATTATAGTTAGATTTAATTATAATTTAGATCTAATTATTTTAAAGGTGTTTTTTTTTTAAATAATTGACTTTTTATTATTCCCTAAGTATTTTATTAAAATTAAGTCTTTTTTTCTAATATTTGATTAGTTGAATTAAAATAGTCGTATTTAATGTTTTTATCAATTTTTAGTCCATTTGTTGCTTCTAAAATTAAGCTAGTTGAATGTTTCCAAAGGTCATTTTTAAGTGTTATTGGCTGTTTTTTTCTCTAATCACACTCTGAAGTATTTTAGAACATCTATAGCCTTTGTTTACCTTCCAGGAGCCTTCGTTGCATCCTGGAGCTCATCTAGACTTGTTTTGTGTTGCATTGTAATTAACCTTTTTATTGTTAGTGTACTAGTGAGAGCGTCTGCCATGGTATTGTAAAAAGGGGGTTTCTGCTACAATGTGAGACATTTTTTCTCACAACAGGACTTGATTTCACCCATTTCATTATTTTTTAGCTTGGCGTGCTTGTTTATGGTGTCAATTCACTGTGTTCCATGAAACTTGATTTTGGTCTCCTCTCTTGCATATTATTACGTTGATTTCAAGGTGAGTGACCAACTATTTCATGATGCACACTCGCACCAGATTGTATCCAACACACTAAACTATAAAGTGTCGAAAGTAAGGGGGTTATAATATTGTTTTTGGTGGTTGTGTTGCTTGTTTTTCTTTTTTGCATTCATTCTTTCTCTCTCTACACTATGGATTCAATTTCAATTACTTTTCTTATGTTGTTCAACTTTTTCAAATGGAGATCAAAAATGGTGATAAAACTAAGGGGTAAAGGGTTATTTCGCATCACTATGCGAGATGAGAGTGAACTTGACAATGTGCCTGAAAAATCTAAGTGGTTGACCATAGTTATGAAGCCTTAGGTCTAATTTGCATTTCTGTTTCTCCTAACTTACTCTTCCACATTGAGTCATTCAGAACACCTAAATCTATGTGGAAAATGTTAGATGTTATGTTTGGACAACAAGATGACATGAGAGCGCATGAGTTGGAAAACAAACTACTAGGATTAAATCCTAGTGACTTTGAAAACCTATAGGCATTCTTCTTGAAATTTGTCCACACTATATTGTTGTTAAAGGAATGTAAAGTGGAGAAGAAATATTCCCACTTGATCTTGTCTATTATCTCTAAGTTAGGTTATGAATACTCCATCTTCATGTCAAATTTCCACGCTACGAAAGCTGCTCTAGGAAGTGCTTAGAAAATACCCTCCTTCAACAATTTTTCATCGTAACTCATTCGAGAACATGAAAAAATCATTCAAATGGGGTCTCTCAAGTCCAAGTCACATGTCCTTGTAACAAGTAATAGCAAGGGAAAGAAGACTGAAAAGAAGAAAGAGAAAAAAATCAACTTAAGAAGGAAACCAAGACCAACCAAGCCAAACCCAAACCTAACACAAACGCTTCGACTTCTGAGCCTACAGGGAAAAAATAAATGTGTAAGTGTTCCTATTGTAAGAAGGTTGGTCATGAAGAGCATCAATGTATGAGAAAATACATTGATCACCTTACTCATTTACTTGAGAAAAATAATGTAGGTGTTCCTAAGTCTATTAAACAAAATGCTCTAAAATTTGAGTCTTTCACTACAAGAGAGTTTAAATCTGATAAGAAGAAAGGAAAGGCTCTTGTAGCTCGAGTTGTTCCTTCATTGACGTGGATTATAGATTTTGGTGCCTCACACCACATGGGTTCTTTGCATATTGAGTTCTCCAACATCAAACCTTGTGGTATGTCCCAAATCATGTTGGGTGATGACATGAAAGTTTCAGTTTCTGATAGTGGATCAGTAGAGATGGATGGGGGAACATTTAACCAAGTGTTGAATGTTCTTGATCTCTCTACCAATCTCCTATCAGTTTACCAAATCACTCATCTTGGTGAAGGAATGTGATTGGAATTCGGTCCCAACTCGGTGATTATTTGTGAGATTCACAATGACACTATAGTGGTTGAGGGAAAAGGGGATCACCATTCACAATTGTATATGTTTTCCCACTTTACTTCTGATTTGATACCCACTACCTTTCTCACTTGTTCAAATGAGGTTAGTAAGCTATGGCATGAGCGTTTCAGACATCTAAATTTTTGGTTATCTTGAATAATTGAGACAAAATGAAATGGTCAATAGGTTACCTCACATCATATTTTCTAAGGGTCTTTGCGAGGGTTTTGCCCTTGGGAAGTACCCTGAAAAGAGTTTTGACAAAGGAAAAGCTTGGAGAGCTACTTATCTTTCAGATCTTGTTCATAGTGACATCTCTGGCCCATTTATGTTTCCTTCATTTACTAGATCTCTTTATACACTTACTCTCATTGTTGACTATTCATGATATACTTGGGTATATTTTCTTAACCTTAAGTTTGAAGTCTTTGAACATTTTCAGGAATTTAAGGTTCTTGCTGAGAAACAGGTGGAATGTTCCATCAAGGTTCTTTGAATTGAAAATGGAGGTGAGTATGTGAAGGATAGGTTTGAGGATTTCTATACTTTTGAAGGGATTGCTTTGAAGTGTATCCTTGCTTATAACCCTTCAAAAAATGGAGTTGCAGAAAGAAAAAACTAAACGCTTAAGGAGATGGCCACTTGAATGGTTCACTCGATGTCCCTTCCTCCGCAATATTGGGCCGAAGTAGTGAATTATGCTTGTTACATTCATAATCATGTTCCACACAAGGAAGTAAGAAGGATGTCACCCTTTGAATCCTGGTTTAGACACAACCCTAATGTTGAGCACTTTCGATTCTTTAGATCCATAGTTATGGCTTTAATTCCTAAGAAGAAACACAAGGCATTATAACCAAAATTCAAACTTTCTATCTTTTTAAGGTATCATGATGGCGTGAAGGGATATCAATTATTGAACACTAATACTCATGAGTTTTATATCGAGAGAAGTGTGAAATTCAATGAGTCTTCTTCGAATTCTACTTCTCTACCTTTTGAGGTTCTTATGCTTTCTGATTTTGAATTTGACTCTTCAGATGATGATGTTATTGAGCATGCCTCTCCTCCTCTTGACCCTCCTTCTCCTCCCAACCCTCATGCTTTGAATTCTTCCAATTCTGATGGTAGTGTTGAGTGGAACCTTGTTCCTTCTCACTCGAGTGAAGAATCTTCTGACTCTGAACCTGATCCTCCTAGTCCTCGTTGGGCTAGGAAAACTTTGTAGAGTGCTGGAGAGTGGATGGGAGATCC
Source organism: Taxus chinensis (assembly GCA_019776745.2). Taxonomy (NCBI): domain Eukaryota; kingdom Viridiplantae; phylum Streptophyta; class Pinopsida; order Cupressales; family Taxaceae; genus Taxus; species Taxus chinensis. The sequence continues at coordinate 197,143,908 of CM034153.1, forward strand.
TTCAGATAGGAGGAAGACTCACTCAAAGTTTTTATGACCTCACTCCTTCGCCTTTGCTTTTGACCCTCAGTCTTTCCAGGAGGATTCTGGTATTCCTGAGTGGGATTTTTCCATGGATGAGGAGTATTCCTCACTCATGAAGAATGATACTTGGGATCTCACCCCTCTTCCAAAAGGAGGAAACATTGTTCAGTGTAAGTGGGTGTTCTGAACAAATTGTAGTGCTGATGGAGATGTCGATAAGTTTAAAGTGCAACTAGTAGCTAAGGGTTTCTCCCTGGTAGCTGGGGTTGATTACTTGGAAACCTTTTCTCCAGTTGTGAAGATGACTTATATTCGACTGACCCTCACCATCACTGTGGAAAACAGATGGGAAGTCCAGTAGATGGATGTTAAGAGTTCCTTCCTTCATGGGGACCTAGAGGATGAGATCTACATGGAATAACCTTTGGTTAATGTCCATGATCCCTCCCTCATTTGTAAGTTAAATAAGTCTCTTTATGGCCTTAAACAAACCCCTTGGGCTTGGTATGCCAAGATGGACTCCTTTCTACTTACATCAGGCCTCCCTTGGTGTCACTCTGACCTAAATGTTTACATTCTGTGGAAATATGATTCCATACTCATCCTTGTTTTGTATGTTGATGACTTGTTGATCATAGGTAATTATTCCTCTATCATTGATTTTGTGAAGATTGCCTTATCCAACAAGTTTTATATGTCTGACTTAGGATTACTTCATTACTTTCTTGGGATTCATATTTCAAAATCTGACTTGGGAATTATAATTTCTCAGCCTAAGTATTCCCTTGATTTACTTGCTCAGTTTCATATGTCTGATTGTAAGCCTTCTCCTACTCCTTTCCTTTTTGGGGTTAAGTTGGTTTCTGATTTCTCTACTCCCTTGGTTGATGGTATCCTTTATTGAAAGTTGGTGGGGAGCTTGATTTAACTTACTCACACACATCTGGATCTATCTTATGCCATTAGGATCGTGTCCAAATTCATGTAGGAGCCACATGAGTTAAATTGGAAAGCAACTAAGTGGATCCTTCATTACGTTCATGGCACTTACACGGATGACATTCACTATCTTAGGAGGAGTAGATATTGACTTAGTTGAATATATTGATTCTGATTGGGTTGATGATCTTGATCATCGGAATTCTACCTCAGGCTACAATTTTTCTCTTGGTTCGGGTCTTGTTAGTTGGTCTAGCAAGAAGCAGAATGCAATTGTGATATCTTCTACAAAGGCAAGAGTACAGAGGAGTAGTTAACATTGCCAAGGAAGTTGTTTGGTTATAAGGTATCTTGAAAAAGTTTGGTATTCACTATCGGTGACCTAATATCATCTACTGCAACATGAGCACCATCTCAATTTTTCAAAATCCAGTTCAACATCAGAGGACAAAGCACATCGAGATACATATGCATTTCATTCAGGAGTTGATCCATGATGACATCATTGAGTACTTACATCTGATATGGTTGCAGACATTTTTACCAAATCCTTCATTGAGGAAAAGTATCTTCACTTGTGGTCTCTTCTTGGGGTGGTATTCTCTAAGTCACCCATCTTCTTTTGAGCTTTCTAGTTCTTCTTCTCTTCTTCTAGAAATATTACATTTTGTACATAGTACCTTATTAGGTCTTTAGTTTTCATGGGACTCATTTGACACATATTTCTTAGGTTGTTTAGGGAGTCTTTTATCTCTTGTAAGTGGATGTTTTCCCTTAGGGGTTTTTCCTCCATTACTTGAGATCCTTATTATACATGGGTACCTCATCAAGCCTAGTTTTTGGGACCCATTCTTCTCTTCTTCTTATTCCAAGAAGATGTTGTTTTTACATGGGTACCTTATTAGGCTTTAGTTTCCGGGCCCCATTGACACATATTTCTTAGTTGTTTAGTTCTCTTTTTGTTATGATTTTCCATGACCTCTGCCTCAGATACGATGAAGGGGGTGTTGGTGTATGTGACTTTGTCTCATCATCATTTGACGTCTTGTCCACCTAGTTGGTTAGTCATCTCACTTAGTGAGAATAGGTCATATGTTGAATAGGTCAATAGGGTTGTGTACATGTGTCATACACAAGAGTTACACAACACTCCTATATGTACCATACTAATGACAGACCACATAATTCCAAATCCTTACAATAGTGAATGATAGGTTGGTGGTTGAAATTTATGTGACTAAATTCATGAACGTAGACGTGTTAATAATAGAAATGCCATAAGTGCAAAGAATTTAAAGGTTCCTTTTTAGGCGTACCATCAAGGGAGGATAGGTGATAAGCTCCCAACCCTTATTGTGATGACATATGGACCGATCCAGTTAGGGAAAAAATTTCCACGTTTACTCCTTTTTAGAGTAGTGACATTTTGATTCACTTTGAGGACAAGATCACCAATGTTGGAGTCACATTCTTTGATATGTTTTTTGCATGATTGTTTGATGCATTCTTGATAGACATGATGATGTTCAAGGAATATTAGATGACGCTCATCTAACAATTCAAGTTGTGCTAGGTGTTGGGGTGTGGAGCTTGTTTTTGGTCTTCTTGAATCAGTGTTGAAGTGTTGGAGCTCGAATGGTTAAGTTTGGAGACTTCAGGAGCATTCTACAGTTATTTTCTGTGACATTGTTGTGCAGTCACTGTGTCATTGCTGTTACATATGCTGTTATCATGCTGTTAATTGGCTGATTAATGTCAGGATAGTTTTTCCAGCCATGGGGAAGTTGGAGGATCGCATGACTTTTAAACTTGTAGGGTCAGCTTTAAGTACTTCTTAAAAGGATTGTAATCCTATAAATAGAGGTGTTAGGGTATCTTGAATATATCTTGAGTGTTCAAGAGGTATTGAGTCTTAATGATCAAGAGGTGATCAAGAGTTAAGCAATTGGGTGTGCAATTGTGGTGTTAGATTGTGGTTTTAGCATCTTTGGAATTCTGTTGTGAGTTCATAACTGAGAGAAGGCTGTGAGAGTTGTTTCTACTCTTGTTAATAATAAAATCTGAGAAAATTCTTGGTGGATGTAGCCCACATTGCATGAACCACATTAAATCTTGTCTTGTCTTATTTTGTGACATTATTTATTTATGTTGTTATATTTCTACAAGTATAATTTTGCTATATAGTTCCCTACAACTGTGGTTTAAGGAATTGTTTATGCATATTTGTTCTCTAATTCCTAACAATTGGTATCAAAGCTTTGGTGGTTTTTTGCTGAAGTTGTAAATCACAGGGAAAGTTTATCTTGAGTGGGAGCTATGGCAGATGAGGGAAGATCGAGGGTTGAGAAGTTCAATGGGCAGAACTTTGGTTTGTGAAAGATGCAAATGGAGGATTACTTATATCAGAAGGACCTCCATGTTCCTTTGGCTTGAAAAAGAAAAGAAACCTACAGCCATGTCAGATGAGGATTGAGAGTTGTTGGATAGAAAGGTGACTCGGGGTAATTTGTTTATGCCTTGTATCTTCAGTTGCTTTCAACATATTGCAGGATAAAGACCATAGGAAGGTCTCATGAGTGCGTTGGGGAAGTTATATGAAAAAACCCTCTGCCTCTAATAAAATATTTTTGATGAAAAAGTTATTTAATATGAAGATGTCTGAGAATGGTTCTCTTGCTCATCATTTTGAATGAATTTAATACAGTTGTGAGTATGTTAAACTCAGTAAAAATTGACTTTGAGGATGAGGTTAGGGCTTTGTTGATTTTGCGCTCCTTACCAGATAGCTGGGATAAATTGGTTATGGTTGTAAGTAATTTAGTCTCTAATAACTCAAAGCTGAAGTTTGAGGATGTAATAGGTGTGATCCTAAGCTGAGGAAATGTGAAGGAAGAGCACTAGAGATTCTTCTACTTCTGGAAATGCTTTGATGGTGGAGAGTAGAGGGAGACAAAAGAACATAGGGAAAGGTAACCATGGGAAGTTGAATGATCACAGAAGGTCAAATTCCAAGAGTAAGTTAGAATGTTGGCACTATCGGAAGGTCGGTCATGCTAAGAAAGATTGCTGGGATCTTCGGGATAAGAAGAACAAGAAGGAGGAAACTAAAGAGGTAAATTTGGTAATAGGTGATGTTTGTCAAGATGCCTTGATTATTTCTTTAGATAATATTGTTGAATCTTGGGTGTTAGATTCAAGGGCTTCTTTCCATGCCACCCCACATATACATTACTTTGCTGATTTTGTTCAAGGTGATTTTGGACATGTATATCTTGGTGATGATGAACCATGCAACATAGTAGGGAAAGGTTGTGTTCGGGTGAAAATGTAGAATGGGAACACATGGCTACTTAAGGATGTCAGGCATGTGCCTAAGTTGAGGTGGAACTTAATATCGACGAGACAACTGGGTAGTGATGGTTGTACAGTTAGTTTTACAGTGAATTCTTGGAAGGTTACCAAGGGAGCTCTTGTGGTTGCAAGAGGTAATAAAAATGGTACTTTGTATTTAAAAAGTGGTGCTGATTATTGCAATTTAGTTGCTGTAGATGGAGATGTAACTTTGTGGCACCAAAGACTTGGTCATATGAGTTATAAGGGCATGTAGATTATAAAGGACATGTTGCCCAGATTAAAGGAGTTAGATTTGGACTTTTGTGAGGACTGTGTTTATGGGAAACAGAAGCAGGTGAGATTCCTCAAGGTTGGACCTACCAGGAAGGAGGGTAAGTTGGAGTTAGTGTATACAGATGTATGGGGGCTAGCTAAGGTAAAATCTATTGGTGGTTCATGTTATTATGTCATTTTTATTGATGATGTAGCTAGAAAAGTTTGGGTATATTGAATTAGAAAGAAATCTGATGTGTTTGAAACTTTCAAAAGATGAAAAGCCTTGGTTGAGAATGAAACAGGTCTCAAGTTGAAATGTCTCAGGTCGGATAATGGAGGGGAATATTGCAGCAATTAATTTCATTGATTACTGTTCAGTAAATAGGATCCATAGGAAAAGAATAGTTCCAAATACTCCACAAGAAAATGGAGTGTCAGAGAGAATTAATAGGAAAATCATGGAGTGTGCTAGGTGTATGAGGTTACATGCGGGGATGCCACTCATGTTTTGGGTGAGAAGCAGCTAACCACAATTGTTTATCTGATTAACATAGGACCCTCTATGGCTTTGGATGGAGGTATACCCGAGGAGGCTTGGTCTGGTAAGAAAATTGATTACTCATTTCTTAGAGTATTTGGATGTGAGGTATTTGTTCACATTGATAAAGATGATAGGACCAAGTTAGAGGCTAAGTCTGAGAAATGCCCCTTTGTTGGATATGGTGAAGATGATTTTGGTTTCCATGTTTGGAGTCTTAAAGACAAGAAAATATTTCGGTCTAGAGATATTGTCTTTAATGAAAAATTCATGTATAAAGATCAGTTTCTAGGAATAGAAAGAGGAATCAAAGAAAGAATAAACAGTGTTAGAGGACATTGTAGACAACAAGGTGTCCAAGGGGCTAGTTCAGTTACAACATGTTCCGGCACAGCCATTTCAGGTATGTACTCATCAGGAACCCAAAACTCCTGAGGTGAGAAGGTCTTCTAGGGTAAGAAGGGAACCTGAATGATTTACTCCATCTTTGAATTATTTATTGCTCATTGACAGTGGAGAGCTAGAGTGCTTTGAGGAAGTAGTGCAGGTGGATGCCAGGAAGAAGTGGGAGCAGGCCATAGATGAAGAGCATAGATCCCTTATGGAAAACCAGACTTGGGATCTGGTGGATCTACTCGAGGGAAAGAGAGGATTACAGAATAAGTGGGTGTATATAATCAAAGGGGAAGGTGGAGGTAGGAAATGATACAAGGCTCACGTTGGTGGTCAAAGGATTTGTACAAAAGAAAGGTATAGAATTTGATGAAATTTTTTCTCCAGTTGTTAAAATGAATTCTATTAGGATTGTTCTTGGTTTAGTTACAATAGAAGACCTACACTTAAAATAGTTGGATGTGAAGACTACATTCCTTCATGGTGAGTTGGAGGAGGAATTGTACATGCAACAGCCATAGGGTTATGAGGTCAAGGGGAAGGAGAGGTTAGTGTGTAAATTGAAGAAGAGCTTTTATGGCCTGAAACAAGATCCACGACATTGGTACATGAAGTTTGACAGTTTTAGGCAGGAGAAAGGTTACTCCAGGTGTCACTCAGACCATTGCGTGTATATCAAGAAGTTTCTTGATGGTAGTTATATTATTTTTTGCTTGTATTTAGATGATATGCTTGTTACAGGGAAGAACATGCATGAAATAAAGGTACTCAAGAAGCAACTAGGTGACTCCTTTGCTATGAAGGATTTGAGGGCAGCAAAAACAAATCCTTGGTATGAGAATAAATCAGAACAGGAAGGAGAGAAAGCTGGTATTATCTCAAGAAGAGTACATAAAGAAGGTCTTCGAGAGATGTTTAGTATGTAGGACACTAAACTAGTTGGTACTCCTTTGGCAGGTCACTTTAAATTATCAAAGGAGCATAGTCCGAACAACTGAGGAGGATAGAATCTAGATGTCTAGGGTACTATACTCATTAGCAGTTGGTCGCTTGATGTATGCTATGGTATGCACTAGGCCTGACATTTCCCATGCAGTGGGAGTAGTGAGCAAGTTTCATGAGTGATCCAGGTAGAGAGCACTGGCAAGACAGTAAAGTGGATCCTTCAGTATTTGAGAGGGGACCATGGGAGAAACATTGTGTTTTAGTGGATAAGACACTACATTACGTGGATATTTAGATTCAGACATGACATGAGATTTGGACAGTAGGAAGAGCATGATAGGTTATGTATTTACGGTTGGTGATACATCAGTGAGTTGGATTTCAACGGTTATAAGAGGCTTAGTATATTTGTTAACCACAGAGGCAAGCAAGGAGATGTTTTGGCTAGAACAGTTGCTTGATGAGTTGGGTCATAAGCAGGAAGTTGGGAGACTACATAGTGATAGTCAAAGCGTTATACATTTGGTGAAGAACTCTGCTTTCCACTCTAGGATGAAGCACATTCAGTTGAGATATCATTTCATCAGGGTAGCCTTGGAAGAAGATAAGTGAAGCTAGAAAAGATTCATACCAGTAAGAATCCTACAGATATGATGACCAAGGTGGTCACAAGGGAGAATTTGAAGTTGTTTTCAACTTTGATTTTCCTTCATGGTTGATAATGAAGGGTTAAGAACTTTTCTCAGTGGAAACAGTCTCCAAGTGGGAGATTGTTGGGGTGTGAAGCCTATTTTTGGTCTTCTTGAATCAGTGTTAAAGTGCTAGAGCTTGAACGGTTAAGTTTGGAGACTTCAGAAGAATTCTACAATCATCTTCCATGACGTTGTTATGTAGTCGCTGTGCTGTTGCTACGTTAATATGTTGTTAACATGCTAATAATTGGCTGTTAATGTCGGGACAATTTTTTCTAGCCGTGGGAAGTTGAAAGATCGCAACTTTAAAACTTCTAGGGTTGGCTTTAAGGACTTCTTAAAAGGATTGTAATCCTATAAATATAGGTTTTAGGGTATCTTGAAGATATCTTGAGTGTTCAATAGGTCTTGAGTCTTAATGATCAAGAGGTGATCAAGAGTGATCAAGGTTCATGCCATTGGGTGTCAATTGTGGTTTAGATGTGGTTTAGCATCTTTGGAATTCTATTGTGAGTTCATAACTGAGAGAAGACTGTGAGAGTTGTTCTACTCTTGTTAATAATAAAATATGAGAAATTTCTTGATGGATGTAGATCCCACATTGGATGAACAATGTTAAATATTATCTTGTCTTCTTTTGTACATTATTTATTTATGTTGTTATATTTCTGCAAGTATAATTTTGCTATATAGTTTCCTACTGCTGTGGTTTGAGGAATTGTTTCTACATATTTGTTCTCTAATTCCTAACACTAGGTGTTTTTGATGATAGTCCTCATCATAGATAAAAAATTTGAGGTACATGCAGACATATGGGATTTGAAATTCGAGGGGTAGAAATTCCTCAGAGCCATAGACTAAAGAGAAGGGCATAGCAGTTGTAGGAGTACATATGATAGTTTTATAGTCCCATAGAGTGAACACAATTTGGAGATGCCAATTCCTACCTACTTAGTCAATGGTTTACATGAGGAGTTTGTCAAGTGTTTTATTAGAAGCTTCTGTTTGAACATTTTCTTATGCATAGTAAGGGGATGAAGAGTTTAGCTTGAAGTTGAAAGTGTCACATAATTTCTTTATTTCCTTGTTTTTGAAATATTTTCCATTATAAATGATAAGCTTATGAGGGATGTCGAAGCAACATATGATGTGTTGATGGATGAAATCGACAATTTTATTTGCTTTAGAGAAAAAGGGAATAACCTCTACCTATTTAATGAAATATTTAGTAGAGGTGATGAGACCAATAAGGTCAAGTCCCCATTGTGAAAAAGGCCACAAATAATAAATGGGTTGTAGGGTCTGACTTGGAATGTGAGTGAGATTGGAATTTTGTAAACATTTAACGCATTTCTTAATGTATATGCATCAATCTTGATTGAGGGTAGGCTAGTAATATCCCATCCGTAGGACACATTTAACAATAGCCATATATCTAAAGTGTCCATCACACATACCATCACGGAATTATTGGATATATTTAGTGTATTCATGAGATTTGAGGCATCAAAGCAGGAGGCCATCAAATCCACATTTGTAGATAACAATGCCTATGATGACATATTGAGTAGCGTATTGAAGAAGATATATTTTTAGCATTCTTAGATAGATTATAGGGAATTTTAGATTGAGAGAGATAGTCGTAGGTTTGAGTATACTAAAGATCTGTTTGATTGTCTTTGATGAGGTTACTAGAGGGTAGTTTATTGGTGTAAGATGGTTGATTAAATCTATACACAACAACAAACAATTTGGAATTGTCATTTTGATAGGGGATAAGTGATGCAAGAGAAGTCATGGTGTCTACAAATTTATTTGATGATCGAGGAACTATTTGGATTGTATACTGATCGAAGGATTCTAAGAGGATTTCAACAATGTTTTAATATTTTTGTAAAATCTCCTTTTTGCATTGATAAATTCCTTGGATTTTGTTGACGATGAGTTGAGAGTCTCCATAGATGTCTAGGATTTGAACACTAAACATGATAGAGGTTTAGAGACCTATGATGAGAGATTCATACTCAGCCATGTTATTAGTGCATTCAAAATTTAATTTAAAGGATAGAAGGATAGGAGTCCCCTAGGGAGGTATGATGAGGATACCGACACCTGGCCCCTTCCGATATTTAGAACCGTTGAAGAAGAGTATCATTTTGAGATGAGTGTATTCTTGGTCAACAGTGTTAATAGATTCATCAGGAAATTGTTCATGAGGTAATATATTATTAGGTAGGGGAGCTTATGTGAGTTGATAGGTGATAGATTTCCCCTTAATATATTTCTGTGTCATGAATCCCAGGTCAAACTCAGTTGTAAACATGAGCCATCGAGTGATACAATCACTGTGGTATGGTTTAGAATACACAACTTTGAGAGGATTGAAACTGATGACGACATAATTTTTATGATTAAGGAGATAGTGGCCAAGTCTGGAAGTTGTAAAGTATAAAGTACAAGACAACCTTTCTGCTTCGATGTAACATGTTTCGTAATCATGAAGAGTGTGGCTTATGTAATAAACAACCTGTTCTCTACCCTACTCATATCGATGTGCCAACATAACACCCAGGGCATGGTTAGTAGTGGATATATATAGATAGAACGAATCCCCTTGCATAAAGGTGTGAGCACCGGTGGTGATAGAAGATATTGATTTAGGTATTCGAAGGCCTTTTGATAGTTGTGATCCCATTTGAAGCGGACATCCTTTTGAAGGAGATGATCGAAAGGTTAATAGTGATATGAAACGATGAACTAATTGGATTATACCTTGAATACTATAAAGCTGTTTGATATTGGAAGGAGGAGGCATCTCGATGATGGCCTTGATTTTGGTAGGGTCTACTTTAATTCCCCTGATAGAAATGATGAACCCTAAAATTTTACCGGTGAGGACAAAAAATACACACTTTGATGGTTTGCGGTGGAGGAAGTATTAAATAAGACGGGAAAATATGATATTAAGAATAGTGATAGGTATCTTCATTGTTTATATTTTCCTAGGAGATAATCAACGTAATCTTCTACGGTCTTATGGATGAGATCATAAAAGATGTATGTTATAACACATTGATAAGTGGTCCCTACATTTTTAAGTCTGAAGGGAATGACACAGCAACAAAAAAATCCCCCAAGGAGTAATGAAGGAGGTTTTATAAGGATTGTCAGTAGCAATGAGAATTTGATTGTATCCAGATAATCCATCCATAAGGGATAACATTACATGGCCAGTGGTGAGGTTAACAAACTGGTCAATGTTCGGAAGAGGAAATTCACCTTTAGGTTAGGCAAGATTAAGATCTCACAAATTTATGCAGATGCATAAATTTCTAGAGGCTTTAGTTATGGGTACAATATTATAAACCCATTATGGATAGTCAATGGGTAATATGAAGTTTACAAAGAGAAGACACTGTAATTATTTGATGAGGAGGGCTACGCGAAGGTGCATCCTACGTTGTTTTTATTTGACAAGATTAACATTGCGGATAGTGATAATGTTGTAAATGATGATGTTAGGGTCAAAATGACATGTCTTTATATGATCAAGTAAAGGCTTGACTATGTTTGGATAGAAAGGTGGTAAATTCCTTTAATTATTTTGAATATAAAGATTGGCCAAATTTGACAATGTGAGGGTCTTGTGAGTTTCCTATGTTGACATTGATAGTGGATTCGTTAAGGAGTGTAGATGTGTTAGGCGATAGAGTCTTTTGAAGGTAATGGTCCTTTGCCCCCATATAGGATAATATGGATTTATTGTCATGGTATTGAAGAATATTGATGGTAGGGGAGTATTCCTCTACCATTTGAGGTAATATTAGTGGGATGGTCTTAGTGTCATCATTATTATGATAAATGAGTGGTCCTAAGGTGATCATATTGACTAAATTTTTTAAGAAGGGATGGAAATGAAATCATCTGTGTAAGTGGAATTGTCATGCGAAGGTGGAGAAGATGGATTTATTTCTGTCATGGATCAATCTGAGGTAGTTGTGAAGGTGTATGAAGAGGGTTTTTTGAAACCTATTCTATATTTTTAATGAGGTTTACGAGACTAGTCAAAGACAAAGTCATGTATACCTTGTTTGTAACATCCTAAGCTAAAGCATTTCCAGGCGTAATGTTGAAGATACATTTGGGCAAAGTGTAAACACTAAAATTAGGTCACACTCCCCTTTGGTCCCTTGACGAATAAGCACCCTTCATCACATTCACCTAGCCATGGCCCACTTCACCTCACTAATATTAATTTAATTAGTATAATTTAATTAAAATTAATTCATTATCCTCACCATATATATTATTTAAATATCTTAATTTAAATAATATCCACACATACACTTCACCTAGACACCTCATCAAGCCAACTCACCCTAAGACCTATTCTTAGTAAGTTTCCATAACTAACTAAGGCTTACCAAAACCCAAACATTCAATGCCTACATTCTCTCTAACCACCATTCCTGCATGCTTACAATAAGCTCCCAGTCTAATCCGCAGGTTAACGACATGAGATCCGAGAAAATCAAGAGGATCTCCCTAGTTTAGTAAACCTAAAAAATCCTACCTTAACCAACGCTGGTTACCCCTAACCGTCACCGGTTAAGCCGGAATCGCCATCAGTTACCCTGTTAACCCCAAAAACAACCTTATTTTCAAGGTTGAAAAAGATTGGAAGAGGTTGGCAAACATTGGCACATTCCAGAGAGATAGCACATCTTCTGAGAGTGAATTTTAGCGAGAACACGCATGCAAGGAGGGAGATCAAACATTTTCTCCTACACAACCACCCTAACAATGATCTGATCTAACCAATAAAAAAGGGATGCACATGTGTAGAAGCTCTCCTACGATTAGTGATCACCTGCAGCCTTCAACCTCTTACCAGCATCTCCATCCCTTACTCACAGGCGTCCAGGACCAGAATCCAAGTAAGTAAAATGTTATACTTCTCTGGTTCACTTCATTTCATCATTATATTATCACCTATTATTTACCTAGCCACCCATTGACCTCCTCCAACACTCACCCCTCCATATACCCATTAAAACCTCACCAAATCCCTTCCAAATCACCCAATACCTCATCCTGACCAACCAAAATCCTTTGTGCAATCACAAAGGAGACCCAAAACTCGTATTATGTGGCATTCCTAGAACTCCACAGTAACCGGCACTGGTTACACCTAACCATTGTTGGTCACCCTTAACTAGCATCGAGTCACTGTATTTACCCATACACCCAGAACAGTGACCTATCCACCTAATTCCACCTCACCCTTATTCACCTGTGATCTACCTGAGACCTCTGTCAGACCTATAGAGACTCAGAACCAGTTATTTAACCTTCGGATCTCATTCTAACCTAGCCTATTAGATTAGATATTTCTTATTGTGCTTTAAGTGAGATACCTAAATCATTTCAAATTACAGTAGGATCTACTTTATTACCTGCATTAAATTGTTTAAAACAGTGGACTGACATCCATCTAGGAAGTATCACACTTCCCAAATCTAGCATACGCTAGGCAGTTCACTGCACATATTGTTTAATTCCTTCTGGTGGTCTTGATTTTATTAAAGGTAGTTCCTCCTAGCCAAAAGGAAGCTCTCACAACCAGCTGTGGATTAAGAAGTCATACACACGTAAAAAATCAACCAACATTAAAACAGGTATTCCTCCTATGCCCATTACCCTATCTATTTCGTCAATACTTCAAAGAAATTTCTAAGAATCAGGTGAAACATTTTGGCTTGCCCGGTGGGACCCATCTTGGGTTCCTTGCATTTTATTCATTCCTAGGAAAATTTGTGTGTTTGTTTCCCTTCTGAAAAGCATACACATTAATTTTCTTCCTTGGTAACCCACCTTTTCTTTCTATTTGATCTAAAGGAAACCTTTCTTTTGGTGTAATTAAAAAGAACCATTTCTTTACGTTTTTTGCATTATAGTGAAAAAGCATCCCTCTTCCTCTTCATATTTTTGTGTCATCCAACTTCACACTTCGATTTGGGCTTAAAAATAAGTGCATTGCATTCTGATTTATCGCATTAGCTCACATTAATTGAGGGCAACCTATACGCTGGAAGTCATGACCAGCTGATGGTTGACAAACGAACCATAGAAAGCACTTTCTTTCTCTTTCTCTCTCTCTCTCTGAGTCTTATCCAAACCTCACAAAAATTCAAAAAATACACACATTCTTAAACAACATCTTACCTGGAAGAAGCCTGTAGGTGATCACACTGATCACGACATAGTGGGCTCCCCAGCTCACTGCTCTATCAATTCATACTTCAGAACGAAGCCCGCCCCCACCATAACATACCTAAAACCTCACCTTTTAGACCTCCTTCTTCGTAGGAAGCCATCCTCACCAAAAATCTCTATTTCATAGTTCATTTGTTAGTCCTTAAATAGCATAAGATAAAAAAACATAATAGAAAAGGCACTCCAAGGATCACATTTTTCTTAGTGTTTCTACTTGGCTTGCGTTTTGAGGTGAGAGATCACGTTCTTCATTTTTCTTGTTCATCCTTACACGCTCCTCATCATAGCTGGTGTATTTTGGCTTCACCTAAGTGTGCCTGGACCATATTATCATCATTCTCAGAATTCTGGGTCTGATTCTACATCAGATTTTAATTCGCAACCACTTTTCTTTCATCATTGTTTCAATTTCACAGTAGCCATCGTCGGTTACCCTCTGACCATAGTCGGTTATACCCAACTGACGTCAGTTCTAGGTCCTTTTATTAACCTACCCAAAAGGACATTTTATTCATTTTCTTCCACTTTTCATAGTCCCTGTCACTGCCATCATTCCCATTGACATTGTAAAACACCATCAGATTTGGCATACCTGTCAAATTTGACTTTATACCTGGTTTTTCACTCACTATCCAGTTTCTACAGTGACCAGCAGCAGTTACCCTATGACGGCAAAAGTTTGCCCAAACTGAGCATCGGTTAGCCTGTTTCACTTTCCAACCGACCATTTGGTACCTAATACACCTTTTACTGCCGGATTCATCTATTCCTGGTATTTTTCTGTGTCATTTACTAGAGAAAATCTTTATCTTGATCAGTACTGGATCACATGGTGTTGACCCTGAAGGCAAAGAAAGCCCTGCTAACTTGAACTGTCATGATTAGTTGGTCAACCAATCCCACCTAGCCCTTCACCACCTTCCATCTTATCACCAGTCATGGATCTCATCCGAGTCTATCACCATTGCTACAGGAGATGAGGAGTTTTCACGACTCCTTGACAAAAACCCTACTGCTTTGCAATTTCATCTTTCCCACTCGTCCACTCAAGATGCCTTGGGTCAGTTGATATATGGCATGCCCGTATCTATCCCCCTGACTCTTGCTATCCACTCCTGCATCGACACCATCTAACTTTGTGTTTCCCGCATCTACCTTACCCTAATCATTTCATAACTAGGTGGTTATACCCGATATGACTGCCATGTCTACCACCTCCATGGCACCCACCACATCCACCATACCTGTGTGACAACTACCCAAAACACAACCTCATCCACCCCTAATGTCTCACACATGACCCGTAGCTACACTACCACCTCTGGTGTTTGTGACCCCTAACCCTTTTTAGATTCGTGGTCCTTTCCATTCCATGGTCATTAACTCACTTTGCCACTAGGGTCACCACAACCCTTCCACCTCTATATACATACTATCAACAGCCTTTCGTTTCATCTATTATTCACTCTGGGTACGTACCCCTTGTTTCACTGCCTTCTTCCTAATCAACCTACATGGAAGCACCATACACTGGAGTGCCATCCCTCATTATATGCCCAAAACCAACCCTCTGCACTGGCTACCATGAGTCACCCAATCATCGCAACCTACCAACGACCTAATCAAATTGATGTTGGACAAGATGCAGACATTACAGGCATCAGTTTTTAGCTCCCGTAACACTCTCACCTAGTGATGAGATTTGACCAACGAGCCCATCCACCCATCGTATTCCTATATTTCCCATACCCCGTGTAATTGGGAAATGCCTAATTCAATTGTTCAATAGAAAAGAATATCCACAGTAGACATTTGCAGTCGTTCAATACACAGTTGTTATCTTATCGCTCATTGGGATGATGCCTTGATTCTTAAGAACGTTTTCCCATGTCTCTAGGTGACTCGTGACCTGCATTAGATGGGTATAGTGGGTTACCTAGACACTCTATATTCTCATTCAATCAGGTAGCCCAAGATATTCTTGGATCATTTCTATATCAATATTATCAAGAAGGTTACCATGACTGACCTATACTCCATGCGTCAGTATGAGGACGAATCTATCTACAAATTTTGTCACTCACCAGCGTAGCTTGATCAATCAACTCACCTTCTAACTGCCACAAATAAAACTCATCGAGATCTTCACAAGGGCTTGTGCTAGACATATCTCACCGACCTTGCAGGTCCAAACCTTCTAAATAATTTGATGAAGCATTCACTATGGCACAAAAGTTAGAGATTCTAGGCCATCATAAGAGAAGAAAATCATAGTTACGCAATAAGAATTCGGCATTCAATCCCGAATGATACTTCTTCTTCTTCCAAACCATCAAAAGTAATTTACTCAAATCTAACATGATTACCGCTAATCTAGTGGTACTCAAGGATGGCCCCATCTCATCTAGTCAAATTGAAAGCTACCCCCTCATCTAATCTTTCACCCGTCCAATAGTGGTGAATTCAGATGAGTGCAGTGACCTTGTACACCCCTCAGTGACTAAAGGAAACCTTTCTTTTGCTCACGTGTAATTAGAAAAGAACCATTTCTGTTATGCATTAGCAGTGAAAAAGCCATCACTCTTCCACCCATAAAATCACAGGCACTGCTTTGTGATCCAGAATGAATTGCCACGATGCCCGGATTTGGGCTTAGCGCAAAATAAGAGCATTGCTTATGTAACTTCCTATCGATTTATTGCGAGTCATGCAATTGTGATGACAACTACAGCACCTGGAAGTCACTGTCCAAGATGATGCTTGACAAACGAACCCTGAAAGCACTTAACCATGGCTTTCCTATCTGAGATGAAGTCCTATCCAAACTCAAAAAAATGATTTGGATGAAATGACAACACATTACTCAAGGACAACCATCTTACTGTGGAACCAGCTTTCCCCTGATCACACGATCAAACATATGAGCACCTCAGCTTGCTGCTCTCAAGATACCCATCAGAGCGAAGCCACGAAGTCCATAACATAACTGGAATGACGTAACCTATTGAAATGAGAAATTCAGAGGCAAAATCCTTCGAGGAAGCCAGTATTCCTTCAGCACAAGGAAATTCTATTTCATAGCATTTCCAATCCTACCCCAAGGTAAAACCTTAAATTGGATAAGCTTCAACCATAAACATAATAGCCAAAAGGCACTATTCCTAGAGGAACACAGATTTTTCATTAATGTTTCAAGCCTAGGCTTGGTTTTGAGGTAAGAAATCACGGTAAACATTGAGACCATTTCATCCTTTGCATTCTCCTCATCTTAGAGAAATTTTGTACTTCACCTAACGTGTAGAGGACCACGCATTACCACCTCCATCCATTAGGGTGGTGACTTATCAGATTTTAATTCCAACCACTTTTCTTGCATGATTAGCTTCCATCACCTTCACACCTACCATAGACCCAGTTGGATACCTTTGCCATCTTCGTAACTGAATACTCCAATCCGATAAAGAAAATCTTGCAGGGGACCTACTTTCAGTTAACAACTACCCATGCAGAAGCTAAAGCTAGGCATTCGGGATCTCTAAGACAAATTTTCATGGGGATGTCACTGCCATTATTCCATTGATCATTGTAAAACACCATGCAGATTATAGGGTATTGTACCTGTATCATCATTTGGGCACATGTCTACCAATGTTTATTTCATGGTGTAGTACCATTTAACTTTGGGTGACGTGGCAGTGGTTACCCCTAGAAAATCGGTGTCAAGTTTTCCCTAATCGGCAATCAGTTAGCCTGTTTCACTTTCCAACCTACATTTGGTACCAAATTCTCTTCTCCCCTCCTTAGTACACTTTTTATTGTCAATGATTCACCTATTCCTGCCTATTTTTTATGTGTCATTTACAGAGAAATGGCTGTACCTGATCAGTACCGCCCTGGTTCACATGGTGCTGACCCAAAAACAAGCAAGTGCAAACTCGTATTTCACACCATGTTTTTCAACCAATCCCACCTAGTCCTTCACCACCTTCCATTTTATCACCATCCATGGATCCCATCTAACCTATCACTATTGGCTACCAGGAGATGAGGAGTTTGCACGACTCCTTGACCAAAACCCTGCCACTTTGTAGTTTTACCTTTCCCACTCGTCCACTCGAGATGCCTTGGGTCAGTTGTTATACGACATGCCCGAATCTATCCCCCTGACTCTTGCTATCACTCCTGCATCGACTCCATCTGGCTCTGTGCATCCCACATCTACCTTACCCTAGTCATTTCATAGCTAGGTCCTATACCCGCTATGAACTGCCACATCTGCCACCTTCTTGTGGCACCTGCCACATCCACCATACCTTTGACAACTATCCAATTGAATAGGATAACTTCATCCGCCCCTAATGTCTCACACATACCCGTAGCTACACCATGCACCTCTGGTTCTTCAGTGAACCCTACCCCTTTTCAGGTTATGGTACTTTCCATTCCATAATCATTAGCCCCCATTACCACTAGGGTCACCACGACCCTTCCACCTCCATATACATACTATCAGCAGCCTCTTGTTTTATATATTATTCCCTCTGGGTACATACCCCTTGTTTCATTGCCTTCTTTTCAATCAACCTACATGGCAACACCATACACTAGAGTGTCACCCCCGTTATATTCCCAAAACCAACCCTCTCACGCTACAGGAGGCACCCAATCATTAAAACCTACTAACATCCTAATCAAATTGATGTTGGACAAGATACAGACATTGGAGGCATTGGTTTTCAGCTCCCGCAACACTCTCACCTATGATGAGATTTGTAATGAACCCATCCACCCATCCATTCCTATCTGCCCATACCCTGTGCATTGGGAAATGCCTAAATTCAATCGTTTCAATAGAAACTAAGACTCACAACTCACATTTGCGGTAGGTTCAAACTTTCAAATGTTATCTTATCGCTCACGATGATGACACTTTATATTAGAGATACCTTTCCAACGTGTCTCTGACTGGACCTACATTAGATTGGTATAGTGGGTTACCTAGACACTCTATATTATCATTAATTAGGTAGCCCAAGCATTCTTAGATCATTTCTCTATCAATATCATGTCAAGAAGGTTATCATGACCAACCTATACTCCACGTGTCATATATGAGGATGAATCTATTACATAGATTTTTCACTCACTGGCGTAGCTTGATCAATCAACTCACCTTCCAACTGCCACAAATAGAACTCATTGAGATCTTCACATGAGGGCTTATGCTAGACATATCTCACTGACCTTGTAGGTCCAAACCTTCTGAACATTCAATGAAGCATTCACTATGCGCATGAAAGTTAGAGATTTGGGCCATCGAAGAGAAGAAAATCTAATTATGCAATAAGAAATCAACATTTAA
Source organism: Taxus chinensis (assembly GCA_019776745.2). NCBI lineage: Eukaryota > Viridiplantae > Streptophyta > Pinopsida > Cupressales > Taxaceae > Taxus > Taxus chinensis. Next base: position 197,162,686 of record CM034153.1, read on the forward strand.
GTCGAATGATGCCTCTTCTTCTTCCAAACCACAAAATAATTATTCTAAACTAAGGGCACCACTAATGCAGTGGTACTCAAGGCTAGCCCAGCTCATCCATCAAATCAGGCTACCCCCTCATCTAATCTTTCACCCGTCCAAACTTTTCAAAGGGCTTAGACGAGAAGCAACGGGAAATACACCCCAATCGGGGAACCTTACTCTTCTATCTTAGAAAATCTTATCAAATCTGGAGCCATCACCCTTCCACCTATATAAACCACACACTAGTTTTAACCTTGCTCAGAACCCCATGCCTACATGGTATAAAGAACATGACTTTCTGTAACTATCATCGACTAAAGGGTCATAGTGATGGCAATTGCATCACTTTCAAAAATATTGTCCAAGAAATGCTCAAGAAAGGTGAGTTAACCATGGATAATCCTAAAGCACCTACCAACCAAAACCTACACATCTTCAAGAAACCATTTCCCAACCATGCCCCTTCGTCTGATCAAACTGGTGAGACCTCAACTCATCATACTCATACCCGCGAGGTTCCACGCTATTTTTACTGATGTATCCTAATTGCCTCCCAGTAGCTACAAAGCCATATTCCTTCCATAGAAGGAAATCCTAGCCATAAAATCCTCCTTCTACGTTGGAATCCACCACACCTACTCCTCTACCCGCAGAGGAACACCTTTCATCTCCTTCATCACCTACGGAGGAGTCCCCCGCTAACATCGAGACCATTTCACCTTTGGCTTCTCCACTTAGAGAACCGGTACCCACAGTACCTCCTCCACTCACAAAGGAGCACCCATTACCTCCTCCACCCACAGAGGAGCACCCATCCATTCCTCCACCTATAGAGGAGCATCCATCACCTTCTCTGGCTATCATAGACCCAGTTGATATACCTTTAAATCTTGGTGAGAATTCTCCATCAGCTACCCAAAATCCTGCATACCTACTTTCTGCTCTCCTACCCACGGAAGCTGAAGCTAGCCAATTTCCTGTCTCTAAGACATGTTTTACACCAACAGATGTGTCATTCTCACGTTTGGCTGATCACTTAGATTATGTGGATAGAGCCTTATTATGGGGGCGCCTTCTTCTTCCGGTCTCAACACAGATACAGATGTCACTTACTGATACTTCCACTATCTACCCAAAAGTATTCTGACCAATCGAACCAAACACAACCACCTCTATCACAATTCCTTCCATGACACCCATCATAACTCAACATACACCCTTACCCATAACCCAAACTACATCTAAACCCAAACCCACACCTACATCATTTTCCTCAACTAAACCTATTACCACCTTAGGGGTCACCCCAACCACTAGCCTTACTCATCCACCTATCAAACTGGATTTAGCTACATCCTCCAAAGTCAACACCACACCTACTCTGACACCCAAAAAGAAGCACCAAACCCATAGAACCCATACCCCAACTGTGCCAATCACACCTTCACCTGTCCCATCTATCTTAGGACCTCAGCTTCCCAACATGGTCAAGCAACCTCCACCCATCAATAAACTAAAAACACAACAACCCATTCCTTCCTCACAAACCTCTAACCTACCTAGATGCCCAACATGACTTACACCCACACCCACAACATCTTTACCACCCATACCTCCAATACCTTCAGCTATTACTTCACTACCCACTACATTTCAATCTATGTCCCTTACACCTCCTACACAACCTGCATCCTCTACCTTCACAGCACCCCCGTTATCCCCATGGGTAACTCATCCTCTTCCCCCATCTGCCTTTCCTTCTAGACCTCATACACCCACATCACCTTTACCCAAGAGGGTGCAACCCAAAAACAAAACTCCACTACCCCACAATAAGGTAGTCAAAACAACCACACATCCTCCTACCCGTTCATCTACTATACCCCTACCTAAACAAACATGACCGACATCCAAAACCACACTGATTCCCAAAACCATAGCTCAAATTTTCTCCTCCTCTTCTAAAGTCCATTCCTCAACAATCAACCACACCTACACCCAAACCCACATTCACTTCCCATTGTGATCCACTAGCAGGGTCCTATGCCAAAATTTTAACCAACCTCCTTGAGACTTTTTTCATCACATTACCACCACTTAGACCTTATGACCCCCTCAAACCCAAGCCAAAAGGGTTTGACGATACTAAAATTTGTGCATACCATCATGTGTCAGGGCACGATGTGGAGAACTGCAAGGCCTTGAAAACCATCCTTATCCAGTTGTGTCCTCTAGAAGCCAACTTTGATGATGATGACCTTCTTGATGAGGACCCTGCTTCACCGACACCCATTCCCACACTGCCCACTCAACAACCATAATCTCCACCCTCACAGCTCCTAGAGCCACCCCCAAGATTTGAAATTAACATGGTTCACATCAGAAAACTTACCACACCACCACCCAAATGTCGTTATGCCCATCTCACCTCACAAGGTTTTTCTCCTCTAGTAGGTTTTTTCCCGTCATGTCATTATACCACTCACCCTACACCTTCTCCATTTAATCCAACTCCCCTCAGATCGACATGATACACGTCACTACACATGCTCATAAGGACAAGGGGAAATAAAAGGCAACTGACCCACCAACTAATCCTATACCCAACATACCATTTACACCCATACCTAAAATCACTATCCGCAACCCCACGTACCCCATTTCTAATGGCATCACACATCGCACCATGCTCAAAAAATTACACCAATCTCCCCTCAAAATGTCCTTATACGACCTCATCCAAACCTCAGAATCCCATCGTCAAGCTCTCATGGAGGTTCTTCAATCTATTGAGGTTTTACCCAATGACCCTACACCCGTAGCCTCCATTATCACACCCCATCATGTAGCCTCTCTCACCAAATTACCACCTTCATCTTCACCCCCACCCTATTCACCAAGTATCCTCCCTTAGCTTCTCAGAAGGAAGAGATCGCGCCACACCAAAATGATGACCCAGACCTAGCCCTCTTCATCTCTATCCACATAGATGACATACGGGTATGCCGTGTGATGATTGATGGGGGCACTAGCATTAACATCATTTCATCCCATGCATTCGCTCAAATGCGCATACCTGACAATTGCATGCATAAACATCCTGTCATGTTGCATTCATTCAATGATGCTATCACCTCTACACTAGGCACCGTCATCCTCCACATTCTCATGGGCCCCCGCACTGTTCCAGAATTATTCTACGTCTTGGAGGGGGAATTTCAATATAACCTGTTGCTTGGCAAACCCTGGATTCATGTCATGGGTTGCATTCCTTCCACTTTACATCATTGTGTAAAGTTTGAACATGAAGGACACACCTATACCATTCCAGCTGATCCATCACCTTTCAAAACATGTAACATGCTTTACCGACCCAATGATGTGCTCATACCTATTAAACCATTTACCTCCGCAACCGTTACTTCTTCACCTACACCTCCACTTACCAGTACAGTTGTTGCTTCAACCACACATACCTCCTCCATTCCTACCTACTGCCCCAACCTCCATGACTGACCCATCAACTTCCCAATCCGTTAACTCCACCTCCGCATCGACCTTCTGACACATCATCCATTCTAGCTACCTACATACTAACCACTGATCCCTTGGAAGGTGTTTTTCAATGCCTCACTCTGGGGGAGTACCGCCTATATAGTGTCAACACATTCCTTACTCCACAAGAGTACGAAAGTCTTCACCAACACCCTCGTTATGATCACCGTATATGAGAACATCTCTTGTATGGTCCTCCTCACCTTCGTACTAGTCTCACCTATGGGGGACTTGATACTACCACTTACACACCCGAACCACCATCACAAACTCACCCATTTTCCACTAACTTCCAATCACTTACCAATCACTATTTCACCCACACCTTCCTACACCGATGTGCATGGAAGGGTTTTGGTTTTGGCTTTTATGAGCAAGGCCGCCATATCGTTATTCCATGTACCACCTGCAAACATAATGACTGTAGTGGTATCAGATTTCCTGAACCACCTACCAAACAGGCCCACATTGAACTCATCAAGGACACTAACCCTTCTCCACCTTCTTCACCCACTCCACCTTCATCACCACCCTCACCGATGGAGTCGATGGATCCTAAATCTATCCCTCCTAAAAAAAAATTCATAAACACCATTTCCTTGGGGCCTTTGACTTATCAACGTGAGGGTGAGGCCCCTTCCACTCTTCCCTTCCTGTATCCTGAAATGATCGATGACGATACACCTTCAATTAATGTCGTTCAATGTTAGGATGATGAATCTATACTCACCTACCTTGGTGCAGAAGACTCATATATTCATCGGTCATTACCTTCTGAGATGCAAACCATGTTGAATGAATCGACTATCGAGATCAACATTCATACTCAGGATGACCCACACATCCTAAAGATCAGACAATCTTTAGATGCTGCTGAACAGGAAGCCATCACTTCTTTTCTCAAGAGATCATAACCACGCTTTCACTTGGTCTTATGTAGACATGCCCGGTATTGACCCCACCATAGTGGTCCACAATATCGTAACCATTCCCGATGCCAAACCCATCAAACAAAAGCTGAGGAAAATGCACCCTCGCATTGCCCTTCTCATCAAAGAGGAACTTCAGCACCTTCTTTCTGTTTCCTTCATCTTACCCATTGATTATCCTCATTGGATTTCTAACATTGTCCCTGTCACTAAAGCAACAGGGGGACTCTGTATTTGCACGGACTTCCGTGACCTCAACCTAGCATGTCCAAAAGATGACTTTCCCTTACCTGGTATTGACCAGCTGGTTGACCTTACCACTGGCCATGAGATGCTATCACTCATGGATGGCTTCTCGGGTTATAACCAAATCCTGCTTGCCCCAGAGGATCAACACAAAACCTCGTTCATCACCCCTTGGGGGACCTTTTACTATTGAGTCATGCCTTTTGGCCTTAAAAATGCTGGTGCCACATATCAGCGGGCTATGACTTACATCTTCCATGACATCATGCATCACATATTGGAAGATTATGTGGATGATCTCTTGGCCAAATCTAAATGCCGCTCCGAGCACCTTGCCATCCTTAAAACCATTTTTGACTGCCTCATTAAATATTACATTCACCTTCAGCCTAAGAAGTGTGTCTTCACGGTTCTCTTAGGAAAGCTCCTAGGATTTATTGTTTCCCTATGTGGTATAGAAGTTGACCCTACTAAAGTCAAGGCCATTCTGGAAATGCCTCCACCCACTAACCTTAGACAACTCCGTAGCCTGTAAGGTAAGTTGCAGTCTATTCACCATTTCATTTCACAATTGTCTGATCAGTGTCAACCATTTCATCATCTTCTCAAGAAGGATGTCTCCTTTAAATGGGATGATGATTGTCACAAAGCTTTTGAGGCCCTAAAACAATACCTTCTCTAACCACATGTACTCATTCCACCTAAATATGATCAACATTTTTACCTATACATATCTGCTACAGATCACTCCTTGGGAGCCATGCTCGCTCATCGCAATGAACAACATTGAGAGCAGGCAGTTTAATACATAAGCTATACTCTTTTGGACTATGAAACCCGATACACCCATCCTGAAAAACTTTTCTTAGCCTTAGTTTTCATTGCCACCAAACTCCGTGCCATTACCTACTCAACCACAAAACCTATGTTGTGACCAACACCGACCCCTTACACTTCATGTATGCCAAACCTTATCAAAATCAGTGTGCCACACAATGGCTTATGCTTTTAGCTGATCTTGACCTTGAATTCATTCATCAAAAGTCCATCAAGGGCCAAGCTATCACCGACCAATTGGCTGACACACCTATTTCTAGGGATTAACCCTCTAATTTTGACTTTCCAGATGAGTCGATTGCTACCCTTTCCCTGGACGAACCCCCTTACCAAATGACACTCTTCTTCGATGGTTCAAAGTGTCAGCGTGGGGGTGGGGCTGGTATTATCCTCATTCCTCTTGATGGTGAACCCATGCCTTTGTCTTTCAAACTAGATTTTGAATGCACCAACAATATTGCCGAATACGAAGTGCTTGTACTAGGTCTCCAAGCCACCTACACCCTAGATGTCAAATCCATCAACATCTTTGATGATTCTCAATTGGTCATAAACCAAGTCACTGGTATATACCAATGTCGTAATGAGATACTTCAAAAGTATAAAAATCATGTAGATATACTTTTGACCACCTTTGACCGTTACACCCTTCAAACCATCCCACGTTCAACCAACAAATTTACAGATACCATGGCCTGCTTAGCTTCCCAAATACCCACTTCACCCGCTGATTCTCAAATCTTTACCACCGTATAATGAATCCAATCACCTTCTTATTTACCTCATGATGTTTACTTGATTGGAACTGCCACCCCTAACCCGAGTGACCTTTGGTATAAACAATACTCTGACTACCTTTCTTTCTCCATCTTACCTCTTAATCTCACCTGTAATGGACAATGCGCCTTCCTTAAAAAGGTCTCGCGTTACGTCATCATGGGGGGCCTCCCCTATAAGTGCAACTTTGATGGTATTCTCTTATGATGCCTCACGAGTTCTGAAATTCCTTATACCATTAAGGAAGTTCATGATGGCATATGTGGAGGTCACTTCAGTGGCCTTGCTGTTGCTAAGCATATTCTTTGCTTGGGCTATTACTGGCCAACCCTTAACTATGATTATTGCGATTACGTCAAACATTTTGTAAAATGTAAACAACATTCCAATCTTCATCATACACCCAGTCATGCCTTACAAGTTGCCTATGACCTTTGGCCCTTCTCTCAATGGGGTTTGGATCTTGTCGAAGAAATCAATCCCCATTCTTCCCAATGCCATCAATGGATCATCACTACTACCAAATACTATACAAAATGGGTGGAAGCCATACCACTCATTTCCATGAAAGATGAGAAAATATATGAGTTTATTAACCACCACATCATTTATCAATTTGGTGTTCCTCATCACCTCATCACTGATAATGGAAAACAATTCAAAAACAAAACATTGCAAAAACTTTGCGACACCTTTGGCATTCAGCTTAGTTTCTCATCACCTTATTACCCACAAACCAATGGCCAAGCCAAATCCACTAACAAAACCTTAAAAAAACTTCTTATGAAAGTGGTTGACGATACTGGGAAGGATTGGCATATGCACGTTCCTTTTGCCCTATGGGCATAATGCACTAGTATTTGCACTTCCACTACTGCCACACCGTTTTCTCTGGTCTACGGTATAGAGGTAGTTCTACCTCTCAAAGTCCAGATTCCCTCACTTCACATTTCTCTCCATGACATGCTCAATGATGGTGACTTTCGTCAGGACCGTTTAGCACAGCTAGAGTTATTAGATGAACATCATCTTAACGCTCTGGATCACCTTCAAGTTTACCAAAAACGTAACAAATGTGCCTATCAAAAACGTGTCCATGCACAGATCTTCCAAGTCAGTGACCTTTTCCTGAAAGAAAATCAACATGTAAGTAAAGTAGAAAAAAGTAAATAGGGAAAATTTACTCCTAATTGGCTTGGACCATACATCGTAACTCATACCTATGAATCAGGTGCTTATCATTTATCTTCACTCGATGGTAAACCCAAACCTGAGCTCCTTAACCTCTTGCATCTTTGACCATTATATTGTTGACTTGTAGTCCTACCTCACCTTTTGTCTCTTTCCATGCTCATCCCTTGAGCGCTATTCACTTCATACACCTCACTATCAATTAAACAAGAATCATGTGAGTACCCGTCACTTGTTATCTTCTCTTGAATATGTGCACCACAGTGCTGCACATAACATGATTCTCATAGATACTTTTTGTCTACCTTTAGATGAGATCCCATGGTCATTTCATCTTTCCTTTTACACAATAGTCCTAGCCTCCACCTTGGTCTTGTCCATGACTTCAAATCCCTCACATGGGATATAACTCCTTGAGTCAAACTTCCACTCAAAAGATGACTCCCTCAAAAGGACATCTTCCTCTCGACAACTGCTGCTATAAATAGACTGCTCCCTCGAAGGACAACTATGTAAAGCTCTTTAAAAAAAAAGAGAGCAACCGAAGCTTCCCACATCAATCAACTTCACGAAGACCTCAAGGAGTTAAAATTTTCTTCATCCCATATAGACTTCCCACATCAATCAGTCTATTTCAACTACAAGTCAAAACAACAAACCTTTTGTCATGGACTTGCCCATTGTGACCTCGGATCTCTTGTCAAAAGATCATGCTACCTTTCACCCTTCTTACCATTCCCACTCCCATTTCCTACTTCCTCAAGGGAATTCTTGGAACTTAGACATTTGGTGATCATGTGACTACTTTTCATCATCAAACATTCAATCATGTAATGTCTTTAGGGTCTCACATTCAAAACCTCCTCTAAGGCATGATTTACTTGGTATGATCCTACCCAATCAGGTGGCTTTACTACTCCCTCTTGTACCTTAACTGTCTTTGCTTACGTATTGATTACCTTATACAGGACTTGGTCCTTGACGCTTACCTTTGAGGTAATCTTCTTCTTCTGCCACAATCGACCCCACCTATATCATTTTACCTCTAATCCACCCACACCTAACAAACCTAAACCCACACCATGCCTAAAACCTACTAACTCATTTTCATACCTCCTCATATTCTTCCCTAGCTCATGGGAGAACTACATTGGCCTGAGGTCCCTTTTCACTGGGACTATGTAGGCAACACTCCAAGGGCATGGGGCCCTTGGAGGTTAGCTTGGCCACTCTATACCTTAAATAATTCATCGTTTATCTTCTTAACATTACATCACACCTCACTTAGTTTCCTTTTTATGTCCCAAATTGGAAATTAAACCAAACACACAACAAGTTGTTTCATATTTTAATCATATCACAACATACATTTATTACGCCTACCATTTCTCTATCATCACTATGCATAGATTATACCACATCTCACATATGACCCATATTATCATTCCTTGCATAAAATAATGAATCACAACTTCACCTACTTTCTAACTTAACCATGCCTATAACCTGACTCAATCTATGCCTACTTTCTAACTCAACCATGCCTATGACCTGACTCAATCCATGCCTAACAGACCTGACTCGATCCATGCCTAAACCAACCTGACTCCATCATGCCTAACTCACCTAATTTCCCTCCATATCAAAATAATAAATCAACAAATCAAATAATACCATGTATCTCACCAACACATCAACAAATCAAATAATACCATGTATCTCATCAACACATAAACATACCAAATAATACCATGTATCTCATCAACACATCAACATATCAAATAATACCATGTATCTCATCAACACATCAAAAAATAACAAAAGACCATGTATCTCATCATATAAATAAATCAATGTGTATCTCAAAAATACATGGCTATCTCATCGTGTTCATCATCTCAAAATCGTCAACATGTAGGCCGATACACAAAATACAAAATGTCATCGGCACGTAGGCCGGTCTCACATATACAACAAAATAATGAAATAATACAAAATCTCTTTGGCGCACAAGCCGGTATATGCTCGAAATATACAAAACTCTCTCATACATCCTCACTGTCATCGGTATGTAGGCCAGTATGTGATCAAAACTATAAACATGTCTTGGCACGCAGGTCGATATATATCACACAAAAACTATCATACATCAAAAATTAGGTGCCATTGCAAGCATCTCGACAGATGTCCTACATCTTGGTATCACCTGTACCCTCAACATCCTGTGTCCATGCTAGCACCTCAACTAGAGATGGCCTCCATGCACTGGTAACCTCTACCTGATCAGTCCTCGGAGCTCGCTGACCCCCTGTGCTCTGCACATTGTGAGTGTGAGATATCATCCTCTCACTGGATGCTTGCTATGCCCTGTACTCGGCTAGGATATGAAGTCTATCCTGACCTCCATCAGCTAGTCCTGATAGTATCTAGCCTCACCTAGGGCATCCCATAATCTGGATACAGGCATGGTATGTGGTGGTCCTATAGGTCTTGGCTTCTGTACTATCATCACCAATCCGACACTATGATAATTCTTCACCGGGAACTCCTCGTGCTATGATTATTTACTAATGAAAAACTTTTACTTTGGTGGATGCAATCTGGAAACACAACAACATACACAACACAAGAATACCATAGACTATGATATGAAGGAATGATGACAAATCTGAAATATAAGTGTAAATTATAATATCAACATGAAATTGTTACAATCTCACCCATGAGGTACTTCAAGTGTTACTAACTTCACTTGCCTTCCAACAATAACTATGGGAGAAACTTCACAATTACACCTCTTAATGGCTTCTTTAACACACCTTTTAAATGATGGCTTCCTTTACACACTTACTCATACAATATTTCTCACTACTTCCTTCTATGCTAAATGAGGGGGGTGGCCTCTCTATTTATAGAACTTCTAGGCTTATCCACCTTATCTCTAAGATAGGATAAGAAATCTACTCTGACGAATCATATTCCATACCTTAACTCTTATCTTTACATGTAAGCTTATCTTTTAAGATAGATAAACCTTATCGTTTCACATGGGTTCCACATTTTTAGACTTTTTACAAATAAAATACACAAAATATTTATGACCTCACTCCTTGTCCTTATTACCAATATAATATTTCTAATTCCTAATCATGTAGACCCTACTTCTCTACTTACCCTAACTTTGACATTTTAACATTACCAAACCACTTACGACAAATATTTACTTTTTACCACAACATTCCTATTGTACTTTGACTGTTACCATACTATACATTATTGGCGGCATCGTACTGACAACGCCGTTATCTTCTATCAGATGCTACTACTAATTATACTTAACAACATCCTATTCCTAATACATACATTAATGAAATAGAAATTATGGAGGAAAATTTTAGTGTCGACATCTTCCCCCTTCCTAGCTTCTACTCCGTCCTCAGAGTAGACTATTCTGGTGCTTGGAAAATCTTTAACTTGTCGTGGTTGACCCATTTCATAATGGGAGTGCCATCCAATTCCTCCAGTCGATATGTACCATTTTCATGCACAACTGCTATTTTGTAGGGCCCCATCCATTTTGGAAGAAATTTTCTCTATCTTCTTTTTTTGTATCTGGAATCATATACTAGAACCAAGTCATTCACATGAAATGGAGACCAACGGATCTTTTGATCAAAGTATTCCTTCTGCTTCATTTTCTTCTTATAGCTTGTATCCTTTGCTATTTCTCTCATTTCCTCTAGCAAATGAAGATGTACCAACCTTTCTTTTACTGAATCACTTTCATCCATCCTTTCATTTTTCATAACTCTCACAGTGGGAATATCAAACTCAATAGGAAGAACTGGATCAATGCCATAAGCCAACTGAAATGGGGAGTATCCTGTTGCTGACTTTGATGTTGCCCTATATGCCCACAATGCTGCATGAATCCTTTTATCCCACTTATGTACCTGCAAGGCTGCATCTTTTGCTAGAATTTGACACAACACAAAATTTGTTCATTCCACCTGTCCATTTGTGCTTGGCTTGTATGTTGTTTCCTTCCTGTGCTTAATAGAAAACTTATTGACTAGGGCTTCTACCACCTCATTAATGAAGTGGCTTCCTTGATCTGTTACAATTTCTAATGGACAACCAAATCTGGTGACAATGCGTTCATATATGAACCTTGCCACTTCATCCATGGAAGTTGTTTTCAATGGCCTAGCTTCAACCCACTTGGTTAAATAATCTGTGGCAACTACAATATACTTATTTTGGTGTGGGGTAGTTGGAAGTGGACCTACAATGTCTATTCCCCACTTTTCAAAGGGACCAAGTGGAAGAATAGGGCATAATGGAGCTGATGAAGTCTTACGGTTACCATGTGTTTGACAAATATCACATGTCTTACAATAATTATAACAATATCTAAAAAGAGTGGGCTAGTGATACCCTGCATCCAAGATTCCTCTTGCTGTAAGTTGTCTAGAGAAGTGTCCTCCACATGTACCATTGTGGAATTCTTCTACCAGCTCCTTCCCTTGATCACGTCCAACTGCCCTCTTGTACTGTCCATCAGGTCCTATTCGAAATAATACTCCATGCAGAATAGAATATGGACGACTGGCTTGAGTAATCTTTCTCTTAGTCTTTGCATTGGCACCATCAGGAAACTTGAATTCATTCAGATAATTCCAAATATCTATGTATTCACTAGGGATTGTGTCAAGGGATAACAATGTTGCATATGAGAAATCATCATCATCACAAGATGAACCTAAACCATCATAGGCTCGAGAGAGTGCATCTGCATTGACATGCTTCTTTCCTAGCCTATCTATAATATCAAATTCAAATTCTTGTAGCAAAATTATCCATCTTGCTATCCTCCCTGATGGGTTAGGCTTATTTACAATATATTTTAGAGCCTGATGATCTGTTACAACTATAAATTTCTGCCCTAGCAAGTAATTTCTAAACTTCTTTACAGCAAAAATGATAGCTAGAGCCTCTTTTTCAGTTACAGTATAATTTACCTCAGCACTGCTCATTTGTCTGCTCCTAAAGTAAACTAGATGATCATTCCCATTTTCATCCTTTTGGCTCAGAGTACTTCCTAGTGCTGCATCTGAGGCATCAGTATACACAATGAATGGCTTTCTCCAATCTGGATTCTTTAAAATAGGTGAAGACACCAGGGCTTCCTTCAGTTGTTCAAAAGCTTCATGCGCCTTATTTCCTGGTTCATAAGTAACATCCTTCTTCAAGAACTGGGTTAGTGGCTGTGCAATCTTTGAGAAATTCTTGATGAACCTTCTATAGTAACCCACATGGCCTAAAAATGATCTCAACTTACTTCTATTCATAGGAAATGGTAACTCTTTGATTTTTGAAACTTTATCAGGATCAGTACCAATACCATCTCTGGATACAACATGCCCTAATAAAACACTTTGTAGGGTTTAGTGAGGCTTGTGCTTCATCTAACCTTTGAAATACTGTCTCCATCTGGTGCAGGTGGTCCATCTTACTCCCATATATGTAAAAATCATCCAGAAATGCTCTGATGAAGTTTCCAATGTAGAGTTCAAACACCCTATTCATCAAACGCTGGAACGTTTCTGGAGCATTACACAACCCAAAAGGCATAACTCTATAAGCAAACGTTCCCCAAGGAGTGGTGAACGTGGTCTTCAGCTGATCTTTCTCCGCTATACGAACTTGGTTGTATCTGCTATATCCATCAGCAAAACTATAGCACTCCTGGCCAGCTACTTCGTCTAAGATCTGATCTGAAAATGGAAGAGGGTAATGATCCTTCTTTGTTGCCTTATTGAGCTTCCTATAATCAACACAAATGCGTAGCTTCCCATTCTTTTTTATTGAGATCACAATGGGAGAAACCCATTCTGAATTCTCCACAACAAATATGAATCCTGCATCAAGCAACTTATCTATTTCTTCTTTTACAGTCTTGGAAAAATTAGGATTCATTCTATATGGCATTTGCTTTATGGGCTTAGCACCATCTACCAGCTCAATAGAATGTTCTACCCAACTTACTTGACGGAGTTCCTTGTAATCAAAAGTGAATAGGTGTATGTACCTTTGAAAGAGCTGGAGGTAGGATTCCTTCTCACTCTCCATCACAGCATCACCAATCTTTATTTGTTGGAGACGATCATCAATTTCTTCTTCAGATAATTTTATGGGTTCATGAGTTCAGTGTGACTGGAAGGATATCCATGACCGAAACATCAACCTCACTTTCTTCATCTTCATGTGTCCACTTCACTGGTACTAGAGTAATCAGAGGATGTCCAATCATCAGTTTCATCACTTAAATCCACAGGTTCTACCTTATGATGCCGAGGGATCACGTTTATCTTCACCCTCTCTCTACCACGTCCAAGTGTCATGAAACCTTCATTCCAGTAGTTTCTTACATGAACTCTCCTTAGCCATGGCCTTCCCAACAACATTGGGTACACAACAGTACCATTTTTCATCACCTAAAAGTCTACCACACATACAACACCCATAACAGATATTGCCACATTTGAAACAACACCTTCTGGTTTAGTTTTTCCCTTATTTAATGACCTTAACATAAGTGTTGAGGGGCGATCAATTTTTAAACCCAACATATTCATTACAGACTCAGTCATTACATTAACTGCAGCACCTCCATCAACTAAGACATCATGAATTGAAATACCATTACATAATACCTCAGCTTGTGGAGCGTAGGGATCCACCTCTGCCTCCAAAACAGGGACCTCAACCTCCTTCCTTCGTCGAGCATTGAGTCCACTTCGCAGCTCCCGCCTCTTCTCAGAAGACATAGCCAAGAGTTGACCATATGTAATATTTGCAGGCCTTTTGGATAGATCTTCCAAGATGGAGTATGGTCCTTGCCCCTGTGAAATCAGAAAATCCTGCACACCCAACTTTCTTCTCCTATGTTTCTTACTAGTTTCTCCTTTCATCTTCTTAGGATCATTTCCATCTTGATTATCTTTTTCTTTCTTTCTTTTTGTTACAAACACATCTACTTCATTATTTATGCTCTTATCTACTACATCAAAAGAATTCACAGGTGCTTTTCCTTTATCATTATCTCTTGTACCAGATGTAGAAGCTCTATCTGGAACAATTATACTTATAATGACCCTTTTTATAACAACCATAACATACAACTTCAGAAATATTTCTTTTTGGACCTCTATCTCCTCCCTGAGAACTAAATTCTTTTCCTTGAAGAAGATTAATAGTTAACTGGCCCATCTTCTTGAGCAGATCTTCATACTCAGTAGATGTACTAGGAGAAATATTTGTGCTCACCGAGAGTGGTTGTGGATTCTGGACCAAAGGTGTTGGTGTAGGCTCTACCTTAGCAACAATTTCTTTGGGCTCCTCTTCCATGCTTTCTTCTTGCCTTCTTGCAATCTCCTTTGCTTGTTCGATGGTAGTTGGGTGGTCATACTTCACTCATTGTCTGATCTCTAGCTTCATCCCAAGAATGAAGTGCTTACAGAGGAGATTATCCATGCCATTCATCAACCCATCCGCTAATCCTTCCTTCCAGATCTGGGCATCGAGCTTCCTCCTTAGCTCTAGAACATGAGCATGATAATCCCTTATCTTCTCCTTCTCTCCTTGGGATAGCTTTGTGATATCGATCATGAGATCTGCATATTTCTGTTGTTCACCAAATTCTTCAAGAAAACTTTTAGTTAATAAATCCCATGAGTTTTTCACATTATCACCTAGTGTTTCAAACCACCTAAGGGTTGAACCATCCAAAAAGGTAGGAAAAAATTCAGTCCATTGTTCCCTTCTTATGAGGCCATTACAAATACAAGATCATTTAAACTCTTGAATGAAAGAGGAAGCATCTTCATTAGATTGGGCTGAAAAAATAGGAATCTTCCCCATTTTCAAAAGTAACCACAGTGAAATACCAACCCACAAGTACAATCAACAAGACTTATGTGCACAAATAATTGGAATCACTATAATAGAAAGTGACTTTACACCTTTCTACAGTAAAATAGGAATGACCATGGTAAACTATGGTAAAACTTGACTTACTGTGGTAAAAACTGACTTTACTATGGTAAACACTATTCACGGTAAAAAGTGAAGTTACTGTGGTAAATACTATTCACGGTAAAAAGTGACTTTACTGTGGTAAATACTATTCACAGCAAAAATGACTTTACCATGGTAACTACTATTCATGGTAAAAATGACTTTACCATGGTAACTACTATGCACAGTAAAAACAAGGTTACCCTCCAAATGATTTCTGACTAAGTGGGAATATCTCTCCAGAAAATCCACCAACGAGGAATGGTCCCGGCAACGGAACCAAAATGTCATCACCAATCCGGCACTATGATAATTCTTCACCGGGAACTCCTCGTGTTATGATTATTACTAATGCACAGCCTTTAGTTTGGTGGATGAAATCTGGAAACACAACAACAAACATAACACAAGAATACCATAGACTATGATAAGAAGGAATGATGACAAATCTGAAATATAAGTGTAAATTATAATATCAACATGAAATTGTTACAATCTCACCCATGAGGTACTTCAAGTGTTACTAACTTCACTTGCCTTCCAACAATAACTATGGGAGAAACTTCACAATTACACCTCTTAATGGCTTCTTTAACACACCTAAATGATGGCTTCCTTTACACACTTACTCATACAATATTTCTCACTACTTCCTTCTATGCTAAATGAGGGGGGTGGCCTCTCTATTTATAGAACTTCCAGGCTTATCCACCTTATCTCTAAGATAGGATAAGAAATCTACTCTGACGAATCATATTCCATACCTTAACTCTTATCTTTACATGTAAGCTTATCTTTTAAGATAAGATAAACCTTATCATTTCACATGGGTTCCACATTTTTAGACTTTTTACAAATAAAATACACAAAATATTTATGACCTCACTCCTTGTCCTTATTACCAATATAATATTTCTAATTCCTAATCATGTAGACTGTACTTCTCTACTTACCCTAACTTTGACATTTTAACATTACCGGACCACTTACGACAAATATTTACTTTTTACCACAACATTCCTATTGTACTTTGACTGTTACCGTACTATACATTATTGGTGGCATCGTACTGGCAGTGCCGTTATCTTCTATCAGATGCTACTACTAATTATACTTAACAACATCCTATTCCTAATACATACATTAATGAAATAGAAATTACGGAGGAAAATTTTAGTGTCGACAGTACCTAAGAAGCTTCAATCTACGGGACCCTACCCTGTGCCTTCCCTTGAACTGGGGCTTGCTCCTGGTGGCTGTGGTGGTGCCCCCTACCCCTGTGCCTATATCTGGGCTTGTAAGACCCCAATATGTGCTTGGGATGTGGCCAATTGGCCCTGTAAACCTACCACATGTGCTTGTAAGGATGCCACCTAACCACCCCACTCCGCTCCATCTCCATCTCCTCCACCAGCCATCTGAGCCTATAGACTAGCCACCTGTACCTATAGCTCTGCTACCTCTACCTTTGAGCCCTCCAGCTGTGTTTGTAGTATACCCAATTGGGTAATGAGAGTAGCCACTTGCCCCTGTAGGGCATCTCTTTACACTGTGATGGTGGCTAGATATGGCTACCTTGATCTGGGTGGTATGGCTTGTAAGTGAGCCACTCACCACTGTCTGTACACCCGACATCATCTATTCACCAGTCCATTAGCTGCTCTTACCCTGTGGGCATTGTAGGCTATGGTAGAGGTAAGGGCCTCTCCACGTCATCTCTCCAGTACTGTGGGAAGGGTGGAGGTATGTCCTGTACTAGCCCAAACTACCATCAAAATTTGTCTACCAGGATCATCTCGTCATCCCCGACATGAAGACCCTGTATCCACCTCTCTAGCTGGAGCTCAACTAGATGCTTATGTATATACCTATATGAGGGGAATCCCACATATGGCCTCTAGATAATGTCCACTCTGGAAAACCCCTCTAGTAACTACCAGAAATAGACCACATCATGTGTGGGCCTCTCAGATTGCCACTCTCCAATCTGGCACCCATCTCTTGTACCCCACCCACACAAATATTGTTAGGAATGCATCTACTTGGGGCATCCCTATAAGCCACACACAAACTATGTGCTCGTATGCCGAGCAGTGTAGTAAAAATGTACAATACAGGATAAACTTGCGCAACCGCCCATATGCTCACAACACCTTATATAGCTGCACCAAGAATGTTGGTGCCCAAACAAAGCAGGTCTCATCCACCATCATGTCATGGAGTACCACCATCAGTGAGCGGGGAAAAATTCCACCCTCTACATCTTGCAATGCATAGCAGCACACTGCCTCCATTAACAAAACCACTAGCCTTGTCTCCTCTGGACGGGCTAGGTACATCTCTCCATAGCTCAAGGTAGCGCTATGGAATCTCAGATCGGCCATTGCCTCTCCAAAAATAGACACAATCAACTCCTCTGAGGCCTCAGAGGAGATAGAATAAACCTATGCACCCTTGGATCTCCACCCAACCCCTATCCCATTTATTACCCTCCACATTCCTCTTTTTACCCGATATTCCCCCATGTTTCACCTTTTTCTTAGATTGTTTCTTTGAATCATTGATGAAACAAATAGGGTAATGGGTGTAGGAGGAATACCTATTCAAATGTCAGTTGATGGGTTGTTACACACGTATGACTTCTGAATCCATAGCTGACCATGAGAGATTCCTTTTGGCTAGGAGGAACTACTTAGATTTCGTTCCTAAAGGTCTGTGTGTGAAGGATGGAGGTGTTGATGATGGATTTGGAGGCTGCAAGTGATTACCAACTGAAGAAAAGATTCTGTATGGGCTGCATGCACACTCCTCTTTGCATGGATAAATCAGATCATGGCTGGGATGGTTGTGCAGGAGAAGATGCTCAATCTCCTTCCTTGGATGTGAGTTCTTACTAGAATTATATCTATGAAGATGCATTATCTTTTGAGATCTCGTTATTTCTCGTCAACCTTTCTCCCAATGTTTTCCAACTTCCTATTAGTGCAGAATCACAACACCCCTAGATGTTGATCAGATCTCTAGTTTGATCATACTAGCATCCAGTGTGATTGCACAACATGGAATCCTTTCTCCAAGTGTGGGACTTGCAAAAATGAGAAAGGAATCTCCAGAGAAGGCTGGTTCCTATTCCTAAACTACTTACCACAAGATATTCCAGTGCAGGCAAACTAATCTAATCCTAATCAAACCACCAAGGAGACAGGGAGAGAGAGAAAAGGGAAAAACAGAGCCTACACTAAAACGGTGATACACCAGGGAAGAAAAATGTTGAACATCTATCAAAACTGCCATGGAACAAGGAGAGGTGAGTGTTGATGCAAAATCACAGCACCCCTGGATGCAGATCAGGTTTCTAGGTTGATCACTTTGGCATCCAGTGTGATTGCATAACATTGAAACCTTTCTCCAAGTGTGGGACTTGAAAAATGAGAAAGGATTCTCCAGAGAAGGCTGGTTCCTATTCCTCTGTTCAGATGCACATGAAATATGCAGAGGGTTTTCTCAAAACCTAATCTAATCTACCAAGGAGACAAGGTAAGAAGATGCATAAAATAAATCTAAGCTAATAGAGGTGATGCACCGAGGAATGAAGAACACCTATTTTTCCAATAAACACAGACCATTCAAATGTGATATAAGATCATGCACAGATAACAAAACTTGCAGTGAAAGACCAGGAGGATGCAAAAAATGAACACAGAGAGGGTTGAGAATCATCCACAGACATGTATTACTTGCTCCAAAGATTGATACAATACACTGCAGAATGCCAAGAGGCAGAGTCGTATTACAGTTTCAAATGAGAGGTTTGAACTCCACAAATTCGCCTGATAGGAGAAGAAGGGAGGAGCCAAACAGAAAATGTTCGACCTTGAAAAGAAGCTCCTCTTTACAATATATAGAAAGAATGAGAGAGGAAAGAGAGAAGGGAAAACCAAATCTACCCCAACCACCTCTAGGTTGCATTCAATTCATCTCATCATGGAAGAAGCGGCGGATCCTGGCAAAACGGCGGGCTGCCTAACAGAAGCGGCAAACTGTCTGCTGCATTAAAGTTGGTTGTTGAAGCGTCACTCTCTTGTTATTTCATGCGTCAGAGGCCATTTCTCAATTTTCTCTCTCCAGACTACACCAAAATGCAAGATTGATCCCAGAATCATGTAGAGAATTTCAACAGCTTTCCGTTGATATAAGGAACGTGCAAATCCGAGCTTTGGATCAAAAGATATGACAATTTGAAGATTTACGGCACGGAACAAACCAAGACGGATTTTGAAATATTTTCCCACGCTTCGCCACCTGGACGACACGTGGCAGGCTCTGATTCGCTGAGCAACTCTCTCTCCTCCACCTCTTGGTGGGCTATCTTTTGAAATTTCCTTGTGGGCCCTAGCTGGGACACGTGGCACTATCCCATTGGTTCAGATCAGTGCTCGAAAACTCGCCCCTTTGACTTTTTGGACCTTTCTCTTGTGAGGACACGTGGCAGCTTCTCATTGGTTTTCGGCCCTGCCAGCTCTTTCGCGCCCTTCACGTTTTTATGTCCCGTTTGTTCCAAACCGTTTGGGACATAAACCTCCGATCCACCCGGAATGGGCTTCCTTGTCCCTCATTCGGCCGATGACACGTGGCGCTGCTTGATTGGCTTTCGGCTCCTTCGGCGATCCGCGTCCCACGCGTCCCTTTGTCCCGGATGTCCCAGTGCTCCTTGTGCTGATTTCGGCCGAACCGGCTGGTTCGCATACTCACGGCCCAAATGTCCCATTTGCTTACTGGGCTGTTTGTGCTTATTTCGGCCGATCCGGCCGGTTCGGGTCTATTTGTTCCAACTGTCCCAAAAACAGTTCGATTTTCCTTTCCTTCGGTCGAACTGCCTTTCCGCGTCCCACGCGTCCCGACGTCCCAACTGCTTTCAGACTGTCTAGAGGTTTTTCGGCCGATCCACGCCTTTCTGTCCCACACGTCCCTATTGCTTTCAAGGACTAGGACTTAGCCGATTTTCACAATTTTTTCTGGGTCAACCTACTTGCCTGGAACTGCAAAACTCTGATGCATGTTATCAAAATTTACCCTGGGGGGTGAAATTTTGACAACAGTTTTGACGACTCAGCGGGGTCACCTGCCTACTAGGTAGAAGATCAGTGGCCTTTTAGCGATCCATTGGGCATAGAGTCATAAGCAATGACCTGAAACGAGCCTGATACTGCAACTTCTTCTCCAGCAACACTCTGAACTGTAAAAAAAAACAACCTGAGAGCAGCAAAACCTGTGCCAAAGCACTTAGGGAAATAGAAACCTAACTACGACAGGACAATGTGCATACGCACTTAGAGGAATTAAGAAAAATCTAACCTAATATTTACAAGGGCAAACCCCTTCTTTTTAGTAGCAATGTTTAAGATAGATTCCGTTAACCGGAATCGGAAGTTCCTTTCCATCCAATGCAGACAATTAGAAGGCATTACTATTTTTGCATCTCGTGACCATGTAGGGACCACTCCAGATGGCATCAAACTTGGAATGCCTTCCTGGTTTTGCCCAATCTGCATCCCATTTCAGAACTAGGTCCCCTTCCTAGAAGGTCCTTGCTCTTGCTCTCTTATCAAACCATATTTTTACTAAGGTCTGATCCTTTTCAATCGTCTGAACTGCCTGTTCTCTGATTTCTTCTAATTCCATCAATTCTGCATACCTGACTTCCATTGGTTCGAACTCAGATAACTCAAACTGCTTCATGAGCTCCAAGGCTGGCAATTCTAATGATATAGGCAATACTGCCTCCTTCCCATAGACCAACTTGTAGGGAGAATTACCTGTAGACCTCTTTGGTGTTATCCTGTCAGCCCATAACGCTGATTTTAGCCTTGTATGCCATGTTCTTTGATTTTCATCTTGAGTCCTTCTGATGATTTTTAGCAAATTCTTTATTGTCGACTTTGCCTGTCCATTACCCTGCGGGTAATAATTTGAAGAGGTGCTCAAATAGATTCCATTCTTGACAGCCCATTATGTAATTTTTGAACCTATGAATGCTAATGCATTATCTGATATGATGGTGGCCGGCACATCGAACCTGGTTGCTATTTCTTCATAAAAGTCTAGTATGTTAGACTCACTTACCTCTTTGAGTGCTACTGCTTTGGTCCACTTGGTGAAATAGTCTGCCGCTGTAAGAATCCACTTATGGCCTTGACTCGAATTGGGATTGATGACTCCAATGAAGTCCAATCCCCTTTGCATGAATGGATGATCTACTGAAATTGGACGAAGGGGCAGTGCTGCTAACCTTCCTTTCCCTGTGAATAATGCACATTTCTCGCATTTCTTAACCCATGAGTAGTAATCATTGAATACAGTAGGCCAATAGTAACCAGCTTTCATGATTTTGAGAGCTGTTACTCGTGGGGTGAAATGGCCTCCTGCCTCCCCGTCATGGAACTCGTGCAAGATCCTTTCAACCTGACCTGTCCCAATGCATCTTAATAGAACACCGTTGATGTCTTTTTTAAACAAAATACCATCAACAAGCACATATGGAATTGCTTGTAATCTGAAGTACCTTCTTTTTGCTTTGCTCATTTCTGGAGGGCACATGCCCGTCTGTAGGAAATGTATCATATTCTGAGTCCAACAGGGAGTGGACACATCATCATTTTCCTGTTTTTGATCATCTTGTAATAGCAGGACAGCATCTTCTTCATCTTCTGGGTTGTCTGGTTGTTTGGAAGCGAGCTGCTCACACAAACCTTTGCCTCTTACCAGCTTGGTGATCTTGATCTCAATGTCATACTCCATGACATGGGTGATCCATCCTGCCCTTTTCTCATTCAAATCCTTGTTGAGGAGGAAGTCCTTAATCCCAGCATGTGAGACCAATAACTGGACCTTGTTGTTTGAGACTAAATGCTTGAATTTCTTCAAGCTTCTGATTACTACAAGCACATGCTTTTCTATAAAAGAGTACCTTACTTCGCAGTCATCAAGACTCTGGCTGAAGAAGGCAATCAACTGTTCATCATTATCTTTGTTCTGCTGTACCAGAATGGCAGAAATAGTGTCATCACCTCCAAATGCATAGAGGATGAAATCCTTGGAAAAGTCTGGGTTGATGAGAGTGGGTGCCTGGGAGATGGCTTCTTTGATTGCTTCAAAAATCTCCTTGCCTTCTGCCGTCCATTTGAAAGCCATGCTTTTCTTTAACATTTTGGTGATGGGCTTGACAAGGGCTGCAAAATCTGGGACAAACCTCCGAACAAAGTTTATCCTTCCCAGGAAACTCTGAAGGGCTTTCTTGTGGCTAGGCAATGGTAGAGCTCTTATGGCTTCAACCCTCTCTGGATCAATTGCTAATCCTTCCTTGGAGACAATATGGCCAAGGAGCTTCCCTTCATGTGCAAGAAAGATGCACTTCTTAGGATTTAAGGACACTCCGAACTTTCTACACCTCTGAAACACTTGCCTGAGGTGAAAGAGATGGTCTGCAGCATTCTTTGAGAAGACAGTGATATCATCTAGGTATACCAGCACTATCTTGTTGATCAAGCCTTTGAATGCCATATCCATAGCTCGCTGGAATGTTGCTCCGGCGTTTGACAGTCCAAATGGCATCTTCTTGTAAGCATATGTGCCCCATTTGGTTATGAAGGCTGTCTTGAACTGGTCTTCCTCCTTTACCATAATCTGATTGAAGCCTGAGTAACCATCAAGTAGTGAAAACCTTTCTGAACCAGCTACGACCTGCAATATTTACTCCATGGAAGGGAGTGGATAATGGTCCTTGAGAGAGGCTCTATTCAGATCTTTGAAGTCAACACATAGTCTGATCTCTCCACTCTTCTTTCTGACTGGAACTAGGTTGGCAACCCAACTAGAATGCTTGATTGGGAATATGATTCTTGACTCAATCAGCTTGTCCAATTCTTTTCTCATGAGAGGCTCCATGTGTGGATTGACTGGTCTCTGTTTCTGCCTGACAGGCTTAGTATTTGGATCCAATTCAATGGTATGCTGAGCTAAGTTGGAATTGAAACCTTTCAAGTCTTCATAGCTCCAAGCAAACACGTCAGGGAATTCTTGACATAGCTGTATGAACTCACACCTTTCTTGCTCAGTTGTCATCTTTCCAATTTGCAATGGCTTGTTCTCTTCTACCAAGATGGATACCGAATCTTCTCTCTTGACCTGAATGTTTGCTTTCTCCTTTCTAAACTGATCATTGGGGTTAAAAATGGACTCCAAAGTGATAAGTCCCTTGGGCAGCTTGTCAGTTCTCAGCTGTATCACCTGGTCACCATATTGCTGTTCCAACTTTTCTTGATTCTTAACTGAGAACTCAGCTTCTTCTTGCAAGAAGTGGATGATTTTCTGGTCATTCTCAAATACCTGCCAACTAACATTGTTATCCGGCACTGAAGGCCTCACAATCACATGGATGTTTGGCTGTACCTTGTCTTGTTGAATGTTTTCTACAATGTCAAAGGCTGCCCCTACTGCTGCAAGCTTGTCAGTAGCTTGATTCTCTTTCCTAGGGATGGATTTGATGCCAAAGCCCTCAAAATCTTCCATGAGGTCCCACACCCTGTTCTTGTAGCACCTGAGTAGATCATTTTTGGCAGCATGTTGTCCTTTGACCTGATTTACAATTAATTCACTGTCCCCAAAGACTTGCAAGTTCTTTATTTTTTTTTTGATTGCCCAATGCATCCCTTGCACCAAGGCTTCATATTCAGCAGTGTTATTGGAGCATGCAAATTGAAATCTGAAAGCTGAATAGTACCTTACTCCTTGAGGTGAAACAAGCATGGCTCCACCTCCTGCGCCTTGTCTACTCCTTGATCCATCAAAAAACAACTGCCACACCTCATTGTCATCCTTTTGGTTTGGCTTGGTGATGCTAGGAATAGGTTGACTTTCTTCGTGTATACAATAGACTCCTAGCTCAGACTCTTCTATTCCTTGATAAGGATCAAAAGCATGCAACTTGTTTGCCCATTCATCAAGAGTCAAATTTGGGATACTTCCAACCTTAGTGTCAGCTTCATCAGTGTTTGGGTGATCTTCTTGATCAAATGCTGAGCAATTGGTATTAATCTGATTTGGAGTATAGGGCTCAATGTGGAAGTTTACAATAGGTTCTGACCTAATTGTAGCCTTAGTTCCATACCTCGTTCTGAACAGCATGTGTGACCAATCAACAGACAAATATCCCCTAATTTTGGCAGTGAAGTCCCTTGATAAACATAGGGCAAAGAGTGGTGGAAGGTCTATGACTGATATATCTTGTAAGACAACAACATTTGGACATGCATGTAAGGTAAGACTCAAATTTCTAATCACTCCAACTGTTGCTATTGCTGTCCCATCCAGCTGCACTACTCCCTTAGATGTTATTTCATACTGGAGCCCTAATTGATCAGCTATCTGTTTAGGCATTACTAAGCTACTTGCCCCGGAATCTATCATGCAATTATGCACTAGCTGATTTCCAATGATTAATGAAACATAAAAAGGGGGAGGCTTCAGCATTCTACCTTGTTGTTCTCCATGATTTCCTTCAGGCTGGGCAGCATTTGTGAGTACCTTCTCTTGCATTTGGACCTGCTGATTCGAAGTTGGCCAATCCTTCATGGCAGTTTGCAGCAGATTTCTTTGGCCTGGGATGGATAGGGATTCCCACATAGATATATTGACGTTTGTCTTCTTCATCTGATCAATGATACTGAATGGTGATGAAGGATCTCTCTGTTGTCCTTTGGTTTGCACATTTATTCCTTGTATGTGGGCAGTAACAGCTGGCATTTGAGTTGGCCTAGGGGCTGTTCTATGCTACCCTTGTGCATTTGAAACTGGGTTTTGCTTGCCAATCATTTGTGGAGCTATGGAAGGTTGTGGATTGGCTGGGGCTAATGGCTGTTCTTCACCCAAATTTCTCCTTTTTGACCTTGTGTTGGCTGCAACACCTTGAGAAACTACCTGATTCATGCCACAGAAATCCTCTGCTTGCCAATTTACCAATGTGGTGTCATTTGGGGCTGATTGTTGTTGGAATGTTTCTTGTTGTTGGCTGTTTTCTTGACTGCTCTCACCCTCCACACCAGTAGTTGTTACCATTAAAGCTTGAGTCAAAGCACCATTGTAGCACATGGATTGATTATGAGGCTCATTACATGGAAAACACCAATCATACTCCTGGGCAATGTTGTTTTGTGCTGGTACTAATGCCTTAGAGGCAGATATGGCATTTGGATTATAGGGCTGGAATGGTCTATTGGTAGGAGGCCTTGCTTGATTCTAATTTGCAACTGGATTGGGTGGCCTTTGAGGCTGATATAGCTGCCTATTAGGTTGAGCTTGAGGCTGATACGAAGGTCTAAAACCTTGAGCTTGCTGTCTCTTGAGTGTGACCAACTCATTACCTAAATTTTGCAGTTGCTTCATGACTTCTTGAAGCTCATTTGGGGCACTTGGAGATGAAGTGGAAGCTTCATTTGAACTCTGATTTCTAGGAGTGGGAGAAGGAGCTAGGACAGGTGCTTGACTAGTACTTGGGCTCTCTAAACTTGGATATAATGGCATTGGAGGCCTAGGAGCTAGCTTGCCGGCTTGAATCAAATAATTTTCAGCTCTAATGGCAATACTATAAGCAGCAGGGATAGTTGTGCCTCCCATAGATTGAACCAACATAGAAATATCAGAATTTAAAGCTTTAAGGTAATATAGAAAAGCACCTTCTGCTGTTGGCCTAACTGCTACTAGAATTCTGTCCCAAGACCTTTGAAATCTGAAGTTGAAGTCAGTTAGCTGCTCATTGGAAGCTCTCTTGATGGTTGTCAGCTGCTCCAAAAGAGACAAATTGTCTCCCTTATCTCCAAATTGATTATGAAGTGCAATACACAGCTGATTCCAGTTTGTGATAGAGCCAGCTGTAAGGCTCCTAAACCATTGCAATGCTTTCCCCTTGAATGAAGACACCAGCAATTTGACAGCTACATCCATTTCATTTATCTCATGGATTACACAGACGTTAGCAATGTCCTTTACATGATCACCAGGAGTGGTATGATTTTCTCTAGTGAAAAATGGAATGTTCTTCAATGCTGCAATTGGAACTGGATTCTGTGCATTGAGGGCGAGTGGGATGCTGCCAGTGAAATTGACAAAGGGATTTAGTGGTTGCGCCATTCTGATTGGCCGAAGGACTCTTGAATACTGAATAAAAGGCCGAGCAGGTGGAGGAGTTGAGAGAGTTCTGTTTGGTGGAGATGGAGACCTTTAAATCCTTCTTCCTCTTTACCTTCGTCTTGGAGATAATTGCAGGTATTCAAACAACACTTCCTCTTCTCCAACTCTTAACCTTGTGATTCTTCTCATAAGCTTCCAGGCCTGCGCTACTGAAACCAGTTGATTTTCCTCTCGGAGTCGCCAGATATGCAAACAATAGCTCTTTTCAAGCAATAAAATTGCAGCAGATGCATATCAACTTTGCTGCAATAAAAATGAGACCTCTAGGTCCCACCAGGCGTGCCAATACTGTTGATGCAAAATCACAGCACCCCTGGATGCAGATCAAGTTTCTAGGTTGATCACTTTGGCATCCAGTGTGATTACATAACATTGAAACCTTTCTCCAAGTGTGGGACTTGAAAAATGAGAAAGGATTCTCTAGAGAAGGCTGGTTCCTATTCCTCTGTTCAGATGCACACAAAATATGCAGAGGGTTTTCTCAAAACCTAATCTAATTTGCCAAGGAGACAAGGTAAGAAGATGCATAAAATAAATCTAAGCTAATAGAGGTGATGCACCGAGGAATGAAGAACACCTATTTTGCTAGTGAACACAGACCATTCAAATGTGATATAAGATCATGCACAGATAACAAAACTTGTAGTGAAAGACCAGGAGGATGCAAGATGAACACAGAGAGGGTTGAGAATCATCCACAGACATGTATTACTTGCTCCAAAGATTGATACAATACACTGCAGAATGCCAAGAGGAAGAGTTGTATTACAGTTTCAAATGAGAGGTTCGAACTCCACAAATTCGCCTGATAGGAGAAGAAGGGAGGAGCAAAACAGAAAATGTTCGACCTTGAAAAGAAGCTCCTCTTTTCAATATATAGAAAGAATGAGAGAGGAAAGAGAGAAGGGAAAACCAAATCTACCCCAACCACCTCCATGTTGCATTCAATTCATCTCATCATGGTAGAAGCGGCGGATCCTAGCAAAACGACGGGCTACCTAACAGAAGCGGCGAACTGTCTGCTGCATTAAAGTTGGTTGTTGAAGCGTCACTTCTGGCATTACCATGCATCAGAGCCATTTCTTAACTTTCTCTCTCCAGACTACACCAAAATGGAAGATTGATCCTAGAATCATGTAGAGAATTTCAACAGCTTTCCGTTGATATAAGGAACTTGCAAATCTGAGCTCTGGATCAAAATATATGACGATCTGAAGATTTAGGGCACGGAACAGACCAAGACGGATTTTGAAATATTTTCCCGCGCTTCGCCACCTAGATGACACGTGGCAGGCTCTGATTCGCTGAGCAACTCTCTCTCCTCCACCTCTTGGCGGGATATCTTTTGAAATTTCCTTGTGGGCCCTAGCTGGGACATGTGGTACTATCCCATTGGTTCAGATCAGTGCTCGAAAACTCACCCCTTTGACTTTTTGGACCTTTCTCTTATGAGGACACGTGGCAGCTTCTCATTGGTTTTCGGCCCTGCCAGCTCTTTCGTGCCCTTCACGTTTTTATGTCCCAGATGTTCCAAACCGTTTGGGACATAAACCTCCGATCCACCCGGAATGGGCTTCCTTGTCCCTCATTCGGCCGATGACATGTGGCGCTGCTTGATTGGCTTTCGGCTCCTTCGGCAATCCGCGTCCCGCGCGTCCCTTTGTCCCGGATGTCCCAGTGCTCCTTGTGCTGATTTCGGCTGAACCAGCCAGTTCACATACTCGCGGCCCAAATGTCCCATTTGCTTAGTGGGCTGTTTGTGCTTATTTCGGCCGATCCAGCCGGTTTGGGTCTATTTGTTCCAACTGTCCCAAAAACAGTTCGATTTTCCTTTCCTTCGGCCGAACTGCCTTTCCGCGTCCCACACGTCCTGACGTCCCAACTGCTTTCGGACTGTCTAGAGGTTTTTCAGCCGATCCGCGCCTTTCTATCCCACATGTCCCTATTGCTTTCAAGGACTAGGACTTAGCCAATTTTCATAATTTTTCTGGGTCAACCTACTTGCCTAGAATTGCAAAACTCTGATGCATGTTATCGAAATTTACCCTGGGGGGGTGAAATTTTGACAACAGTGAGAAATGAGAAGGATGAACAGATTCATCATGAACCCAAGGATAAATTTCACACAGAACATGTCCCAAAACTCCATGAACACAGCTCCAGACCTGTAATGAACATTAGAACATGCACAAATACCTGCAATGAAGAGAGGCAAGAAGAGAACAAGTAAAAGAACGAGCAGGGATGGACAGATGCATCACAAAACACATTTTTAGTTACTCTAGCAGTTTACACAAAACATCATTTCAATACTAAAAGGCAAAAATGCCATTACAGAGTAGGGGAGGAGGTTCAAACTCCATTTTCAACCCTGGAGAAGAAAAGAAGGGAGGGCAGAGCTGAAAAGATGAACAACCCCTTAGAAAGAAGCCCCTCCTTACAATTTATAGGAAGAATGAGAGAGGGAAGAGAGAGGAAATCTAAATCTACCCCAACCACCTCTAGGTTGCCTTTAATTTATCTCATTATGGTGGTGGGTGAGAACCCTGGCAAAAGCGGTGAACTGTATTTTGCATTAAAGCTGGTTGTTGAAACGTCAGTTCTGGCCATTACCACGTGCCAGAGATGTTCCTTGATTTTCTCTCTCCAAACTGAACCAAAATGAAAAATTGACCCTAGAATCGTGTAGAGAATTTCACCAACTTTCCATTGATATAAAGAACATGAAAATCTGAGCTCTGGATCGAAAGTTATGGCGATCTGAAGATTTAGGGCAAAAAACAGGCCAAAACAGATCGGCGGGAAAATATTTGAATTTTTCCCGTGCTCTGCCACTTGGATGACACGTGTTAGGCTCGGATTCATTCACAGGTTCATTCTCTGAAAATTCCTTTCGGGCCCTTCCTTAATTTCTTGCCACTTGGACACGTGGCACTATTTTATTGGCTCGGGCCTGAGGGGCGCACTTTGTCTTTCGAAAATTTGATATTTTTCACTTTGGGAAAATTTTCTCATTTCTTCCCCGTGCTCCACCACTCAAGTGCCACATGGCACGATTTCATTGGAAGCAGACCCTTCCTGAACATTTCCCTTTTGTTTTTTTCCTTTGGAAAAATTTTCAAAATTTTCCCGCCGGGCCAATGAGGTGAAGACACATGGCGAGATTTGATTCGTTGGCGGCTCTTTCAGCTTTTCGCATCCCACGCGTCCCTCACATACTTTTGGCCTGGTAGTCCCAAATGAAAATCTCCTGTTTCAGCTGAACCGGGCTTCATTTTCCCTCTTTGCGGTGAAGACACGTGGTAAGATTCCATTCGCTGGCGGCTCTTTCAGCTTTTTGCGTCCTCCGTGTACTTTTGTCCCAACTGTCCCGGATTGCCTGGAACAAGACTTAGGAAAATTTTCCCTCTTTCGGCCAATTCACCTTTTCACGTCCCGACGTCCCAAGTGCTCCAAGTGCTGCGCAGACCACCTGGTGGCTTTTCGGCTGATTCGCGCCCCGACGTCCCAACTATCCCATAGACCGCCTGAGAGAGTTAGAAGGAAGCCGAGGGGGCCCCAAAAACATGATTTAGGGCCTTAAATCAATCTACTTGCTCGGGACTGAATAATCTGATGCATGTTATCAAAATTTACCATGAGGGGTGAATTTTGGATAACAATTTTGGTGACTCAGCGGGGTCATCTGCCTGCTAGATGAATGATCAGTAGCCTGAAGCAATCCATTGGGCATGGAGTCATGAGTAGTAGCCTGAAAACTGATCTGAACTTTGAAAACTTCCCTCTGAACTCGTTGGGTTTTCTTCTTGGATGGGAGAGTTAGAAGGAAGCCGAGGGGGCCCCAAAAACATGATTTAGGGCCTTAAATCAATCTACTTGCTCGGGACTGAATAATCTGATGCATGTTATCAAAATTTACCATGAGGGGTGAATTTTGGATAACAATTTTGGCGACTCAACGGGGTCATCTACCTGCTAGATTAATGATCAGTAGCCTGAAGCAATCCATTGGGTATGGAGTCATGAGTAGTAGCCTGAAAACTGATCTGAACTTTGAAAACTTCCTCTGAACCAATTGAATCCCGCTGGACATGGAGTTGTTCTCACCATAATGCCACCAAAACAAACTGTGCAAGAGCGAAACCAGCAGCACCAAAAACTATGTACAAACTGAAAATCATACATGCTCCAAATGGAACATGCAAAGTGTGCACAAGCACTTCTTCTGCTAAAAGAAAACCTACCTACTCTACTCTAACTGGAAGCAAAAGCAAGCTAAACAAACCCTGCAACTGGTTGTGCAAAATAACTTCCTTTCTTCAAAATTGGCAACCATGCAATTGATTTGGCATTGAACATGGCTGATTGGATGAATGGAAAATCAACAAGAAGCTGGTCTTCCACCCAAATCATCAAGGTATCAGCTGAAGGAAAATTCAATACCTCTTTTAATTGCTCTACATTTGGATTGAAGAGGTATGACAGCTGATCCTTGGTACTTTGTAGCTCACCCTCACGCTTAGAAGCAAGCATGACTGGTTGTGACTTCTCCTTTGGCTCCAATAAATCCAAATACCTGATTGGGTAAGGTATGGTCCGTT
The DNA here is from genome assembly GCA_019776745.2 of Taxus chinensis. Lineage (NCBI taxonomy): Eukaryota > Viridiplantae > Streptophyta > Pinopsida > Cupressales > Taxaceae > Taxus > Taxus chinensis. The sequence continues at coordinate 197,194,169 of CM034153.1, forward strand.
TGATATGCCCATAGCTCTGATTTTCAACTCCAAAAATGGAGTCTTCTTGTAGACCTTCTTGAATGGATGGTGTGGAAGCAATGGTAGAATCTTTGTGCCCTTTCTCTTCCTCCAATGAAAGACATGAAAGATTAACATCTTCCAATCTTGGTTCCAAAGAGCTGAAATAAGATGCAGGTTGCTGCAAATGAATGTTCTCCTTCATGACAGCAGACTCAAGTGTTTGGAATGTGGATGATGAAAGAGAGAATGGTGGAAACTCAACCGGATCTTCTCCATCAAAACAGTCCTCCAAATCTGACAGATAAACTGCCTCATGGCTATCCTGCTGCAAATGCTCCACTTCCTCCATGGTGTCTTCTTGATCTGTAACTTGACCACCATGGTTTCTTTCACCCTCCAACATTGAGTTTGAGAGATCAAACTCCTCTTCAGTACTAGAACTTGAGAGAGGTGAAGTAGAAAGAAGAACTGAAGGTTCTCCTGTAGCCTGCTTTATGCTCAAAGCCCTTGGATCTGTAATTTTCTCCTCCACAACTAGAATGTGCTCCTCTTCTTTTCGATTTGGAGTAGCTTCTCCTTTCTTTACTACTTGAAGAAAATCTTTCTCTTGATAGAACTCTTCCTCTAGCATGAAGTTTTTCAAGTCAAACTCTTCAATCTGCTACTCTAGAGGACAAGTTGGGATTGCAAGATCTTCGTCTGAGCTTTCTTCCTTTATGGCTTATTGTGCAACTTGAATTGAATCAGCATTCCTTTCAAATAGAGTGCCAACATGGACACTACTTTCTAAGCAAACTGACTGCTGATTTGCTTCTTCTTTTTGCTCTTCTTCTGCTGCCACAAAATCAATCTTAACCACCATTTTTTGAACCTTAGCCTCTTTTGTAGGTTTAACCATCAAGGGGATCTTTGTCATCCCAAATTTGGCAGCCCAAACCCTCAAGTTGTCTGTCATTTCTTTTCTGTTGGGCTCCTCTTCTTGCTGTCCTTCATGGCCGATTTTTGTAATTTCTTCAACCCCGCATGTAATTGGGAATGCAAGAGGAGGGATGGGTTGTAACTCAATTGATTTGGCAATTTTTTGTGGTGGTAGAGGAGGTGAAACCTCTTGTTTCTTTGGGGGAGAGTGTATTTATTTTAGCTCTTGTGGAGGGGATGACTGTTTGGAAGGAAAAAGGAAAGAAGAATTGAGGTGTGGTGGAAGACTGAGAGGTGGAGACATGGGATCAACATTTGGGATAGCAGATGGGGAGTTTAGAATTTGCAATTTCAAATGAGATGATGCTTCTTGAGTAATGGGAAGAGAAAAACTAGATGATGGTGTAGAACTTACCCATTGACAAGGTTGTTCAACAACAAGTGTATAAGCCTCTATATCTACTATCCATTGTGCAAGTTGGGGCAGCATCTTCATCATGAAGTCCAGCTTCTCCTGAGGGCTGAAGTGTCTCGGAAAAGGGCCTCCCCATGGACAAGGAGTCTTGAAACCAATTCTGAAAGCTCTCATTTGAGCTGTTGCTCTGGACTGCACTATCTTTACCTCCATCTTTTGGATTTTCTCCAATAGACCAGCATCTTGCATCTGATTGTCTTCATTATATGCATACTCTTGCTCTTAGAAAGATCCATAGCCAAACTGATTTTGGTATTGTTGCTCATATGGGTATGTATACTGATTTTGAATTTGTTCAAAATGTTGATTTGGAGGATTTAAAAAACATGTTGGAGGTGGGAAACATTGCTGCTGTTGTAAATTTGGGTTCCATGATGGAAATGAAGTCATGATTGCACAACTTCATGGAATGGAAAAGAATGAAAGAGATGGAAAGAAATATGGATGGAAATGGATGGAAAATAGATCTGTAACTTCAGAAATGGGCTGGTGATTAGATGGAGTCGCCAGATGTGTTTGCAAGTGCCTCCAAAGGCTGAAATCTTCACAGGAACACACTAACCTACAAAAGATGAAGTGGAAGACCTCTAAGGTCCCACCGGGCGTGCCAAAATTGTTAGTGCAGAATCACAGCACCCCTGGATGTTGATCAGATCTCGAGTTTGATCATACTAGCATCCAGTGTGATTGCACAACATGGAATCCTTTCTCCAAGTGTGGGACTTGCAAAAATGAGAAAGGAATCTCCAGAGAAGGCTGGTTCCTATTCCTAAACTACCTGCCACAAGCTATTCCAGTGCAGGCAAGCTAATCTAATCCTAATCTAACCACCAAGGAGACAGGGAGAGAGAGAAAAGGGAAAAACAGAGCCTACACTAAAACGGTGATACACTAGAGAAGGAAAATGTTGAACATCTATCAAAACTACCATGGAACAAGGAGAGGTGAGCAATGAGAAGGATGAACAGATGCATCATGAACCCAAGGATAAATTTCACATAGAAAATGTCCCAAAACTCCATGAACACAGCTCCAGACCTGTAATGAACATTAGAACATGCACAAATACCTGGAATGAAGAGAGGCAAGAAGAGAACAAGCAAAAGAACGAGCAGGGATGGATAGATGCATCACAAAACACATTTTTTGTTGCTCCAGAAGTTTGCACAGAACATCATTTCAATAGTAAAAGGCAAAAAAACCATTACAAAGCAGGGGAGGAGGTTCGAACTCCATTTTTAACCCTGGAGAAGAAAAGAAGGGAGGGCAGAGCTGAAAAGATGAACAACCCCTTAGAAAGAAGCCCCTCCTTACAATTTATAGGAAGAATGAGAGAGGGAAGAGAGAGGAAATCTGAATCTACCCTAACTACCTCTAGGTTGCCTTTAATTTATCTCATTATGGTGGTGGGTGAGAACCCTGGCAAAAGCGGCGAACTGTATTTTGCATTAAAGCTAGTTGTTGAAACGTCAGTTCTGGCCATTACCACATGCCAGAGACACTCCTTGATTTTCTCTCTCCAAACTGAACCAAAATGAAAAATTGACCCTGGAATCATGTAGAGAATTTCACCAGATTTCCATTGATATAAAGAACGTGAAAATCTGAGATCTGGATTGAAAGTTATGGCGATTTGAAGATTTAGGGCAAAAAACAGGCCAAAACGGATCGGCGGGAAAATATTTGAATTTTTCCTGCGCTCTGCCACTTGGATGACATGTGTCAGGCTCTGATTCATTTGTGGGTTCATTCTCTAAAAATTCCTTTTGGGCCCTTCCTTAATTTCTTGCCACTTGGACATGTGGCACTATTTTATTAGCTCGGGCCTGAGGGGCGCACTTTGTCTTTCGAAAATTTGATATTTTTCACTTTGGGAAAATTTTCCCATTTCTTCCCCGTGCTCCACCACTCAAGTGCCACATGGAAAGATTTCATTGGATGTGGGCCCTTCCTGACCATTTCCCTTTTGTTTTTTGCCTTTGGAAAATTTTTCAAAATTTTCCCGCCGGGCCGATGAGGTGAAGACATGTGGCAAGATTTGATTCGTTGGCGGCTCTTTCGGCTTTTCGCGTCCCACGCGTCCCTCGTGTACTTTCGGCCTAGCTGTCCCAAATGAAAATATCCTATTTCGGCTGAAACAGGCTTCCTTGTCCCTCTTTGTGGTGAAGACATGTGGCGAGATTCCATTCGCTGGTGGCTCTTTCAGCTTTTCACGTCCTCCGCGTACTTTTGTCCCAACTGTCCCGGACTGCTTGGAACAAGACTTAGGAAATTTTTTCCCTCTTTCAGCTGATTCACCTTTTCACGTCCGTCGCGTCCCGATGTCCCAAGTGCTCTAAGTGCTGCGTAGACCGCCTGGCGGCTTTTTGGCCGATTTGCTCCCCGATGTCCCAATTGTCCCACAGACTGCCTGGACTAGGACTTAGCTGATTTTCTTCATTTTTTCGGCCCCAACTTGGTTTTTTGCAATGTTTTCACCTTTTCTAACTCGTTGGGTTTTCTTCTTGGATGGGAGAGTTAGAAGGAAGCCGAGGGGGCCCCAAAAACATGATTTTGGGCCTTGAATCAATCTACTTGCTCGAGACTGAATAATCTGATGCATGTTATCAAAATTTACCTTGAGGGGTGAATTTTGGATAACACTTCCCTCCCAATGTTTTCCAACCTTGAGAATAAGGTAGTTTAGTAGTTAAAAATGGGTAACCGACGGCGGTCCAGCTTAACCGACGATGATTAGGGGTAACTGACATCGGTCAAGGTGGGATTTCCTAGGTTTACTAAACTTAGGGAGATCCTCCTGATTTCCTTGGATCTTGTGTCTTATCTCACGAATTGGACTGGGAGCTTCTGTGATCATGTAGGAATGTGGTTAGAGGGAGTGTAGGTATTGATTTTTAGGGTTTGGGTAAGTCTTAGTTAGTTATGGTAACTTGCTAAGAATAGGTCTTAAGTTGAGTTAGCTTGGTGAGGTGTCTAAGTGAACTATATGTGTAGGTATTATTTAAATAAGATATTTAAATAATAAATATGGTGAGGATAATGAGTTAATTTAATTAAATAAATACTAGTGAGGTGAAGGGGGCCATGACTAGGTAGATGTAATAAAAGGAGGGCTTATATGTCAAAGGACGAAGGGGGAGTGTGACCTAATTTTAGTGTCTACATTTTCCCCCTTTTTGTTGCATAGCTTATATTGGTAAGCGATGCTAACAAAAAAAAGGTGTGGTTAGCCCATGTGGGGGTGAAGGTGATCCCCCTCAAACCAGGAACTAATGAAGTAGCTGGCTGAAGTGGTGAGTGGTTTGATAAAAGGTAAATGTAAAGAAAAGGTAAACGGGTGTAGGGGAAGAGGGTGAAAGGTCTACTCGAGCAATCTAGGTAATGGGTCAAGGTCAAAGGTAGCAGCAGTCAAATGCACGCATATGTATAAATTGCAGCACGCTACCAGGTTGAAGAGTAGGAAAACTCTACATCGTCTAAGGTCAATAGGTTTATCCAAGGTATAGGATAAGGTCAGGAAGCATAATGTAGGTTAGGTGCAGGAACATTTAGGTATATTCCGGTACACCAAAGGTAGGGTCAGGATAAACGGTCACAACAATAAGCTAGGTAAGGTCATTAGGTCAACAACACAGGTAACAGTGCCGCAAAGTATAATGAACACATGAGGTCAAAGGTCACTAGCAATGGTGTAGGTCCAAATATTGAGATCGCAACATGGGTAAGGCCGAGTTAAGGGTAAAATAATAAAGTGTCAACAACGGATGTGAGGAGGTTGAAGAAGGTGGAGGGCCAAAGGTGAAGGTAAAGTGGTTCAAGTAGGTGTAGGGAGGGAAAAAGAAAAGGGAGGTAAGTAAAATGAGGTAAATGAGAGGTTAATGAGTACATAGGGTAACTGACATCGGTTTGTATGAACCAATAGCAGTGTATGGGAATCGACGACGGTAGTCTATGGCATCAAACTGGCAACACTCAAGGGTTAACCGATGTCAGTCGGGTCGGGTAGGGTATACAAAGTGGAAAACCCACGTTTGAAAAATTCATTAGTGTAGTTGGAAAAGGAGAAAACGATAAGAAGAGAGAAAAGGAGGAAGAGGACAAAAAAGGATAGTAGAGAGCTTGGGTGGCAAGCCACATAGGTGAGAGTGGGCGAGTGAGAGGTGGGGCCAAAAGATCAGGTGGCACGATTTGTGTGGCTGAGGAGTGGTTATGTAGTGGAGGAAGGTAGAAGTAGGAGAGGGGTCGGGAGGTCCACCCATACAACAACTAGATATACCACCACGATATCAATAGAGGGATGAGGTAAAATCTACACTATTGCTCAATGATTGGATTGATTAAGTAGGCTAAAATATGGGTTGTAATAAAAACGTGGGGGGAGGTTTTGAATTATGGATTGGGATGTAACTTGGATATAATTGGGGTTGGGGAGGTTGGAATGTAGGTCAATAGGAGTGGGAAGGGAAGTAGGGAAGGTGTAAGTAGGTTTGGTTGGGTAGTTGGGTGGATTTGGTCAAAATGAAAAAAAATAGTCGGGGGTTTTGGCATCGTTCATTACGACAGTGACCGGCGATGGTCCCTGTAGGTAGATGTTGGTCATGTAGAAGTGGCATCAGTCAAGACACAGGTGATCGATGGCAGTTACAGGCTATTGGTGACGGTTATGGGTAACCGGAGTCGGTGTGAAAATAAGGAAATGGGGCCAGAAATAGGCAAAAATGGGTTAGGCAGTGGAAACAGATGGTCAATGGGTAGGGAAAGATATGTAAAGGTGTGGTTTTAAGAGAGAGGGGATGGTTTATGGGTGGACACAAGGTAATTTAAAAAAAATTCATACTAATATATAGTGTTGGTTGGATGCAGGCTCGAGACGAGCTATGGATGAGGGACCGGGAGCCACTTATATTACTAGAGCTGCATGGGCAGGTGACGTTTGAGGAGTGGAGTCACATTGATGATGTGGGCCTGATTGGGATCTGCCATTATGGATGGGTTGTGAGAGAGAAAAGTTTGATGGTCGCACTAATCGAGAGATGGGATTTGGTGAATAACACCTTCCACTTGCCGATAGGGGAGATGACCATCACCCTATAGGATATATATAGGATATTGAGACTATCGATTAGTGGAGACTAGGTGTAATCAGTGACATATGAGGTCACATAGAGGTGTATATATGAGGTAGTTTGAGAGAGAGCAGGTGAATTGCGTTACAATAGTGCCAACCTGAGTTACAGAGAGGTATATGCTGCCTATCTTGAGGAGATGCGGTTGATAGTGTTGATGATGGAGGCGATCGGGTGCTACGCATTGCCAGATTTAGAGGGTGGGAGATTCCCATGATCGCTGATGGGTGTCCTTCAGGACATGATGATTGATCACACTAGGTTTACATGGGCACCGAATTTCTTGGTGCAGTTAGATAGAGAGTTGTGGGCCTACGGGTGATTGCATCGATATAGTGTGTGTTGCATTTTTCTGCTACACTGTTGGGATTATGAGCAAATTGTGTGTGTCTGACCATCAGGTCTGCCCTAGGTAGATGCCTTTGAGCAGGGATTCATTCGAGTTGGTTGTAGGTGATGGGTGCCAGAGGATGGTGTACAGAGAGCCCGGGCTACTTACGACTTAGCATATTATAGACATCAACTGGAGAGCCTATCTAGTGGAGATATAGTCTAGAGACCCTATGTGACCTATCCCTCTTACAAAGGGATGTACGCAGAGCTGGAGGGACTACAGTTGCAGAGGTGGATAGAGGGACACCATGCCAGGGAGCATGAGATGATACCTGTCGACCGAGTGAGGCGACCATTTGGTTTAGTGCAGGATGTGCCCCTGTCCTTCCCTTAGTATAGGAGAGAGGAGGTGGAGAGACCCTTGTCTCCACCCCATCCGACAGAGTCGACATCATCTCTCCTGGAGGAAGCCCATGGAATGTTGCATAGATGATGCAGCGGTGACAGTGGCATATAGCTAGTGGTGGGCCATATAGAGGCAGGGCCAGGTAGGGACAACTGGGAGGCAGGGGTCACAGGTATAGGCCGAGAGGCTAGAGCTATAGGTACAGGTAGAGAGGTGAGATCCTCAGGTAAAGATACAGCAGGAGGAGCCCGAGCTACTTATATTAGTAGATGGTGTGATGAGACCACCACAGATAGTCTTGAGTGAGCAAACACAGTCTTGCACGTATAGTGCTAAGAGTGTAGGTGGCCAGCAAGCCCAAAGGAGAGAGCAGAGGACATCGATCAGTGTATGGGGGTCAACATCAGATGCTGGGCCATCTAGTGGTAGATTAAGAGTAGCGAGCCGCTGCTCCGGACCAGGGGTACTATCTACTTTATAGATGAGGTAGATATGTTATAGCAGATGTGAGACAATATATCACCTATTTTTGTTTTGTTGGATGTTGGATGTATATCAACCTGTGAACCAAAGACATTTTTGTATTGGATAGCGGTCTGCGAGTTGATGATGATTATTTATAGTATATCAGCCTACGTGCTGACATTTTTGAGATGATAGCCATGATGAGACAGGCATGTGTATTGAGATACACATTTATGTGTTACGGGTGTACATTATATTGATACACACATGTATATATGAGGAGATAGATGATATTTAGGTGATGCTGTTGTGATGTGTGTGAGTTTTACTTTATTATGATATGGATGGAAAATAGATGAGCTAGGCATGATAGAGTCAGGTCATAGGCATGGATTGAGTCAGGTTTGTTTAGGCATGGATTGAGTTAGGTTGGTTTATGCATGGATCGAGTCAGGTCGGTTTAGGCATGGATTGAGTCAGGTTGGCTTAGGCGTGGATTGAGTCATGTCGGTTTAGGCATGGGTTAAGTCAGGTCGATTTAGGCATGGATCGAGTCAAGTCGGTTTAGGCATGGATCAAGTTAGGTTGGTTTAGGCATGGATTGAGTCAGGTCAGTTTTAGGCATAGATTGAGTCAGGTCGGTTTAGGCATAGATTGAGTCAGGTCGGTTTAGGCATGGATTGAGTCAGGTTAGTTTTTTGGTAACAAATGGAAATTTTAATGCATTAGTAGTGTAAAATGTGAAAATATTGGTTATGTATGAAAATGTGAAATGATATAAGTGGTAAGAGGTATTTGGTATATGGTTCAAATGTCGAGGTTTTTGAGATGAACAAAAAATCAGGTAATGGTGGGGCAAATGGTTAGGGTAAAGAGTGGTCAAGCTAACCTTCTAGGGCCCCATGCCCTAGAAGTGCTGCCTACATAGTCCTAGCGAAAAGGGACCTTAGACCGATGTAGTTCTCCCATAAGCTAGGGAAGAAGATGAAAAGGAGTTGGGAAGCTTGTGGTCATGTTGTGGGTTTGGTTTTAATAGGCGGAGGTAGTTGATAGTAAAAAATGTTGCAAGTGAGGGTGACTATGGCAAAAGGGGAGGATGACCCCAAAAGGTAAGCGTCGAGGACTAAGTCCTATATAAGAATATCAAAAGGTAATGAAGAAGAGAAAAGATAAGAGGGGGTAAGAAAGCCATCTGATTGGAAAGGATAAAAATGTATGAAAAACATTTATAGATAGGCTAATGAATGTAAGACCCTAAAGACATTACATAATTGATAATTTTAAGAGTGACGAAGAGTCACATGATCACCAAATGTCATAGGTTTAGCAGGTCCCTTGAGGTATGAAGTGAAAAGACAATGGGTAAGGAGGTGCAGGTATTTGGGTCATAAAATGGGAAGTAGAATGCCTTGGGCAATAAAGCCAAGATCACAATAGGCAAGTCCATGATGAAAAGCCGTATTTTTTTTTTTTTTGACTTTTAGATAGACTGATTGATGCGGGAATTCTATACGGGATGAATATATGTCTCCTTGAGGTCTTCGCAAAGCTGATCGATGCAGGAAGCTTCTGAATTTTGATTTTTGAGAAACAATATTCTTCTTTTTAGAAAAAACTATGTAGAGATTTGTGAGCTTTTTATAGCTATCCTTTGAGGGCGTAGTCTACTTATAGTGACAATTGAGGGTGGAAGATGTCCTTTTGAGGGATTCATCTTTTATATTGGAAGTTTGACTCAAGGAGTTGATCCCTTATTTTGGAAGATGTTTTTTTTTTTGGGGATTTCTTAAGTCATGGACGAGACTATAAAAAATCATTTGGTTTTGGTTGAGAAGGCAAAGGTGAACAACCATGGGATCTCATCTAAAAAGAAGAAAAAAAGTATCCATGAGAATCATGCCATGTACAGAGCCGTGGTGCACATATTTAAGAAAATACAAAAGGGGGACGGGTAATCACATGATCCTTATTTAGTTGTTGGAGATGAGGTGTGGAAAAGGTAAATGGTGCTCAAGGGATGAGCATAAACTAGATAAATAGTGATTTAGGACTAGAGGTCAACAGTAGAACAATCAAAGATGTAATGCGTTAAGGGGCTCAGGTTCAGGTTTATGCTCAAGCGAGGATAAATGATAGGCACCTAATCCATAGGTATGAGTTACAATGTATGGTCCAAGCCAATTAGGAGCAAATTTTCCCCATTTGCTTTTCTCTGCTTTGGTTACGTGTTGATTTTCTTTCAAAACAAGGTCACCAACTTGGAAGGTGCGTTCATGAACACGTTTGTCATAGGCACACTTGATGTGTTTTTGATAGACTTGGAGGTGATCTAGAGCATTAAGACGATGTTCGTCTAATAAATCCAGTTGTGCCAAATGGTCATGACGAAAGTAATCATCAGTAAGCATGTTATGGAGAGAAATGTGGAGTGAGGGGATCTAGACTTTGAGAGGAAAAATAGCCTCTATATCGTAGAACAGAGAAAAGGGTGTAGCCACAGTGGTAGTGTGAATACTGGTACAGTATGCCCATAGAGCAAAAGGAATATGTGTATGCCAATCCTTCCCAGTATTATCAACCACCTTCATAAGAATTTTTTTGAGGGTTTTGTTAGTGGATTTGTCCTGGTCATTGGTTTTTGGGTAATAAGGTGAGGAGAAACTAAGCTGAATGCCGAAGGCATCACAAAGTTTTTGCAGTGTTTTATTTTTAAATTGTTTTCCATTATCAGTGATGAGTCAATGAGGGACACCAAAGTGACAAATGATGTGATGGTTAATGAACTCACATATTTTCTCAGCTTTCGTGGAGATAAGTGGTATGGCTTCTACCCATTTTGTGTAGTATTCGGTAGCAGTTATGATCCATTGATGGTGTTGTGAAGAATGAGGATTGATTTCTCCGACAAGATCCAAACCCCATTGAGAGAATGGCCAAAGGTCACGAGCAACCTGTAAGGCATGACTAGGTGTATGATGAAGGTTGGAATGTTGTTGACATTTCATGCAACATTTAACATAGTCACAATAATCATGATTAAGGGTTAGCCAGTAATAGCCTAGGTGAAGAATACACTTAGCAATAACAAGGCCACTGAAGTGACCTCCACATATGCCATCGTGAAATTCTTTAATGGTATAGGGGATTTTAGAGCTGGTGAGGCATCATAAGAGAATACCGTTAAAGCCTCATTTATAGAGAAGGCCACCCAGGATGACATAACGAGAGGAGTTTTTGAGAAAAGCGCACTGCCCATTACGTGTGAGATCAGGAGGCAATAACTAAAGGAAATGGTAGTCCACAAGTTGCTTATACCAAAGATCTTGTGTGTTTAGTGAGGTAGTTTGGATGAGGTTAACACCATAAGATTTATAAGAAGGTATTGGTATGCATTTTATGGTAACAAAGAGGTTTGAATCATCAGGTGAAGTGGGTATTTGAGAAGCAAGGCAGGCCATGGTATCCACGAATTTATTGGTGGATCACGGAATGGTTTGAATTTTATAGCGGTCAAAGGTAGTCAACATGATGCCGACATAGCATTTGTATTCTTGAAGTATTTCATTATGACACTGATAAACACCATTGACTTGGTTTACTACCAGTTGAGAATCACCAAAGATATTAATGGACGTAATGTCTAAGGCATAGGTAGTCATGAGACCCAATATGAGTGCTTCGTATTCGGTGATATTGTTGGTGCATTCAAAGTCAAGTTTAAATAATAAGGGCATGGGTTCACCATCAAGAGGAATGAGGATAATTCCTACACCACCCCCACACTGACATTTGGAACCATCAAAGAATAAGGTCATTTGGTAAGGGTCGTAATCCAAAGAGAGGTGAGCAATGGATTCGTCAGGGAAATCAAAGTTTGAGGGTTGGTCCCTGGCAATAGGTGCGTCAGCCAGTTGGTTGGTAATAGTCTGGCCCTTAATGGACTTTTGGTGGATGAATTTGAGGTCAAGATCAGCTAAAAGCATAAGCCATCACGCGGTGCGCTGATTTTGATAAGGTTTAGCGTACATGATGTGTAAAGGGTCGGTGTTGGTCACAACATAGGTTTTGTGGTTGAGTAGGTAATGACAGAGTTTGGTGGCAATGAAAACTAAGGCTAAGCACAATTTTTCAAGGTGAGTGTATCAGGTTTTGTAGTCCAGAAGGGTACGACTTATATAATAAACCACCTACTCCCTATGTTGTTCATCATGATGTGAAAGCGTGGCTCCCAAGGAGTGATTGGTAGCTGATATGTATAGGAAAAAAGGTTGGTCGTCTTTAGATGGGATGAGTACGGGTGGTTGGAGAAGGTATTGTTTTAAGGCCTCAAAAGTGTTGTGATAGTCATCATCCCATTTAAAGGAGACATCCTTCCTAAGTAGATGAAGAAATGGTTGACACCGGTCAGAGAGTTGGGAAATAAATCGGCGAATGGACTGTAATTTACCTTGTAGGCTGCGGAGTTGTTTGAGGTTCGTGGGTGGAGGCATTTCCAGAATGGCCTTGACTTTTGCTGGTTTAAATTCTATACCACGTAAGGAAATGATAAATCCTAGGAGATTTCCTGAGAGAACCGCGAATACACACTTTTTAGGTTGAAGGCAGATGTAATATTTAATGAGGCGGTCAAAGATGGTTTTAAGGACAATGAGGTGCTCGGCGTGGCATTTAGATTTAGCCAAGAGATCATCCACGTAATCTTCTGATATGTGATGCATGATATCATGGAAGATGTAAGTCATAGCATGCTGATATGTAGCACCAACATTTTTAAGGCCAAAAGACATGACTTGATAGCAGAAGGTCCCCCAAGGGGTAATGAATGCGGTCTTGTGCTGATCTTCTAGGGTAAGCCAAAATTTGTTATAACCCGAGAAACCATCCATGAGTGAGAGCATTTCGTGACCTGCGGTAAGGTCTACTAGTTGATCAATACCAGGCAAGGGAAAGTCATCTTTTGGGCAGGCGAGGTTGAGGTCACGGAAGTCCATGCAAATGCAGAGTCCCTTACTGCTTTAGTGACAGGGACAATGTTAGAAATATAATGAGGATAATCAATGGGTGAGATGAAGGAAACAAAAAAGAAGGTGCTGAAGTTCTTATTTGATGAGAAGAGTAATGTGAGGGTGTATTTTCCTTAGCTTTTGTTTGATAGGTTTGGCATCGGGAACGGTTACGATATTGTGGACCACTATGCTGGGTTCAACACCAGGCATGTCTGCGTAAGACCAAGTGAAAGCATGGTTATTATCTCAGAGAAAAGAAGTGAAGGCTTCCTGTTCAGTAGCATCTAAAGATTGTCTAATCTTTAGGATGTGCGGGTCATCCTGAGTATGATTGTTGATCTTGATAGCGATTCATTCAACATGGTTTGTGTCTCAGAGGGAAATGAATTATGAATATATGATTCTTCTACACCAAGGTAGGTGAGTATGGATTCATCATCCTGACATTGAATGACATTAATGGTCGGTGTGTCATTTTCAACCATCTCAGGATATAGGAATGGAAGAGTGGAAGGGGCCTCGCCTTTGCATTGATAAGTCAGAGGCCCCAAGGAAATGGTGTTTATGAAAAAAAAAAGTTAGGAGGGATAGATTCAAGATCCATCGACTCCGTCGGTGAGGGTGGTGATGAAGGTGGAGAAGGGCTAGGGTCTGCAATGAGTTTAATACGGGCCTGCTTGGTAGGAGGTTCGGGGAAGCCGATACCACTACGGTCATTATGTTTGTGGGTGGTACATGGAATAACGGTATGGTGACCCTGCTCGTAAAAGCCGAAACCAAAACCCTTCCACGCATAGCGGTGTAGGAAGGTGTGGGTGAAACGGTGATTGGTAAGTGATTAGAAGTCAGTGGAAAATGGGCGGGGTTGTGAAGGTGGTTCAGGTGTGTAGGTGGTAGTATCAAGTCCCCTATAGGTGAGACTAGTACAAAGATGAGGAGGACCATAAAGAAGGTGTTCTTCTATATAGTGATCATAGCGAGGGTGTTGGTGAAGGCTTCCATACTTATGTAGAGTAAGGAATGTGTTGATGCTATATAGGTGGTACTCCCCTAGAGTGAGGTGTTGAAAAACACCTTCCAAGGGATCAGTGGTTGGTATGTGGGTAGCTGGTATGGACGATGTGTCAGAGGTCTATGCGGAGGTGGTGTTAACAGACTAGGCAGCTAATGGGTAAGCCATGGAGGTTATAACAGGGGTAGGCATGGAGGAGGTATGTGCGGTGAAAGCAACGGCCATATTGGTAGGTGTGGGTGTAGGTGTAGGTGAAGTTGTATTGGTTGTGGAAGTAGATGGCTTAACTGGTATGAGTACATCGTTGGGTCGGTAAAGCATGTTGCATGTTTTGAAAGGTGATGGGTCAGCTGGAATGGTATAAGTGTGTCCTTCATGTTCAAACTTTACACAACGATGCAAAGTGGAAGGAACGTAACCCATGACACATGGATCCAGGGTCTACTAAGCAACAAGTTATATTGGAATTCCCCTTCCAAAACATAAAACAATTCTGGAACAGTGTGGGGGCCCACGCAAACATGAAGGATGAAAGTGCCTAGTGTGGAGGTGATAGCATCGTTGAACGAATGCAACATGAACGGATGTTTGTGCATGCAATTTTCAGGTATGTGCATTTGAGCAAATGCATGGGATGAAATGATGTTAATGCTAGCACCTCCATCAATCATCACATGGCGTACCCATATGTCATCAATGTGTACAGAGATGAAAAGGGTTGGGTCTGGGTCATCATTTTGGTATGGCATGATCTTTACCTCTGAGAAACTAAGGGAGGCCACTTGGTGAACAAGGTGAGGTGAGGATGAAGGTGGTAATTTGGTGAGAGAGGCTACATGATGGGGTGTGATAATGGATGCTACGGGTGTAGGGTCATTGGGTAAAACCTTGATAGATTGAAGAACCTCCATGAGGGCTTGCCGATGGGATTCTGAGGTTTGGATGAGGTCATATAAGGACATTTTGAGGGGTGATTGGTGTAATTGTTTGAGCATGGTGCGATGTGTGACACCATTAGAAATGGGGTATGTGGGGCCGCAGATAGTTATCTTAGGTATGGGTGTAGATGGTATGTTAGGTATAGGATTGGTTGGTGGGTCAGCTGCCTTTTCTTTACCCTTCTGCGCACATGTAGTGACGTGTACCATGTTGATTTGAGGGAATTTGTCAAATGGAGAGGGTGTAGGGTAAGTGGTATAATGACATGAAGGGCAAAAAACTATGGGAGGAGAAAAGGTCTATGACATCAGTTGGGCATAGTGACATTTGGGTGGTGGTGTGGTAAGTTCTCTGATGTGAACCGTGTTAATTTCACATTTTGTGTGTGGTTCTGGGAGTTGTGAGGGTGGAGGATGTGGTTATTGAATGGGCAGTGTGTGAATGGGTGCAGGTGAAGTAGGGTCCTCGTCCAGAAGGTCATTGTCGTCAAAGTTGGTTTCTAGTGGACACAATTGGATAAGGACGGTTTTCAAGGCCTTATAGTTCTCCACATCGTGCCCTGGCACATGATGGTATGCACAAATTTTGGTATCATCAAACCCTTTTGGCTTGGGTTTGAGGGGGTCGTAAGGTCGAAGTGGCAGTAATGTAATAACAGAAGTCTCAAGGAGGTTGGTTAAAATCTTGGCATAAGACCCTGCTAGTGGATCGCAATGGGAAGTAAATGTGGGTTTAGGTGTAGGTATGGTTTGTTGTTTGGGAATTATTTTTGGAAGATTAGGAACAGGCTGAACTACGGGTTTAGGTGCCGGTGTGGTTTAAGGTATCAGTCAGGTTCATTTGGGTAAGGGTAAAGTAGATGGACAAGTAGGTGGGTGTGGTTTTGTCTTGACTACCTTGTTATGGGGTAGTAGGGTTTTGTTTTTGGGGTGCACCTTCTTGGGTAAAGGTGATGTGGGCATACGAGGTCTAGAAGGAAAAGAAGATGGAGGAAGAGGGTGAGTTACCCATGGGGATAATGGGGGTGCTATGAAGGTAGATGAAGTGGGTCGTGCTTGGGGTGTGAGGGACAATGACTGAAGTGTAGTAGGTAGTGAAGCAACGGCTGAAGATATTGGAGGTATTGGTGGTAAAGAGGCTACAGGTGTGGGTATGAGTCATGTTGTGTGACTAGGTAGGTTAGATATTTGTGAGGCAGGAATGGGTGATTGTGCTATTAGGTTATGAATGGGTGAGGGGTGCTTGACCATGTTAGGCAGTTGAGGTCTTAAGGTAGATGAGAAAAGTGCGGGTGTGATTGGTATGGTAAGGGTATAAGGTTGATGAGTTTGTTTCTTTAGCTTGGGTGTTGGAGCAAGTGTGGTTTTGGAGGATATAGCTAAATCCAGTTTAATAGGTGGATGAGTAAGGCTTGTGGTTGGGGTAACCCCTAAAGTGATACTAGGTTTAGTGGAGGTAAATATTATGGGTATGGGTATGGGTTTAGGCATAGGTCGGGTTATGGGTAAGGGTGTGGTGTGAGTGCTAATGGGTATCATAGAAGGGGTTGCAACAATAGTTGTTGTATGTGGTTTAATGGGTGGAAATGTGCTTCGGTAGATAGTGGAGATGTCATTGAGGGATCTTTGCATTTGTGTTGAGAAAGGGAGTAAGAGACGCGCCCATAACAAGGCTCTATCCACATACTCTAAGTGATCAGCCAAACCCAAGAATGGCATGTTTGTGGGTGGAACTGGTGAAGACCTAATGGGAATTTCCATAAAATGAATCTTGGAGATGGGGAATTAGTCGATTTCAAATTCCGTGGGTAAGAGAGCTGAAAGTAGGTCTATTGGATGTCAGGTAGAGGATGGAGAATGCTCGCCAAGAGGCAAGGGTATCCCTACCAGGTCTATGATGGGTGGAATGGATGATGGGAGTTCCTTTATGAGGGGAGGAATAGATAGGTACTCCTTTATGGGTGGAGGAGATAAAGAGTGCTCCTCTATGGGTGGAGGAGATAATGGGTGCTCCTTTGTGGGTGGAGGAGATAATGGGTGCCCCTCTATGGGTGGAGGAGTACGGTAGGTAAAGTTTGCCAAGTGAAGAAGCCAGGGGTGAGATGGTCTCAATGTCAGCAAGAAGACTCCATAGGTCTGTAGGAGATGAAGGGTGTTCCTCTATTGGTGAAGGAATAGTGATGGTTGGTTCCAGATGTGGAAGGAGGATTTCGGGCTAGGATTTCCTCTATGGAAGGAATGTGAGGTAGTTGAGATGCAACAAGTACCTCGTTAAAGATCGCATGAACCTCATGAGTATAGGTATCATGAATGGATGTCTAACCTGTTTGATTGGATGAAGGGGCATGATTGGGAAATGGTTTTTTAAAGATTTGTAGATTTTGGTTAGGGGTGGCGTTGGGATTATCCACAGTCAACTCACCTTTCTCGAGCATTTCTTGGACAATATTCTTAAAAGTGATGCAGTTGCCATCACTATGACCCTTCACTCAGTGATAGTTACAGAAATCTTGTTCCTTATACCATGCGAGGCATGGGGCGAGCAGGGTCAAAACCAGTGTGTGGTTTTATGGGTGGAAGGGTGATGGCACCAGCTTTGATCAAATTTTCTAAAACAGAAGAGTAAGGTTCCCCAATTGGGGTATATTTTCACTGCTCTTGTCTGAATCGAAAAGCCTGTACAGGTGATAGATTAGATGAGGGTGTGGCTTGATTGGATGGATGAGTTGGGCCGGCCTTGAGTACCACTGCGTTAGCGGTACCTTTAGCCTTTGAATAATTGGTTGGTGGTTTAGAAGAAGAAGAGGTTTCATTCGACTTGAATTTTCAAATTCTTATTTCGTAATTGGATTTTCTTCTCTTCAATAGCCTAAATTTCTAACTTTCGTGCCATATGAATGCCTCATCGAATGTTCTGAAAGTTTGGACCTGTAAGGTCAGGGAGATATGTCTGGTGCAAGATCATGTGAAGAGCTTAATGAGTTCAGTTTGTGGTAGTTGAAAGGTAAGTTGATTGATCAGCTTGTGCCAGCGAGTGACAAAATCTGTGATAGATTCATCCTCATACTGACGTGTGGAATATAGATCGGTCATGGTAACTTTCTTGGCGATGTTGATGGAAAAATGATCCAAGAAAGCTTGGGCTACCTGATTAAATGAAAATATGGAGTGTTTGGGTAACCCACTATACCAGTCTAATGCAGGTCCAGTGAGGGACATGGGAAAATTTCTCAAAAGTAAGGCATCATCATGAGCAATCAAATAACACCCGTGTTTAGAAACGAGCGCAAATGTTATTATGGGTCTTCCTTACTATTGAAACGATTGAATTTGGGAATTTCCTAATGCACAGGGTATGAATGGATGGGAATGGAAGGGTGAATAGGCTCATTACAAATCTCGTCATAAGTGAGAGTGTTGCAGAGAGCTAGAAACCGATGCCTCCAGTGTTTGCATCTTATCCATCATCAATTTAATTAGGTCATTGGTGGGTTATGATGATCAGATGCCTCCTATAATGTGAGGAGGTTGGTTTTGGGTGTATAATGGGTGGGACATTCCAGTGTATGGGGCTGCCATGTAAGGTGGCTGAGAAGAAGGCAGGGAAATAGGGGGTACATACCTCAGAATGAATGATAGATGAAACAGGCGGTTGTTGGTAGTATGTATATGGGGGAGGAAGGGTCGTGGTAACCCTAGTGGCAATAGGGGCTAATGATTGTGGAATAGAAAGAACTACATTCTGAAATGGGGTAGAGGTCACCGACATTGGAGGTGGGAACGTAGCTACAGGTATATTTGAGACATGAGGGATGGATGAGGTTGTGTTTGGGGTAATCGTCGAGGGTATGGTAGATGTAATGGGTGCTACAGGGGTAACAGATGTGACAGTCATAACGGGTATAGGACCTATCTGTGAAACAATTGGGGATAAGGTGGATGTAGGTATGACGAAGCTAGATGGGGCTAATGTGAAAGTGGGTGTGAGAGTCGGGGGGATAGATACAAGCATGCCGTATATCAACTGACCCTAGGCATCTCAAGTGGATGAATGGGAGAGGTAAAACTGCAAGGTAGCAAGGGTTCTAGTCAAGGAGTCGTGCAAACTCCTCATCTCCGGTAGCGATATTGGTAGGCTGGATGGGATCCATGGCTGGTGATAAAATAGAGGGTGGTGAAGGACTAGGTGGGAGTGGTTGGTGACTGGCGTGGAACACGAGGGCATTCACTTGTCTTCGGGTTAGTACCATGTGATCTAGTACTGATCAGGTGGGGCTGATTCTTTGTAAATAATACATAGAATAGTAGAAATAGGTAAAATTTGGTGATAAAAAATGGATGAAGTAATAAATGGTGAGTGGAATGTGAAACAGGGTAACCGATGCCGATTAGGGACAACTGACATCGGTCTGGGGTAACCGCTATCGGTTACTATGGAAAATAGACAATGAGTAAACAGTGAAGCAGAAGGACAAAATCTGACCAAGTATGCCAAATCTGGGGATGTGTAAAATGTCAATGGAAAAAGTGACAGTGACAGAGACTGTGGAAAGTGGAAGAAAGTGAAGTGAAACTATCCTTTTGAATAGGTTAGCAAAAGGACCCGGAACCGATGGCAGTTTGGCGTAACCGATGGCGGTCAGAGGTAACTGATGATGGTCACTGTGAAATTGAAACAGTGATGAGAAAAAGTGGTTGTGAATTAGAATTTGATGTGGAATCAAACCCAGAATTCTGGGAATGATGGTGATATGGTCCAGACACACTCAAACAGAAGCCGGAATACACCAGCTATGAATGGGAGTGTGCAAGGAAATACAAAAATAATGATCGAAAGCTCTCACCTCAAAATGCAAATCAAACAAAACACTAAGAAAGAACGTTCCTAGAGTGCCTATTCTATTACGTTTGTTCAGCTTATGCTATTTAGGGACTGACACATGAATTTTGAAATAGAGTTTTTGGTGAGGATGGCTTCCTACAAAGAAGGAGATCTAAAGGGTGAGGTTTCAGGTTTGTTATGGTGGGGGTGGGCTACGCTCTGAAGTATGACTCGACAGAGCAGCAAGCTGGGTGCCCACTGTGTCATGATCGTGTGATCACCTATAGCTTCTTCCAGGTAAGATGTTGTTTAAGAATGTATGTATTTTGAATTTTTGTGTGGTTTGGTAAGACTCAGAGAAAGAGAAAAGGATAGAAGTGATTTTCTATGATTCATTTGTCAACCATCAGCTGGTAATGACATCCAGCGTATAGGTTGCCCTCAATTAATGTGAGCTAATGCAGAAAATCAGAATGAAATGCACTGATTTTAAAACCCAAATCAAAAGTATGATATTGGATGACAAAATATAGATGAATAGGAAGAGGGATGCTCTTTCACTAAAATGCAGAAAACATGAAGAAATGATTCTTTTTAAATACACCAAAAGAAAAGTTTCCTTTAGAGCAAATAGAAAGAAGGAGTGGATTACAAGGGAAGAAAATTAGTGTGTATGCTTTTTAGAAGGGAAACAAACACACAATTTTTTCCTAGGAATGAATGAAATGCAAGGAACCCCAGATGGGTCCCACTGGGCATGCCAAAATGTTTCACCTTTTTCTTAGATTGTTTCTTTGAATGGTTGACGAAACAAATAGGGTAACGGGTGTAGGAGGAATACCTATTCAAATGTCGGTTGATGGGTTGTTACGTGTGTATGACTTCTGAATCCATAGCTGACTGTGAGAGCTTCCTTTTGGCTAGGAGGAACTACTTGGATTTTGTTTCTAGAAGGCTTGTGTGTGATGGATGGAGGTGTCGATGGTGGGTTTGGAGGCTACAAGTGATCACCGACTGAAGAAGAGCCTCTGTATGGGTTGCATGCACACTTCTCTTTCACTTAGATGGATCTGAATGTGGCTAGGATGGTTGTGTAGGAGAAGATGCTCAATCTCCTTCCTTGGCTGTGAGCTCTTGCTGGAATTGGCTCTCTGAAGATGTGATATATTTTGATATCTTGTTCTTGTTCGTCAACCTTTCTCCCAATGTTTTCCAACTTCCCTCCTAATGTTTTCCAACCTTGAGAATAAGGTAGTTTAGGAGTTAAAAAGGGGTAACCGACGGCGGTCTAGCTTAACTGGCGATGGTTAGGGGTAACCGACGTCATTCAAGGAGGGATTTCCTAGGTTTACTAAACTTAGGGAGATCCTCCTGATTTCCTCAGATCTTGTGTCGTTATCTCATGAATTGGACTCGGAGATTCTGTGATTATGCATGAATGTGGTTAGAGGGAGTGTAGGCATTGATTTTTAGGGTTTGGGTAAGTCTTAGTTAGTTATGGTAACTTGCTAAGAATAGGTCTTAAGTTGAGTTAGCTTGGTGAGGTGTCTAAGTGAAGTGTTTGTGTAGATACCATTTAAATTAGAATATTTAAATAATAAATATGGTGAGGATAATGAGTTAATTTAATTAAATTAATACTAGTGAGGTGAAGGGGGCCATGAATAGGTAGATGTAATAAAAGGAGGGCTTATATGTCAAAGGACGAAGGGGGAGTGTGACCTAATTTTAGTGTCTAAATTTTCCCCTTTTTGTTGCATAGCTTGTATTGGTAAGCGATGCTAACAAAAAAAAGGTGTGGTTAGCCCATGTGGGGGTGAAGGTGATCCCCCTCAAACCAGGAACTGATGAAGCAACTGACTAAAGCGGTGAGTGGTTTGATAAAAGGTAAATGTAAAGAAAAGGTAAACGGGTGTAGGGGAAGAGGGTGAAAGATCTACTCAAGCAATCTAGGTAATGGGTCAAGGTCAAAGGTAGCAGCAGTCAAATGCATGCATATGTATAAACTGTAGCACGCTACCAGGTTCAAGAGTAGGAAAACTCTACAAACAAAAATAAACTAATCCTCTAATCAATTTTTAACCACCCACAAAACTGAAAAGCCAACAAAACCTACAAACAACAATAAACTAATCCTCTAATCTATCAAATCAACTACACGTAGAGTAGAGCGCTTACCTTGTCGCGTTGCCACCGTCTCAGTGGAACTTCTAGCTACTATACCAGTGGCCCACCCGATCCCTCTCTGGCCTCCACCATCATCAAATAGCTACTCTCAACCTACATCCAATCGAATCCCTCACACTGCTCCTGTGGACCCACTGCTCGCCAACCAATCACTCATCGATCACACTGCCAGCTCACTGTTCCGTTACATTTACACACTTTTCTCTCTTTTTTGGCATTTTCTCACTTCACAAAATCACAA
Organism: Taxus chinensis; assembly: GCA_019776745.2. Lineage (NCBI taxonomy): Eukaryota > Viridiplantae > Streptophyta > Pinopsida > Cupressales > Taxaceae > Taxus > Taxus chinensis. The sequence goes on from CM034153.1 coordinate 197,216,101, forward strand.
ATGAATAACAAAAAATGTGGATTTTTTTCTTATAACAAACCCGACCTAACAGACGTCAGATACCCTTAACCAGCATCAGTCACGTGCCCTACCTAACCATCGTTGGTTAACCTATACTGATGTGGGTTCTCCTTGACCGGCATTGGTCACCCTCACCTGCACATTGCCCTATGTTTTACCCCTTTACCCTACTCCTACCTCCTTTTTTTCCGCACCCAACCTTCACCCTAATCATTTACTCCACCCCACCTTTACCCTACCCATTTAACTCACCTTTCCTGACCTCATCATTTACTACCTCCCTTTGTCCTCCTTTGGGGACTCATTATTTTGCCCTTACCTTGGCCTTACCCGTGCTGCAACCTAGATATTTGGACCTAGCCCATCGCTAGTGGCCTTTGACCTCATGTGTTCACTATACCTTGTGGCACTATTACCTATGTTGTTGACCTAATGACCTTACCTAGCCTATTGCCATGACCGTTTATCCTGACCCTACCTGTGGTGTACTGAAACATACCTACACGTTCCTACACCTAACCTACATTGTGTTTCCTGACCATATCCTATACCTTGGTTACTGGAATCACTTCAACCTTGTTTGGATAAACCTATCGACCTTAGATAATGTAGAGTTTGCCTGCTCTTCAACCGGGTATCATGCTACATTTTATATGTGTGCGTGTGTTTGACTGTTGCTACCTTTGACCCTGATCTATTACCTAGCTTACCCAAGTAGACATTGCTCCTCTTTCACCCGTTACCTACCTTTCTTTTAATCACATTTACCTTTCATCAAACCACTCACTGATTTTTCCTATTGCCTCGTTAGTTCCTTGTTTGAGGGGGATCACCTTCACCCACACATGGGGCAACCACATCTTATCTTTTGTTAGCGTCGCTTAGTAATACAAGCTACGCAACTAAAAGGGGAAAAATGTAGACACTAAAATTAGGTCACACTCCCCTTTGGTCCCTCGACAAACAAGAAACCTTCATCACATTCGCCTAGCCATGGCCCCCTTAAACCCACTAATATTAATTTAATTAATTAAATTAAATTAATTCATTATCCTCACTATATTTATTATTTAAATATCTTAATTTAAATAATATCCACACATACATTTCACCTAGACACCTCACCAAGCTAACTCACCCTAATACCTATTCTTAGTAAGTTACCATAACTAACTAAGACTTACCTAAACCCTAAAAATCATTTCCTACATTCCCTCTAACCACATTCTGGCATGCTTACAAGAAGCTCCTAGTCTAATCCATGGGTTAACGGCCTGAGATCCAAGGGAATCAAGAGGATCTCCTTAGTTTAGTAAACCTAGGAAATCCCACCTTGACCGACGCTAGTTACCCCTAACCGTTCCCAGTTAAGACGGAACCACCGTTGGTTACCCTTTTAACCCCAAAACAACCTTATTCTCAAGGTTTGTAGAAGGTTGGAAAAATATTGGAAAATTTGGCGAACATTAGCACATTCCAGAGAGATATCACATCTTCTGAGAGTGAATTCTAGCACGAACACGCATGCAAGGAAGGAGATCAAGAATCTTTTCCTACACAGCCATCCCAGTAATGATCTGATCTAACCAAGTAAAAAGGAATGTACATGCAGCCCATGCAGAAGCTTTCCTTCAATTTTTGATCACCTACAACCTTCAACCTCTCATCAACACCTCCGTCCCTCACTCACATGTATTCATGACTAGAATCCAAGTAAGTAAACGTTATACTTCTCTAGTTCATTCCATTTCATCATTATATTATCATCTATTATTTACCTAGCCACCCATTGACCTCCTCCAACACTCACCTTTTCATATACCCATTAAAACCTTGCCAAATCCCTCTTAAATCACCCAATACCTCATCCCGACCAACCAAATTCCTTTTGTGCAATCACAAAGGAGACCTAAATCTCGTTCTGTGGCATTCCCATTTTCCCACAGTAACCAGCACCAGTTACACCTAACCGCCGTCAGTCACCCTTAACAGACACCTGTCTCTGTATTTTCCCATACAACCTAGAACAGTGACCTACCCACCTAATTCCCTCTCACCCTCATTCACCTATGATCTACCTGAGACCTCTGTCAAACCTGCAGAGATCCAAAACTAGTTATTTGACCTTCGGATCCTATTCTAGCCTAGCATGTTATATTAGATCTATTTCTTATTGAGTTTTAAGTGAGATACCTAAATCATTTTGAATTACAATAGGTTTTACCTTATTTACCACATTGAATTTTTTAAAACAATGGACTGATAGCCATCTAGGAAGTATCACACTTCCCGGATCTAGCATATGCTAGGTAGTTCACTGTATATATTGTTTAACTTTTTCTGGTGGTCTTGCTTTGTATTACAAGTATTTCCTCCTAGCCAAAAGGAAACTCTCACAATCAGCTGTGGATTCAAAAGTCATAAGCGCGCAACAACCCATCAACTAGTATTAAAATAGGTATTCCTCCTATGCTTGTTACCCTATTTGTTTCGTCAATACTTCAAAGAAATGATCTAGAATTAGGTGAAATAGTTTCACAACTGGTTTAGGTGAATAAGTGATATCCATTGGAAATCCTACATACCAAAAAAATGTTTGGTTCTTAATAACTTTTGCATTATTTTTAATACCCTAAATGTATGCCTACCAAGTTTCACTAATCGTCATTCAACACTATGGTGGACTTTGAATTTTTTCCCCTCACCTTGAGACTATATAGGTAACTAATGTTTTAAAAGTGTATCTCAAGACATGTGGAAGCGATCAGTTTTTATAACTATCTTAAGGCCTTGGTCTAAACTTCCAAACTCTTTTATGCATAAATTTTAGACAAGTTCATATAGAGGAAAGTTCATATAGAGGAAACATGGAGGAAATCAACTCAAATTATTTCCATAGAGATTCTTGTGGGTTAAATTTCCTTGCCTTAATGTTTTCCACCTTGCAAGTGCCATGATGAATGACAAATGAAAAGGAAGGACTATGGAAACTATCGAGATCTAGGGTTTTCACAAAGATGACTAAGCGTTAATGATCCTCACTTCATAATCTACAAGACAAAATTGGAAGAAACATGGAAGATCCTAGACAATTGAAAAAAAGTGGTTAAATGACACAATGCCAAGGATCCCCCTTACCTCCTTACTTCAAACAATGATAAAGAATTGAATAAATACAAATGGAAGAGATGGCATATGGAAGTAATTAATACATTCTAAGATTAACTACAATGGATATCTTATGAGATAACAGTTTATGGTTTGACATAGTCTTAATCAAAGCTCGGGAATGTCATGGAAGCACAAGTAAGACTCTAGTTTTTTTTCATATATTTTAACTTGTACCTCCTTTTAAAATGAGATTGGTGACATTAAAAAGTTATTTGAGATGTATTTATGTTTAGAATGTTTTCATGAGGAATGGTTTAAAACTTTGTGACAATCTGACTGGGTTCCGTTTACTCATATTTGCATAGATGATGAAACCTAAATCAATTTTAGAAGGATTCTAGGAGTTTTTTATTTTCATGAAAATATGCTTTTGAGGTAATATTCTCCTCATGGCCCCATAAAGAAATAAAATCAAGGAGAAAAAAGTATATATTAAATCATAAACAAGCTATCACAATAGTCCAAAGATGAAATCATGACTGTTGAGAACATGATAGCTTAATTTTTCTTCGTTCTCCTATTTTCATGGGAAAACATTGATGTTATTATAAAGGATCCACTTTAAAATATAATATTTTCTCTTTGTTTATATATGAAGGCATAAAGTTAAATTTAAAAATATCTACTTGCAAAACCTTGAGGGTTTTATCGATAGGGTTTGTTTTAGCTCCTTCTCAAACCTTCCTAGATTTTTTTTATTGTTAGTGGATCATCATGAACCATATAGAGATCCTCAAAAATATGTCAATAGGTGGTTTTGAGTGAGTCATTTCATATAAACATCCTTCTATACCTCCATGATTTGTTTGAGGGGATAAACATAAGAAATAGATATTCTATCTTCTTGATCCTCTTGATTATCTCATCTCTCTTCTCTTATCTATAAATGTAACCAATCTTCAATTGTTAAAGGATCATTTATTGAATGTAATGTTACCCTTCCTAATTTGGTTTCCAAACATTCTAAGTTTGATTTAACTCTAACTTGAACTTATGTAATGTATATAGTAAATTACCCATGGCCATAATAAATTTTACATATTGTTAAGACATTAATATGATTTTGATTATGGATCTTTTCTATCCTTTGATTTATGTTATTTTTATCTTGCCTTACTATTCTATTTTTGTACGATGTGTATGGGATATATTTTCATGGTTTCCATTTCATTTTGTCACTAATACAAAGAGTGAGAATTTTGATATAAATGTAAGGTTGATTGTGGCTATGTTATACCCTTTTTACAATATGTTTTTTTTCTCTTTCTCTTCTCTCAAGGAGAGTGATCCTTTTTATCCTTGTGAATCAACAGGTTTTCTTTCATTTCATTCTTTCCTTCTTCCTTTTTCCCTTTGCAAATGGTTAGTATGGTTGTAGATTGGTGATAGCATTATATTAGTTAGGATAGAAAGTTGGCCTTCTTTGAAGGTCTATCCAAAGGAGCCAAGGTATCATGCCTTGGGGACATTCTAATTGTTTCTGCTGAGATAGCCAAATTCTCCAAATTTTATGCTCTTATATAGGTTCATGCACTTTAATGACAATATTTTTTGGCATGCCCAATAGGACTATTTTATTTGGACACTTTTTAAAATCTAGTTTTCATATTTGAATTGTTTCACTATAGATAAAGTGTGTGTTCTTGATTAAATATTTGTATTATTTTAAAGATAAGGATGCATGTTTTTCAAATTTATAGATAAGCTTTGGTGGTTTCTTAGCTTATCTAGTTTTTTTAACCATGTTTTCAAACACCTGGTGATTCCACTAGTTCAAAAGACCCATTTCTCTCATTTATATACCTTTTCTGTGATGTGCTTATTGATCTAAATCTTTAATTCACATTTATACAAAAATAAATAGATTAACATAACATATTTCCAATTGAATTACACAATATAAAAAAATCAATAAACATTGAATTTGATAACATTTGTTAATACTTGCATACATATTTTGGGTTTTTTTCACATTTTCATCTGGTTGGTACTTGTCATTTTTTTCATCGCATTATTCTGTCTTTTGTAGGTATCAAAAGCACCCAAAAACAAGGACATATGAATAAATCATAAAGAATTTCTATTTTTGTTGTTTTAATTTTTCTAATCATGCAGGTATCATAAAAACATCTAAAAATCAAACAAATCACAATTTGCTTAATAGTTGTTGATTCATTTGAAATTTTGGAGTGTTTTATTTTTATTATAATGTTTGTTTTGTAGGGATATAGATTTGTTTTGTATTTGTAGTAGAAGTTTGTTTTATTTCTACATTATCAGAACAAAAAATAAAATTTTAGTGTTGTCTCTGCTAAGTTTAGCGTGTCACTTAGTTGCAGCTAAGATCTTTTAGCTATATTAATTTGATTTTTTTTCATTTTCTGGTTATATAAAAAATTCAAAAATATATCTTTATAGAGCTACTGATATTATGTGTAAAACTACAATAAGTAAACACACAAAATAATTGTTATTAATATCCAACGGGTAGTGGTGTAACGGTTCTTGGGTCTCCTTTTAATTGGGAGGTCCTAAGGTACCAATTCTCGAATCTGTGTTAAGGCAACCTCATCTACGGCTTATAGTTTGGATGACCTTGGTCGTCTAGGGCTATCCTAACTCCTAATCCCTTGACTCCCAATCTCGTGGGCTAGCGGAGAGCTCCTAAAACTTCGCTAAAGCCTTCGACTGAAATGTTCCTAGCCATACCAGTGTGGACTGGTCGATGACCACAATGGGCTAGGGCCATCTCCCTAGGTAACCTCCCATAAAAAAATATTACCCCTTAATAATTATTATTCACTGACCAAACTATGGGCGCATGCATTTCAGACCCATCATTGTGCTAGTTAAAAAAAAGTATCATCATTGTGCTACCCTAAAAAAAAGTATATTGTTAAAACACACACACACAAAATACAATTGGCCTAGGGCCAAATTGAGCCATACTAACAATCTACACTCAAAATCCCGACCATTTCTATCTATTTACACTGATTGCAAGAGTATCCTCATTGATTATGTAAATAGGGATTTATCATCACTCAAATTTAAGTATGAACTCTCATGTGTAGATTAAGAAGGTACTACCTAGTCACTTCTAGGATGGTAAAAGTGTGTGCATGCATTACCATGATGCAAATTACCATGATGCTTTCACCTCCATCAAAAATATGAATTTGAATTTGAAGGCTAATCTTGGTAAGGGTTAAAGGTTGTAAGGTGTTTATAGGTCTTTTAGGTGATTTAAGTCATGAAAAAGTGAGATTCGAGTGGGGTGTAGGAGTTAAATAGAAGAAAAGTTAGGGATTAAGGGTCAAATAAGATTCAACAATACAAGCTATGCATACATCTTAATGGAATTCATAAGACCAAGGGGAGGAGATTTCTTAGTGATCTACAAATTCCCTTACATACTAATTCTTGTGCATAAGGTATTAACATTATATCTTGATAACTAATGTGTGCTCTATCATCTTCGAATAATTTCAGTGGAAGCCTTCTGATCAAGATCAAAAATCAAAGGCCAATGGCCAAGAAAGAAGGAAATCATGTATACAAACAAGATGGCTAGATTGAATTATTCATGTGACAAAGGTAACTTGTAGTTTGAATGCTATGTGAAATAGAAGAATCTTTTGTTGAGGAAACAAACAACTCAAGGGTGGGTATGCAAACTTGACACACAAAAGAAAGAAAGCAAATAAACTTTATACAATAAGTCATTAGTTGTGTCCACAAGAGGCTGGAATATCAATGCTAACTGATGACCCCATCTACAATATTTGTTGGGATGGTTGTCATATCCTTGTAGAGGTAAGGAACACTACAAATTCTAGGGATATGTGATTATGATGGAGTTAGATGAAGTTGCTAGTAGTGTATTCACAAAAGTAATCAGTCACAAAGTGTGGTAACCTTAACAATGGATCAACACAAGATAATGTAGTCATTTAATCAGCTAACAAACAACTGTTGAGATACCCCCTATTTTCGACCTTTTGTAATGAAGTTACATTATTTTCATTGTCTATGATTCTGGAGTCTCATTTTAGGTCACATTTATCTTGAACACACAGGTTATAGAGGTTGTTATAAGACATCATAATCTATGCAACACGTAAGTGTTTTTTCTTCCAGGTTTGGATTGTTTTCATCTCCAGGTTTTATAATTTTCAATTTTATAATCATCGTACGGGATGTAAGTAATTTACCTCTAGGGTTTGAAGTTTGAGATTAGCAACTCCTTAAAATTTCCTTGAAATGGTAACAAATTTTATAAATCCATGAGACTTAATAGTACAAGAGTATACCCCGACAAGATCCTAGGGCAAATAGTAGTCAAAAAATTGGGATCAAAGCGTGCATTGATTAAGTGGATAATGCAACATGTGAAAGTAACATGATCAACAAGTAAAAATGGAACATATCAGTGTTGCAACACATGGATGAACAATAGTGTGATCACCAAATGAATAGCATAATACAACACATGTCAATAATATATAAGGTAGTCTAAGATAAGCATTATGAACCTTTAATCTATTTATCACCAATGGACGAGTGTCCAACAAGATATAATTTGAGTAAGATTATATATGACAAGATGACTCTATTGTGTAGGAATGTCCGCTAATGTGGACAGGTTTTCCTTGGGTGTAGGGTTCAAGTCGAATTCACAAATCATGTGTCATACCCAAGGTGTCTATAGACGTATGGGGTTTATATGTAGAAGGGTCTGCATGGTATTACTAGTTAGTGTTTGGCGTGTGTAAGGAAGTAAGGTATGTACCTTGATGACTAAACCCACATGATGAAAAGTGACTTATAGTATACTTGTCATGAATAGGCCAATCCTCTGTGGAATGAAATGTGACTTGGTCTATTGGGTATCTTTTGCCATATTGTATTTTTTTTAATTTTTTGAGCATAAGGGATGAGGAAAAAGATGTCACTTTTTTGCATACATTGTATTAAGCCCCTTCATGTACAGCTGCATGCTGTTTGCATCTACAACTTGTAGAAGTCAAATCCCACAGGGATCCCTAGCTTTGGTAATTAGCGATTTGTCCCTAGCTAGCATAATCATTCATTCGTTACCCCTGAGAGATGTACCCTTGTCTGTCAATATGTAATGCCGCTTTCTGGTATGTGATACATAGATTAGGTTTCAGAAGGTACAAGCAAGACCATTGTTTTCAAAGAATAAATAACATGGTATGAATGTTGGAGAGGATCTATGTACGAGTGATTACTAGATCCCAATCATGTGCAGTAAAATCACATCCTAGGAACAACCATTCTTGCAAAGAATGGCTGCATCAATGAAGGATAATCATCGTAGAATGTCATGTATCAAGTGGGTTAAAAAGTGCGTATGATGTTGAAGATAGTACTAGAGGGGCTCCAGATAATGAATTTACGACATCCTTTAAGACTGAGGTCTGATAGCATGGATGAAGGTGCCTAGAATCATTGATCCATACCATTGTCCCAGAGACATGGTGACTTATATCTTGTAACCCATGAGGGTTTTCCAGTTAAATAGTCTTCGTTATGATTTCCGGGTCCCCCTTGTTACTCTGGGAGAGTGCACGGAGAGTTGCATCGGTGTCATTGTATAATAATATCAAGCCCTAATTAAATTTATAGAGTAGAGATGTTATGTGATACATAATAAATGAGAAGGATGTAAGGGTTTGCAATAGGTAGACTATTGATCTATATCTAACTTTCCAACATTAATCATGGTAACAATCAGTACTTTATGTGGCAATGCATATTTACATAAAAACTTATAAATTTAATAAGTGGTATTACATCGGGGATATTTCAAGAGGTATCAGAGAAACTTAGTTGTACAAGGAAAACAAGGATGATCTAGATGTGCGCGATGTGTGGATCATACATATGAGAAATTGTGAGTACTTTGATGCAAGGTTTTGTTAACTAACATGGTGAACTCAACAAGAAGCCACTAGGATCTGTACTATGAATCAGCTCACTCTTTTTGTGAATGTCCCCTTAGATCCTATGAACGAATAAGGCCCAAGGTGCTAATAGTTGAGTCCAAACCGTGGTCATACCTAGAGGTGGCTGTGGATGCTAAGATTCTTGTTGGGAAGGAAATACCCGTGGTTCTGAATATCCAGGGTTTTAGTGATAATATGGGGGTCACTTTACAGACCATTGCATGACTCAAGAAAGGTAGCAACGTACCTATAGTTAATTTTATTTGATATGGCCCCTACCATGGAATGACAATGCACCTCAGGGTTAGTAGAAGAAGCTCGTATAAACAAAAGGAGTAAGATTTCCATAAGGAGACAGGAGAGATAATTGGATTAAGGAAACTTTTCTTGTCACATACATTTTATCCTCCTTCATGTGTAAGAATACGTTGTTTGCGCATCTAGCAAGGATGATGGAGTGGAAACTCCCACAGGGACCCTAGCTTTGGTGAGTGATAGGGACCCATCCCTAGCTAGCAGGGCATTCTTTGTTAGATGAGAGATCTCACTCTAGTCAACACATTTTGGAGTTCAAGGAAATGATTAGGGCCATGTGATGTACAGAGATATTATCAGTGGGTTTAAAGGAAGGGTCTATGGAGGATTTTTGGGGGCATTTGGAGGAAGTCTCACATGGACAAAGGTGTAAAATCCCAGCCTGCAGTAATTTACAAACCAGTAACATTTGGGCAGGGCTTTCAGCATCACTTTCAACAGGCACCTCAGGCATCAGTGTTGCAACCCCTTTCCAACATAAGGCGATCTTGAACACACAGTTTACATTGGATGGGTTTTCTAGGTGTAGCCACTTTCATGATCTAAAGGTTGAGTTATCATTTCCTGAAAAAGATATTTCAATCCAAATGTTATCTATCAAATTCTCCATAAGAATAAGCTCATGTATCATATGGGATGGAGTTACGAATTCTAGTACAGAGAATCCAGTTGTGAAAGGTGCACGATTGTAATTCCACCTGGAAACATCCATGTAATTTCTATAAAATCCCAAATACAGGATGGTTCTATTTTGGCAGGTTTATAAAGAAATGATAGAAGCTGAACCTTTTGATAACTATTCTTTATGAGTAGATTCAAGTGGACATTTTAGATGGCAGACCTTACATGATTAAAATTTTTTAGGTTCATTGTAAGTTACTGCAAAAATCATGGTATTTTATTTGGCAGTTATGCAAAATTTTCAATATCTGATTTTGCATTTTTAAGTGAGTGATCCCATAAGGGATATTTCAGAAGGAAATCAGATGTAGTCTGTTTGGGATTCCAATCTGTTGGCAAGCATGTTTGAAAGATGGGGGACATAGACAGTGCAGGATATAGGGAGTAGTACCTCTGATGAAACTAGCATTGGTTCACCAACATGCAAAAAGCAGCAGGAGACTACCAATCTCTATTTGAGCCAGCTCACTGAGAGATTAGCACAGGACTATGTTTGGTACAAAATGCAGAATGAGAGGAGAAAATAGCAACATGGGACAACATGGTCAAAGAGGTGAGGGTGGAAATTCAGGACAACGGTCCTCCCCATTCTTCTACTAGGCCTCTGGGGTTTCACGAACCTATCTTTCTTGAAGGATCTGGAAGTTTCACTAGGTACGACAGCCAGGGGATATTGTTAGATGAGGAGTCTTGTTAGGAGAAAGGTACCAGACCTTAAGTGATGGCTTTCGTGACAACATGCCAGTCCAAGAATATTGTGAAATGAAGATTGACAGCAGGCCTAGGAGAGATTACCAGGTACATACGTACCAGATATGCAAAGGAGGTTGGGACAGATTTTCGATTCCACATTTTGACTGGTTCTAAGAAGTGTACTTCACAGTCTTGGGTGTAGAAGTTGAAGACATACTTCTGACTTGAATCCTATACAGGAGGAAGATGCAATTAAGTTTGCAAGATCACATCTTGAGGGAGATGCTCATGACTGGTGGCATCATGGATTGATCACACAGGGGCACATGCATATCACTACTTATGTAGATTTTACATAGAGGTTGATGAGTAGGTTCGACAGGAGGGACCCAGATAGGCACTTCAGGGAGTTGACTCACTTGAGGTAGACAGGTTCTCTAGATCAGTACATTGCAGATTTTCAGAGGTTATCAGTTATGGTATCTGATGTTTCAGAGATGAGGTTGACTTCACTCTTCATGGCAGGGTTGACTGATGCCTTAGCAGGGTTTGTGAAGGCATTTGAGCCTTCTTCTTTGCATGAGGCTATTAGGAGATCTCGAGACTTGGAGTTATCCACTCCAAAGTCGAGGGTTCCACCTCACGTTCAGCAAAGAGAACCTCCATCTGGATTAGATGAACTTCAGCAGAGGGAGCCTCCACCGAGGCAGGAGGTGGCTAAGAATCCATTCATTTCCCGAGAGGATAGAGATGAGTTGAGGCGAAAGAAATTATGTTTCGATTTCCGCACACCTTGGGTTCCAGGACATGATTGCAGAGGTAGAGGGAAGGCCCAATTCATTGAGGTCTTCGAGGAGAGTGAGAATGACAGAAGTGAGGAGTTGGAGACTCACGAGATGGATGATGGGAATGGAGTTGCGATGGATAGTGTTGATGCGGAGCAGGGGGAGACTTTCCCTCAGGAGATTATAGCCACATTGTCTAGTACTCCGATGTACAAGGCATTTAGGATTATGGGAGTTATGCAGGGCTAGCGAGTTATGGTACTCATTGACAGTGGGGCTACCCACAACTTTATTGATGCATCATTGGTGGAGAGACAAGGTTTACAAATGAAGGACTTTCAGGGCTTCAACATTGTTGTAGCCAATGGGGAGTATATGAGATTGCACATGGAGAGTTCCACAATTGAGCATCACCATGGGTAACTACACAGTTACCGATGATTTCCACGTTGTTGGTATGGGAGTGACCCACATAGTGTTGGGAGTGCAGTGGCTTCACTCTCTTGGTGAGTTTCGGACTAACTTCCAGACGATGGAGCTGAAGTTTAAATCCGAAGGCAGGAATGTGATTTTGAGGGGATTATCAGCAGGAGCACCTAGGGTGGTTGCAGCTGAGGGGATGGAGAGGACTTTCCAGCATAATGAGGGGTTTTATTATTGCAGATAGATGTGGAGTATGATGGATGCGGGGTGTGTGACCAATAGTGTTGCACATAAGGCAGTTACAGAGATCGGGATTACAGGTTTAGATCATCCGAGTTTATCATTATGTTGGTTGTATGAGGTTTCGGTAGACTGGAGATCTCATTTTTTGTTGAGTACTCCAAGAACCGACACACTTGTGAGATTCTGGATGGTCACATATAGGATGACAACTATAGATTGGAGGATGAGATGATCTTCTATCAGGACAGATTGTACCTCGTGTCAGATTCATGGTTGAGGATGGAGATACTGTGACATGTGCATTATTCTTCCATGTCTGGACACTTGAGCTTTGATGAGACCTTCAAATTTATATGGGAAAGGGTCAGATGGCATGGGTTGAGGGAGGATATCCTCAACTTTGTGCAGGGATGTGTAGTTTGTCATGGTGAAAAATTGGAGTATGCATGTTCCTTATTTCTGGATTTGATAAGGGATAACACTCCTATATGTTTTAATGCTTATAAGGATGACGAGCATTTGCTAGCTAGCCAAGGGATGGATTCGATAGGAGATGCCGTGAGTGATCACATGATGACAATTTTGCAGTGGCAGGGATTGGACAGATTGACAGTTTCAGTATGGGTACCAATAGAGAATCGATGTGAGGGCATTATTCTACTTCAGGGACAACATTGTTATCTACACTACATGGAGAGCATGATGACTATATGTGGTGTTTTGGTCACTTTGGATCACATCGGTCTTCGGTTGACTGTATGAGATGGATTTCATACTCAGGAGTCGATTGGAGAGGCATTGACTGATCAGGGTGAGATGACATTGCACTTGACTCTGATTGGTATTGGCAGTTTCACATGGGCACCATGAGGATAATGCTTGGGGTCAAGCATTTTTTGGGAGGGGAGGATTGTAATGTCCCCAATTCCGAGCAGTTGGCCTAACGGCCCTATTTTGGTCTTAACCCTAGTCATTCCCAAGGGACTAACAACTTTGGAGGTTATTGGGGATGGTTGTCTGATTTCCTACTATGTTTTTCGTTATATTTTGGGCGTTGGGAGGGTCTAATGGGCCCTTTGTGTTCTATTTTGTCGTTGGAATCACTTAAGTGGACACTTTTGGCATTTAATGTTATGTTTCTTCGTTGGGGCCACTTAAAGTCCCTTTTTGGCGACTTGAGGGGATATGTATTGCATTAAATGTTATATTTCTTCATTGGGGCTCATAAAAAGCTATATAAGGAGATGGAGGGTGTAGTGGGAGATCACTTTCATGCATACACTTATTATTGACCTTTTCATGTGCAGACTGCTGTTTTGCAACTATCTACAGCTTGTGGAGTCAAGATCCCACAGGGAACCCTAGCTTCGGTGGTGAAAGATCCATCCCTAGATAGCAGGGAATTCTTCGATAGTGAGAAGATCTACCCTAGCTCTGTCATTTTGGAGTGGATTTTCAGAGATTTTTTTACAGAGGTATTTTCAGGAAGGTTCAGAGGATTAGGGTTTTGAGGGTTTTTGAGCAGTTTTTGTGAGAGGATTTTCAGCTGGGTTTTCGGATCAGACCTCACGGCAGCCATAGAGGAAGGGTCCATGGCAATCATCTGGGCAGAGCGATTTCACAAGGGTTGAAGGCCATCTTACCAAGGGGGTGACTTGTTTTGCGGAGCATTTGGGGCAGCCCTAATTTCTAGAGGTTTTTCAGCTGGCCATTTTCAGATCTAAAGGTTGGAAAGTCATCTTGGGCATATTTATGATATGTTATTTCGCTGAAGGTGCCTTCATCATTTTTGCAACCCTTGTATTCGGAAACGTGATGACTTACAGCCTTTTCAGAGAGGGTTTTCCAACTATGTTTAGGTTCATGCTGTAAATTTCCTGGCAGCATTATATTGACTGAAAAATTCCAAAAATACTTTCCCTTCTGTTCATTTATATTATTATCTAGTTCCATTTAAAATTTCTAAGTGATTTGAACGGTGGTCATTTTGGGAGAATATCCATAGTTTATTCTAGTTCGCTGCCCTAGCTGTAATTTTCTGCATAAAATCTGCAAAAATAAGTACTTCAGTATGTTGCTGCATAATTTCTGTGTTTTGGTGCTATTTTGTAAGTAAGTATCCTAGCAAAGGATATTTCATTGTGCATGACTAGTATCCCTAACAGAGATACCTTTGGTTTTGATTATGAACTTACTCACTTACTGGCCAGGCATCCATATCCCTAATGGAGATTACAAGAAACACCCTTATGCAAAGAAATGTTTAAATTTTTTTTTAAATTTTGATTGATTTATTTTCCTCATTTTGTTTCACTACGCATGAAAATACTCCATTTGGGTTATGAACCAATGTAGGTATTTGGAAGGACAACAAAAACAAGCAATGTGTACATGATTTCTTAGCCTTGAGGTATTACTAAATGAAGGATTAGAGGGATCAATGTGAAGTCTAGTGCATGACATCCTTTTGGATGAACATTAATATTATCTAAATCTACATGAAAAATTCTAAAATAGTCAGATCAAGTTCCTCAACTTGAAAACACAAATTAATCAAGTATAACTTACCAGAATCATAATATAGTATTTGTGGACTCGTAAAGTATTGTCAAGATAGTTGTTTAACTCAACACAGATGATTATATTTTTGCAATCGACTTATAGTACAAATAGAAACATTATTGAATGGAATAATGCATTGAGAAATATCTTACTAAAAGGGGAAAAGATGCAGAACCTCTAGTAAATTCATGCACTCAACATACTCTTAACTTAAAACTACTTAAACTCCTTTCACAAACTTGAACATATAATAACTTGGTCCTTCATCTTAAACCCCACCTTGTAATATAACAACCTTATTTAGCTACCTAATTAGAGTTGTTGATTGAGTGAAGTCATTCTACTTTGCATCACTAACTGACCCGATCTAGAATCCTACCTAAACATTTTTACCATCCTTGAGGCTACTCGTTCATTTAGCTCTTTGAGAAGTCTAGGCTCTACGATCACATGAAAAGTCCACTGTATCCTCCCATGCATTGACTTGTCAACCATTCTTTCCAACTTAGCTGCTACAATATATTCTTAGCCTCATAGACCTTATCCACCTACTCAAATTTCACTACTTAAGCCACAAAAAATGGCAACCTTGTTTTAGCCCAAACTGCCCTAAATGGCTTCAACACGTAGACCCCACCTTTGATCTTAGCTAAGTTGAGAGTATTTCTAATCAAGGTAACTTTGAACCCTTTTACCTTCTAGGATAGTCTATAAATTTTTTCATTCTCTTAGACCTCTAAATTTATCAACTCATCCATCCGATTGATCAAAATCAGGTTCAATAGCTTTGATTCTTACTTTTCCATTCACTAATACTACCCTTTTTAGCGCATAAGAACATTTGGAATTTGGAGCATTTCATGAACTGGAGTTTATTCAAGCCTACACATAAAAATTTGTAAAATCCTCTAAATACCATTTGGGCTTAACCAAATTCACCACACATGAACACATTTTTAGTGTAGGCTAACTCCTCAATCTCCTTCCTTAATCCATCATTTCACTCTCTAATGTAATTAGGCCTTACTAGCCCTCTCTGGGTAGGTTTCTTGATGTAACCTTTTTTCCTCACTCATTCATCAAAGTAAGGTCATTTATTGGCACCCATTTGGGGCTTCCAACTGTATGAAAAGTTTCATGTTTTTTTTTTACAAAAATTGCTCCAAACACACTCTCCTTTGCCATCTATTAGGTCTTCCCAACCCTCATACCTTTGTATTCTCAAACATTCATGAGTTGGGTTGATTCTAGCCTAGTTTAGACTTAAAACCTCAAAATTACTTGTAAGGAATGTGTCTTGATCCTTTTTTCAAAATTTCATGACTTGAATCCACCATTAAATTCCTCAAACTCCAAACCCTCGTTAAACCCTAATAGGGTTTCCTACTAACCCGGTAGGGAAGAAAATGCAGTAAAATTTTATTAAATTTGTTTCAAGGATTTAAACTCATAACATAGCTCTGTTATGACCTACTCTTCATGTTAAAATTTCCATTAGGTTCCAAGATAACTCCTATCCTCATGATTGATTTCAAATTCCATTTCTTTGTCTTGAGAAACATATTTTACAAGGCCTTCCCAAGGATGACTTAATCGAATATTTTCTTTTCCTAAACCATTAAGCATTCCAGAGCTATGATTTAGAATGGTGAAGTAGTACTTCCACAAAAATGCTATCAATGGGGGTGGGCTTTTTGTTCTTAATGTCTGCTGACTTGATCCAAATTCAAAGTGTGATTGTCTTAAATGTGTCACTACTTAAACTGAGTAGCAAGAAGATAGTTAATCTAAGCTATGAACAACTATACTGAAGTAAATAAATGTAGTAAAGAAATATGCTAATAATCTAAGAAAATATATAAAATGAAATACTAAACCCTAATGTGTAATAGAGAAGAGGAAAGAACTAAGATGATAACAGACATTATTTAGACAGTGTCACAGTGATGAATAGAAAATAAAAAAGTAAGAATGACTGTGTCGGGGTCATACAAAGGACATATCTGGGTGATGTGGCTAGATTGGAGCACCTGGGAGAGGACTGGGGCACCCACGGGTGCTATTGTAAGAAAAACAGGTGCCCTAGTCTGGGAAGAAGGTCTGGAACTGTTCTTAACAAGTCCTAGAGATGATTGATAATCTTCACTGCTTGTTGCATTAATTTTTCGTACTACGCCGAATGCTCCAAATATTCCAGAGGAAGAATAACCTGTAAAAGACCCAAAAGGAAGTATCAAAACCTTAAAAAAGAAATATGTAAATGAATGGGTTAGACTGACCTCAACTACCACAATAGTGGGCTTACTAACTAAGTGTTGTACTACATTTCAGACCCAGATGTAGTTTTGGTGACTGTGTGCATGTGCCTTAGATGCTATTGTGCTAGTCACACTTTGTGAAATAACGAACAATAGGTAAATGTAAAAAATGTAATAGAATATGTGCATGGAATAGAATAGAATCCCTCCCACTATGAAGTGTGATGCAGATGTCCTAGCTTGTACCTTGAAGATGAAGCTATGTGGATGCCAATGCAATATATGAAGTGATAGTAGTAGATGATGTTATGTCCCTCATTATGGTCTCATAATTTTATATTTATAGGGTTATCTTTATCTAATTTTGTAATTAACTCCGAAAAGGCTAACCAAAATAAAGATAAAGATGAAAAATGGCTAGAAGAGGTCCAAAAAGTGGCGGGAAAGTGCTAGAAGGATCAAGGTGCCCCCAGGTAGGACTAGGGAGCCTATGAGCGTCCCCATATTAAATCTAAGCACCCCAACCAAGGATAAAATAACACGGGATGTTAGAAAATGGCTGGGCATGTGGCTGTAATTAGTACTTTCTTCACTCAAGAACCTTCTAAATAGTAGTATGAGACCAGGATAAATAAATGTCTAAAGTGCATGATTTTGTGACTACATTTTTCCCCCCACTTTATGTTGATGAGCAGAAATATTGGTAACATAAAGTAGATAGAGATGCATACCTGATGTCCATGAAGATTGTAGTAGAGACGCACTGAAGGACTAGACAAAAGCGTGGAATGACAAAATGATGTAGGAGTATGGAAACTATAGATGAAAAATGCGCAAAGAAAAAGCGATGAGAGTGAACCTCGGAAAAAATGGGTGTGTGTAGCTTCCGCGAAAAGTTGTCGTTGTTTCTGTTTTTTTGTTGTTGCCCCCATTTGACTTCTTGTTTCTCATATGGACAAACCTACAAGGAGAAAATGATCAAGTATTCAAATATGTATGTATGTAAGTGTAAAAAATGCTATGTAAAAGAAACATGCAAATATGCTAATGAACAAGTGTAAATGAAAATGTAAATGGAACATGTGCACCTGATCCATGTTGAGAGAGAGTGTAAAAGGAGATAGAGATGCGTACCTGATGTCCATGAATACTGTAGTAGAGACGCAATGAAGGACTAGACAAAAGCGTGGAATGACAAAATGATGTAGGAGTATGGAAATTATAGATGAAAAATGTGCAGAGAAAAAGAGATGAGAGTGAACCTAGGGAAAAATGTGCATGTGTAGCTTCCGCGGAAAGTTGTTGTTTCTGTTTTTTTGTTGTTGCCCCCATTTGACTTCTTGTTTCTCATATGGACAAACCTACAAAGAGAAAATTATCAAGTAGTCAAATATGTATGTATGTAAGTGTAAAAAATGCTATGTAAAAGACACATGTAAATATGCTAATGAAAAAGTGTAAATGGAAATGTAAATGGAACATGTGCACATGATCCATGTCGAGAGAGAGTGTAAAAGGATATCTCATACTGTGATTTTTTTGGATGATCTCACGCCACCTTGGCTGAAGAAGAGTATGGAGGAAATGTTTTGTGTTCTCCAAGCTCTAACCACTCTACTGAATATGTGTGAAAAGATCTCTGTATTGTCTTGGTTTTTTGGGTGATCCGACGCCACTGGCCGAAGTAGTATAGAGAGGCACACCCACTGTAACCTCCAAGCCTGTAACTACTTCCCAGAATGCTAAGGACACCATGACTTGTAAAGTATGTTGTGTATAGGGTTTGTAGACTAGTATGAACCCACTCGATGTGTATGAATGAACCGAACTAGTGTAGAATATATGTGTTAGTATGTAGAAAAACCCCAAATGATGCCCCCCCTCTTTGGGGGCACATGTAACATTATTGATAGGAGGATGCAGCCCCAAAAGAGGACCAACCACATGTACTCTGTAACTCTGCCATGTAGGGGGAAGGGAATGCACTTGGTAGAAACCAAGGAAAGCACAAAAAAATTATCCCTAGCTAAAAGAAGTGTTATTACGAAAACACATGCATGTAGAAAACAAGTGTAAAGTATGCAGGGAATGTAAAAACTACCAAGCATAGTAGTGTAAACATGCCAGAGGACAAGTAAGTTGCAAAAAGTGGGTCGCAAACATGGGACATCACTCACGATGTTGCAAGACACACAAGGCCATCATGGCCACAAACAACAAGAAAGTGTGCACACAAAACATAGGGCAAAGCCTGCATACAAGAAATAAACAAAGAAAACAATGTACAAACAAGAGAAGTAGTCATGGAAAAATGTAATCATGGAAAACAAGTGCTGCACATGGAATAACCAATATTTCAAAGCATGAATAACCAAGTAATGTAAAGTGCTAAGTAAAAAATGAAACAATTGCACCTGTGAGAGATGAATGTGGATGCCCCCAGTGACCAGTGTAGGAAGGGTAGAAGGCGAGCATCCATGTTGAGCATGAATGATCTGTATCTGTGATCACAACTAAACAAATACATGAATGTGCATGTGTGGATGATATAGATAATGACATATAAGAAATTAATCTAACATGTGTAGTAAAGTGATCATGTAAAACACTAGTAAACAAGAGTATAAATTCCCCCAAGACAATGCAGTCTATGTGGGATGGATGGAATGGAATGCAAGATGGAATGATAGGATCTGCATGCCCCCTGAGTGGATGGAAATGTATGCAATGAGGTTCATTTGTTTTCCCCCTCAACAGTCAAGAATGAACTGTAAATGAGAGTGCATCATTGGGAAATGGTAGATTAGTGTGTGTTGTATCGAACGCACTATGATGAATGTGTATGTGTAGAGTGAAGATATGTGACCTAATGATGGTGTATGCATGAACCCTATATGAAGCATATATCATGAATTAGATGAATGTATAGGTGATGATTTATCCCAAGCGTATATCACTATAAGATGAATGGATGAGTGATGATTTATCCTTAAGCGTATATCACTATAAGAGGAAATGAGGAGTGGTGATGTAACCTAAGTGTATACCACTACAAAATGATATAATAGGTGACGATTTAGCCTAAAGTGTATGTCACTAGCCTAGGATTGTCACATGTGTGATGAGTGTAAGGTCCATTTGATTTGTAAACCCTCGGAAGTCAAGTATGGACCGAGGAACTAAAGTGCATCATAGGGTAGTGAGTGAAATGCATAGAAGACAGATCGGTATATGTAATGACAATAATCAACCATGTGATGAGTGGAATGTGTAAGGATGTGATGTGTAGAATGTAATGCAACAAGTGTAGAATGTGTAAAATGGCGTGTATGTAGTATGTAAGATTGTGTAATGCTAGAATCACATATGATGAAGACTAGAATAGTATGTAGAGTATGTGTGAAAAGGCATGGTGTAATATGTATGGTATGTAGATAAAAAAATAATGCAATAGAGAGGATAAGTAGTGTAGGATGTAAGATGTGTAGATAATGGTGTAGATATAAATGCACAAATGTCAAAATGTTGTAGATTAAATGTAGAATGTATAGGTGTAATGATGCACAAATGTGTGATGAAGTACAATGTGTAAGGCCTATAGTGTAGTGTGTGGGGTCCAGTGTAGTAATAAACCCTCAACAGTCAAGTGTGAACCAAAGCACAAGAGTGTGTCATCGGGTAATAGTGCTAGAATATATGATGAATATGCCTAATTGTGAGGGTATGAATGTATAATAATGTGAAATATGATGAGGATAACTATGCTAAGATGGGTGGTTGGGGGGGGGTAGGGAAGTGCCATGCCCCCAAGTGTGTGTCCCTAAAAAAGATCATGTAAATTCATTAAGAAGATCGTCATCCTCTGGGTCAAAGTCATATGGATAAGCATTGGTGACCTAGTAAGCAATAGTGTTTGGTTGATCATGCAATGATCCATTAAGGTGTAAGTTGTACATGCCCATAACTTACTCCTCATTGGTGAATGGAGGAAGTGGGAAGCTGTGTGCATACCAACGAGTGAGATTTGGCGAATATCCAAGAAAAGAACTATTGCAAATAAAAACATGACCGAAGGGCATATGAAATGAAATATCTATATGAATAGGATCTAATGTGCCTCCAATATAAGTAAACTAAGATTCCCCTAATGTGAGTGGAGAAGAATGAGGGGTTCGTGATAAGTATACCATAAGATGAAATACTCGTAAACCATAAACAACAGTAATAGTGATGAAGCCATAATAGAGATGAGGGTTATGAGTGGAAGGATGAAGATCCTCAAAAGTGAAACCAAGATGAGCTAAACCATCATGGGAATAGATAGTGACATCGCATGTAGGATCAAATGGAATGTGTTCCCAATATGATTTATTCATGAAAAGTGTGCAAGTGAATAGTGGGCGTGCTAAGGTAGGTGGTGCAAGTAAAGGTGAATGTGATAGAGCGACGTCCATAGACTGGAAAGGCCCCTGATAAGGAATCATAGCAGTAGTAGTAGCAGGTGGCATAGAAGATATTGCATCTATCACATAAACAATAATGTCAAGTGGTGGTAAGTGAGGCAGGTCGGCCATAGGTTGGGGATCATTGGTAGTATTAGTATGTGGAATAGGAAGACTAGTATTAGGAGCATAATCACAGTATTGGAATGGGTCATGGTCATGAGGAATAGTATGTTCAATGTTGTCATGAAGGAATTTAACACAATGATGTACAATAGATGCAACGACTTGCATGGCATGAAGCCATGGCCTGCCGAGTAGACAATTATAAGAGATTGGGAAATCAATGACAAATAAGATAGTGTGGATAGTTTTTGGGCCAACAGTAATGGGAAATGTAATGTGACCTAGACATGGATGAATAGAACCATCATAAGCACGCAATGAAAGACTAGATGGGATAACATCATGAGTAGAGAGGCCAAGGTGCTGAAGGAATGACATGGGACACAAGTTGAGCTCAAATCTGTTATCAATTAAGGTGTGCTCTACACCTACATTTTGAATACGACAGATGATATGCAATGGTGGGTCATTGTCAAAAGTAGCAAGCTCATCCCGAGGAATAGATGGGAAAACAATATGGTGGGAGAATGCATTTACAAAGGTGTTATAAACTATATGGGGATGGGTGTTGTCAAGAATTGGAGAAGTTAATAAAATATTGATGATTTTAGATCGTAATTTAGGATGGAGAAGAAAAAATTCATGAATGGAGATAGTCATGATGATGAAACCCTAAGAAGAATGAGGATCCTAGGAGTATGTAGGTCGGGTTCACCAAAATGATTAACTAAAATTGGACTAAACTAGGTAGTATGAAGATAGTTAATCTAAGCTATGAACAACTGTACTAAAGTAAATAAATGTAGTAAAGAAATATTTTAATGATCTAAGTAAATATGTAAAATGAAATAATAAAACCTAATGTGCAAGAGAGAAGAGGAAAGAACTCATATGAATAACATAATGCTACTGTGGAAACTTGCAGTGAATGAAGAAAATTAGAAATCATGGAATGATTGTGCCGGGGTCCCTCAGAGGACAGATTTGGGTGATATGGCTAGATTGGAGCACCTAGGAGAGGAACTGGGGCACCCACGGGTGCTCTGGTAAGCAAAATAGGTGCCCTGGTCTGGGAAGAAGGTCCAGAACTAGTCTTCACAGGTCCTGGAGATGACTGATAATCTTCGTTGCTTGTCGTATTAATTTTTCTGTACTGCACCGAATGCTCCAAATATTCCAAGAGGAAGAATAACCTACAAAATACCCAAAAGGAAGTATCAAAACCCTAAAAAAATAAAGATGCAAATGAATGGGTCAGACTGACCTCAGCTGCCACAATAGTGGGCTTACTAACTGAGCATTGCACTACATTTCAGACCTAGATGTAGTTCTGGTGAGTGTGTGCATGTCGTGCCCTAGGTGCTCTTGTGCAGTCACACTTTGTGAAATAGCAAGCAATAACTAAATGTAGAAAATGTAATAGAATGTGTGCATGGAATAGAATAGAATCCCCCTATGAAGTGTGATGTAGATGTCCTAGTTTGTGCCTTGATGATGGAGTTATGTGGATGCCAATGTAATAGATGGATGCAACTCTAGATGGAGTGATAGTAGTAGATGATGCTAGGTCCCTCATTATGGTCTCATAACTTTATATTTATAGGGTTCTCTTGCTCTAATTTCATAATTAACCCCAAAAAGGCCAACCAAAAGAAAGATAAAGATGAAAAATGGCTAGAAGAGGCCCAAAAAGTGGCAGGAAAGTGCTAGAAGGATCAGGGCGCCCCTAGGTAGGGACCAGGGCACCCATGGGTGCCCTAGTACTAAATTTGGGCACCCCAGCCGAGGCTAAAATAATGTGGGATGTTAGAAAATGGCTGGGCATGTGGGTGCAATAGGTCACAAATTACAAAATAAAATAAACAAGATGGCCAAAAGGACGTGGGTTAATTATTATTTTCTTCACTCAAGAACCTTCTAAATAGTAGTATGAGACCAGGATAAATAAATGTCTAAAGTGCATGATTTTGTGACTACAAGGTGTCCTGTTATGTTCTATTTAGTTCATATGGAGAAGTTCAACCCCTACCTCAAGGTGTCCTCATGGCCACTTATTGAAAGCATCCAATGAACTTAATGTGAATGGAACTTGGGTTGATGATTACAAACTACTTGTAACTCACCAATAGCCCAAGAGCTTGAGTTCTATTTTCCATTTAATCTTAAGATAACTATTATTTAAGGTTTTAATTCAACCTTAACATTTAACTTCATATAGTTTTGTGTTGTGTATATGGGTTTGTAGTTTTAGTAATGGGTCTTACTTCCGTTAAACAATTAGTTTTATCAACTAAATCCATTCTTCCTTTTCACTATTTACTTCATCTATTTTAGTCCATTAAATTGTTTAACTGTGTCCATTTGACTTTCTTCCTAATTTGGACCCCATTTTATTCAATTATCTCATCGTTTTCAAATTAGAGGATAATCGTCCTAATTATTAATCTAGGCCTTATTCAAAACCGAAATCATTTCAATAAAAAAATAGGCCTTTGTCGCAACCGAAATGTTTCTTCATTAATTAATTTATTATTTCTCTAAGTAGGCCCTTTTCAAAAACAAAACATTAGGACATTTAGATTGATTTTTATCATATTTCTGACTATGTGAACTAATCATGTTATTTGATTTTGCAGGGTTCTTCGACTCCTTTGGTCAATTTCCTCCCATGTCAAAGACTCATTATCAAACAAACACTCGCTTCAAACTCCTTTTGCTTGGTTTTTGCATTTCGTCAATTGTGAATGTTGTGAATTGTTAGGAATTATTATATTTCTCACATGTTTATATTGTTTGTTGTGAGATATAATCTCACGTATTATGTGTGGATGAGTTGTTAGTAATAACAACCCACATTATTTATTTATTGCATTATTATTATGTTGTTATACATGAATAGTAGTGGTTGAAACCACTCACGTATTTAGGAGAATTGGTTATCGGAGCGTTTATATCTCCCCTATATTTTAGGAGGAAAAAAACTCATATATATTTGTATATATGTCTATTGTATTTCATATGGGAATGAATGAAAAATATGAGTTTTAATATTGATTTGGTGTGTAATTTGTGCTCCAAACTTTGATAAACTGAACCGAATCTCACATATGGTGTCAGAATGACTGTGTCCTATCCGTGTGATGGATGAACAAGTTATTGATGATGAGAGTCCCCTGAGAAATCCATTTTCCTCTTAGTTCATACACTGGCGTACCAAGCCATAATTATTGTTTGCATTTAGATCTTGTCTTGGTTTTGCATTCAACGTTCATGTGCATTTCACAACTATTCCACTTTGAAGCATTGGTAGCTGTTTAAATCCTATCAAATTACCGTGTGTGCATCTATTACATTTGTCCATTCGTGTGATATTTTGTTGTCTCGGTTCTCCTCTATGTCTGTACTTTTCAAAAATAATTGATCCATTGTCTTATTCCGCAAAGATCCTTCCTTTGTGAAAAATTCGTAGTTTAAAAAATTAAGGATCTGCATAGTTCTAAGCGAACTCAAGTCTCATTCATCCTTGTGTGTTGAATCTTTATCTCTACTCATTGATGCTTTGATCTTTTTATCATACCGTTCTCCATCCTTCATTATGTTCGTTATCTAGTCAATCTTTGCATGCATGGCTCTCTGTCCAGTCCTACTCTCCCATATATCTCTGTTTACAGTGCTACCTTCTATGCCGAAGATTCACCAAGCCTAAAAAATTATTGCATTGCATTCATCCTTGGAAATAAGAAGCCCGCTATATTTTCAATATATAGGTGATATTCGTTCTCCCTAACTGTCACGCACGTTCGCAGCTGACATTATATTGATATTTTGCCAAAATAATTATAAAAACGTATTGCAGCGCAGTGGTTGGGCATGATGCATATGCTTTTGGAAGTCGTGAGTTCAATATACACTAACTTGCGTGATGGTTAGGCTCCGCGGGTGATATTAGGTATTATTTATTTATTTTGTTAAGTATTTTGTCTTTAGCATAAATAGTTTATTTGTCATTCGTGTCCCTTTTTAAAGTGAAGTGAAGTATGTGTTAAGTCTTAATTAGGTTTTAGTCAAATTTTGTTATTTCTCTTTGGAATTTGTCTTTACTTTTGTAATTTGTAATTTATAGAGTATTGAGTAAGTAATTAAACATTACTTTCTTAGTAATAGATTTTGTTGAGTCAAGTGTCATGTTGTCATTATAAACATATGAAACAATCTTCTAAAAGTGTCAATGTTTGTGATTGTTTTAAATGAACGCGTCTTGTCACTCATGGTTGTAATTTTCTTAAATGAATGTGTCTTGTCATTCATTATATTGTCAATATCAGAATCATTAAGTATTTTCATGTTATGTTGTAAAAGTCCATTATAGTCAATAGAGTTGGTGTCATGTAAAAGGTGAAAATAAAAAAAATTACCTCACAGATGCATTTTCAGTGTTACCCAACGTTCGAAAAATAATGTGTTTCACATTGTGGGGGAGAGACAAAATAAACTCAATTTGTAAACTATTGAGCGTCCAAGTCAAATCCAGTTGAGCTAGCAATATGTTATTGGAGGAAGGAGGCACAAGAGGATGGAGGATAAGCAACATCCTCTCACCATACACAAGCGATGGGGCCGCAAAATGAGGTTGTGGCATTTTGTTTCAGTGTACTTTTTTTAGTTGCAGTGTACCTATCATTTTTTGTATTTAGTTTACTATATGTTTTTGTTGTAATAAAGTGAGAAGATTCCTATATAATTTCTTGATGTGAAAATATAGTGGAAATATGAAAGCAAAAGAAAAAATAGCATCATGATACTTGAAGAGGATGAACAAGGGTTTATACCTTGGACAAGGGTCCATATTTGATGAACAAGGGTTCATATCGGATGAATAGGGGTTCATACCGAGGTTATTGGTCAGAATTTTCAAAACCGTCAATGAGCCAAGACCATGAGCACGCATGGGCAGAAAGATACAGAAGAAGTGCAATAGTTTTTCTCCCATGTTTGCACTAAGGGGGAGAATGTTAGGAATTATTATATTGCTAACATGAAGTATTTTAATGTTTATATTGTTTGTTGTGAGATATAATCTCACGTATTATGTGTGGATGGGTTTTAATAACCCACATATAAGTTATTTATTACATTATTATATTGTTATACGTGAAAAGTAGTGGTTGAAACCACTCACATATTTAGGAGGATTGGTCATAGGAGCATTTGTAGCTCCCCTATATTTTACGAGAAAGAAAATCCTATCTATTTGTATATCTATCTATTGTATTTCGTACGAGAATGAATGAAAAATATGATTTTTAATATTAATTTGGTGTATAATTTATGCTCCAAATTTTGATAAACTGAACTAGATCTCACATGAATTTAGGGTTCTTGGACATTTCTGACAACTTGGTTTCATTATTTTAACTATTTCATTATTATTTAATCGCTTTATGCCATAGACTAGTGAATTTTTTCAATGTATTGTTGTCGTTTTTTATTTTTTTGAAGCTAATCATAACCATTCACACGTATGCTCTTCTCTCATGCTTGTTATAAGCGATCTTGAGAATAAAAAACGCAACTTTGTTGTCTTTCATTATTTTATCTTTGTTTACCTTGGAAAACTACTAACAATTGTTTGCAAGACTCCTTAGCTAAAGACACATTACCAAACTCAAACTGATATCTTTTGTCCACACATTTGTCTATCACAATTAATTTAATTAAATCGACACATTTTACTAGATTTAGTTTCCTTTTTCATTGCTAGATCTTAGTAACATTTATAATAATTTTTGTTTTGATCGTGACTGTGTATGTTCTTTTCCTGTGCTTTCGAGTGATCTGGAAAATCAAAAGTGGCCACGATCATCTTTTTTTCTCCTAACACTTCTAATCTATTTTAGCTAGATTTAGTTTCATTTTCTTGATCATTTTTAGATTTCAGTTGCATTTCTAAAATTTCTATTTCGATCGCAACCGTGTAAGCTCTTTTCCCTTGCCTTCGAGCGATCTGGAAAATAAAAAATGGGCACAATCATTTTCTAACATTTATACTAAAAGATAACTACTAATTTGTTTCATAAAAGATCACATTGCTTGAATTTTTCTAAAAATAAAAAAATAAACCTCCCCGTAAAATTACCATAGTCAAAGAACAATTTCTGAAACCACTAAAAAACCAAAATTAGCACACTTAGGGATGTTGTCATTTTCTTCTAGTGATTTTATTTTAAGTTGAAAATAACTTTGTTGTTAATCACATCATCATTTTTATTTACATGTAGCAGAAGTGGATTTCATCACCACCTACGCTACACTGATGATGTGGACTTCATTACCACGCACCACTAGCATTCACATTTGCATTGCACATTGAGACCCAGTCTCAAAAAAACGTTCGATATATACCTCACCTTTGGTCCCCACTTACAGGTGATGTTGTCGTGATTGGGACTATTGCGATTAACACCTAATATAGCTATAAAAATGAATTCTGGGCATCATCCCTATAAATATTTGGGGAGTAATAAGGACACCAAACACACTTCCATCTCCCCATCACCTTCCACCTTTTCACAAAGTCTGCCTTGGACATGGTGATTCACTCCAAAACAGGTAATTTAGAATTGGTGAGTATCCTCCAATATTCTAAGGCCCCCTTATACTACTTTTGTTCCCATACAGAATTAGGTATATCAGGACTAGGATATATCGGAGGACGCATCTTTTTGGAGTGATAAGAGTTTGCATCATACCATTTCACAACATACTACATATTGTATAAACAATTATTTTTCATGACGGATCTTCTTTTTGACCCAAAACAATTAGATACACATGACTGCTTGATTATTGAAAACAAGTTAGTTTATTAGTTTATATATCATAAAAAATTGGATGATAAAAATATTTTTGTCATAAATTTCAAGAACTAGTGTGCTCCACAAAACATTTCAAAATTACTTCAACATCAAACAAATGATTGAATCAAAAGTAAAATGAAAAATATTATATAATTGAAACTCATCAACTAAGCAAAAAATTCATCATAGATCACTTTAGGCTATATCAAACCTATATCGAGTGACTTGATTGAGATAACTCTTTGTGTCAATAATTTACAATCTTGCTTAAGCTCCCTATGCAAACAACATCCCTCATAGATTGTTTGAGCTATATCCAACTAATATCAAGTGACTTATTTGAGCTCACTCCATATGCCATCAATTGTATAGCTTATTTAAGCTATGCTACCAATGAATCCTTCATAACTTGTTTGAGATATATCCAACTAATACCGAATGACTTGTTTGAGCTCAATCTGTATACCATCAATTGTATATATTATTTAATTTACAATGTCAATGAATCCTTCATAGTTTATTTGATCTGTCTGACTAATATCGAGTGACTTGTTTGAGCTCACTCTTTATGACATCAACTATTGAGTTTATTTAAATTACATAAAAAAAAATCCCCCTTATAGCTTGTTTGGAGATGCATCATGCCCATATTGAGTGAAATTGTCTGAGTTACTCTTTTCATCAACACTTGATCACTTGTATAAGCTAACTCTACAGCAAATTCATTATAGCTTGTTTTGAGATATATTGTACATGTATTGGATTAACTTGCTTGAGTTCACTCCTTACATCAACACTTAGTCACTTGTTTAAGCCAAACCAATAAACAAATTCATCATAGCTTGTTTGAGTTATATCCCACTTGTATTGAGTACCTTGTTTGAGTTTACAACTTACAGTGTCACCCACTAATCTTGTTTAATCCAAATATAAACCATAGTCATTATAACTTGTTTGAGATATATCAAATTTGGCTCGAGTGGCTTGTTTGAACCTACTCCTTATAGCCTTAATTGTTAAAGCTTCCTTAAGCCAAAACAAGGATCACAATCAATAGGTTGATTTCTTCATCACATCATGCAATGATTTATTAGAATAACTTACTAAGATGACAACACAACTCTCTCATATGGATACCCAAATTAGTGAGAGATCACCCAAAAAACTAATCATACAACTGAATGAAGACATCACTTTGCACAAAGTCAAACAACAGTTTACCCCCCTTGGAAAAAGTCTCTCTAGTGTTTTTCATCAACTAAAAGAGGCTAAATTGATAAGATATCCATTACAAAACAATTTTTTGAAGGGGGTCCTAAGCCATATTGGTAAAAACCTAACACATACTGTGACTTTCATTGCATTAATGGTCACCACACAGATAAATGTGTGTGAGTTAAGAAATACATCCAATACTTACTCGATGACGAAGTCATCTTTATAGAGCTTGATGAAAGATATCTTATAACCAACAAAACATCTACTACTACAACTTCTAATAAAGAATTGAGTATTTTTGAAACTTCTGTACATGCTGAAATTCCATGAGATCATGATGACAAAAGTCAAAACTCCCTAACTCCAAACTAATCCATGCAATAGAAAGATCAAGGACTCAGTAAGAATGAACAAGGTCTCTTAGATCCATCCACTTATATTGACAATCCTAGTAACCACGGAATTGGTTTCAAAACATTCAACACATATCTTGTATTAGTCTTAATTAGTGATGATGATACCAATTATGACAATGATACAAATTCTACACATAGTCTTTTTGAAAAGAATCTTGTAGAAACAAATCTCCTCTTTGAACATATGTCCATTAACGTCATTGATTTCGATTTTCTTCACCCAAATCTCATTGACCAAGATCAATTACATCATGTGGCCATGTACATATTTC
The DNA here is from genome assembly GCA_019776745.2 of Taxus chinensis. NCBI lineage: Eukaryota > Viridiplantae > Streptophyta > Pinopsida > Cupressales > Taxaceae > Taxus > Taxus chinensis. The sequence continues at coordinate 197,246,556 of CM034153.1, forward strand.
AAAATGATGAGACCATTGAAGAGTTCCTTGGAACTCACGATCAAATTCCCCCCTCTGACCATAAAAAGGATTTGATATTAACCTTGATAAATTTTCCTACTTTGGTGAATAATTAGAATATTCCAATCCTCTACCTTGGGAATCCTTTGATATGAAGCGAAAAAAAACATCTCTCATAGTAAAATCCTTGTCTCCACCCTATCCAAAAAACATATCAATAAAAGGACCCAAAATCACAAACAAAAATCATGTCCTAATTCCCCTGAATCACTTGAAACTAATGACTTACATCAACCAATAACATATTTTAAAAAAATATATAAATCCAAAATGTTGGTTGATGAAACCAAAGATATTAACATTTGTAACCCTGGACAACTAAAATTTTTACAACTTGGAATCAACTTGTTTGACCAAGAATGCACTGATTTTAAAATGATCCTCATTGAATTTCAGGACATTTTTGCATGGACCTACAAAGATATGCTAGGCTTAGACCCATCTCTTGTAGTACATCTAGATGAAAATCTTGTAAAACAAAAATTATGTAAAATTCATCCCAAGGTAGCATTGCTTGTAAAGGGTGAGCTCCAAAAATTATTAGAGGTATATTTTATACAACTGATCGATTATTCCGAATGGATATCAAACATAGTGCCTGTAGCCAAGCAAATATCCTAACATTAGGACATATACATGGATTTTTGTGACATTAACAAAGCTTTTCCAAAAGATGACTTTCCGCTGCCAAACATAGACATGATTGTCGACTCTACAGTAGGCCATGAAATGCTCTCCCTAACGGATGGATTTTTTGGGTTGTAATCAAATACGCATCGCTAAAGGAAATCAACATAAAACAACCTTTACTACACCATAGGGCACCTTCTACTATAAGGTCATGCCTTTTGGGTTGAAAAACGTAGGTGCTGCATACCAACGAACTATGATATTTATCTTTCATGATATGTTACATGATATCATGGAAGACTATGTCGACGAAATATTAGCCAAATCCAAAACATGAACAGATCATCCAGGTGTGTTGAGACACATCTTTGAAAGGTTGCGTGAGTATAAGGTTCACCTTAATCCAAAGAAATGTGTATTCAGTGTGACTTTCGAAAATTTATTAAGATTTATTGTCTCTGGGAGAGCTATAGAAGTTGACCTCGTAAAGGTCAAAGCCATCATGGAAATGCCTCCTCCCCAAAATATCAAACAGTTATATAGTCTTCAAGGAAAAATACAGTCCATTCGATGCTTCATATCACAGTTAGCTTATAAATGTCATAATTTCAATCAACTGCTTAAGAAAGACACATAGTTCTAATGGAATCAAGATTGTCAAGATTCGTTCACTAAGCTAAAATAATACCTCTCTAGTCCACCTGTCCTTATGTCACCAATCACATATAAACCCATGCTTCTTTATACATCTGCCACTGAACATGTCATAGGAGCTTTATTAACACACCATAATGACCAAGAAAAGGAACATGCAATTTACTACCTTAGTCAGACACTCATTGAGCAGGAGGTGCAGTACTCCCAAATCAAAAAGCTATGCTTAACAATTGCTTTTGCATTTCATAAACTACATCATTACTTGCTCAATCATACAACCAAACCTATCACTAAGTTAAATCCCCTCAAATATATCCTATCTAGGCCTATACTCACGGGAATAATGTCTAGTTGGGTCATCCTACTTAGTGAATTTGATGTCGAATTCATTCCTCAAAAGGAAATTAAAGGACAAGCCCTTATAGATCAACTTGTTGAGGCACCTCTTCCTGGAATAGAACCACTTCATTTTACATTGATGAAGATCTCTTGTACATAGATATCGCACCAGCTTGGACGTTATTCTTTAATGGATCCTGCAACCTACATGGATCAGGAGCCAATATTTTTCTTATCTCACCTGATGGACATGTTATCCCCATATCATTTTGATTAGCATTCATGTTTACCAATAACATCACAAAGTATGAAGCTCTCATAGTGGGATTAAAAATCACTATATTGTGGAGCCTTAAAGAGTTGGCCATATTTGGCGACTCTTTACTTATCATTAAACATATCACTGAAAAATACCAAGTCAAGGATGAAAAGATTATTCCATATAAAAACATGGTAGATAGTCTTCAAATCTATTTTAGGTTGATTAGTTTTGACCAAATTCTTAGAATTTGTAACAAATCCATAGATGCTATACTAACTATTGGATCTATGTTAGAAATCACATCCAATCAACCCCAAACAACTTTTAACACCATATTATAATCTACCTGAAAATACTATGGTATGCAAAATCGTGGGTCCTAACAACCCTTGGTACCGTAATATTTACAATTTCATCCATGAAAAAATGTTACCTACCAACATGAAACCTATTCACAAACATGCTTTAGTGCAACGTGCCTCCCACTACACAATTCTAGCAAATCAAAGATGAAAAGCTTATTCCATATAAATGCATGGTAGATAGCCTTTGAAGCTATTTTTCAGTTGATTAGTTTTGACCAAATTCCTAGAATTCGTAATAAATCCACAAATGCTATGACAACTATTGGATCTCTATTAGAAATTACATCCAATCAACCCCAGACACATTTTCTCATCGAACACCTTCTAACGCCTACTTATAATCTACCTGAAAATACTATGGTATGCGAAATCATGGGTCCTAACAATCCTTGGTACCATGATATTTATGCTTTCATCCATGACAAAGTGTTCCCTACTAGCATGAAACCTAGTCATAAACGTGCTTTAGCACAATGAGCCTCCCGTTACACCATTTTAACAAGAACTCTATATAGACAATGTTACAATGACACCCTACTCCAATGTCTTAATCAGGAGGAAGCCTTTAGTGTTCTAACCGAAGTTCACTCTGGTGTCTGTGGAGCACATACAAACGGTATGGCTCTAGCTAAGAAAATCCTACATGTTGGGTACTATTGGCCCGCCATGGAGAATGATGCATGTTTTTTTGTCAAATGATGCCAAGATTGTAAAAAACACGGTAACCTTATCCACGCACCCTCTCAAGCATTACAATCGATCACCACACCTTGGCCCTTTTCCCAACGGGGGCTTGATCTCATTGGTAAAATCAAACCAACATCATCTAATGGACATAAGCTCATCATTACCACTACTGATTACTTCACCAAGTGGGTAAAGGCTATGCCTCTCACCTACATTACCAGAAGCCAAATATCAAAGCTCATTTTCAATAACCTCATCTATCATTTTGGCTTCCCATCCTCCATTGTCACTGATAATGGAAAATCATTAAAAAATCATCTAGTCAAAGACCTCTCAAAGCGTTTCCACATCAAACTTAAATGGTATACACCATACTATCCCCAGGGTAACAACCAAAAAGAAGCAACCAATAAAACTTTAAAATCCATCATGGAAAAAATTGTTGATACACATGGAAGGAATTGATACACTCAAATTTACCATGGTCTTTGGGTTTATCGCACATCTTACCACACACCTACGGGGGCCACCCCATTTTCCCTTGTCTATGGTTGCGAAGCCATTTTACCTATAGAGGTTGAAATCTCATCCTTAAGGATATCCCTTAAAGACATAATCAATGAAAATGAATATTGACAATCACACCTTCACAAACTTGAGCTTCTCGATGAAAGACAACTTAATGCTCTCGATCACCTTCAAGTCTATCAAAATCGACTGCAACAAAATTATCATAAAAAGTAAGACCTAGAGAGTTCGAGGTTGGTGATCTTGTTCTCAAAGAAAATCAAAAGAATACAACCAAAGAATGAGAAAAACAAGAGAAATTTGAACCTAACTGGTTATGACCCTATGTAATCACAACTAAATTTGGCTCTGGAGCCTATAAGTTGGCCACTAAAGATGGTCAAGAACTTGACTAACCAATGAATGCAATCCATCTAAAGAAATTTTATTCCTGAGGTGCTCTAAATCCTGGGAGAAAAACGCTTGTATATTCCTCGTATCTGACTTATCTCCAAATAATTCAATTTTTTTGTTCCATTAGGATATATTCCCATTATAAAAATCACATCTTCATATTCATCATCATGAGAAAAGTGTTAATATGTATCCTATTAAGTCTTGTTTATATCATACTTCTTATAATTTCTCCCATTTTCAGCTACTTTCATCTATGGTCATACCTAGAAGCTTACTGATGGCAATATATCCCGTTCAACCAGTTATCTTTTTCACAAAAAGCTCTAAAATTTTGTACCCAGTTCGTTTGACCACCCATCTCAGTCTTCGGTGTTGAATCCTCGTGTCCTACTAGTCGTGTGGGGTTGAGATTGGGGGCAGATGTTCTCTCCCAAATAAAAAGCACTATAATTCAAATCAATAAATCACATGACTTATGAATAATTCCCTATCACGCATTTCACCCTTCACAGTCTTTGGTGTTGAGCCCACACTTCTTACTAGTAGTGTGAGTCTGAGAATGGAAGAAGGTGCCCTTACTCATCTACGTCTTATCTTCGATGATGAACCCTTGCCTCTTACTGGTGGCATGGGGCAAAGCGTAGAGGGTCATTCATGAGTTCAAAAGCATAAAAATGTCATAAAAGTCCAAAAATCCAAAAAAATGAAACAAAATTATCAGTACTAGCCTACGTCTTGTCTTTGGTGATGAACCCTTGCCCCTTACTGGTGGCATGGGGCAAGGCATAGGGGGTCACTACAAAAATACAAAATTCTTATAAATTTAAAAGTGGTTATAATCATAAAATCCCCAAAGAAGTAATTTAGATGCCTAAGTGAAAAGAGAACCATCCCTTCACCTCATATCTTACCAATCAGTAGGCTATGTAATGGTCTGAGTCTAGTACAGTGACCTATAAAGTCAAAAGTCATTTTTGAAACTGGTTCAGTAACCTTAAGAGGTATTGAGTCACAATTTCCTAAATGTATCATTGTTCAGCACTTGTCTCTGTAATCATTCATATTCATCCCTGCATCCTTCTTGACTCTTGGTGATGAGCCCTTGCATCTTACTAGTTGTGTGGAGTCAAGAACAGACGATGGACTTATTTTTTTTCATCGTATCATCACCAACATATTCTGCTAATGGAGTGAAAAAAAATGTATTATTCATAGCATGATTTACCATGAGTAAACAATGTCCATGTACTAATGATACCTTATCGTATCACCTCTCATAAGAATTTTGCATTCTAGTATAAAATCCCTAAAAATCTCCAAAAAACATTATGAAACATCCTATAAAATATCCAAAAACATTCAAAAAGATCTTGTAAATCCATAAACATTTAAAAAATTCTAAAAAAATCCAAAAAACATTCGAACATCCTAAAAATTCCCCAAAAACATTATGAAACATCCCCATAAACATTATCAAAATATCAAAAATCCAAAAACATCCTATAAAAATTCACAAAAAATCCCCAAAACATTATAAAATCCCAAAAATCCCCAAAACATTATAAAATCCCAAAAATCCCCAAAAACATTATGAAAATCCAAAAAATCCAAAAATATTCGAAAAATGTAAAAAATCAAAATAAACATTAGAAAACTCTTAAAAAACCCTAAAAGCATTTAAATAATCAAAGAAAATCCTAAACATGTAAAAAAAATCAACATAATTCAAACTTTGAACTCTTATCCCCAAAAACTATTCCAACCACCTTACGACTATCAGAATCCCAAATCATCTCTCCCTCTTGTGTGTATCCTTGCTTGAGGAAATTTTGGCTTTCATTATTTCCTTGCTTAAGGACAATGATCCAATACATTCTGAATCCTTATACCCCTACTTGGGGGCACATCTAATCAATCATCACCGTGGAACACATTAGGGACATGTTTGAAAGTTCTTGTGTTGCATTATTAGTTACAAGTTTATTATTTGTTATCTTGTGTCTTGATATATCATAGGGGCATCTTGATTTTATGTATCTTGGTGTTCCCTCTAATATTCTATTTATGTTCATATGATTACATATCATACAGGGGCATCATATCTTTTTTATGATACCTTGTCTATGTTCTCTTTCGCTTGCATATCGTATAATGGTATCAAATTTTTGATGGCCCTTGTCTATGCCCTCATGCATATTACATTCTAGTCATCCTGATCCTCTATATCATTATGCATCTTGTTATGTGTTATATTACAACTAATATTCTTTCGTCAGGTGAGTATCTTCCTGCATGATCGAAAACTTACTTTACACCCCATCCATTCACCCTTACTAATACATTTTCCAGTTTGGGAATCCTACTTGATCACCGTTGTAGTTTATGAATCCTACTTGAGGATCTTTCTCAGGCAGAATTCGCTATCCTGCAACTCTTCATCCCCACCATGGTCAACATGTATTTTATCCATTCATCTCCCCTCATTTCTACTCACACACAACTTATCCGCACATCATACCTTCTCACCATTCATGTCCCCTTTCACCACTATGTGTATCTTCCTTCCTTTCTTCACAATTTTCCCTATTCACTCTTCCACTTTCAGCTTGAAAATATTACTTAATCATCCATACAGTGTGGGACCATTAGTTGAGGTATACCCTCTTCCTAATATCTCCCCATTGTAGAATCCTCTCCACCATTTCCTCTTCCATCGGACAATAATCACCACCACAAACATCTTTTCGCTCCACCTCTTCCGCTTGACATTCTTGCCTCATCACTCCCACCATGTGAGCATCCCAATTAAGGATTCCCCTTGCAATCTCCATTCTACATTGCATATCTTCCTCCATCCATTCATGTCACACTCCTTTGTTTCCTTCCTTCCTTTTTATCACCTCCTCTCACCCCTTGTTCCATTCTCACATACACCATTTCCTCTTTTCTCATTCTTCCTAGTATCCATCTTCTGCTTGGTAATCTTACTTACACATTATCGCAGTATGAAAAATTTACATTAAGGTTTCCCCTCTAAGTCCACCTTTTTCATACAACATTTCTGCACCTCATCTTTAATCAATCACTCAGGTCACCACCTATCTCACATGGAACTTCTTCCCATCATTCTTCTTCTTCATCTATTAGGATTGGTGATCTTACTTAATCATTTACGCAACATAACAATCTGACTTTAAGAGTCCCCTCTTACAGGTTTTTTTTGTCATTTTGGAACTCTCCTTCCATTCACTCATCCTTCCCTCCATTAATCATTACTTCCTCCTAGTCTCCCCTAATAACCAAAATTTCCTCCTACCATTATCCTTTCTCAACCTGTCATACCACAGAGTGTGTTCACCATCTTCAGCTTATCACCAAATCCATCCTCATCCTATCCCATCCTCTCCTCGCCTTCATCTTGACACAAATCACAGCTCCTGTACTTTACTCATGACGACTCCATATACTCGAATAGTCCCACATATCCTTATTTAAGGATTACTTTTCATCTTGCACTCCCCTAACATTATTTCATCATCATCTATCATTTCCATGCTAAATAAAAAAAATTGGTCTGACCCCTAAAATTCACTCATCATCATTCTCCATTTCCTTTTTCACTCTCTTTGTACTCTTCTCCACCATTTCTCACACTCTTTCCCCCTTGTCATTCCCCAAAAATAAATATTATTGGTCTTCCCCTAACGTCCCTTTCATTGTCATCTGCCTCTTTTATAGTCCAGCTATCTCTTTCCTTGCCTCCATTTTTCTCAACCTCCACCCTTTCCTATCATGCTTCTTCCCCACCTCTCCATCTTCCCTTCTCCCTTGTCCCTATCATTTAATGTCTTCATCATACACCACTTTGTCTATTTTCTCATAATATCCTATTATCCTCATCTCACACATATCCATGGTTTTTTCACTACGTGTCATTCCTGCAAGTCTTTCTTCTCTCTACATTCCTAATGCTACCCATTCTCTACATATAATATCCCCATTCTCGACTCCCTTCCTTTTGTATCATTTCCTCTCTTTTCCTCTCCTCCTTCCCACTCTTCTATGCTTGGCTCTCTTTCTATTTATATGTTCTTCCTCTTTTTCCATTGTTATCCCTTCTTCCTTCCCCATTGATTACCATGTGTATCTTCCTCATTATCCAATATTTTTAATCCCTTCATCCTCCACATGCACCTCCATGCGGTCTGTTCCATATTCTTTATCTTGGTATTCCTCATGATGAATTGGCTCCTTCAATGCCTTGGTAACTTGTATCCATGCTCTTTCAGCTCTTCTTCTCTTATAATTTTCACCTTCCTTGGGTCACCATCCCATTATTTTTTTTACCACCTCTACCCTTTTCATTCATTATGTACTAGTTTCTCTTCCTTTCTCTGATCTTCTCCACATCTTCCTAGTCTCTTATAGTTTTCTTTCTTTTCTTCATTTTATCATCTATCCCTTATTCTTTGAATTCTTAATATTCTTCATATCCTTCATTTTTACATCATTTCTCTCCCTTCATCTTATACATACCTCTTCACCTATTGTATTTTTTCTATTCCACTACCTTCATTTTGCACCTTTGTCTCCCTTGTTCATGACTTTCACCCTCTACTCTATCATCTTGTCTCATCTCGTCTCATCTCTTCTTCTACCTCCTTATTCATTCTTCCTAATTTCCCCTCTTCCCCTAGCCTTCTTATGTATTATAATATTCCACCTCTTTCATTCCTCATTTTAATCTCTTACTCCATTCTCTATCCTGATCTATTCCATACCCTTTTCTCCTTCACCTTCTTATTTTTCTTTCCTCATGTTATTTCCCCATTCTTCACCTACTCATAATCAACCACTACACCTGTCCACTCCTTTTTTTTCTTTTCTCTCTCTTTATTCTCTCACTCATTACGTCCTTCCACAAATTTTCACACCTATCATTCAAGGATGATTGAAGCCTTTCCCCATTTTTCCACAGTGACGCTACTACTCCATGCCCTTACACCCCATTCTTGTCCTCCTCTCTGCAACATTGACCTCTCCTCATTTCAAGAGATCTATCGTATCTTTGATTATCGTGAAATATCTCAAGGGGGAATCATCATATCCATCCATAATCACATCTTCCCCTGGTGTTTTTGTCTTCAGAAGATACCATAACATTCATCACATACCACCATATCCTATTCTTGACCTAACAAGACATCTTGTGTTACTTTTTTCTTAGAAAAGGAAGATTAAATTCTTCCCCCTTTGTGTAACCATAATATTTTCCCCTTTCAAACATTTATTCTATTCTCATGAGAAAAATTCTTTTCTACTATTTTCTTAGAGAAATTTTTCTCTTTTATTCCTATAATAACTTCTTATCAAAGGAACACATTCCTTAAGATGAATCTCTTCAAAACCATAAATCCCCTCGCATGGGGCATATTCACCCATTTCTTCTACTTTCTTTGAAAGGACACTACTTTCATAGTACCCTTCTAAAGAGGGGAAAATGTAGACACCCAAATTTTACCATCCTCCTAAATCAATTAATTACACTATTCCATTTCCAAGCTCATTAATTAATCCCTAAATAAAAACCTAATCCTCCTCACATGCTAAATCTGATCCATGTCCATCCCTCATGTCCCCCACTCACCTAATTAGGATTAATTTTCTAAGCCATGATTACCCAAAACCTGCTGAATTAATCTCACCCTCAGGCTATAAATAAGAGCATTACCCCCCTCTTTCAAAAAAGGTTTGAAATCCTCTCACATATCTTGCATCTTGTTGCAAAGAGCATCCCTTGATCTCTTCCTAATGCCCACATATTCCCACATTGTCCATCCGAAATACATTATCCCCACATCCTTGGTACAAAGTTTGAATCGATCATTATTGCAGCAAATTTCTTTCTCACATTGATGAAGCACCTACACTTCACACAATTTGGGCCCATCTACATTCTATCACCCATTCCAAGGTTTGCAATAGAAACACATGAAATGAGGTATAATTTCAGTTTGTAATAATTTCTTACTAATCAGTGATTTCTAGAGCTCACAGTAGGCAAGGTATTTGTATTTTGTGATGAGGTTATTTTATGACTTGGTGATATGATTTCTAATGTCTTGGAAGAATGGATTGGGGGTTGTGTAATGGAATTTTTGAGATTCTGGATATATCGTTGAGTGACGTGATCTTTGAAAGAAATATTTGTGATTTATATCATGGGTTTCTTTTCTAAGACTTTTAAAGAGGTCGCGGGTGGGTTTAAAGAAGATGTGGTAGATGTGAAAGGGTTTGTGGTCTTTTAGGTGGAAAGACTAGTAGATTTGGTTGATTCGATAGGAGTTTCTATGGCATAAACATTAAGTGTTAGGGGTGTGGATGAAAGGTATTTAACAGTGTTGATAGTGTGGTGAGAGTTGATAACTTTGGATTGTGGTTGACTAGTGGATGGGGCATGATTAGAAAAATGTTTAAAAAAAATCCAAGTTCTGATTCTGAGGTGCATTCAGATTGTCAAGTTGTAGGTCACCCTGGTTGATAAGATCCTGATAGGTGTTTCTAAATGAATGAAACTTTTCAGTGTCATGGCCTCAGACCAGATAGTATTTACAATAGTCATTTTATTGATACCTTGAGAGTTTTGAAATGAATGTGTCGATGGAGCGAATAACAGGAAGAGTTATCATACACACAACTAGGAGATTTCAAAGACCACACTATAGGATTCTCCGATGGGTTTATAGTTATGTTGGGGTCAGGTGCGTTTGGAATCCGAATGACCTTTAGATGTGGTTTTTACAACGATCACATTTGTTAAGCCTTTTGAATTATTGTTATTGGAAGAAGACTTAAATGGAGACTCATGCTTAGGTTTCTTTAATCATAGTTTAACTTTACCCTCTTAAAGGGTGTGAAGTTCTAGTTTGTGGGCCATGGTAAAGGATTCATTAAATGTTTGGAAATGTTGTATTTGAAGCATTGATGATATGTGTTTAGCACATGATCGAGAAAATAACTCAATGAACTCAGTTTGTGGGAGGGAAAAGGATAGTTGATTAATGATACCCCGCTAACAAGTGACGAAGCTTGCAACAGACTCATCTTTGAACTGTTTGATAGCGTAGAGATATGTAATAGAAATATTATGGGAGATGTTAATCAAGAAATGTTCTAAGAACATATTTGCAAGTTGTGTGAAGGAGAAGAGTGAATATTATGGGATGTTGTTATACCAGTCATGTGTGGCACTTGCTAAGGACATGGGAAATGTCCTTAACACGAGGTCTTAATCATGCGTGGAGAAAATATCAAATGTGTTGTTGAGGGTCCTCCTTCCTATGGAATTTAAGAAACTTTGGGAGTTCCCAATGTGAGGGATAAGATTTGAAGGGTACCGATGGATGAATAGGTTCATTAAAGATTTGTTCATATGATAGGGTGTTTTTAGGACCTATGGAAGTATCTTCAAGACTTACAATCCTATTCATTAATGCTTGAAAATGATCATTTTGCGATGTTTGGTGGGGGTTGAATGAGGATGATCCAGGTTGATTGTGGTTGTGTGGATTTTATTGTTGATATAGATGATATGGTAACGAGACCTTGTCTTGAAAAGGAATGCTTGTGGGAATGTTGTAGGCATTCTGTGAAACCAAAGGTTATACTGGTTGGATATAATGATAGGGCATAGGAATGGATGTATTGATAAGGGGTTGAGATGACTATGGTATATACCGAGAAGGGATGGAAGTGTTGATAAGTGGTTGGGATGGTTGCGGTGTACAATGAGAATAAATTTGTGAGACAGGGGTAGTGGATGCCTATTGTGAAGAGGGATGAGTACTAGAAATAAAACTCATATTAATAGGGAGTATTGATGCATGCATAGATATGACCAAATTCTGGATTGAGGAATTAGGTTGTTATGAAGGGATATGTTGAGAAAAAATAAGGGTAATGACAACTGAGCTCACTAGATGTGGAAGGAGATGTGTTAGTTTTATTTCGTGAGGCCATCGAGCTCAATAGAGGAACTGAAATCAGAGATGGTAGTTGGTTGGACATGTCTTGCAATAAGTTAAAATAGATGACATTAGTTGATGAAGCGGGGAATGAAGCTCTCGATCCACTAGCAGTGGAGTGGAGATGAATTTTTTGGATGACCAACTTGTGATTAGGGTTGACGAGTCATGAAGTTTAGAAGGTGACAATAGTGATGGGAGAACACTATTCGGGTGTTGATTTTTGGAGGAGGATACCTCGGGAAGTAAGATAAGCATTGAGATCTACTGGGTTAGAATCTATAATGTCTATAAAGACATGATCGCCACTATTAAAGAAGCATGGGCTGGATGGATCTGGTATTTTTGACATGGATGACTGATTACTAGGAGAATTTGGGGATTCTTGATTTTTTGTTGAAGGTGATCATAATTGATCAATTACGCCTGAAATCTCTTGAAGGTGAGACTGGATATTATATAGGGATTTTTGGAGGAGATCACTCATATTGTCAAAGTTTTATAGACGAGATTGATTTTTGGTTAGAACCACAAACTAAACAAACAATCACTGAAGAAAAAAAGGCAAAGTGGTTGATTAAACAACTACAAATAAGTAACACAAGGATTTTTTTCTATCTTGATTAAATTAATAAAGGTGTGAAATGTGAAAAAAGGCTAAACAGGTACTAAGAAGAAGGTTATCTAAGGCTGGTTTTAGGTAATTTTAAGGATGGAGTCTTTGATATACTAGAAGGTATGTGAGGCCCAAATATGTGTTGGTGTTAGTACAAGGCATGGTATTGGGGCCTACCCCATCACTTCACAGTCCTGTAATGATAAGGGTGTCAGGTGCTTAAGCCGATATACCTGCTCACCAATTTTTTTATACTCAACTAGAACACCGAGTCAGATTATCCTCTTGATGATGAAATCCAAGTAGGTCCACTTGGGAAGGAGTGTTTAGATGCAAATTAAGTTTGATGTGGTTTGTTTGTATGTGAAGGGAGTTTTTCATGAATGCAATTCCTTGAAATCCTAATTAAGTTATGTTAGAAAAAAAAATATGAATGTTTATTTTAAGATCCAAAGGAAATGTTTAATTCGATGAGTATAAGACACAAATAATGCAATGGTGAAAGAAATGAAGAAAGAAAAGAGCGTAGCTGTAATAATTTTTCCTTTTTTAATTTTTTGATTTTAATTTCTTTAAGAAATAGCAATAGTAAGGAGCTCAAAGTTGAAAAGTTAGACTAAATAGACAACAAAAGATGTGAAAAATATGAAATATAAATAAAAAAGAGACTAAGAGGTCTCACCGGGCGTGTCAGGGTGTTTATGGTATTTTTCGGTTAGATGTTATAAACTATCAAAATACCAAAAACTCAAAATAGAGCAGAATTTATAGATACCTGCATCGAAAAACAAAATGTCAGGACGATCGAGTATGTGAATAATGAAATAGGTTCCTCCTTTTGCCAAGTAATAAGACTTGTGTACAAAGACAACTAGACAAAAAAAATTAGATAATGATGATAATGAGTTACTTAACAAATGTTGATCCCAGGAATTTGAAGGACTTCCTTGAAGGGTGTCAACTCGTGTTGATACAATTAAGTATTTTGATAATGATAAGATTAATGAAAATAATGATCTAGAATTCAAGGGGGATAAGAAGGTCCTATTTAGCATTGTTAGAGGCCCAGGTTCGGGAGGTAACAAGCTCGAAGTCCTCGAAGTAGTCATACCAAAAATTTTCAGCGACTTCTCAATCTTCTTGTATGATTTTGATTTGTTCTTCGATATCTTTTATGTCTGGTGTGAGTGTGACAACACACATGATGAGCTCGTGGATAATGTCAAATTGTTCCCACATGAATGACTGTTGGAAAATTGAGAGATCGTATATGCTAGTGATTGGGTGTGAAGGACCTGAAACAATCATCTACAAAACATACATCTTACAAATAACTTGTTAGACCAGAATCAGACTGATTTAAATATAATGATGCTAAAAATGATTAAAAAACACATGGATTGACGAAGATCGGGGTTAAAATTCTAGTTTTGATAAAAGGTTGATAAATCAGACAATAATGGATTCCAGATAGAAAGTGACAATGTTAAGATAGACTATAAGGATTCTAGAAACCTGTAAGAATATGAAAAATAGAGGTTTAGATGTGTTACATGGCTAATGAAGGGAAAATAGGTCAGAGGAACGATCGACGACAATCGAGGATTGACGATGATCTCCATGGATATTACAAATATTGTAAGGATTCGCTAAATGACTAAATGAGAGACAAAGCTTGAAGGGCTATGCAAGGTGGAGTAGACAACAAATGGTAGTCTATAATGAATGTACAAACAAGACGATAAAGATTGAAATAAAGATACTAACGTTGATAACTGTTGTGAAGGTGACAGAGCTCCCAAAAGGTTGGCTGGTGATATGATTTAATGCTTTCCAAGACATTGGCAATAGAGTGTTAATATTACTGAATGTAATGATGTTACTGTTAGTGCGAAATCATAGCACCCCCAAATGAGTTCTAAAAATATACTTTTCTAAGGCAAAATCATCTGGTGTGATTATATAACATTGAACTTTCCCCAAGGTGTGGGACCTTGTAAAAGTGGGAAAGCTCTCCAGAGAAAGCTGGTTCTTGTTCCTAAACTACTTGCCACAAGCTACTCCAGTGCAGGCAACTAAATCTAACCTAATCTAACCATTCCAAGGGACCAATGAGAGAGAAAGAGGGAAAAAATAGAGCCTACATTAAAGTGGTGACACACTAGCAAAGGAAGCGAGATATTATGTTGAGGGAGAAAGAAACAAAAAAATGGAGATGAGGGAGGTCAGATAGAAATAACACGGCCCAGATCTTCAAGTTCGCCATTAAAATCCATGAAACACAACATCCTACACCTGCAAATGTGAAATACATGCACAAAAAAACAAATATGGAAGGGAGAGGCATGGAGAAAAAACAAAATGATGCAAAGGGTTTAAGAACACCAAAAAAAGACTTTTTTATTGCTCTAGAAGGTGTATAGACCATTACATTTCTGGAATAGAGGCACAAATACATTTTCCAGGCATGGGAGAAGGTTTGCTGCTCAAAAATGGTGTCGAGAAACAAATTTGACAAAGTTTCTCTATGCCCAAAATGTCTCTCCTTTTCTAAAATGAGAAGTGTTACAATATATAGAAATAATAAGAGAGAGAGAAGAGGGAAAAAAATGAATCTTTCTCCAACCACCAGGAGATGAGCATTAAATCCTGCCTTGAAATCTCAACCACTGAATATCAATGCCTTCTACAAATTCACCCACAATATGTCACTTCTGGTTTCCCAATGGATTGAATCGAATCAAATCTGGTAGTTGAAGAGATTAGATTCTGTGTTAAAGGCCTAGAAGACTTTTCTTCATTTTTCACCTACCAAGGTAGTGTGGCAGCCTGACACTTGTTTGGGCTTCCCTTTTTGGATTCATCTTTGGAGAAGCACCACTAGGACATGTGGCTCTCTTTGCGACATTGCTCCTTCATTTTCGAGCCCACTTGTAACCTGTTTGTCATCCTGGAATGTGAGCTCATGGGTTTGAGTCATTTCTTTCATAATTTCCTTATGTGCAGGAGTTGTCTTGACCAAATTTTTTGGGGGGTGAATTTGGGATAACAATTACTCACAGGTGCAATAGTTTTTCCTCGTATCTATATTCTAACTAACTTGAAAATGGAGGAAGAGGGTGGCTATATAGAATCGACAACATCCACAATGATCACTAATGATCACAAATCGCTATCAATTTCTCCACAAAGGCTAAAACCAACAAAGGGAAGAATGGAAAATGGTTAAAACCACTTTCCATCCGTGGAATTAGGTTGTTTTGGCATGGTGGGAGGTTAGGGATTCAAGTAAGAAGAGGTTAGGGGGTTAGGATGGGTAAGACAAATTAGGATGGGTTGCTTTTAAGTGGTTAGGGTAGGGTAAATGAGATTTACGAAGGTAATTTTATAATGTACTTACAATAGAGATGATAATGATAACTATGATAATGTGATTATGTGCGTTGGGTCACCTAGGGGTGAAAAAATGGTTTCTACAGGTAATGGATGGGAAACCAGGATGATAAACCATTTCATGTGCAAGAAAATTGTGAAGTAACTATGTGGAATTCATAGTATTAGAAGAAGTAGATGTGAATTGTTGTAATTTTAAGATTTGTGATTGTATTATAAACAAGGGATTCAATAACTTGTGTGATAGAAAAATATACATGTAATCCATGAGGAATAGATATGATATGTGTGGTGATAATTGTAGATGCAGGAATATGCATAGAGACATTTGACATTCATAGATGAGGTACACCTAAGGGGGTATGCACCAAAAATATGGGAAAAATAGATGTTTTGGTATGTGATAATGAAACATTCTTAAGCTAATCTTATGCAATGTAGGGTACAAGATAAAATATTAGAGGGGTTATCTTACAAGAATTGATCAAATCGTTGGGCATTATCATCAGGGAGACCTTGATCATGTTGGTCAGGGTGAGAATTAGAGTCTTGGGCTTGACCGTGATCAACAATGAAAGCAAAGGAAGAATTAATGAATATATAATCGGTTGGATTATTAGAATGACGAGGAAGTAAAATATCATGAGTGACACATTCTATAGGAGAAGCATGGATGGTAATTATATTCATTGATATAGGATCAAAATGAAGTGGTGGCACATGAGGATAAGTGAGGGGAATTTGTCATGGCCTTTATTAGTAAGGGAGATTCCAATATTATTATCATAATAAGAAGAAACATGTGTATGGATAGGAGTAGGTAGAGTTGCTAGATCATTAGTGCCTGTTGACTTGAGGGGGAAGTACCAGATTTAATTTAGTAGCACAACTCACGAAGAAAACTTTAAAAAATAAGCTTGGGGTAATATTTGGAGGAATCAATGTGGTTTTTATAAGAGTGTCGAAGTCAACAGAATACTTGTGGGCCAATGCAAAAATAAATGAAGAGTGACCACAAAAAGTAGGCATGATGACAAACAAAAGAAAGAACAATCCTAGAAAAAAACATGTACCTAATACAAACCCTAAATCAACTAGGGTTTAGAGATCAACATGCTTAATACACAAGGAATGGATCCTAGATTGGGTGAAATTTTTGATAAAAAAAAGGTTCACCAAAATGTTTAACGCTTAATTAAATTTAAGGTTAATTTAATTAGGTGTAGATTAGAATAGAGTTGATTTACAAATCTGACAAAGATGATACAATACAAATACTAATTCAGATTTGCAACTCATATTAGATAGAAATAATTTTCATGAACAAATTAACCGAAGATGCAATTGAAAGCATAAGACAGAGGTATATAAGCACTTAGCTAATTTTGGATGACTTCTAGAGAGATTTGGGGTTGTGCAACAGTGAAACCGAGAGATATGAACCTGAATGACCCTTGTAACAGGAAATGGAACTGTAAATTTTCTTAGGTCTATACCATAACTTAGTCAGGACCATACCATATAGTCTAAGCCCTTTTGTACAGTTTCATACCTACTTTGAGTTATGTTCTAAATTTTTTTGGGTTACTCACCTTCCTGGATTTATACGTCAATGTCAAACCCTAGTTGTTGCACATGCAATGAGGTTTTTTGAGTGGACTAATCATCATCTCAAACCCTAGGCATGGATGAAAAGTTGTGTAAAACAAACATTAAAAGGGTTATGGGAACCCCCGTGTATCATCGACGTTGACATTACTCTGAAGAGGCCTTAAATCACATGACGTTCTCCACCTAGCATGTGATGTCTAGATAGATCAATCAGATTTGGCACTTTCTTTGATCATGTTTTCTTTAACTTGGATCTTACTAAAACACTTTAAGAGAGGATGTTTAGATGCTTGTAGATGAGATATATGGCTACCTTGACCTAGTTTATAGCTTTAGACATGAGGTGGATGCTGCTTTAATGACTGTAGATGTGTAATTCTAATATTTAGGGAGATTTTGATGCCTTTTGCAACTATATAAAGTGAGTGCTTCAGTGCATTGCCTTTGGAGTTCTAGGATAGAAAATGAGTTAGTGTTTACTTGCTTATATAGGGTCCCGTAGATGATTTTTCTAAGAAAGAATAACTCAAATGAAGTTTAAGACCCAACAAAAGATGTCAATCTAAAATTACAATTAGAGAACATGTCAGTCCAAGACAGTACAAAGAGGTTAGGATCGGATGGTACAAACATGACTAAACTATACGACCTTGAAAAGGAGCAAAAAACATGCAAAATGAAGTCTGGAGATGATACGATGATGTTTCTCTATTGATTTTGTGCATTGTATTCTTAGGATGTGTCGATATGTTAGTGTGCTAGGATAAACATGTTAAACAATGGACCTCAGAAAGTGCTAAGCAAGAATGAGAAATTGTATTTATCATAACAAGAGTGCATGGTCAAATAAAGGGTTGCCAAGGTGAAAATTACCAAATTTGAGTGTCTACAATCATACTAAAAAAAAAATGTTACATTTTGAAAGAAATATACAACTCCAATATTGTAAATTGATATTAATAGGTTGTCCTTTTTAACATACAGATGGAGGTTATGGATGGGACCCATTTGAGATACAATTTATTTGAAACAATGATGTCTTTTGACACTTTATCTCTATAGGAAATCAATATTTCTACTTCTACCAACAAGTGTGTCTTTAAACACATTTTATCATTTACAATTTGTAATATTTTTGCAAGGTCCCATGTAAAAGGGAGAAACACGATTCAATATTAGGTAGGGCTAATTATGAACTTGTGAGGGCAATCAAAATGTTTTTTTATGGAGGATTCCTTTGAAAATTGGTGTAAAAGTAGTTCAAAATGAGTGTTGTCAAGGACGCACTATAGTTTTTATTTAAATATAATGATAGTTAAAATATCATATATAATCAAATTATGACTCAACAATTTAGCTTCTATTTCTTATGTTTGGTCTAATAAATATCTTCTAGTAAGCGTGAAAATCCATATATATATATATATATATATATATATATATATATATATATATATATATATATATATATATATATATATATATATATATAGGAAATTGACAATTT
This sequence comes from Taxus chinensis, assembly GCA_019776745.2. Lineage (NCBI taxonomy): Eukaryota > Viridiplantae > Streptophyta > Pinopsida > Cupressales > Taxaceae > Taxus > Taxus chinensis. The sequence goes on from CM034153.1 coordinate 197,265,631, forward strand.
CCCTCTTAATTCAATTAGAGTCGAGTGAGGTAATTCATCTTTTCAAGGGCTTGAATGCTTTGTGTTATGGTGGTATATTTTATCTTAGAGCCAAAAACAAAGGTCCATCATGGGTCAAGAATGTTATATATACTAGTTGACATGTCTATAATAACATCTCCCTTCCCTTATCCTCACCTCTATGACATTATGATCTGGAAGTAAATTGTTTTCTAAGGAAGGGATGACACTTGACATTTCATGAACTATTAATGAATTTAGGTGGATGTAACTTATCATGAGTTCACTTTTCCCAACCTTGGAGTGATAGGTTTTATGACACTGACAATGGCTGGACCTTACATATGCCAGAAAACTCCATAATGACTAAAATATTTGATCATATCTGGTCCTTAAAATATTTACATATACACTTTTATGATTCCACATTAATTGTGTATTGTTCGTTAGGTGTAACCTATTTGGATGACAATTACAAGATTTATAAAATTATATGTGTTGGGTTGATGTTTTGTAGAGATTGATTGTATTATGAAATCCGTGTGCCTTCCATGAGAATGGAATTATCATGGAATGTTATGTATATTTTTAATATGTTGAATGGTTTCAAGATAAAGGGAATATTGTTTCATTCATGCCACTCTTGAGGGTACGACTATGAAATAATTTTTTTATCCCCTTAAGCTAGTGTTGATATGTTATTTTTTTGGATATCTCCATACTATTGAATATGGAATACTTGGTGCCTCCCAATGGTTATGTTTGGTTAAATTTTCATTTTGAATTATATTTTGGATATTAAAATTTGAAATTTTGCTTCAATTTTCTATTTCTTGGAAAATGTTAAGTCTTAGTTAATGTTCTTGTGTAGGTATGGGTTTTGATGTCCAATTGGAGTTCAATGATTGTGCATAAATGTTCATAAAGTTGGCTTTGATAGAGTTATACCTTGCGCTCATTAGACTTTATTGTATAGACACATATTTTAAAAGTTGAACATGACTACTCATATACATGTATAAACACTATATGTGCATGCAAGTACTAGATAATAAATGAATATGGACACTTAATTTTTATGTAACTTATCACCTTAAATGAGTGTCCTACAAATTCTTAATCATTATTATTTGAAAATATGTCCAATTTTACATTTAATATGTTATTCGATTGTTGTATTATTGTTCTATTCAATATGTCAAATATTAATAGTATATTCTTGCACAAAAAACAATCACATATGTATGTGTATCAATGTTCATATGTTCAATCGGTGGGCCTCACCCTCACAATAAAGTGTTTACTAATTGATACATGACTAACTTCTGGTACCTCTCCCCTAAAGATTGAGGAATAATGCGTTTGAGGAATATTTCATATTGGATTATCTAAAAACCTTATAGTAGTATAATAAGTACACCATATAAAGTTGTATTATTGGTTAGACGAGAAGATTGGACAAGATTTAAATGATTCACTCTTGGAAGTACTTAAAAATAGAATAGTGTTTTGGGATATTCATATTATGCACTATGAAAAGCGTGTACTCTCTGAAATGTTTAATAAGGAAATTAGATGGAGGCAATGACTAAATTTGATGGCTATAAAACACTTACAAAATTTTGATATCATTTTCTCTTCTAACTAAAGAATTCAAAATCAGGTTATTATTTTTTCTTACTTGACAAAACTCAAACTACGACTAACGTTATTTTTTACATAAATATACATACAATTTATATCAAAATACATAGATGAAGGCTGCATCTTTTTATTCATATTATTGATGCCTAGTAGTCTTGTGCACAATTTGGAGAACAATACGGAAACCATAAATTAATTAAATTAACTCCCACAATGAAATATTGGGTACAACATTTCAGAGAGGATGAGTCATGTCCAGTGGCTTTGTCCCTGTAAACAATAATGGCGAAGGGCAGACAGAGATCTTTCCCTACGTGTAAGACAATAATGATCATTGGTGATCACTTCCCCACGAGCCATGACTCATCATACTCACTAGGAAAAGTTTTTTGAAGCTTTCAGGGGACCGATTCGACCCATTTTAATGTGCATGTCAACTCACGTTCAATCCTGTCCTCTTACATTTATTTTTGATATATGAAATGTCGATATTGTAGCCTTCACTAAATTTATGAAATATTATTGAAACATTGATCTTTTCGGTAAAAACATATTCTTTTGGGACCACCTAACGAGAGGAAAATTAAAATAATTAAGTCTAATAAAATGAATTATATCTGTCCCTCTTACTTACATCAACATTTGTTGACGGTCTTTCAAGCGGTGGTAATTTTTTGCCCTTTTTAAATATATTTATTTTAATGATTTTTTTAAGTTGTATATTTTAACTCACACACACACACACATAATGACGATTTTTAATATTTAGAAATTTTACGGTTTTATAAATTTTCAGTCTATTAGTTACTGAATTTTTTTATCGGTATTATACAGTTGAGATCACAAAGAACGACCCCATGGCCTATCGATTTCTAGGTCTACTTCCGAGTTTCAATAACTTCATGGAAATGATTTCAGGGGGAGTTGAAACTCCACTCGCATGATAAGTATGTATGTCTAATGTTTAGAGACAGTCTTTTAAGGTATTTATTAGTTGTGTAATTTTATGATTTTTAATATATTTGTGTCTTTGTTTTTTATTAGTTTAAACTCAGAGGCATTATTAGCTTATTTTTGGGTTGTCATCAGGGTTTCCAACTTTTTCTCTTTTCTTTCTTCCTACTTTCAATTTATAATTGTTTAGCATTGTCTTATTTGGAGAGTCTCAATGTTCTTATTATGGACCGTATAGATGCTACTGCAACTTTTTAGTGTTCCCTTTTGATCAAGATGTACTCATCTTTACTATATGTTATCTTTTCCACTTTTAGTCGTTATTTATGTAATAAGCAATGCCCAAAAGCGTTTTAATTTAAATTTTAATTGCCTATAAATCCACAAACAATGTAGTTCACTTGCAAGAGAAAAGCTAGAGAATTTATTACCCAAATGAATCTATTGAACAAATACAAACATTTTTGAGAACATCAAGCATGCATCAAAACAAACAAGTTTATTTTTTGACATGCACGACATTACACTAGGTTGTATGTTAAATAAACATTTAGGCTTGTTATTTTCAACATTATTATTGTCAAGTATCCCGGAAATTATCAACATAGTTTTACTATTCTATTATTTATTGCATTCCCCAAATCATATTTTATTTCCCTGATAGTTTTCTAGATATTGCTGCCTAATTAACATAGGAATACGAATTTATGTTTCATGGGTGATAAGAGAAAAACCACATTAATATGAGCATGGTTTTAAAGGTCTTAACCAAGTGAATGAAGGCATCACATTAGTTATGGTATGTATGTCATTTTGGTAGGAGGGGGCATATTTGGATATCATCAAGAAAATACATAACAATATTAACACATTTCATTATTTTTTGAGCTAGCTATGTGTCAGATCTTGTGTGCATTCTTACTATCAGATCCCAATGAGTGTCACCATATATCGTGATGTTCAACATACACTTATAAACATTGCATGCCACCTCCTTTCTATGGTCTTGAAATGAATTGATTAGGTCTGGTTATTGTTTTACATATATTACTTAGGAATACTTAAATTTTATTGATATATGTATTGCAATTTAATCGAATCCATTAATTACATTTTTGTGAACTCGTGCTCTCTTACACCTCTTCTAGGGTTAAATATTGAGAAATCTAGGGCTACATATTAATTCTTAAAGATTGAAACTGTTTGGCATGATCTTTTGGGGTTTCATAAAATATCGATTTATTGTACCTTCCACATAGGGTATGACCATATGCCATAGAGTGGAAAATTTTAATTTTTCTAATTTTCCTTAAAATAATTATATTGCATGTTCCTATATTTGATAAACCTAGTATAAAATGTTCTTAGCACTAAGCATTAAGCTAACTTTTTTTTTAACTTCCAAATGCTGAGGTTTTTGTATGATGTGTATGCTACATGCTTGATTTAAATTTTGATAGCATCGTAAGTGATTTGATATAAGATTACTATGATTCAATGAAAACATATTCATTTCATTATGAGCTTATTGTTTAGATCAAATATGAAAAGTAAAATGGGATCTAGAATTGTATATGAGGTTGCTTAAAAAGTTGAATTCTCTTTTGTGTAAGGTGTATTTGTTATGACCGTAACACACCCCTACTTTGTTAGCAAAGTGGGGGCCCACTTGAAACTTTGGGAAGGAACTTTTAAGGAAGTTGGATGTTAAATCATATGAAATATAAGATAGAAAACTTGAATAATTCTTCAAAGAATCTAGAATTGTATATGAGGTTGCTTAAGAAGTTGAATTCTCTTTTGTGTAAGGTGTATTTGTTATGACCGTAACACACCCCTACTTTATTAGCAAAGTGGGGGCCCACTTGAAACTTTGGGAAGGAACTTTTAAGGAAGTTGGATGTTAAATCATATGAAATATAAGATAGAAAACTTGAATAATTCTTCAAAGACTCTCAAAGTAAAGCTACAAGATACATAGTGAACATTATTCCAAGTTTGCATGTTTAGGAAGTGCTCGAAGTCATATTTTGTCTATGCGCTGGTTGTATTACATTAAATTAATAAAATATATACTTTAATGGGTATATTTTAGTGTCTTTGGTGTGCAACGATGATTATGAAATATTAGAAAAATATTTTATTCTTTAAGATAAAGACAACTAAGAGAAATGTGCAACAACGTCCATACACCTTGATTTTATATTGTGAAGAGAATGTCAAATTTTCTCAGTAAAATATTTATATGGGAAAGACCAACAAGGGTTGATTTTTTATAAGAACATGTGTCAAAGATAGGATTTATGGGGGATGTGCAAGCTATGTTTAAAGTATAAACTTTCACACAAAGCGCCCACATCGATGGTGGCCAAGTGTCATTCATCAGCTTTATGTATAGACTACATACTAGCTCACATCTTGAGGATATAAGGTTCATGTTAAACAATGGCACCAATATGAGAAAATTTGTATATCGATTCTATGCATGGTTACAAGGATGAAAAAAGACCAAGATTTTGAAAGATCATGTAGAACACTTACACTAATGGTAGACAAGTGTCGTTCATCAGTGAAAGCTAACTAAAAGGGTTGGACAAAGGGAAACACGTTGATGGTCATCATGTGTTAGTATTACATCCTCTCCAAAACTCTAAGAACACACCAATGGCTACCACATGTCATGCATCGACATCATGGACTATTTAAAGGAAGGCTCGGGGTTGAGGAAACTATGTAGAATGCTCACAGCTATTAGAGACAATTGTCACACATCGATAGAGATTGAAAACCACATCAATAGACAACTTAGTTAAGGTTCTAAATCAAAATAGGATGAGTCATATAATTTGAAATCCATGAAATTTTCTCTATCATTAATAAGCTTGATGGCACACAAAATATTTGTGTTTGGAAACGACTTAAGACAGATAAAATTAACTCACATCAAATTAAAAAATGATCTATCTATAGTCACATCTCATTTTTGAAGAGCCATTGTTCAATCTTAATTTACACAGAGTTATTGTTAACATAAGAGAATGGTTTTCATATAGTTTTAGAAGAAAAATTAGAGAATAGTTCAAGCATGATAAAGTTTGTGTGAATTTGTTGATTAAATCAAGGGATTTGAAGTGAAAATAGAGAAAAATTAGCATCCAAAGTAGAGGCTTCCTCTTCGTCCTCTTCATAGGCACAAGAGATCAAATATACTCTCTTTACCAAGGCTCTCCCATCTCATATAAAAAATTGGTGCCATGTATTTTGCTAGAAATGCAATTATGATGAACAATTCAAAGGAAAATATCTAAGCTAGGCCATGGAAGACTATTATGATGATCTGCAAGCTATTTGAGATTGTGGACTCCATAATATTGTAGCTAAGATAAAGGTTTTCTCTTGTGATGACTTATTTCATGATGTATTAATATCTTTCACCCTTTAAGATAGTAAAATTGTCTCTAATGACACAAGTAAGCATATTTCTATAACTACTTTTAATAACATATAAAATGCCCATGCTAGACATATCATATAACTAAGATATTGTGAGGGAATTCATGGGGGTGAGGATATTATGGATGAATTAATATAATGGACAATTGATGAATCAAGGCTAGAACATAATTCAAAGTTGAATCTACCTATTGCCCCATTCATGAAGGGAATAATGATGTTCATGGTTTAATGAAATCGATTGTATGGATTAGATAATGATGACCACATGAATCAATATTGAGTTATTATATTGAGCATGATTATAAAATGGAAGAAACCTAAATTTGGTGAGATTTTAGAATTCAACTTTAAGTTGTGATGGGATTTGACAGCTACAGGAAAGAATATTAACATGTTATCTTATCTGGTGAACCTATTTTTTTTCTTTCCTAACCTTTGATCCACCATTTTCCAATTAGTTACCCACCACTGCTACATCCATTCATGTTGTCTTTGCTAAATTATACAATGTTATAAGAATTGAAGGTTGTTTGAAAATTCCTTGCCAACTACCTAAGCATGTGCATGAAATACTAGTGGCCATTAAGGTGGCACATCAATTTGAGAATGTAATAGATGGTTTTTGCATAGGAGTTAATCAAAATCCATGGCCATGATTAATAAGATCACACTGGTTGATGAATGTTGAATGGATTATTTGAATGGTGTATACAAATTAAGATAACCAAATTAAAATTTTATAAGACCGATTCACTCCCTATCATTCATTGTTCTTCCAACAGTTGGTATCAAAGCAAGGTCCTTGTGAAGTAATTCTAACAACTTGAAAGAGATCATTGAAGAAAAAAAATGGCGATTCAGTAGAGTAGCTACTCTACTAGAAAATTGCCTATGTTTGATGAGACTGATTATACCTTTTGGGGTATCAGGATGATGGCTTACATAATTTCCTAGGGATGTGATGTTTGACAGTCAGTAATAGATGGGTATACTATTCCTTAGACTCTTTCAACATATGTAATAGGAAATAAATATTACAATGATAATTCTAAAGCCATGAATGCCATTATATCTGGTTTGGGAGAATCAGAACTTGTCAAAGTGATGCATTGTACTTATGCTAAGGCCACGTGGGAAAAGCTTAAGGTTATCTATGAAGGTGACTCTAAAGTTAAGATGGAAAAGCTTCATCCATACATGAATCTGTTTGAAATCATAAAGATGAAGGAAGAAGAAACTATTGCTGCATACCTACTCATAGTTGATCAAGTTGTCAACATCATAAGAGGTTTAAGAAAAGAGGTGAAAAAAGATGTGGTAGTAAAAAACATATTGAGATTACTCACTCCCAAGTTTGATGCTAAATTAGCATCCATTGAAGAAGAAAATGATTTGAGTACTATGTTGATGGATGAGCTCCATGGTATTTGGACAGCCCATGAGATGAGGACCATTAGTACAAATCCCATCAAGAAGGAGGTAACATTCAAAGCTGACAAGAAGTCAAAGGATAAGAAGACCACTCATGATGATGCTACTGAGATTAAAGATGATGAACTGATTACAATGTTTGTTATGAAGTTGAAGTCTTGTTTAGGTAAGTACAAGGGTAAATTACCATTCAAATGTTTTAACTCTGGTAAGATTGGTCATATTTCCAATAGGTTCCCTCAAAAGCATAAAACTGAGAGTGATGAATAAGTTGAGGAATCTCACGATGAAGACAAAAAATCCAAGATGCTATACTAAAGAAGAAGAATTTCATAATGTTCAAGAGCAAGAAGAAGTCTTCTAAGAAAAAGAAAAGATGCTATACTAAAGAAGACTATAGATCTTCTAATTGCAGTGATAGCGACACTTCTGAGAGTGAGGATGAAGCTGTCAAGGATGATAATTTTGATACCCTATTTATGAAAAAGGTATTTTCTCCAAAGAAGATTCCATGATTAATGGAGATGGCTTAGATTCAGATGAAGAAGAGTAAGGAGTTAACTTCAAGGTTTAATATGAGAATGTCCTAGAGGAATTAAAGCTTCAAAAGAAGAAAAATCAGAAAATGAGGTCATCAAATAAGGAGTATGAAGAGAAAATTAGTCTTCAAGAAAGAAGATTGATAAAGGAGGTTGAAGAATTTTTAGAAATACATAAACACTTAAAGGATAAATTTTAAATAGGCACAACAAATATAGAAGAAAAGGAAAAGGAATCTACCACCTTATGCACAAGTTTTGAAACTCATATTGGAATGCTCACATCCAGTCTCAAGGCTAAGGAGGATGAATGTATAAAGTTCAGTATGGCTATGGAGTCCCTATACTCAAAGCTAGAACTTACCTCAAGTAGACTGAAGATGTATTAAAAAAATTGAAAAGGGCACAAGTGATCTTGATGATATATTGAACATTTAAAGATCCTATAGTGACAAATATGGTTTGGGCTTTAAGGGAGGAAAAAAGAAGGAATAGAAGCATGTTGAGATAAGTCAAGAATCTGCTAAAGCCAAATATGATGTCAAGGTTCACAAGAATGCCATAAGAAAACCAAATACAATGGCGCTCTCAAGTAAGTTTAATGGTTATTTTTATTCATGCAACATTTTTGGTCATAGAGCTAGGGAATGTAGAAGGATAGTCAAGAATGATTATCCATGGAGGAATGGTAGAGATGGATTTTCATATCAGAATGAGGTTGTATGTTATCACTGTCATGAGAAGGGTCACATTGTTAGATACTGTCAACATGAGTCGCCTAGAAAAAAATGGAGATATGAAGGTAAGAACCATGTTGTATGTTTCAACTGTAACTGTGTTGGTCATATATCTAGATAGGGTCATCAAGATCCACCTAAATAAAGTTGGAGAGATGAAGCCCGTAGAGGTTAGAATCCTATTATTTTCTTCAATTGTAACAATGTTGGGCATATTGTAAAATATTGAAAATGGAGGAAGAATAACTATGAGAGGAAGGTATATGTGAAGTATGACCATGTTGAGAAAGCAAAGGAAGAGCCTAAAGCAACCCGCTCTAGTCATGATGAGCCTATTGCTCAAAGAAGCCTATTTGTTGCTGGAAAACCTTAAGAACTTCTTCTGCCCACACAAGAATACTATCAAGTGGAAAATGGAAAGATAGAGACATGAGTACCGAGGAGGCCTTGGAATCTCCTCAATTTCTTGTTCTAGATCCCCATGTTGTGGGATGTCTCTACTAAGATTCTTAGATACATTCATCATCTATATAAAGTATAGTGATAGGGGGTCTTGAATAAATGAAGAAGTGGAGTTGTGTGACAAAGTTGAAGGGCTATTACAGGTACATTGTGTTAAGTTCAAAAAGAGTAGGATATGAAGTCATAAGGTATGTATGTTTTTATTAGTTTGATAGTCATAATCATATAATCTTGTTGAAGATTCAAGGGAAATTGTGTTTTTAGCTAGAAAATGGTATCTTGATGATATTAAAGGCAAAGTTGTAGGACTTAACTCTAATGCTTGAAAACCAATATGGATGATGGGTATACATCATGAGGTTGTGTTTGATAAGCTAAAGTGTTATATGAAAAGTTTCAAAACATTAGGGGGTGTTTTGTTTTTTCAAGACGAAGCTTTCTTGAATTGACATGATGCAAATGAAGCATTGATGTTTTGTTCTCAATGATAGCAAGTGTGTCTGAAGATATGAAGATGAGAATACTCTTGTAGGCTCATTGAAGATATGATGGTGTCAAAATTATGAGAATGTATGGTTTTTCATTAAGCTCAACAATGTTTCTTGGGAATAATGCATCACATAAAGGTACAAGTAATGTGTTGGTCATGTGTGAGATCTTAAGAAGACAAGTGAAGAAGAATTTATTTCCTTCTATGTGATGACTTGATCAAACCATTAAATGCATGGTGGGTTATTGCATGAAGGTGTAAACTTCATATATGGTTCAAGGTATGCTCTATAGGATATGTTCCAGTTTTGGATTCATCTTCAAAGACAATGTGAAGGTACTTTTGGACTCAAAGATTTGTGATGACCTAGAAGTGAGTGTCAACTTGATGAAAAAAATATCAAGATAGTATGGATGTTTGAAGGCTTGAAAGAGGTTGAAAAAGTGAAAAAATGATGATTCAAAGGACCGAGAATATTTTTGAATGACATGTAGATAGGGGTTTGTAGTTGAAGGTTGACATCCTAAATATATACAATGAAGTATTTTCTATGTTTGAAAACCTGTTCATGATATTATAAGGTATGCTTGGCATCTTGAAGGTGTGATCTTGGTCAAAGGGTATAGAATATATTGTAGATAGGTTGATATGCATTGATAAAACAATTATCTCTAGAAGATATGAGACAATATATTCAAGGCTTTAAGGCCCAGTTTGTTTCTTGCTTGAAGATTATGCTAAGCATGGGTAAAGAGTTATAAGTATGCATCTTCCAAAGGGACATGTATTACTGTTGTAGACACCAAAATTGGGTCAGACTCCCCTTGGTCCCTCTTCGAATAGCCAACTTAAACATATTCACCTAACCATGACCCTTTTACCCCACATTAATATTAATTTAACTATTTACAATTAAATTAATACTCATCCTCACTTCATTAATTATTTAATTACCTTAATTAAAACTACTTTCTACCTCACCTAGATACCTCATCACAAACCTATTTTTGGCATATTTCCCCTTTACTAGGACTCAACATTCACTCACCATAACTAACTAAGGATTAGTCATACCCACCTTAATGAACTAATAATTAGTTCAACCCTAAAATCATATGCCTATTCTCCCTCTAACCACATTCCCGCTCATTAAAATGTAACATTCCGTTTTGATCCATGAGGATAGGCAAAGTTGACCCAAAATATTTCCAAAATCTGGCATTTTTTAGTAAGCCTAGGATTTCTTGCCTTAATCAATGCCAATCAACTCTAAACTGACATCGGTCACCCTAAACTACCATCAGTTACCTTATATTATTTTTGGTAACCTTATTTGAGAGGTTGGACACATTCTCGAGCTTTGGAACAAAGGAGATAGGCATGCAAGAAATAACAAGATCCCTTTCTCACATCCAGACATCCATAACTAACACCAAGACTGATCAGAAGGTATTTGCATCCATGGTAGCATTCCGGGAAGCACTGCCGTAGCACTGAGCACCATTCCACATATCAACCGTAAACAAAATCTTCAACCACCTCTCCACCACTATAGGCATTCAAAACACTTATGAGCTCCAAGTAAGTTGGTTTCTCCTTTGTTACTTGCAATTGTATTCTTTATTTTCCTTCATCTATTCATTGTTCTTACTTAGATTTATCCCTCATCTTTCCCTCTATCAATCACCCCATCAAGCCCCACCTAAACTTCACAAAAACCTCTCCCAAAACCATCTCCCTCACGTAGACCTCAAAAACATCCTCCAAACTCTCTGTGCAATCACAAAGAGGACCCAAAACTTGTTCTACAACATTCCCCAGTTCTCCATAGTCACCAACACTAGTTAACCCTAACCGTGGTTGGTTTGTCTTAAACCAAAATCTATCTCCTCAATCGATATTAGTCACTGTGACTATTAACCCAACCTAGCAACTCAACCCTTAGCCTATCCTAAACCTCACTCAAAACCTTACCACACCTATTTTGGACCTGTCACCTCATGCTCCCCCACATAGACCTTTCCAAATCTCCCTTTCAAGATAGAAGAGAGCCCAAACATCCTCCACTTGACTCCCTACCACTTTTCACAGTTACCGATATTGGTCACCCTAAACTGGTATCAGACCTACCTAAATTGACAATAGTCACTGTAATTGGCGTTGGTCTCTGTGTCTAATAATAATGTTCTAGACTAGCAACCTGAGTATCGCATCCAAAACAACCCAAAATCTCACCCAACCGTACCAAGACTTTGTCTGTGACTTGTAGACCACCTGCACTACCCACAACCCAATACAAAACCTTTAATTTCATAGAATTTTAGTATTTAATTGGATCGATGCTGATAGTAATCTGAGGCACCCAAATAATAACGCTAACACGATATTCTTTTACTTATATGTTTAAGTTGTTTTATATTGATTTATAAACAGTGGATTGAAGAACTTATAGGAAGTATCATACTTCCTGGATCTAGCATACGCTAGGAATTCAAATGTCATATACTATTTAACTCTCTTTTTGTGGTCTTTTTTTTTGTATTTCAGGTAGTTCTTCCTAGCCAAAAGGAAGCTTCACAGTCAACATTGGATCAAGAATTCAGAACGCACGCAATGACCTTCAAACCAACCATCACAAAAAGTATTCCTCATTGGCCCATACCCTTATCTATTTCATCTAAATCCTTAAAGAAAACAGTGAAACATTTTGGCATGCCTAGTGGGACCCATCCGGGGTTCCTTGCATTTTATTCATTCCTAGGTTAAAGTTGTGTGTTTGTTTCCCTTCTGAAGAGATTCCACATTAATTTTCTCCTCTAGAATCTTCCCCTCTTTCTATTGTCTAAAAGAAATTGTGTTTTTGGTGCTATAAAAAGAATAATTATTTTCTTTCATTAGTGTTGCATTAGTGAAAGAGCATCCCTCTTCCTATTCACTACTTTCTACATCGAATATCACATTTCGATTTGGTTTTAAAACACTTGCATTTCATCCTTGTACAATGCATTTTAGCTCACATTAAAATGAGGGAAAACAATATGCTGGAAGTCATGCCCAACTGATGGTTGACATAACTGGATCATAGAAAGCACATTTTTTCTTCTCTCTCTTTGCCAAATTACACAATTTGAAATAGATACATCTTCTTAAAACAAAATCCCACATGGAAGAAGTTGTCAATGATCACATGATCAGAGGATTGACAGTGGGCACCTAGCTAGTTATCTCTGTCTAGTACCCCATCAGAGAATGACCTACCCCCACCATAACATAACATGAAACCTCACCTTTAGAATTTCCTTCTTCGTAGGAAGCCTTCTTAACCAAAAACTCTATTGAAAATTCATGAGTCAGTATTTTAAATAACATAAGCTAAACACACTAAATTCACTTGTTAGATTACATATTTTTCTTAGCTTTATGCTTGACTTACGTCTTGAGGTGTGAGGATAAGATTATTCATTTTTATTTTTTCCTTTCACACTCTGCCATCACAATTGGAGTATTCTAACTTTCTCTGAGTGTTTTAGGACCTCATCTTATCATCCCCAAACTTCTAGGTTGATTATTCATCCAATCTAAATTCACAAAAATACATTTTTGTTCATTCTTCATATTTCACAGTAACTAGCATTGGTCCAGCGACTGTTGTCGGTTTACATCTGACCGCCATCGGTTTACCTAACTGGTGTTGGTTCCTTGTTCTTTTGGTTAGTTTACCCAAAGGAAACTTATCTCATATTCTCTTTTGCTTAGAGTCTGTTTGTATCATTGTACTCTCTGTACTCTGATAACAGTCATCAAATAGAACTTTCATGTCTGGTTTTCATCAGTTTCTACCTCATTTTCTGAAACTGTTGTTTTCTCACAGTAACTAGTATTGGTTCCTGTAACCATCATCGGTCACCCTTGACTGCTATTGGTCATACCTTAATTGTTATCAGTTAGTTCAACCGACATCGGTCACTTTTTTTTTTTAATAATTTTTTTTACTAACTTTCCCTCTCAGAATCTATTTTGTCCCATCTCTGTTGTTCCCTTTTTCATTTACAGAGTACAACTCACCTGATATACACTAATTCACATGGTGTTGATTCGCATCTAAACTAACACCCTCGTATTTTACACCAACTGTTAGCCACTCCCACCTAGTCCATCACCACCATCCATCCTGTCACCTATGGATACAACTCAACTTATCCCCATCACTACCGGCAACAAGGAGTTCACAAGACTCCTTGACCAAAATCCCGCGGTCCTCCAGTACTACCTTGTTCATTCTTCCACTAGGGATTCCTTTAGAAAGTTAATATACAACATGCCTATATCTGTCCCTCCTACTCTCGCCCCCACTTCTGCATCAGCTAGCACCAGCTCGGAACTACCATCATCCACTTTACCACATGTGGTGTCTCAACTAGATCCCACAACTGCTATAACTGCAACATCTACGTCATCTATCACACCCATGACATCAATTCTCCCTGTAACACCTACTTTAAGTAGAGCCCCATCTGTACCTACCACTTCCCATATATCCATTGCATCGTAACCACCTTTGATGTTAGCAACTTACACCCCTTTCTAGAACCTCATCCTCTATATCTCGTAATCCTTATTCCCAATCACCACTAGAGTTGTCACAACTACCCCACCTACTTACACATACTACCAACAACCCCCGACCTCATTTATCACTTATTTTGGATCTGTGCTACCTATATCTATTCCTCCCACACAGTTCTCATACTTAGCACCACCATACACTAGCATACCACCTACTTAATAGATTCTGCATGATGATGGAAATGATTCAGACCTTAGAAGCATCTATTTTTGGATCACGCAATTCTTTAACCTATGATGAAATTTGTAATGAGCCTATCCATCCATCTATTCCCATTTGCCCCTAGCTTGTTCATTGGGAAATACATAAATTCAATTGTTTTAATAGTAAAGAAGACCCACGACAACACTTACGGTCATTCAAACATGGGTGCTACCTAATCGTCCACGATGACGCTTTGCTCCTATGAACTTTCCAATTGTCCTTGATAGGGCCAGCATTGGATTGGTATAGTGGACTACCTCGACATTCCATTTATTCCTTTAATCAAGTAGCTCAAGATTTCTTAGACCAATTTTCAATCAATGTTACCAAGAAAGTCACCATGACCGATCTCTATTTAACCCAACAATATGAAGATGAATCTATCACAGATTTCATTACCTGCTGGCAGAGTCTTATTAAGCAATTAACGTTCTAGCTATCTCAAACTAAACTTATTGATTTGTTCACTAGAGCTTGTGCTAGACACATCTCACCAACTCTACAAGTCTAGACCTTTCGAACCTTTGATGAAGAATTCACCATGGCACAAAAACTGGAAATTAGCACCATTGAAGAAAAGAATATCCAATTACAAAACAAGAATTCCCCATTCAAATCAAACAAATCTTCTTCATCTTAAAAACCCCAAAGTAAATATTCAAAGCCTAAAGGATCTGCTTAAGTGGTAGTTCTCAAGGTAGGACCACCTCATACTTCTAATCAAGCCCAACTTTCTTCCAATCGTTCTCTTGTTCAAGCCTTTCAACTCTGACCGAAGTAGGGGAAGTACACTTCAATTAGAGAGATCTATTATTTAGTCTTGGAAAATATTCTTAAAGTTGGAGCCATTACACTTCCTCCCATAAAACCTCATACAATTTTTGATCCATCTCATCCTATGCCTGCATGATATAAAGAACACGACTAGTATAATTACCATCGCGTTAAAGGCCATAACGATAGTAACTGCATAATGTTTAAGAACATTGTCCAAGAGATGATAGATAATGGAGACCTTTTCATGGAAAACTCGAACACTCCAACTTATAAAAATTTGCACATGTTTAAAAATTTGTTCCCTAATCATAAACCATCATCTAATAAAAATAATGAACCTTCATCTAGCAAAAACAATGTCTGTGAAGTCCACATGGTTTTTGATATCATACCGGTCGTTCCTCAAAACCTACCAACTTCATATATTGAGGAAATTATGGCACGAGAACCTCTACCCACAGAGGAGCATACCTCTTCTACTCCTTCCTTGACAAAGAACCCCCCTCATCTCCCCTTGCTCTCACGGAGTAACCCACACCTTCTATCAATGCCATTTAACTGTCTACCTCACAACCTACCAAATGATCAACAATTTTTATTATCCCATCCACAGGAGAATCATCATCGTGTTCTCCTCCACTAAGGACCAAGTCTACATCACCCCACTTATTATCTCTCCTACCCATGGGAGACTCATCAGACATGCCACTACCATTTTGGGGAAGTTCCCCCTCAGCATCCCAGAACCCCATAGACATGGTCTTGGTTCTTCTACCTACAGAGTCCGAGGCTAGCCAATTCCCTGTTTCACAGACATATTTCAATGAGATTGTCTTCAATAGTGCCATTTTCACGATTCTTTGATCACCTAGATTACGTTGATAATTCCATGCTCTAGTGATGTCTTCGGCTCCCTTTTTCGAATGAAATGTAAATGTTTCCAGAAGATACTTCCATGATCTACCACCCAAATGCCATTGTGCCCAGCTCATTTCATAAGGATCTTATCCACCAATAGGATTTTTCCCCTCATGCCATTATACCTTTCATGGCACACCTTCTCCATTTACCTTCCATCAGGTTAACATGGTTCACGTTGTTACCCATTCTCAGAAAGACAAAGGAAAAGAAAAAGCAACTGGCCCTTCAACCAACCCTGTACCCAATATACCATCTACACCCACACCCAAAATCACCATTCGTGGACCTACATACCCTATTTCTGAAAGGGTTACCCATCCCGCAATGATAAAAAATCACATTAGTCTCCTCTAAAGATGTCTTTGTATGATCTCATCCAATCTTCTAAATCCCAAAGACAAGCCCTTATTGAGGTTTTATAATCCATTAAAGTTCTACCCAATGACCCCTCACCATGTGGCCTCACTAACCAAATCAACTCCTTATTCACCCCATTCACCAACATCACCACCTTCACCCACGGAATCCATAGATCCTGAATTTATCCCTTATAATATTTTTTTTCGTAAACACAATTTCCCTAGGACCTCTGACTTATCAACGTGATGGCGAGGCTCCCTCTTCTATTCCCTTCATGTATCTTGACATGATAGATGACGATATTCCTTCTATTAAAATCATTTAATGTCAGGACGATGAGTCCATCCTTACCTACCTTGGTGCGGAAGATTCTTATATCCACCGGTCATTACCTTATGAGACGCAAACCATGTTGAATGAATCAACCATTGAAATTAACATTAATACTCAGGACGATGTGCACATTCTAAAGATAGGCCAGTATTTATATGTTGTTGAACAAGAAGCTTTTACCTCTTTCATCTAGGACTTAACAACATTTTTGTTTGGTTTTATGTCGATATTCCTGGTATTGACCCAAAAATCCTAGTCCACAATATCATAACCATTCATGATGCCAAACCCATAAAACAAAAGCTATGGAAAATGCATTCCCACATTGCTCTTCTTATCAAAGAATAAATTCAAAATCTTCTCTCAGTTTACTTTATCCTACCCATTGACTATCCCCAATGGATCTCTAACATCGTTCTCATCACAAAAGTGACAGGGGGACTCCACATTTGCATAGACTTCCGTGATCTCAACCTAGCTTGTCCCAAAGACAAATTTCCCTTACCAGGCATTGACCAACTAGTTGATCTCACTACCGGCCATGAAATGATATCACTCATGGAAAATTTCTTGGGTTATAATAAAATATAACTTTCTCCAGAAGATCACCACAAAACTACTTTCAACACTCCTTGGGAAACCTTCTACTATTGATTCATGCCTTTTGGCCTTAAAAACATTGGTGCTACACATCATTAAGCCATGAATTATATCTTCCATGACATCATGCATCATATATTGGAATATTGTGTCGATGCCTTTTTGGCCAAATCCCAACATCGGGCTAAACACCTGATAGTCCTTAAGGTCATCTTTGACCACCTCATCAAGTATTGTGTTCATCTTCAACCAAAGAAGTGTGTCTTTGCGGTACTTTCAGGAAAAATCCTTGGTTTCATTATTTCTTTGCATGGCATAGATGTCGATCCTACTAAAGTAAAGGCTATTATAGAAATGCCTCCACCCACTAATCTCTGACAACTTCAAATATTACAAGGTAAGTTGCAATCAATTCGTCGTTTTATCTCACAAATTTATGACCGCTGTAAACCATTTCATCATCTCCTCAAGAAGGACATCTCATTCAAATGGGATGATGAATGCCGCAAAGCCTTTGACGCCTTAAAACAATACCTTCTTCAACTACCAGTGCTCATTCCCCCCAAGGATGACCAACCCTTTTACCTATACATTTCTGCCACTAATCATTCTTTAGGTGCCATGCTCACTCATCACGAAGAGTAACACAAAGAGCAAGTGATTTATTACATAAATGGTACGCTTTTGGAATATAAAACTAGATACACCCATGCTGAAAAAATCTACTTAGCCTTAGTTTTCATCACCACCAAAAGTTTCCATTAGCTACTCAACCACAAAACTTTTGTTGTCACCAATACTAACCCCCTAATTTACATGTACGCCAAACCCTATCAACATCAACGTGACGCACGTTGTCTCATGCTTCTTACCGACCTCGAACTTGAATTAATTCATTAAAAATCCATCAAAGGCCAAACCATCACTAACCCACTAGTAGACACACCTCTTTCTGGGAATCAACCCTTTAACTTTGATCTCCAAGAGGAATCCATAGCTACCCTCTTCTTAGATGATTCCACTTACCAAATGACCCTATTATTTGATGACTCTAAGTGTCAATGTGGGGGCGGGGTTGTGTTATCCTATTACACTTGATGGTGAACCTATGCCTTTATCTTTCAAACTAGATTTTGATTATATAAACAATATAACCAAATAGGAAGCACTCGTATTGGGTTTTTAGGCTTCTTATACCTTAAATGTTAAGTTGATCAATATCTTCAGTGATTCCCAACTGGTCATAAACCAAGTCAATCATATATACCAGTGTCATAATGAAATACTTCAAAAGTATAAACATCATGTAGACATACTTTTGAAAACCTTTGACCATTACAAACTTCAAAGCACCCCCTATTCTACCAATAAGTTTGTGGATACCATGGTCTGCTTGGTGTTTCAGATACCCGCTTCGCTCGCCGACTCTAAAATATTTGTCACAATACAAAGGTTATAATCAACCTCTTATTTACCTCGTGAGTTCTAGTCCTTCAGACTCATCGCACCTAACTCACATGACCTTTGGTATAAGAAGTTTACAGACTATCTCTCCCTTTCCATTCTACCTTCTGATCTCACCCATAATGGACAACATTCCTTGCTTAAAAGTGTCTCTCGCTATGTCATCATGGGTGGTGTCTTTTATAAGCACAACTTTGACTGTATTCTCTTATGATGCCTTACAAGTTCTAAACTTCCCTACACCATTAAGGAAGGTCATGATGGAATTTTTGGAGGCCACTTTAGTGGTTTAGCTATCACTAAATGCATTCTTCACCTTGGCTATTACTGACCAACCCAAAATTGTGACTGTTGTGACTATGTCAAATGTTATGTAAAATACCAGCAACATGCTAATCTTCATCATACACCTAGTCATGCTTTACAGGTTACACGGGACCTTTGGCCTTTCTCTCAATGGGGTTTGGATCTTGTCAGAGAGATCAATCCCCATTCTTCACAATTCCATCAATGGATTATAACCACTACTGAATATTACAGTAAATGGGTAGAAGCCATCCCACTCATTTCTACAAAAGCTGATAAAATATGTGAATTCATCAAACATCACATCATTTGTCACTTTGGCGTCCCTCACTGTCTCATCACTGATAATGGAAAGCAATTAAAAAGTAAAACCCTATGTAAGATGTATGAAATTTTTGGCATTCAACTAAGTTTCTCATCACCTTATTACCCACAAACCAATGGCTAAACATAATTAACCAATAAAAACTTAAAAAAATTATTATAAAAGTACTTAACAATACTGGGAAGGATTGGCATACGCACATCTCCTTCACCTTGTGGGCTTACTACACTAGTATTTGCACTTCAACTGCCGCCACACCTTTTCTCTAGTCTATGGTAATGAAGCTATTTTTCCTCTCAAAGTCCAGATTCCATCTCTCTGCATCTCACTACAAGACATGCTCAATGACGATGACTTTCACCAGGATCGTTTGACAATACTTGAGTTATTAGATGAACGCCATCTCAATGCTCTTGACCATCTACAAATCTATGAAAAATGCATCAAACGTGCCTATGAAAAACGTGTCCATGAACAAACCTTTTAGGTCTATGATCTTGTCTTCAATAAAATTCAACATGTAACTAAAGAAGAGAAAAGTAAACGAGGTAAATTTTTTCCTAAGAGTCTTGGACCTTATATCGTTATCCATGCCTATGGATCAGGTGCTTATCATTTTTCTTCACTCGAAGGTAAACATGAACCTAAGACCCTCAATGCCTTGCATCTTCGACCATTTTATTGTTGACATCAAGTCCTATATCACTTTCATTCAAATGGCTACTCGTCCCTTGAGAAATCTACACCTTCCATATTACCCATTTTTGAGGATCAACAACTCAATAAGAATCATGTGATTACCCATCACCTTTCAAACTTATCTTCAATATGAGTACCACCGATCTACTCACAACATTATTCTTATGGATAATTTTCATCTTTTTAAATATGGAATCCCATTGTCATTCATCGCTTGAAACCACCTCTTTTATAGTTAACCTCTGTGTGCTATGGTTTTGTCTTCTAAACAATAACCTAGTCTTCGTCTATAGTCTTTTCTATGACTTAACACGTCCAAAAAAAATGGGATTCAACTCCTTGAGTCAAACTTATAGCAAAAAGATGACTCCCTCAAAAGGGACATCTCTTCTCTCTACCTAGCTGCCATAAATAGACTACTCCCTTGAAGGACAACTATATAAAGTCATTGCAAAAATAAAATAAAATGTTCAAAAGCTTCCCACATTGATCAACTTCACGAAGACCACAAGGAGATAATATACTCATCCCATATAGACTTCCTGCATTGACTAGTCTATTACAAATAAATAAATGAAGAAAATGATAAATTTTTCATCATGGACTTGCCTATTTTTGATCATGGGTTTCTTGCTAGGTAAACATATTGTCGTATACTAAGTTATGCTAAGCCACCCACTTTCACCTCATTGCCTTTTCACCGTAATTTTATCTCTGCTCAAGGGACTTGCTTCAACTATGACATTTTATGATCATGTGACTTTCTTCTCCCTTAGAATAGTCCATTATACAACACCCTTAGGGTCTTACATTCATAAGCCCATTTGGGGTATGGTAGAGTCATTAGGGTTCTTATCAATTAAGTAGATATTTTACCACCTCTTATCATTCTACCTTCTTCATCACCTATTGATTCTCCTATACAAGACCAGACCATCGAAAACTACATTTTAAAGATTTCCACTTTCACCTAAGACTCAACCATGCCTATGACCTAGACTCAATCATGCATATGACCAAGATTCAACCATGCCTATGACACAGACTCAACCATGCCTATGACCTTTTTCAATCATGCCTATACATAACTCCACCATGCCCAAATCAACCAAACTCCACCATGCCTAAATTGACCTACCTCAACCATACCTATGACCTAACTCATCATGCCTATACCTAGCTCCACCATGCCTAACTGACCTGACTCCACCATGCCTAAATGACCTAACTCCATCATGCCTAAACCAACCCGAATCCATCATGCCTAAACCAACCTAATGCAACCATGCCTATGACATGACTCCACCATACCTAAAAACCCTAGTTTTCATCCATATACAACTAACAATAAAATGTTTTAACACAAGTATCTCATCCACAATCATTGATCAAGCCATCTATACATAAAGGTATGTGTATCCATCAAATATACACTAATAGAAAATAATATGAATCTCTACAAACTCTCATATACCACGTCACCATATTCGGCATGCAAGCTAATTTATGATCAAAATCCCAAAAACTCTTATGTACATCATCGCTCTCTTCACCATACAGACCGGTATATATAAAAAATAAATAAAAAAGGGAAGTACGCACAAATATCAATCACCTCCCCATTAGATACCCTCCATGCCTGTCTCACCCTTATCCTCCTCCGCTACTGCTCTCGTGTGGAATCCAACTAAAATATCACCACCCTCCATAGGCCTCAGCCTGACCTCTGATGGCCCCTCACCTGGCATTGTTCTCTATAAACTAGTGGCCTCACCCTAACCCTATCTCTAGGATCATCTGGCCCTCTTATACTCTCTACATTGTGAGTGTGGGACCTGGTCCTCTCACTCGATGCTTGTATGTTCTCTATGCTCTGTATAAGATGGGAAATCTATCCCTACATCCACCAGGCGATTCCTGATAGTAATATGCACCTCACCCAGGGAATCCCTGAATCATGCACTCATTGATACTCTCTATGGAGGCACCATGGGCCTCACTACCACCTGTGTACTAAGACCTAATGCTACTGACCTCGAGTCCCTGTTCCTGTAACTCCTATCGCTTGACCCTGTGTGGGTACATGTACCACCACCTATCCTTAGGTAGTAGCCAACTACCCCTGTAATGTATTCACTTGGCCCTGTAAGGTGGATACATGTGCCTATGATGTCGTTAGCTAGGCTCTGCAAACCTATGACATGTGCCTGTAGAGTGGAAATATTGTGCCCCATCATGTCTTGGCCCATGTGCCATGTACCTATGCCATAGTTATCACTGTAAAATAGTCACCTATGCCTCATCAAGGTGACTATCATATGCATGTGCAGTGGCCAATTGCACTCCCAATGCTATCACTTATACCTCACCTATACATTTAGTGCATCTCTCTGTACTACCATTGTAGCCAAATCTGGCTACTCTTGGCCATTGAGGTGAAACCTGTAACTCTATAGCCCACCAACATTTGTACCCATTAGTCACCCCTGCATCATCAATTTGGACATCTAATAACATATCTGCATGACTTGGTAGATCTGTAGGGTGAGGTAGAGGACAAACACCTCTCCACATCCTCTTGGTGATAGCATCTAACAAGCAAGGGCACATCTTGAGACTATTCCAAACTGTCACTAGACTCTATCCACAGGAATCATCTCGTGCTCGTCGACACATCTACCATATATCCACTATAATAGCAGTAAGCCCCCATAGCTCCCGTCTCATACCCCTAAATGCAAGGTATCCCACATATGGCCACCATATGATATCCATCGTATAAAGCCCCTCTAACCTCAATCTCTAGTACACGACATCATAGGTCACCTCCATCACCTCGTTGGTGATCCCCAGCTACCACCCACCTCTTATAACATACTCTCTGTCTCACCTCTATGCCAATCTACTACTGGATAAACCTTGTACGACCACACTATCACAATGTGCTGATACATCCCAACAATGTAATAAGAAGGTACAACATAAGACATAGCAGCATGCATCCTCTGGTAACCTCAAAATCTCTCTGTAGAACTACACCAAATAGGTAATGTTCCCAAGAAAAGATTAGATGATCCTCCACCATCTCTTGCAAAAAACCACCATCAAACCATTGGGGAAATTATGCCACCCTTTGAATCAGATAGAGCATAGCACCCTACCACCACCATCATCAATATTTTCAAGCCACATCTCCTTTGGGTGTGTTACGTACATCACCCCATATACAAGGCTTGTGCTTGTTCTTAGTCAACTCCTATCACCATCTCCTCAAAAACATAGTGATCATATCCCCAAAGGAAACATCATCTGATACATTTTATACACTAGATCACCAATAATCGACAACCAAAATATCCAGTAAACATCCTCCTGCATGATCATCATCTCATTGGTGGGTAAATGGAAAGTGTTGGTTGTGGCATCCCATATATCAATCGATGAGTGTAACCATGAGGTTATGATCACATTAGATCCATGCCTATACTCACCTTATTCAAACTTGGCCATCCATGTGAATGTGCCCCCACTTCTCCATGGTGACACAATGTTGTATCTCCCCCAACAGTACTGGGAATCTGTCCCACATCATGTCAGCTGATGCCATGCGCTTGCACCTATACAAATCAACCATGTCAAAAATGCCACACACCTATCTATTCCATACCTACTTCCATAACCTATCATCTACCCTACGCTCCCGCTTACTCCAACCCCATATTACCTTACCTAGTGACATCACTTACCTACCTAACCCATTTCCTCCTATCCTCTCTTTTGGTCCCTCTTATAACGCCTTTTTCTATCCATTCCTATTTCCAGCCACGCTTTACCCTCCCAATCTAGCCTCACCCCATTTATGCTGACCAATATCAGTCATTACTTGACTGTTATCGGTCGCATATGCCCGACATTGGTCACCTTATCATGACCTATTCCAACTTAGTCCAAATGATGCATTAGTCATCCTTGAATGACGTCGGTCTTTATTTTGGCTCCACATCCAAAAACCCACACCCCCCCTTTTTTCCAAAAATAAAAAATCTCCCATAAGACCTACCCAAACACCATAATAACCCACCCAAACTCATTTTTATTCCCTAGATAACCTCTATGGCCTCTCCCCATACCCAAATCCATTTATTTTAGACACATTTTCAAATTTTTGAACCCCCCCCATTCTTTCCATTTTTTTCTTCTAAATAATTTAATTTAAAACCACAAAATGGATCGAATCCTACCTCTACATGTAGGGACACTTCCTCACCGGGATGTCTAGTCTCCCCACTGCTGGACATACTCACACCTCCACCCACTACTTGCCATGCCTCCAATCAATCTTATTGATCCATCCTCTGAATAACCTCATCCTACCTTTCTCTAAATGGACCCTTGTGGCCACGCTCCACCTATCTAACCTCTAACCACCACCTCAACCACGTCCACTCACTTCGTCCACTTATCCATGTCAAAAAATTCACCCTCCTCATAAATCATTTTCCACTGTGTAAAATGCACAAATGAATAACATTGCACATGAATTTTTACTTTTTACCCCATCCCCGAATTAACCAATGTCAGTTTAGATTGACTGACATCGGTAGTGTGCCCTAGTCAACCGTGGTTGGTTTACCCTACCCCCAACTTGACTGACATCGGTTTAATGTTGACCGACATATGGTCATGTGACCCCCATACTCCTACCATTGAACCAGTTTTTCTAGATTGAAATATGGTTTTCCACCTAACCCAACCTATGACCATGACCTTACACCTTACCCCTCATGACCTTATTACTTATCACCCTCCCTCAGCCCTACCAATTACCCAAGTAACCTTATATTATTTCCCTTGACCCTTGGGGCATCCTTTTACCCCTCCCATACTCATATCTACCTCCTAATAACCCTAACCCACCTACCAACACCCTCTTACACCTTCCGACACTGTATACACACCGTACCTTATGCCATTGTTACCCATTTTTTGGTGAACCCAACAACATTGCCTTGCCTACCTATCAAGTGGTCTACCCACACAATGCCTTGACCTTTTGGATGTATCGGAACCACACCTACATATTCCTGTATATTACCTCATTATGTGTCCAGACCGTATCCTCTACCCTAGGTACCAGACCTCATCAACCCTTGTTTGGATAACGGTATCGATTTGTTGACAACATGGAGTCTGCGAGCTCTCCCACCTAGCTACCTTACCACAATCTGTGTGTGCGCATCCAACTGATTACCTTGGCTTTACCTATGCCATGACCTATTTACCTAACCCTGTCTGAGTTGGTATGACCATTGACCTTATGTACTCGCTATACCTTGTGATGTTGTTACCTATGTTGTTTTAGCCTACCAACCATACCTTTCCTATTTCTATGTTGTTTATCCCAACCAAACCTTTGGTGTACTCAAAAACATACCTAAACGTTCCTACACCTGACCTACATTGTGTTTCTCAACCATATCCTATACCTTGGATACCTAAATCACTTCACCCTTGTTTGGATAAACCTATCGACCTTGGACAATGTAGAGTTTGTAAGCTCTTCAACCTGGTACCATGTTGCCATCTATACATGTGCGTGTGTTTGATTGCCATTACCCATGACCCAATTTTGACCCCGACCTATTACCTATTACTCGAGTTGACCATCACCCTTTCCCATCAGTAGCTCAAACCCTTCCCCCACCTATCTTCACCAACTACACCTTTATCGAACCACTCACTGATTTTGTCTTACACCCCATCAATGCCTAGTTTGAGGGGGATCATCTTCACCCACACATGGGGCAATAACTTTCTATTTTTTTTCAGTGTCACTTACCAATACAAGCTACACCAAAAAAGGGGAAAAATTTAGACAACAAAATATGGTCACACTCCCCTTGGTCCCTTTTCGAATAGCCAACTTAAACATATTCACCTAACCATGACCCTTTTACCCCACATTAATATTAATTTAATTATTTATAATTAAATTAATACTCATCCTCACTTCATTCATTATTTAATTACCTTAATTAAAAATACTTTCCACCTCACCTAGATACCTCACCCCACCACCTCACCTAGACACCTCATCAAAAACCCATTTTTAGCATATTTCCCCTTTACTAGGACTCAACATTCATTCACCATAACTAACTAAGGCTTAGTCATACCTACCTTAATGAACTAAGACTTAGTTTAACCATAAAATCATATGCCTATTCTCCCTCTAACCACATTCCCGCTTATCAAAATGTAACATTCTATTTTGATCAGCGAGGATAGACAGAGCTGGCCCAAAAGATTGCCAAAATCTGGAATTTTTAGTAAACCTAGGATTTCCCACCTTAACCGACATCGGTCAACTCTAAACTGACACCGGTCACCCTAAACGGCCATCAGTTATGTTATATTATTTATGGTAACCTTGTTTGAGGGTTTTGCCACATTATCGAGCTTTAGAATGAAGGAGATTTACATGCAAGTAAGAACAAGAGCCCTTTCGCACGTCAAGACATCCATAACTAGCACCGAGACTGATAATACAATATTTTCATCCACGATAGCATTCTGGGAAGTATTTTTATAGCACCGAGCACCATTCTATAAATCAACTATCACCAACATCTTCAACCACCTCTCCACCACTATAGACATTCCGAACACTTATGAATTCCAAGTAAGTTGGTTTCTCATCTGTTACTTGCAGTTGTATTCTTTATTTTCCTTCATCTATTCACTAGTCTTACTTAGATATATCCCTTAAATTTACCTCTATCAACCAACCCATCACATCCCACAAAAAATTCACAAAAAACTCTCCCAAAACTGTCTCCCTCACGTAGAGCTCAAAAAAACCCTCCAAAATCTTTGTGCAATCACAGAGAGGACCCAAAACAAGTTCTACAACATTCCCCAGTTCTCCACAGTCACCGACACGAGTTAACCCTAACCATGGCCGGTTCATCTTATATCAACATCGGTCTCCTCAATCAATATCTGTCATTATGACTGTCAACCCAACCTAACAACTCAACCCTTAGCCTATCCTAAACCTCACTCAAAACCTTACCACACTGTTTTGGACCTGTTACCTCACCCTCCCCCATAGAGACCTTTCCAACTATATATTTCAAGACAAAAGAGAGACCAAACATCCTCCACCTGACTCCATGCTACTTTTCACAGTTATCGATATCGGTCAGCCTAAATCGGTATCAAACTTACCTAGACCGACAACGGTCATTGTAATCGACATCGATCTTTGTGTCTGATAATACTGTTCCAGACCAAAAACCTAAGTATCACATCCAAAACAACCCAAAATCTCACCCAACTGTACCAAGACTTTATCTGTGACCTGTAGACCACCTGCACTACCCACAACCCAATCCAAAACCTTTACCTGCATAGCATTTTAGTAGTTAACTGGATCGACACTGATAGTAATATAAGGCACGAAAATCATAACGCTTGCACTATATTCTTTTACTTACATGTTTAAGTTGTTTTATATTTATTTATAAATATTGGATTTACGGCCTTCTAGGATTTATCATACTTCCTAAATCTAGCATACGGTAGGCAGTCCACTATCATATACTATATAACTCTCTTTTTGTGGTCTTGTTTTGTGTTTCAGGTAGTTCCTCCTAGCCAAAAGGAAGCTCTCACAATTAGCATTGGATCAAGAAGTCAGAACATGCACAACGACCTTCAAACTGACCATCACAACAGGTATTCTTCCTTGGCCCATACCCTTATCTATTTCTCCTAAATCTTTAAAGAAAATGGTGAAACATTTTGGCACACCTGGTGGGACCCATTCGGGGTTCCTTGGATTTTATTCATTCCTAGGTGAAATTTGTGTGTTTTTTTCCCTTCTGAAGAGCTTCCACATTATTTTTTTCCTCTTGAATCTTCCCCTCTTTCTACTATCTAAAAGCAATTTTGTTTTTGGTGCTATAAAAAGAATACTTCTTTTCTTTCATTAGTATTTCATTAGTGAAAGAACATCCCTCTTCTTATTCACTACCTTCTACATCAAATATCACATTTCGATTTGGATTTAAAACACATAAATTTCATCCTTGTACGCTGCATTTTATCTCACATTAAAATGAGGGAAACCTATATTTTGTAAGTCATACCCAACTGTTGGTTGACATAACTAGATCGTAGAAAGCACATTCTTTCTTCTCTCTCTTTGCCAAACTATACAATTTGAAATATATACATATTCTTAAAACAACATCCCACCTGAAAGAATTTGTCAATGATCACACGATCAGAGGATTGAAAGTGGGCACCCAAATGGTTATCTCTGTCTAGTACCCCATCAGAGAATGGCTGGCCCCTGCCATAACATAACTTGAAACCTCACCTTTAGAATTTCCTTCTTCGTAGGAAGCCTTCCAAACCAAAAAATCTACTGTAAATTCACAATTCAATCATTTAAATACTATAAGCTAAACACACTAAATTCACTTGTTAGATTACGTATTTTCCTTATCTTTTTGCTTGACTTGCTTTTTGAGGTGCGAGGATATGATTCTTCATTTTTTTTTGTCTTTCACACTCTGCCATCATAGTTGGAGTATTCTGACTTTCTTTGAGTTTGTTAGGACCTCATCTTATCATATTCATCTAATCTAAATTTACACAAATACATTTTTCTTCATTCTTCAAATTTCACAACAACCAGCATTGATCCAATGACTGCCATTGATTTACATCTGATCACAATTGGTTTACCTAACCAGTGTCAGTTCCTTTTTCTTTCAGTTAGTTTACCCAAAGGAAACTTATCTCATCTTCTCTTTTGCTTAGAGTCTTTGTGTATCACTGTACTCTTTGTACTATGATAACAGTCATCAAATACAACTTTCCTGTCTGACTGTCATCAATTTCTGCCTCATTTTTTGAAACTATTTTTTTTCTGACAGTAACCAGTATTGGTTCTTGTAACTATCATCGGTCACTCTTGACTGCCATCAATCATCCCTTAACGGTCATCAGTTTGTTAACCAACATCGGTCACTGTGTTTTGATTTTAATAAAAAAATTTACCAAATTTCCCTCTCAAAAACTATTTTGTCCCATCTCTGTTGTTCCCTATGTTATTTACAGAGTACAATTCACCTGATATACACTCATTCACATGGTGTTGAATCATAGCCAAACTAACACCCTCACATTTTACACCAGCTATCAACCACTCCCACCTAGTCCATCACCACCATCCATCCTGTCACCTATGGATCTAACTCAACTTATCCCCATCACTACTGGTGACGAGGAGTTCACAAGACTCCTTGACCATAATCACATGGCCCTTTAGTAATACCTTGTCCATTCTTCCACTAGGGATTCCTTTAGAAATTTAATATACGGTATGCCTGTATCTATCCCTCCTGCTCTCACCCCCACTTCCACATTAGCTAGCACCAGCTCGGTGCTACTGTCATCCACTTTACCACTTGTGGTGTCTCAGCTAGATCCCACAAGTGCTATAACTGCAATGTCTCATCATCTATTGCACCCGTGACATTAATTGTCTCTCTTATAGCCACTTTAAGTATAGCCCCATCTGCACCCACCACTTCACATATATCCATTACATCCCAACCACCTCTGATGTTGGTAGCTTACACCCCTTTCCAGAACCTCATCCTTTCTATCCCGAAGTCCTTACTCCCAATCACCACTAGAGTTGTTATGAATACCCCACCCGCTTACACATACTACCAACAACCCTCAACCTCATTTATCGCTCATTATAGCTATGTGCCACCTACATCTATTCCTCCTGCATATTTATCAAACTCAACGCTACCATACACTAGCATACCACATACTTCATACATTCTGCATAAACCCCCTTCTTCTGTAGTGGGCACCCATTCATCATAACCTACTAACGACCTCATTAGAATGATGATGGAAAATAGTTAGACCTTAGAAGCATCTATTTCTAGCTCCTGTAATTCTTTAACCTATGATGAAATTTGTAGCTAGCCTATCCATCTATCTATTCCCATTCACCCATACCCTGTGCATTGGGAAATTCCTAAATTCAATCACTTCAACAGTAAAGAAGACCCACAACAACACTTGTAGTTGTTCAAACATGAGTGTTACCTAATTTCCCACGATGACGCTTTTCTCCTATGAACTTTCCCAATGTCCTTGATAGGACCAACATTGGATTAGTATAGTGTACTACCTCGACATTCCATTTACTCTTTTAATCAAGTAGCCCAAAATTTCTTAGACCAATTTTCAATCAATGTTACCAATAAAGTCACCATGACCGATCTCTATTCAACCTGACAGTATGAAGATGAATCTATCACAAATTTTGTTGCCCACTAGCGGAGTCTTATTAACCAATTAACATTCTAGCTACCTCAAATTGAACTTATTGAGTTATTCACTAGAGCTTGTGCTAGACACATCTCACCAACTCTACAAGTCCAAACCTTTTGAACCTTTGATGAAGCATTCAACATGGCACAAAAACTAGAAATTTACGCCAATGAAGAAAAGAAGATCCAATTACGAAACAAGAATTCCCCATCCAAATCAAATGACTCTTCTTCATCTTCAAAACCCTAAAGTAACTATGCAAAGCCCAAAGTATCTGCCAACGTGGTAGTCCTCAAGGAAGAATCACCCCATCCTTCTAATCAAGCCCAACCTTCTTCCAATATTTCTCCCATCCAAGCCTTTAAACTTCAACAGGAGTAGTGGAAGTATACCTCAATTGGAGGTCCCTATTCTTTAGTATTGGAAAATATTATTAAAGTGGGAGCCATTACACTTCCTCCCATAAAACCTCATACATGTTTTTATCCTACTCATCCTATGCCTGGATGGTGTAAAGAACATGACTACTGTAATTACCATCACGTTAAAGGACATAACGATGGTAACTACATAAATTTTAAGAACATTGTCTAAGAGATGATAGATAATGGAGACATTGTCGTGGACAACTTGAATGCTCCAAAAAATAAAAATTTACACATATTTAAAATTTCATTCCCTAATCATAAACCATCGTATAATAAAAATAGTGAACCTTCATCCACTGACAGCAATGTCTGTGAAGTCCATGCAATTTTTGATATCATACCAGTCATTCCTCAAAACCTACCTACTTCATCTATTGAGGAAATTCTAGCATGATCACCTCTACCCATAGAGGAATCCCCCTCATCTCCCCCTACTCTCATGGATGAACCCACACCTTATACGAATGCCATTTCACCATCTACCTCACAACCTACTGAATGGTTGACACTTTTTATTGCCCCATCCACATGAGAATCATCATCACATTCTCCTCCACCAAGGATGAAGTCTACATCAAATCACCTATTATCTCTCCTACCCATGGGAGACTCGTCAGAAATGCCACTACCTATTGGGGGGAGTTCCCCCTCAATGTCCCAGAACTCCATAGACATGATCTCAACTCTTCTACCTATAGAGTTTGAGGCTAGCCAATTCCCTATCTCACAAACATATTTCAAAAGGATTGTCTTCAACAATCCCATTTTCAGGATTGGCCGATCACCTAGATTATGTTGATCATTCCATGCTCTGGGGATGTCTTTGGCTCCTATTTTTGACTCAAATGTAAATGTTACTTGAAGATACTTCCACGAGCTACCCAAAGTTATTTTCAGTAACCAAATCAAGATTGACTGTGCCTATTGAAAAGACGTCTTCTTCATCATCTCTACCTACATCCAAACCTCTACCCATAACTAAAACCATTCCCAAACCTCAAAACCTACCCACACCTACATCCTCACCCATATGTAAACCCATCACTACCTTGGGTGTCATGCTGAAATCAAGCCTTACTCACCCACCTGTCAAATTGGACTTAGCAACACCATCTCAAACCCACACCAACATTATCCTCCTGCCTAAAAGGAAAACCCAACCTTCTAGGAAGTATACACCGGTCTTTCCTACCACACCGTTGTCACCTTCCCCCCTTCCATCCTTCCTTGGGACCCATCAATCAACCTTGACCAAGCAGTCTCCTACCCAAGGCTAGTCAAAAGATCAACACTCTATTTCTTCATCACAAACCTTTGTTACACCTCATTTACCCAAAAACCAATCTCCCTCACCCGTGCACTTATTACCACCTATACTACTGCCAATAACTATAACCCGAACCTTACCTATATGAATTAAACTAATGCCATCTACGCAACCAATAACAACCACTTCCACTACAACTCGGTTGCTCCTGTGGGTAACCCGTCCTCTTCCACCATCTGCTTTCCCTTCTATATCCCGTACTACCGTGTCACCTTTACCCAAGAAGGTGCAACCCAAAGATAAGAATTCACTACCCTCTAATAAGGTAGTTAAACCAACCAAACCTTCCATCTCCAGATCTTCTACCCCACCTTTACCCAAGAAGATGCTAGCAAAACCTAAGAGCACTCCACATACCAAACCAGTGGACCAACCCATTGCCCCTCCTATAAATCATCTTCCCTCACGATCATCCACATCTATACCCAAACCCACACTCACCTCCCATTGTGATCCATTGGAGGGGTCCTACGCCAACATTTTAACTAATCTTTTAGAGACTTTCGTCATAACATTACCGCTGCTTCGACCTTACGATCCTCTCAAACCCAAACCAAAAGGGTTTGATGAAACCAATATTTGTGCCTATCATTGTGTGCCAATAAATGATGTAGAAAATTTTAAGGCTTTGAAGACCATTCTTCTCTAACTTTGTCCTCCTGAACAAGATTTTGAGGACGACGAACTTCTGGACAAGGACCATGCTCCACATTCACCTGTCACCACAGATTATCTTCCTTTACAGATTCAACAACCAGTATCTTCACCCCCACAACCATTTTATCCACCTCCAAAATTTGAGATCAACATGGTCCATATTAGATAATTAGCCAAATCACCACCCAAATGCCATTGCATCTAGATCATTTCACAAGGCTCTTATCCACCACTAGGATTTTTCCTCTCATGCCTTTATACCTTTCATGAAACACCCTCTCCATCCACCTCCCCTCAGGTTAACATGGTTCAGGTTGCTACCCGTGCTTAGAAAAAATAAGACAAAAAAAATAAACCGACCCATCAACCAACATTGTACCCAATATATCATCTTTATCCACAGCAAAAATAACCATCCACGGACCTACATACCCTATCTATGATAGGGTTACCCATCGTGCAATGATAAAACAATTACCTCAGTCTCCTCTAAAGATGTCTTTGTATGATCTCATCCAAACTTCCAAATCCCACAGAAAATCCCTTATCGAGGTTTTACAATCCATTTAAGTTCTATCCAATGACCCCACACTAGTGGCCTTGATTATCACCCCTCACCACATGGCCTCACTAACCAAATCAACTCCTTCTTCACCCCATTCACCAACGTCACCACCTTCACCCACGAAGTCCATGGATCCCGAATCTATCCCTCATTTTTTTTTGTAAACATAATTTCCCTAGGACCTTTGACTTATTAATGCAATGACGAGGCTCCCTCTTCTATTCCCTTCATGTATCCTGACATGATAAATGATGATATGCCTTTTATTAACATTGTTCACTGTCAAGACGATGAGTCCATCCTCACCGACCTTGGTGCGGAAGATTCTTATATCCACCAGTCATTACCCTCTGAGACACAAACCATGTTGAATGAATCAACTATCGAAATCAACATTAATACTCAGGATGACCCACACATTCTAAAGATAGGCCAGTCTTTAGATGTTGTTGAACGGGAAGATTTTACCTCTTTCCTCTAGGACCATAATAACACTTTTTCTTGGTCTTATGTTGATATGCCTGGTATTGACCCAAAAATTG
This sequence comes from Taxus chinensis, assembly GCA_019776745.2. Classification (NCBI taxonomy): domain Eukaryota; kingdom Viridiplantae; phylum Streptophyta; class Pinopsida; order Cupressales; family Taxaceae; genus Taxus; species Taxus chinensis. The sequence continues at coordinate 197,299,850 of CM034153.1, forward strand.
TGGTCCACAATATCGTAACCATTCTTGATGCCAAACCCATAAAAAAAGATACGGAAAATGCATCCTCGCATTGCTCTTCTTGTTAAATAAGAACTTCATTGTCTTCTCTTAGTTTCATTTATCCTACCCATTGACTAACCCTAATGGATTTCTAACATCGTTCCTATCACAAAGTGACAGGGGACTCTGCATTTACACATAATTCCATAATCTCAACCTAGCTTGTCCCAAAGATGATTTTCCCCTACCAGGCATTGACCAACTAGTTGATCTCACCACCGGCCATGAAATGTTATCACTCATGGATGGTTTCTCGGGTTATAATAAAATATTACTTGCTCTAGAAGATCAACACAAAACTAATTTCATCACTCCTCTTATTTACCCTCTTATTTACCTTGTGAGGTCTAATCCGTCGGAACCGTCGCACCTGACCCATGTGACCTTTGGTATAAGTAGTTTGCAGACTATCTCTCCCTTTCCATTCTAACTTTTGATCTCACTTGTAATGGAAAATGTGCCTTTCTTAAAAGTGTCTCTTGATATGTCATCATGGGTGGTCTCTTTTATAAGCATGGATTTGACGGTATTCTCTTATAATGCCTTCCAAGTTCTGAAATTCCCTACATCATTAAGGAAGTTCACGATAGAATTTGTGGCAGCCACTTTAGTGGTTTAGTTTTCACTAAACACATTATTCTCCTTGGCTATTATTGGCCAACCCTAAACTGCGACTGTTGTGACTATGTCAAACATTGTGTGAGATGCAATCAACATGCTAATCTTCATCACACACCTAGTCATGCTTTACAGGTCGCACAGAACCTTTTTCCTTTCTCTCAATTGGGTTTGGATATTTTTAGAGAGATAAATCCCCATTCTTCACAATTCCATTAATGGATTATAACTGCTACTGAATATTACACTAAATATGTAGAAGCCATCCCACTAATTTCTTTAAAAGATGAGAAAATATGTGAATTGATCAACCATCACATCATTTGTCGCTTTAGCATCCCTCACCGTCTCATCACTGATAATGGAAAGTAATTCAAAAACAAAACCCTACATAAAATATGTGACAATTTTGGCATTCAACTAAGTTTCTCATCACCTTATTACCCACAAACCAATGGCCAAGCATAATCAACCAATAAAAGTTTGAACAAATTCTTATGAAATTAGTTGACGATACTGGGAAGGATTCGCATACGCACATCCCCTTTGCCTTGTGGCCTTACCGCACTAGTATTCACACTTCAAATGCTGCCACACCTTTTTCTCTAGTCTATGGTACTGAGGTTGTCTTGCCTCTCGAAGTCTAGATTCCATATCTCCACATCTCACTACAAGACATGCTCAATGATGATGAATTTCGCACGGATCGTTTAGTGTAACTTGAGTTATTAGATGAATGTTGTCTCAATGATCTTGAACATCTCCAAATGTACCAAAAACACATCAAATGTACCAAAAATGCATCAAATGTGCCTATGAAAAATGTGTTCACGAACGAACCTTTCAGGTCGGTGACCTCATCCTAAAGGAAAATCAACATGTAACTAAAGAAGAGAAAAGTAAATGGGGAAAATTTACTCCTAATTAGCTTGGACACTATATCATTACCCATGCCTACAAATCAGGTGCTTATCATTTGTCTTCACTCGAAGGTAAACATGAACTTGAACCCCTCAATGCCTTACATATTTGACCATTTTATTGTTGACATCAAGTCCTATATCACTTTCTGTCAAATGACTACTTATCCCTTGAGCGTTGTTCACCTTCCATATTACCTGTTTTTGAGGAGCAACGAATCAACAAGAATCATGTGATTACCCATCACCTTTCAGCCTTATCTTCAATATGAGTACCATGGATCTACTCATAACATGACTCTCACAGATACTTTTCATCTTTTTAAAGATGGAATCTCATGGTCATTCATTGCTTAAAACTGCCTCTTTCATAGTTTACCTTTGTGCGATATGGTTTTGTATTCTAATCAATAACCTAATCTTCCTCTATATTCTTTTCCATAACTTAAAACATAAAAAAAAAATGGGATTCAAATCCATGAGTCATACTTCCAGAAAAAAGATGACTCCCTCAAAAGGGACATCTCTTCTCTCTACCTAGCCACTATAAATAGACTTCTCCCTTGAAGGAAAACTATATAAAGTCATTGTAAAAATACAATAAAAAGACCTCAAAGAGATAATATACTCATCCCATATAGACTTCCTGCATCGATCAATTTATTACAAATAAACAAATGAAGAAAATGATAAATTTTTTGTCATGGAATTGCCTATTTTTTATCATGGGTTTCTTGCTAGGTAAACATACCATCGTACACTAAGTTACGCTAAGCCACCCACTTTCACATAATTTCCTTTTCACCCTAAATTTCTCTTTGCTCAAGGGAATTTCCAGAACTGCAACATTTTGTGATCATATGACTTTCTTCACACTTAGAATAGTCCATTATGCAATGCCTTTAGGGTCTTACATTCATAAGTCAATCTAAGGTATGGTAGATTCATTAAGGTTCTTATCAATTATGTGGCTCTTTTACCACCTCTTATCATTCTACCTTCTTCATCACCTATTGATTCTCCTATATAAGACCAGACCATGGACAACTACATTTTAAAGATTTCCACTTTCACCTAAGACTCAACCATGCCTATGACCTAGACTCAACCATGCCTATGACCTAGACTCAACCATGACTATGACCAAGATTCAATCATGCCTATGACAAAGACTCAACCATGCCTATAACCTAACTCAATCATGCCTATGACCTAACTCAATCATGCCTATACCTAATGCTACCATGCCTAAATTGACCTATCTCAACTATGCCTTTGAGCTAACTCATGATGCCTATACCTAACTCCACCATGCTTAATCGACCTGACTCCACCATGCCTAAATGACCTAACTCCATCATGCCTAAACCAACTTGACTCCATCATACCTAAACCAACCTAACTCAACCATGCCTATGATCTGGATCCACCATGCCTAAAGCACCTAGTTTCCATCCATATACAACTAACAATCAAATGTTTTAATGCAAGATCTCATCCACAATCATCGATCTAGCCATCTATACATAAAGGTATGTGTATCCATAAAATATAAACTAATACAAAATAATATAAATCTCTCCAAACTCTCATATACAGCCTCACCATATTTGGCACACAGGTTGGTATATGATCAAAATCCCAAAAAATATCATGTATATCATGGCTCTCTTCGGCACGCAGGCCGATATATATATAAAATAAATAAAAAGGGAAGTACGCACAAATATCAATCACCTCTCCATCAAATACCCTCCATACCTATCTCACATATCTCCTCTTCCTCTACTACTCTCGTGTGACATCTAACTAAAATCTCACCACCCTCCATAGGCCTCAGTTTGACCTCTGATGGCCCCTCACCTGGCGATGGTCTACATAAACTATGGCCTCGCCATGACCCTATATCCGGGCTCGTTGGCCCCCTATACTCTCTACACTATGAGTGTAGGACCTAGTCCTCTCACTCGAGGCCTGCTATGCTCTTTGCTTTGCATAAGAGGGGACATCTATCCCTGTAGCCATCAGGTGATCCTGATAGTACTACACCTCACTTAGGGCATCCCTGAACAATGCCATTGATACTATCTGTGGAGGCTCCATAGGCCTCACTGCCACATGTGTACTAAGACTTGCTGATACTGCCTTTGGTCCCTCTACCTGTAATTCCTATCCCTGACCCTGTGTGGGTACATGTACCACCACATGTCCTTGGGTAGTAGCCAACTGCCCTTGTAATGTAGTCATCTGGCCTTGTAATGTGACTACCTATGCCTATTATGCCGTTAGCTAGATTTGTAAACCCGTGGCTTATGCCTGTAGAGTGGCAATCTGTACCCCATCCTGTACTAGCCCATGTGCCTATACTTGTGCCAACTATCCCTGTAAAATAGTCACCTTCCCCATCAAGGTAACTACTTGTTCCTATGTAGCAGCCAACTGTACTCCCAATGCTTTCACCTGTCCCTGTAGTGCATCTCTCTTCACTATCACTGTAGTCAAATCCAGCTGCCCCAGCCATAGAGGTGTCACCTATAACTCTACAGTCCACCATCATCTATACCCATCAGTCAGTCATGCATCATCTATTTTTCCATCAATTGGCATCTCCGCCTGACCTGCTAGATCTGTACGGTGAGGTAGAGGTAAAGGCCTCTCCACATCCTCTTGGAGATATCGTACAACAAGCAGGGGCACATCCTAGACTAGTCCAAACTAACACCAGACTCTATCCACTAGAATCATCTCGTGCTCACCGACACATCCACCATGTATCCACCATAGTAGCAACAACCCCCGTAGCTCCCGCCTCATACCCCTAAATGTGGGGTAGACCACATATGGCTGTCATACGATATCCATCGCATAAAGCCCCTCCAACCTCTTCCTACAGTGCACGACATCATAGGTTACCTCCTTACCTCGTCGAAGATCCCTAGCTACCACCCACCTAGTTTAACCTACTCTCTATGCATCTTGATGCCAATATGTAACTTGAAATCCTCATAGCTGCACTATTACAATGTGCTCATACTCCCAACAATGTAACAAGAAGGTACAACATAAGCCGTAGCGGTACATCCTCTGGTAACCCCAGAGCTCTTTGTATAACTACACCAAATAGGTAGGTGCCTAAGTAAAGCAGACCCGATCCTCCACCATCTCTTGCAAAACCCCCATCAAACCTCAGGGAAACTATCCACCCTCTAAATCAGGTAGAGCACAGCACCCTATTACCACCATAATCAATAGTGCCAACCGCGTCTCCTCTGTGTGTGCTATGTACATTGTGCCATATACAAGGTGTGCACTAGGCTGAGTCAACTCTATCACCATCTCCCCAAACATAGTGATAATATCCATTAGATGATACTGTATATACCAGCTCACCAACAACCAGTAACTGCAATATCTGGTAGACATCTTACATTGTGATCATCATCTCACCTGTGGGTAAATAGAATGTGTTGGTCGCAGCATCACATCTATCGATGAGCACGACCACGAGGCTATGATCCCATTAGATTTACCTATACCGCATGATGCCAACTAGGCCAACTATGTGAATGTTCCCCCTCTCCTCCATGGTGACACAAGGTCGTATGCCCCCCAACAGTGGTGGGAATATATCCTGAATCATTAGCTGATGCCGTTCCTGTACCCATACAAATCACCAATTTCAAAAGTGCCACGCACCTATCTATTCCATACCTATTTCCCTAACCTATCATCTACCTTGCACCATCTTACCCCAACCCCATATTACCTTACCTGCGACATCACTTACCTACCTAACCCCTTTCCTCCCTCTCCTCTAGTCCCTCGTATGCCCCATTTTTCTACCCATTCCTATTTTTACCCAATCTTTCCCCTCCCACCCTATCCTCGCCCCATGTATTTTGACTGATCTCGATCATTCCTGACCACTATCGGTCCCACATGACCAGCATCAATCATATAACCATGACCAATGCTGACTTAGTCTAACCAAAATTGGTCACGCTTGACTGACATCAGTCTTTGTTTTGGCTCCACAATTGAAACCCCATGCTCCCATTTTTTCAAAAAATAAAAAATCTTCCCTAAAAACAACCCAAACACCTAACTAACCCACACAAAATCATTTTTATTCCCTAGCTAACCTCTATGGCCTCTCCCCATACCCAAATCCATTTATTTTATCCACATTTTCAAAATTTTGAACCCCCCCATTCTTTCCATTTTTTTCTAAACAATTTAATTCGAAACCACAAATGGAACGAACCCTACCTCTACATGCAGGCACCTCCTTGATGGGATGTTCGGTCTCCCCACTACCAGATTACCCACATCTCCAACCATTACTGCCATGCCTCCAATCATCCTCATGAGCCTCCACTGAATCACCTTGTCCCACCTGCCCTCATGGACTCATCTACTTCACTCTACCAACCAACTAACTACTGCCACCTAAACCACGTCCAATCACTTCGTCCACTTATCCATGTCAAAAACGTCACCCTCCTCACAAGTCATTTTCTACTACGTCAAATGCACAAATGAATAACATTTCACCTAGATTTCTAATTTTTACCCCGTCCATGTCACCGACTTGACTGATGACAGTTTAGCTTGACCGACATCGGTCGTGTGCCCTAATCAATCGTGGTCGGTTTCTCTAGACCAATATTGGTTTTCCAAAACCGGTGTCGGCTATCATTTTTTGACCCCCTCACTCCACATTGCACCACATCTACTTTCTTGTAACCTTTTTCCACCTAACCCAATGTTGACCCTGACCTTACACATCACCCTCATGACCTTATTACTTAACAACCTCCCTCATCCCTACCAATTACCCAAGCAACCTTATATTCTTTCCCTTAATCCTTAGGGCATCTATTTTCCCCTCCCATCCTCATATCTTCCTTCAAACAACCCTTTCCCACATATGATCACCCTCTTACACCTTCTGATGTTGTATACACACCGCACCTTACACCATTGTTACCCATTTTGGTGAACCAAACAACCTTGTCTTGCCTACCTATCAAGTGGTTTACCCAAACAATACCTTGACCTTTTGGATGTACCATAACTACACCTATATGTTCCTACATCTTACCTCTTTGTGTGTTTGGACCATATCCTCTACCTTGGATACCAGACCTACACAACCCTTGTTTGGATAACTGTATCGATTTATCAATAATGTGGAGCCTGCGAGCTCTCCCACTTGGCTACCTTACCACAATTTGTGCATGCGCATCTGCCTGATTACCTTAGCATTACATATGCCATGACCTATTTACCTGGCCCTGGCCTACTTGGTATGAACATTGACCTTATGTACTCATTATACCTTGTGATGATCTTACCTATGTTGTTTTGGCCTATTAACCATTCCTTGCATATTGTCGTGCTGTTTATCCTGACCAAACCTTTGGTGTACCGGAACATACCTAAAAATTCCTGTACCTAATCTATGTTGTGTTTCTGGACCATATCTTATACCTTGGATACTTGAATCACTTCACCCTTGTTTGGATAAACCTATTGACCTTGGACGATGTAGATTTTGCAAGCTCTTCAACCCGGTACCGTGTTGTAATCTATACGTGTGCGTGCGTTTGATTGCCATTACCCATGATCCAATTTTTACCTCGACCTATCACCTATTACTTGAGTTGACCATCACCCTTTCCCATAGTAATCAAAGCATTCCCCACCTATCTTCACCAACTACACCTTTATCAAACCACTCACCGATTCTATCTTACACCCCATCAGTGCCTAGTTTGAGGGGCATCACCTTCACCCACACATGGGGTAATCACTTCCTATTTTTGTCAGCGTCGCTTACCAATATAAGCTATGAAACAAAAAGGTGCAAAATGTAGACACAAAAATTGGGTCACACTCCCTTTGGTCCCTTTTTGAATAGCCAACTTAAACATATTCACCTAAGCATGACCCTTTTACCCCACATTAATATTAATTTAATTGTTTACAATTAAATTAATACTCATCCTCACTTCATTCATTATTTAATTACCTTAATTAAAAATACTTTCCACCTAACCTAGACACCTCACCCCGCCACCTCACCTAGACACCTCATCACAAACCTATTTTTAGCATATTTTCCCTTTACTAGGACTCAACATTCACTCACCATAAATAACTAAGGCTTAGTCATACCTACCTTAATGAACTAAGACTTAGTTCAACCCTAAAATCATATGCCTATTCTCCCTCTAACCAAATTCCTGCTCATCAAAATGTAACATTCCATTTTGATCCGTGAGGATAAACAGAGCTGGCCCAAAAGATTACCAAAAGCTGGCATTTTTAGTAAACCTAGGATTTCCCACCTTAACCAATGCCAGTCAACTCTAAACTGACGCCAGTCACCCTAAACTACCATCGGTCACCTTATAATATTTTTGGTAACCTTGTTTGAGAGTTTGGCCACATTCTAGAGATTTAGAATGAAGGAGATCTGTATGCAATCAAGAACAAGAACCCTTTCACACGTCCAGATAACCATAGCCAACACCAAGACTGATAAAAAGGTATTTGCATCCATGGTAGCATTCCAGAAAGCACTACCATAACACTGAGCACCTTTCCACAGATCAACCGTCATCAACATCTTCAACCACCTCTCCACCACTATAGGCATTCAGAACACTTTTGAACTCCAAGTAAGTTGGTTTCTCCTATGTTACTTATAGTTGTATTCTTTATTTTCCTTCATATATTCACTGTTCTTACTTATATCTATCCCTCAACTTTCCCTCTATCAACCACCCCATCAAACCCCACCCAAACTTCACAAAAACCTCTCCCGAAACTGTCTCCCTCACGTAGACCTCACAAACACCTTCCAAACTCTTTTTACAATCACAGAGAGGACCCAAAACTTGTTTTACAACATTCCCTAATTCTCCACAGTTACCAACACCAATTAACCCTAACCATGGTCGGTTCGTCTTATACCGACACTGGTCTTCTCAATCGATATCAATCATTGTGACTATTAACCCAACCTAACAAATCAACCCTTAGCCTATCCTAAACCTCACTCAAAACCTTACCACACCTATTTTTGGGCCTGTCACCTCACCCTCCCCCATAGAGCTCTTCTAACTCTCTGTTTCAAGATAGAAGAGAGCCCAAACATCCTCCACCTGACTCCCTACCACTTTTCATAGTTACCGATATCGGTCACCCTAAAAAAGAATCAGACCTACCTAAACCAACAATGGCCACCATAACCAGCATCGGTCTCTGTGTCTAATAATATTATTCTAGACCAGTAACCTAAGTATCGCATCTAAAACAACCCCAAATATCACCCAAACGTACCAAGACTCTGTCTATGACTTGCAGACCACCTACACTACCCACAACCCAATCAAAAAATTTATTTACATAGCATTTTAGTATTTAATAGGATCAAAACTGACAGTAATTTGAGGCACCCAAATCATAATACTAGCATTAGATTCTTATGCTTACATGTTTAAGTTGTTTTATATTGATTTATAAACAATGGATTGATTGACTTCTAGGAAGTATCATACTTCTCATATATAGCATACGCTAGGTAGTCCACTATCATATACTATTTAACTCTCTTTTTGTGGTCTTTTTTTGTATTTCAGGCAGTTCCTCCTAGCCAAAAGGAAGCTCTCACAATCAGCATTAGATCAAGAAGTCAAAACACACACAATGACCTTCAAACTAACCATCACAATAGGTATTCCTCCTTGACCCATACCCTTATCTATTTCATCTAAATCCTTATAGAAAATGGTGAAACAACTCCTAAGAATTTTTGAATTCCTATCAGTCTTGAATAATGGGAAATGTATGCTCCAATGTTATTGGTATAAGAGATAATTTTGAAGGTCTTGAGATGGGTAGGTATGAGATGTTTGAGATAAAGATAAGAAGAGTTGATGTTGATTGGTTGATGAAATATGAGTCGAGATAAAAATGTTGTCTATAAAAAGAGTGAATAAAAAATTGGTTTGTATCTTTTCAGGAGGAGAAATGATCATGTTGAAAATAGGTATGTGGATATTAGTAGTTGTTGAAGTTAAGAAGAGTAAGTAGAAACCAAGGGGGAATTTATAAGTAAGTATGTGTGCATTGTTGATGTCAAGTTGATTATGATCCTTTGTCATAGATGTCAAAGGGGGAGAGTGAACTCAGAAAAATGAAAAAAGGTTTGAAGGTGGTTTGAAGATGCTTGCATGACATGGATTTCCATCAATGTTTCTGATGGTGGTTTCCATAAATGACAAAGGGGGAGATTTTTGGACATGGTGTCATTGAAATTATTATTGATGTCAAGTTACATTAATGGAAAAGGGTTTCTAGGTGGCATAGGTGTCTATATGAAGTGTCATTCATCAAGTTCAGAGTGAATGTTGATTGATAGTGAGGAGATTTGGTATCATGAGGTGTTGTAGTGGCATGATGCTGTTAGCATGTGCATGGCCAATAAAGTAAGTGTTGTGTATGGGATTTAGAGGTTACATGAAGTTTAATAGGGTTTCTTACGTGTTAAAATATGTGTGTCAGAGGTGTTAATAAATTTGTAATATGGATATCATGTTAGTTCATGAGATACATGTGTTGAGAAAGCCATCTTAGGTATAATCCTAGACCTAGTATAAGTAAGTATTTTGGTAGCTTGAGGTTTGAGGTAGACCAGACTTATATGAGTATGAAAAATGTGTTTTTAGGTTGTATAAAAAGTGTGGAAGATGTACATGGACAAAATTTATGTGTTTTATGTATGTTCGAGGTACTATTGAAGCAAGATCATGAAGACAAGGAAAGAAAGATAGGGAAAACCATGGTGTTTGGAGATTTTTAAAGGTTACAGTGTATGGTTGAGCATTATAAATCATTGAGGAGATCATGACAAAGTTGTATGCCAATTTTTAGGTGAAGAGTTAAATAAGAATGCATGAAAAGTCATTTTGAGCTCTATTGAGTTCTCAGAATAGGAATTTCCAGTTCAAATGTCATCTTTAGATGCTCACCCATATGTGTGAGATTTTCATGGGAGTTTGATATTTTGGAGGATGTTAGGGCATGGAAATAAGAATGTTCTGTGAAAATAATGGGTTCATTTGGTTTTCAGAAATTTATGAACCGTTGTTAACAAGATAAACATGTATAAACCCTTGTTAAAACCCTAGTCTTGGAGTGATAGGATAGAAATGAATGGTCTGGTCTTCAAATGACTTAGGAAATCTATTTTGAAGGTTTAGGGTTGTAGAGGACCCTTCAAAGGTCATGTTGGTGGTGGTTTCATGTTCTAGATCTGATGGCAAGGTATAAAAAAACCCTAGTTTTGTGGAGATTCGCATATAGAGGCATGTGTTGTAAGTGTCATGATGAGATACATGATATGAGATAAATACTGGGAAATGTGCTTAATGTCCATGAAGATATTTGGGTAGGTTCAATGAAAGAAATGGGTGTAACATGTATTCCAATTTGACCTATCGCTTAAGGGTTAAATGGTGAAAAACTAGTCTTATAGGTCCAAGAGGTGTTTGGTAGATTTTAATGATGTAGCAGTGTTAGATGGGCATGGATAGCTTTTTATGGTTAGACATGATGTCTTAGAGATCTTGGTTTGATCAGATGAGGTGGTTTCATATGAAATCACTAATGGGCTAACTTACCCTATTAGGCTTGTCAAGAAGGTGTGTTGAAACATGTATGTAAGTGTGGTTTTCTCCATATGACATATGAATGTGAGTGCTTGAGCATGTTGGTGGAGTTACTGGTGAATTTTTTCAATTGATTTTAGTGCTTGGAAGTTAAGGTTGAGGTGTTAGACCATGTTAATCTCAAGCTTGGTTCTTGAGGGGTGAAACTCAGTTTGAGTAGTTTTAGAAATGGAGGTGTTTTGGGGTATTTTCCCCTAATTTGGTGAATGCTATGAGTTACATGAGATTCCTTATAATGAGATATTTATTTTTATGTTCCAATTATGTCTTGAACACGTGTTTTGGTTGGAGAAGTTTCTCACTTATAAAGACTGATTTTTAGGTTCTTAAGACCTAATGTTTGAGGCTTGTCTTATGGTGTGCTCAATGATGAAAATGGAGGTTGTGGAAATTATTGTGCATGGAAAAGGTGTCTTGGAGTTACTACTAATGTTTCCTAAGGTTTTGGAGTATTTTTGGAGTTGGCTTGTGCTCTTGGAGTTCAAAGTGTGACCATTAGAGGTCATGTCTAATGTTTTATGAATTCTAAGCAAGTTTGAAGTTTGTCGGCTAATGCCGACCTTTAAGGTTCCCTTAAGTGATTTATATGAATGTGCAATGTGTTTTCTCATATTTTTTATGATTGAAATATATGGTTGTGTTTTTTGTTCTAACCTAAAGTGATTTATGGTATGATTAAAGTATATAAATGATAGTGTATTTCCTCATTTGAGCTAATGTAGTGGAGAGAGGTGTGGGTGAGAAATAAGAGGTGTGAGAGAATGTTATAAATGCTCTAAGGAAGAGGAAAGAAGAGGATGATACGCTAAGAAGGAAAAGGAAGAACAATATACAAGGTCACTTGACCTAATCATCATTTATAGGTGCATTCTTGAGTGAAGAAGGAGAGAGAGTTTTTTGAGAAGGTTTCAAGCGAAGAGGATTTGAAAAACTGATCACAATCAGTTGTTGGAAAAATATGGACATCAGATTATCTTTATATTTAGGTGGCTAGGTGGGTACTTAGTCATATTAGGGGTTTGTAGCCTTTTTTTAGGGTTGGTAGTCCTTGTGAGGTTGGTGCCTCACTAAATAAATATCTTGTGATGTGTTATATTCATGAGAGTACTTTGTGTTGAGTAATATGTGCAAAGGTGCAGTGGATTTTCTTACCATTTAGGGTTTTCCACTTTATATCTTTTGTTCCTTTGTTCTCTCTTATGTTATGTTCTTGTGGATGGTTATTTCATGATTAATAAGCTCACATTGGTTGATGAATTTTAAATGGATTATTTGAATGGTGTATAAAAATTAAGATAACTTAGTAAACGCTTTATAAGACTGATTCACCTCCTCCTCAGTCATTGTGCTTCCAAAAAGGTTTTGTGTGTGAATCAGTACATGTGAGATGTTGTTCAAAACATTAAGTAAAGCCATATATTCCCTTAAATATGATCCAATATTTATTTTTATATGTGTCACCATGTACGACATGTTAGTTAGTCATGTTATGAAAATGAGATAGAGTTGCAAGATCTCATAGTGGTGACGTGTGTGAGATCACTATACACATTTATGGAGTGACACATTAGCTTCATGAAAAAATGGATGGCTTACATTTCATCGTTATGTCGTACGTCATTTATAGAATTTTAAATATTATTATTATGATAAATAGTGAGACTAATAATAATCATTGCATTATTATTAAAATAATTTTGGGATTATATCCCTGATGATAGTTGGTTGAGTTAATAACTAACTCCTTTGCATTAATCAAATAGAGTTATTTTGGAAATGAGTTGTATGCGAACCTCACCATTTCATTGAGTTACTTGTTTAAACACCAAGTTTCTTTGTGAATAGGCTCACCAACTCAAACAAGATTGACTAAGCTATTTTAAGCATATGGTGTCAAGCTCATTATACACGTTTGAATTTTGTTCAATCTCGCATGGTGCCTTAAAACAAACTCAATCACCATCAAAGCTGATTTATTATGTCAAGCTATTTTAAGCATATGGTATCAAGATTGTTACACACATTTTTATTTTTTTCAATCTCACATGGGGCCCTAAATTGAACTAAATCACCAACAAAGATAATTTATTATTTTTCTAAGTTGATTGACATTTGACATTAGGTGTTTCATAGGGATACAAGATGAGATAAGTAACCAAGTTTTAACGTATTACCAAAACACCTCCAAGCTACTCCCTAAGTCAAGCTTGCAATGATCCAAGCTCCATGTCAACTTGTGAAAGAAAATCCAATGAAAATGGCATATAGCCAAGTCATAGGGCTAATGTGTATGATTTTAAACCACTTGGAAACTAATCCAAAATGAATGTGGGATAGCATATTGTTGGATTTTAATGATAGGGGGAATTCCCTAGGTTATCCTAAGTCTTTTATCTAAAATAATTATCATTACTTTATGATTTATAGGATTTATTTTATTCCTACCATGTATTAAGTCTACCCGTTGATTGGGTTCCTATTTTACACATGGGACTATGTTTCCTCATTGATTACCACATCTTCATTCATGTGAAGGGTATGGAAAATATTAGGTGGAGAAGTGTGCAGGGGACTACAAGGCTCTTGGTTGGAGGCAAATTACCTCAATGATACTCTTTCTTTCATAGTGTAATTCTTCAGCAATACGGGTCTCTAACAATGGGCAAAATTTGTGCCATAACGACATATTGTTGTATTGTATAGATTGATATCTATTATACTATGATTTCGAGATAGATGGATGAAAAACTTGTATACTTATAACCTATTGTAAATTTGAACTACATATCATGATGTATTTGATTATAGGTGATAACAAATGGAAACTTGTGTATATTGAGACAACTAAAAGTAACATTATGTATTGAATACGTGTAAACCACTATGCATTGGATTTTGAGTAAATTCACTAATATTTGGATGTATTATGAATTGTAACATATTTATAGAAATATGAACCTATGTACATTTGTAATACGTGAAATTGATATTAAATGTAATTATGTGCTTTTGTATCCCTTATACTGGTATTATAACTACAAATGAATCTATATGTTAACATCGTGGATGAAATGATCATTTGTCATGTTAAAATAATTTATTTAATTGGTTAATGGAATAGAAATGGAGTGCACATATTCATGAATTAAATACAAGGGATTATATAATTAGATTTATCATTATATGCAGAATATAATAGGATCTATCACTTATGTTTTACTCATAGTTGATTCACATATGTATTATAATAGAATAAAACTATACAAGTTGAATGAATGGAAAAAATAGTTTATAATGATACATAAATCTAATTACTTGTATTGCTTATGTTCTTCTTCTTGTGTGTGTTGTGTGTTAAGCGTAGGACTAGGAAAATAAGAGAAAACAATTTCCATTCTTGGTTGTTGGGTTATTCTTCAACTCATTAAAAAAATTTCCGGTCTCCCGCCGAGAGGTCGCTACATTTTGGTATCAGAATGATAGGTTCAACACTATGGAATATTTTGTATAGTATATTTCGACAACTATATACTTGTATTGTGTACTGCATGGATAGATGGTACAAGTGAAAAGAATTACCACTGAGTGACTTTCATGGGATAATTGGATTTATTCAATAGTAAACATGGTCCTATATGAGACTTTATTTCGAATAAAATACTACTTACTTATTAGTTGAGGATAGAAATTTTGGTGGGACTTAACATGTGTAAAAGATACGAAAGAACGATTAATGCTTGAGTATATAGTGCTTTTTGAGGCTATGAATTTGGCATGAGGATTTATACAAATAGGAAGTGTATTCATAGAGAGTTAGAGGTGAGGGATAATAGTTTGTTTTCTAAAATTAAAACTTATGATAAGATCTTTATTAAGTTTGGAAAGAAACCCAAAATATTCCAGATTCACTTATAACCATTTGATGTATCAAAGTGGTTAATTTATTTGCAGATATACTTATCTAATTTTAAGTGGTTAATTTGGTTGCAGATAGACTTGCATTAACCCCCGTACACACACTCTCTCGAATATATTATTTTGACGTTTTAACATAAGCATTTGATTTATTGATATATATCATGTTTTCATGTTGAAAATATTTCTTATTTTGGATACTCATGATAGTTGGCTATTTTGGAAACACTTGTTTTCAACTGTGAAGGGCACAATTTCATTAATTAAATTTTTATTGATGATTTACATGAGTAATTTGGAAGAAAAACAAGATTAGCTATGGAAATTACTATTGTGAAAATAAAAAGTAAAGCACCTAAGAACTATTAGAAAGGAAAAAAGAATGGAAATCAAAAGAGCAAGAGAACAAGGGTGAAATTTTTTGGTAGAAGCTAAGACAATAACAGGTTGTTTCGATGAAAATATAACATAGATGTCAACCTTTATCCTTAAAGTTGAATAGAAAACAATATTAGAGGATCATATTTTTGGTTTCATTAGTCAAATTTCATATAAATGTTCTTAAAGCAGTAAGATGACAAGCATAATTGATTTCTAGACTCCATTACGAAGGTTAAAAATAATCTATGAGTGATTCTAATAGAATAATTGGATATTAGAGGCTTGTGAGTTCCACTTATGGAAATAATATGTCCCCCATGTGGGGTGTAGTAGAACCCATGTATTTTAAAGAGTGTGCTTACTTATTAGGACTAGGAAGAAGTCCATGAATTTTATTTTTTATTTCAGTTAAGTGATTGAACTATTAAATTACTTGTTTTATTTGATAAAATAATTTTATTTGTAACATCATCGGAGACTTGCATGATAATAAATGATGAAAGATGGATTATTTTAAAGGAGCTCAAACCCCAAATTATACATAACCTGTGTGGAGTTTATACAAGGGGATGGAAATTTCAGAATTTTTCTATAGGAGATTGTGAATTTCACTCAGAAACTTACTGGTAGGATAAAATATTATTATTATCCTAATTAATTATGCATTGCATATTGATAAATTTATTATTTATTAATTGTATGGTTATATTTAATTATAACCATCTATTTTTTTGTATTTGAACAATATGGGATGTTGTTATATTGTTTTAACAATATAATTGTTTGGTTGTATTTTTATGCTTGCTGGATGTAATATTGGACGTAGTTGTGAGTATTGTTTTACCTGCACAACATATTTCTTTTGTCTGCACATGACTGTACAATACCTATAAGTATTGCAGTCCTACTATTGTAAATTGGTTGATTCTAATTAATATAAAATTCAGGCTTCCGTCCCTGTTTACATTTGGTATCAGAGCGAGAATCTGGACCTGTGAAGGAGTGGAAGAGAGAGCAGTAGAGAGAGAGACGAGATTGGAGAATCGTTTGCAACATTTGAGAGTTTGTGTAGCGTCATGCAACCTCCCAGCCCCATCCTTTCCTCCCCGACATCCTCCTGCTAATTCCAGGTGTCTGGTACATAATTTTTTTTACACTAGTGCACCCAGCACCAGGCAAAACTTGATGCAGGTATTGAAATTTAATTTTTTTTTCTCCCCATTAGGGTTTTTATCTCTAATATTAGAGATATATTTTGTTTTTTCTAAAACTAGTAGGCTACTATATTTGGAGGTCACTATGTGATATTTGGAGGATTCGAGCCATTACAAAGGCAAGTCGTTTTTACCTTTCATTAAATACAATTTTGTTCATTTCTATATCAAACACTCATAAGAGCCAAGGCGGTTAGAGAGAAAGCCTTAGAAGTGGGAGGTGTATGGTTCAAATCCCACCCCCAACTTGATTTTTCGAATTTGGCAGAATATTTGGCGGAACTGCTAAATTTAGCAGAAAATTCAAATTTAGTTATAACTAACTAAATTTAGCAGAGAAATCCCTAATTTTAGGGGTAAAAAAAGGTTTTTTCTCCCATTTGGTCTTGTTTTCTCATTCCAGACAATTTTTTGCAAAAGGAGGACCCACCTAAAAACTTGCATTTTCAGCATTTTTTTAATTTTTTGCGACATTTTTAGTCATTTAGGGCTCAGGAGGTCACCAGGACCCCGCAAATTGAAATTTTTTTTGCCTGTCATTCAATTTTTCCAGATTTATGAATGTAATTTGTATACTACATTATATTGTACTAATTTATAGGTTTCCATAGTCAACTGTAACTTTTGTAACTACTCAAAAACTGGTAGAATATTATAATTGCAAAAAGCAGTAAATTTGGTTCTGTAACACTCACGAGATCCTAGATCTCATTCGCAGCGTTCGGTATATACAGTGCCTCTGGGAAGCGCTTACGGGTAAAGCCATCGCGACTACTACTGCACTTAACGCCTAATATAGCTGCAACAACGTCGTCTGGGCATCGTCCCTATAAATCGACGGGGGAGTAATAAGGTCACAGTGCACACACTATGAACCATCCCATCCGTCTGTGAACGATTGTACATGACATAAATCCGGACTGAGAAATTATCCGAGTATATAGCGAAGTTACGCGCGCGTATGAGGATATTTCTTTGAGCCAGTGTCAATAATCGCACAGACCCCATCAGTACTGTCTTGGTACCCACGTATCGAATTCTTTCACGTACGTTAACGCCTCTTTCACGTACCACCGGGTATATAGAAAGGGCGAGCTTCTTCCACGTACTGACGGGTATATCGGAAGGGCGCGTGTATAGAAAGGTTCGGTATATCAGACTGACGGTATATAGATTGGGAGACCTTATACCTGGAGTGATAAGAGCCAAACCCTGTCAGTGATCTCTGCAAAATGGGCACCAATGCCCCCCAATTTTTTCTTCCGGATTCACAATTGCTCAGAGGAAGCAACTATGCTGCTTGGAAGACAAAAAATCAAGACACAACTTGAGTTTGAAGGAAATCTAGCCTGTTGTGACTGGTACTCCTAACCAGATCAACCAACGGATGCAACAAAATAATGACAATTTGATAGAGCAGATCAGAAAGCCAAAGCTCATCATCTTGTTTGGAGTATCCGACGATGTGCAAGTCCACATTCGAGATGCTACATCAGCAAAAGAAGCTTGGGATAAACTGAGCACAATATATGAGGCCAAGAACAAGAATGTCATACTCAATTTGCAGAGTCAGTTACATACGTTGAAATTCAAACAGAATGAGAAAATTGAAGCCTTCCTAAGAAGAGTTGCAGAGTTGAGGGCTTCACTTCTAGCCCTAGGAGAAGTAGGTCAAAGATGAGTGAACTCATTCCCATTGTTCTAAGAGCACCTCCCTTCTTCTTACCGAATTTTTGTCACAACATCTAAACTTGTCAAATACGACAATTAGTTTTGACAAGTTAGTAAACTTACTGCAACAAGAGGAAGCAATGCACAACAAGGATGATGAAGAGGAGCAGGCACTGTCTTCACATCAAAAATGGAAAGGAAAAGGTAAAGGAAAACCTAAATCCTATCAGAAGTCCCCACATCAGAATCAGTATCATGGGGACAGATCAACAGAAGAAGCAATGTCCAATTTGCAAAAGAGCACATGACTTACAAGATTGTTGGTTTAACACATATAAGGAAAGGTTCATCAAGCAATTCATGGACCACAACAACAACAAGTCTTACAAGGGACAGTCAAACAACTATCACGGGCAGAAAAAGGGGAACTGGAAAAGAAGACCCCACCAGCAAGGTAATATTGCTGAGCAACAAGATCAGTCAGACAATGAAGACTTCTTGTTCACTGCTCGATCAAGTGAACCATCCACGTCATCTAGTGAAGTCTGGTATGTTGATTCGGGAGCCACTCGACACATGACCGGCCATATAGACTGGTTTATTACAATGAGGGACATGCCATCAAAAAATCAAGTTTCATTGGGATATGATTCTTCATATACAGTTCAGGGGATTGGGAACATTTCTCTACCCCTTGGTTTATGCAAATGCAGACTATCGGATGTCCTATATGTCCCTGGGTTGACTAAGAATCTTCTTTCAGTCAGTTAAATCCTACATCACAACCTAAAAATTGACTTTGATAGTCAATCCGGCAAGAAAACTTGTTTGATTCAAAATAAATCAAGAGGCTCGAAAATAATTACAAAAGCCTCCAGTGTAGGATGCATGTTCCAAATTTATTTTGTTCATAGAGATGATCAAGCACTTTTGGATAAGAACTCCACCTCAGTATGATTGTGGCATTGGAGATTTGGTCATGTAAGTTTCAAGTATCTCGAGACACTTCATCGGCGTAATATGGTTCATGGGCTAGCATCTCTTTAAAAGGATAGAAAAGTGTCCTCACTGCCTTACAGGAAAACAACACAGAGCTTTGTTCTAGAAAAGTACATTTCAAGCTCATGGAAAACTTAACCTGGTTCATACCGATCTTTGCGGTCTGATGCAACCAAGTCATTATGGGTTCCAATACTTCATGCTTTGTGTTGACGACTATTCACGCAAAATGTGGATTTTTTGTCTTCGTAAGAAAAGTGAGGCCTTTGAAACGTTCAAAAGGTTCAAAGTGGCAGTTGAGAAAGAAACTGGTCGTCACATCAGAACTCTCCGCTCAGATCGAGGGGGGGAATTCACCAGTGATGAGTTCAGAGACTATCTACAAACTCATAGGATTCGTCGACAACTGCCTCCTCCACACACACGCCACAGCATAGAATGGTGTTGTTGAGAGATGAAAGCGTACTATCATGGAAATGGTGCTGATGCATGATCGATGATTCTGAATTTGCAAAGACATTTTGGGAAAAAGTGATGCAAAAACAACAGTGTATTTGCTGAACAGAGCGCCCACAAGTTGCTCTTGATGGGAATTACACCACAAGGAGCATGGTTAAAACAGGAAAACATCCATTGCACACCTGTAGAGTATTCGGGTGCAAAGCCAGCATGCACATACCCAAGCAGAATAGAAAAGAAATTGGACATGAAGTCACGGAAATCTCATCTTCATTGGATACAGTGAAGAGACTCTTGGGTACAAACTAAGTGGTGATCCTAAGACCAGAAAAGTCTACACAAGCAGAGATGTTGAGTTTTTCGAAAAGAAGGAAGCAAAGATTCCTCCTCCGGACTCACCTAGATGTAGATTTTTCACCAGTTGTAAAAACTGAAGCAAATGTTCCCCTCAGAAGATGAAAGTGATGATGGGGAATGATGGTGTTGATCAGATAGGACCACAACCCATGGGAACAGCTCAACATATGCCCAAGTGGTGTACTAGCACATTACGAGATGCAAGACTGGATGGTCCACTGGATACATACACCCCTTGACCACGGACTCATAGTAAAGCAAGAGAAGAAGTTAACTTTGCTTTCATGGGTAGAGTTAATGAGTTTGACGAGCCATCTACAGTCCAGGAAGCCCTACATTCAAAAGCTTGGAAAGATGCCATGGATTCTAAATATCAATTAGTGATGAAGAATAACACTTGGCAGCTTTTCGATCTTCCACCAGGGAAAGAAACCCATTGGTTGCATATGGATATTCAAAACTAAGTACAAAGCAGATGGGACAGTAGAAAATTGTAAAGTGAGACTAGTAGCAAAGGGGTACGCATAGAAAGAAGGAATAGACTACGAGGAGACATTTTCTCCCACAGCTAAGATAAAAACGATCAAGGATGATCTTTGCTCTAGCTGCTCAGTTTTGGATGGAAAGTTCGTCAGATGGATGTAAAAAGTGCCTTCCTGAACGGATATTTGCAAGAAGAAGTCTACATGACTCAACCTGAGGGATATGTAGTACCTGGTCAAGAAGAAAAGGTATGCAGACTCAGAAATATTTGTATGGCCTAAACAGGCACCCCGGGCATGGTACATCAAGATTGATGAGCATCTCGTACAACATGGATTTGTTAGAAATCCATACGATCCCAATCTCTACCTCAAAAAGCAAGGGGGGGAGATGGTGATTGTTGTTGTCTATGTCGATGATCTAGTCATCACTAGAATTTCAGTGAAGATGATTGATGCAATGAAGAAAGATCTTAATCGATCATTCGTCATGACAGATCTTGGGCTTATGCATTATTGTCTTGGATTGGAAGTATGGCAGAAAGAGAATCACATTTTTGTTTCTCAGATGAAATATACCAAGAAAACGCTCGAGAAGTTTAGGATGATGGATTGCACACCAATTTCTACACCTATGGAGAATAGATTATAGTTATCTCATTCAGATCCATCTCCTGAGGTAAGTGCTACTCTCTATCGGCAGTTGATTGGGAGTCTCATTTACCTGACCTACACTAGACCAAATATCATCTTTGCAGTAAGCTATCTATCCAGGTTCATGTAGGAACCCAAAGTTTGTCATTGGAAAGAAGCAAGGCGCATTTTGAGATATCTCAAAGGATCAGTGGATCTTGGTCTAGAATACAAGAAGAACGAAAACTTCTTCTTGACTGGATATTCGGATTCAGATCATGCAGGTAACATTGATGATAGAAAATCCACTTCTGGATTTGTATTCTTTATGGGATCTGGACCAATATCATGGGGAAGCAAGAAACAACACTTCGTTTCTCGCTTCTTCCACAAAATCCGAGTATTGTTCTGCAGGAGAAGCTATCTGTGAAGCGATTTGGCTACGTCACATACTATAAGGACTTGGAATACCACAAGACAAACCGACCACCATGTATGTTGACAATGAAGGTGTTCTCAAACTTGTTCGCAATCCAGTTTTTCACGAGAGAACAAAGCACATTGAAGTTCAGGTTCATTTCATACGCGAACATGTATTGAAGCACAACATATAGCTTCAATCATTTTTCCAACAACCTGAACAATGAGCAACATATCTTCACAAAGTCACTTGCACGTGACAAGTTCGAGTTCTTCAGAGGTGTTTCTCTCCTCATCTCTTCAGGAAATGCAAACAATTAAGGGGGGGAGTGTTAGGATAAATTTTATTATCCTATCCTAATTAATTATGCATAGTAGGATTATTTAATTAATTTAATTAATTAAATAATTGATTAAATTGTTATATTTAATTATAACCATCTATTTGTTTGTATTGACACAATACATGTTGTTATATTGTTATAAAAACATAATTTGTCTTGGTATGTATGTTTTATCCCTTCCTAGATGTAATATTGGAAGCTTGTGAAAATCTGAGTATTAAAGTTGGATTACCTGTGCAACTCATATTTCTTAGGGTCTCACAAATGGCTGTGCAATATCTATAAGATATTGTAGATTCATGCTCTGTAATTAGTTGATACTGATTGAGATCAATAAACATATAAACACAGGCTTCCGTCCCTGTTTCTCAATCTACAAAAAGGCCTCTACTCTTTAGATTTCACCAAAAGGACTAGGGATTGGACCTAGGGGTTGTAGGATTATATATATATAAAGTTGATATATTATGATATATATTAATATAGAAATGGAAGGATCTAATCATGCCTAATCAAGTAACCTCTTTAGATATATGGTCCATATGACTCATACGTTAGCTTAAGCATGGATGAAATGAGAATTAGTGGGGGGAAGTTCATTAATATGGAAATGATAATGGACATGAAAACATGATATCTTATATCCAAACATTAATATATCAAGCATTTTTCATGAATTTTCGATACACTATATCAAACATTAGGGTGAAAACATGTAATGCTTTAAAGAGGAGGGTATTATATGAATAGGGTCTACAAAAATACATCCCTTTATGTGGGATAGTATATTCAGCATGAAATTACACACCACATTAGTTGACGGACAAGGGGGGTCATAAAGAGGGTATATTTTATAAGTATTGGTCAGAGAACATATGAGCTAAGGCCCTACAAGTGACTCCATGTGGAAAAAATTATGGGGTTTAAGGATTAATGTGAATGGAAAGTGATATAATTATATATGGATGTACAAGCTTATAAATATAAAGGGGACTTAGTCTGATGCTATTAAGCATGATTTAGACCTATAGAATCTGAATTACAATCAACTAGATAATGGCATGCTATTGATATATAATGAAATACATCAGATGATGCGATGCCATTCATTGATCTATAATTGATATGCATTAGATTGAAGGATTAATGAATGAGAGACGGGTCTAAGAATAGAATTGTCACTTCAGTTAACTGTCAATAGGTCTATAGATAGCACACTTGCATGTGTGGCTATGAAAATTAGAAAATGACCCACGTGGCTATTAATAGCATGTAGCCTATTTTGGAATAGATAAGAGGTGAAGGGAAAGTTCCCACCCTATATATATGTATGTGAATTACTTAGTGAGGAGGATGATAGAGGATGGACATGCAAAGATAGAGAACATAGATCGTACATCCGTGACTGGATTATTGTATCAGATCCATGCATGCATTGGGTATAGACCTGCTTCTACTTATTCTAAGAAGCTATTTTGGTTATTATGATAGATAGAGATGGAAGATATTGGTTGAATCCTGAGTGTTATTTTGGTAATGTGTAATTGAGTGGTGAATGTTCTTGATTCAAGAATCATGATTATTATTTAAAGCTTGTTCTTTCATAATAGATCTGAACCTATGACATGCATTAGGTATACAACCTGATGGATTAGTTATAGGATCTATTATGCTTTAAGTCCTTCATCATGTCTAACATCCTACTACATTAACCCTAAAGAGGGACTTGATACCTTTGCGCGCTTCATAGGTGAGTGAAATCAGTCTAGGCTGAGTGATGTGTCGACGCATCTACTAGGGTGTTATCTGGTAAATTCTAGGCTGTATCATTATTGGTTTCGATTGCTAGGAGACTCTTTTTTAGTTTATTTTTAGGACATGTTCATGATGAAGACATATCGGTTAACTCTAGCAAGTATTGAGGAGTGGATACATGATCTAGAGGAAGCTCTATACATGGCAGTTCACATTGGATATTGAGTTTAAGTTCACACTTTCACTTGGGTATAACAGAATTTGTATGACAACTTATATGAGATTTTTTTTTGCCATCTTTCAGGTTACAGTAGAACATATACAGAGTGGCATGATTGACTTATGCATCTAAGAGGAATGAAGGAGATATCATGCACTTTCCTGGACTATGTCAGGAAGATGGCTTTCAGGCCCTTTATGATGCTGATTTGATCTGGACTCATGTTTTGGATACAGTGGTTTACTGGTGTTTTAAACAATTATATTATAGAATATTCAATTTTGGTGTATTCTTTCCCGTAGAGGTAATCTGAATTCTAGTTTTGTGAGTATCCAAGAGGAGCATATCTACCCAAGGTATTCCACTGAAAGAAATCAAGATCTTGATGGTAACTTTGAACTTAGAGAGTAAACCGATGGCTATCTAAATCTCACCTCATGTGAGGGTAGGAACAGGTTTGGTGAAAGATGGCAGACCTAGCGGCAGAAAAGTAGAGATAGGAAAGGCGGATTAAGTTTTCATAATTAGGTGTACATAGGGAGATAGAGAAGCATACCCATGTTCTATTGTAGAAAGTATGGCATTGAGGAGAGAGATGGCTCATGAAGGATTTGAATGCTCACATAGAAGATGTGGAGCCCAAGCATCAGGAAATCACCCCATCTATAGGTTGGATAAGCATGCACATAAGATCCCCCCTTGGCCTCACATAGAAATGTGTACCTACAGGTGACTACCTGGAATGCCATGGGTGTCCCATTCTTAATCCACTATAGTGACCTAGCCCTTGCAACTTGGTTTTATGTATCTACTACGATAAGTAACTCAGCAAGCTAACTGGGGAACATAGGAGAAAGGAGTAAGTCAGGGAACCAAGTACATCAATGGTAGGATAGATAGGCTTCAATGTTATTTAAAGGATACATTTTTAGGTACATCATCTACATGGAATGTGAGCGCACGTAGAATGTTGGATTCACCTCTGGAAGTGGAAATACCTCAGTAAACTATAGGGATTGCAGTATAGTACTGGCTGTCGGAGCATAGGGTAGTCCAAACTAGTTGCAGGATGAAACCACTTTCATGGGACTTAACATGTGTACCAATCATACAAAATCATGATTAATACATGAGTATCATAGTGCTTTTTGAGGCTATGATATATATGGCATGAGGATATATATATATATAGTATAGTGTATTGACGATAGAGAGTTAGTGTGCTGATCGAAAATAGTTTGTTTTCATACAAGTTGGAACTTATGATAAGATCTCTAGTGAGTTTGGACAATGATACTTGAGATATTGCTGATTGACCCACAACCTGAATGGTATTGTATCAAAATAGTATAAATTGTATCTTGCACCCATATAATTATCTAATTTTCAGTTGTCAATGCTTGTAGCTACCCTAACATACACTTAGTCACTAATCTTATGAGGATAATTTGGGATTGCATGATATGTCACCCTGCATGTAACCCCCAATAGATACACTTTACTACATATATATATATATATATATGACGTATATATATATATATAGCATATATGATATAGTTGATCATAAATCCCTAGCTCTTTCATGTCTGAAAATATTTCTTATGCTTCCAAACTCACTGATAGCTTAATAAACATAACATAATATATAAAGACAGGGGATAAGGGGACCTTAGTTTACAATAGCTGAAGGGTGACAATTTCATATACCGTAAATCTTTATATGGGTTGCCCTATATATACATAACGTGATTATGGATGAACAACATGATTGAATATATGAGGACCATGTACTAGAGTGGGTTCAAGGACCCCCTATATAGTATATGCGGGACCTCTTGACCCTGTCTAGATAGTGGATAAATGACCCCATATATCTGGTAGAGTAAGATTGACACAACACCATACCCATAGGGTGATACATTATATTTAGGGAGGGAGCTAATACAATCAACAGGTTGTTTTGATGAATGGAATAACAAACCATTCCAACCATTGGGATGATTAAAGTGATGAATATGACAACAATATTAATGAGGCAACTACATATTTGTGAATACCAGAACTATGCTAAATTTGATATAGATGCTCATAGTGAAGTAGTAACCATGACTATAGCATATATATGATATATATACTCCATATACGATAGGTATATATATATATATATATATGAGGGATACTCTATTATGCCGATTATTGGATATCTACAGGTTTGTGATATATGGACTGAAAGAAGTCAGATGTCGTGCCCTATGTGGGGTCTAGTAAAATTAATTGTTTTCCCATGAAAAAAAACCTAGGGCCCATTGACGTTTTTAAATAAAAACAAATATAGAATGTCCTTGAATTTTATTTTTTATTTCAGTTAAGTGATTGAACTATTAAATTACTTGTTTTATTTGATAAAATAATTTTATTTGTAACATCATCAGAAACTTGCATGATAATAAATGATGAAAGATGGATAATTTTAAAGGAGTTCAAACCACAAATTATACATATCCCGTGTGAAGTTTATACAAGGGGATGGAAATTTCAAAAGTTTTCTATAGGAGATCGTGGATTTCACTTAGAAATTTACTGGTAGGATAAAATATTATTATTATCCTAATTAATTATGCATTGCATATTAATAAATTTATTATTTATTAATTATATGGTTATATTTAATTATAACCATCTATTTGTTTGTATTTGAACAATACGGGATGCTGTTATATTGTTTTAAAAAGATAATTGTTTGGTTGTATTTTTATGCTTCCTAGATGTAATATTGGAAGCAGTTGTGAGTATTGTTTTACCTGTGAAACAGATTTATTTTGTCTGCACATGAATGCACACTACCTATAAGTATTGTAGAAATGCTATTGTAAATTAGTTGATTCTGATTAATATAAACTTCAGGCTTCCGTCCCTGTTTACATTTGGTACCAAAGAGAGAATCTGGACCTATGAAGGAATGGAACAGACAACAGTAGAGAGAGAGAGGATATTGGAGAAGTGTTTGCAGAATTTGACAGTTTGTGCAGCCTCATGCAACCTCCCATCCCCATCATTTCTTCCCCCACATCCTTCTACTCGTTCCAGGTGTCTAGAATGCAATTTTTTTTTACACTAGTGCACCCAGCACCAGACAAAACTTGCTACAGGTACTAAAAATTAAAAAAAATATTTTTCTCTCGATTAGGGTTTTTATCTCTAATATTAGAGATATATTTAGTTTTTGCTAAAACTAGCAGGCTATTGTATTTGGAGGTCACTCTGTCAAATTTGGAGGATTTGAGCCATTACAAAGGCAAGTCATTTTTGCCTTTCATTAAATACAATTTTGTTCATTTCTATGTCAAGCTCTCATAAGAGCCAAGGCGGTTAGAGAGAAAGCCTTAGAAGTGGGAGGTGCATGGTTCAAATCTCACCCCCAACTTGCTTTTCCAAATTTGGCGAAATATTTAGCAGTACCACTAAATTTAGTAAAAAATTCAATTTTAGTTATAACTAACTAAATTTAGCAGGGAAATCCCTAATTTAGGGTACTTTTTTCCCCCTATTTAGCTTGTTTTTTCATTCTGGACAACATTTTCCAAATTTGGACCACCCAAAATCTTCATCTTGGGTAGTTTTTTAACGGTAACCGGCATTTTGGGTCATTTTGGGCTCCGGAGGCCACTAGGGCCCTCAAAACAATTTTTTTTTGCCTGCCACTCAAGTTTTCCACATTTTTGAATTTCATTTGTATACTACAATATATTGTACTAATTTTTAGGTTGCCATATTCAACTACAACTTTTGTAACTACTCAGAAACTGGCAGAATATTATAATCACAAAAAGCTAAAAATTGTTTCTGTAACACTCACAAGATCCTAGATCTCATTAGCAAATTTTGGTATATATAGTGCCTGTGGGAAGCACTTATGGGTAAAGCCATCACAACTACTACTACAATTAATGCCTAATATAGCTGCAACAATATCGTCTAGGCATCGACCCTTTAAATCGATGGGGAGTAATAAGGTTACAGTGCACACACTATGAGCCATCCCATCCGTCTGTGAACGATTGCATGACATAAATCCAGACTGAGAAATTATCTGAGTATATAGCAAAGTTATGCATGTGTATGAGGATATTTCTTTGATCCGGTGTCAATAATCGCATAGACCCCATCAGTACTATCTTGGTACGACGTATTGAATTCTTTCACGTAAGTTAATGCCTCTTTCATGTACCGCCAGCTGCCATTCAAGTTTTCCACATTTTTGAATTTCATTTGTATACTACATTATATTGTACTAATTTTCAGGTTACTATATTCAACTGCAAGTTTTGTAACTGCTTAGAAACTGGCAGAATATTATAATCACAAAAAGCAAAAAATTGTTTTTGTAACACTCACGAGATCCTAGATCTCATTAGCAAAGTTTGGTATATAGAGTGCCTGTGGGAAGTACTTATGGGTAAAGCCATCACAAATACTACTACAATTAATGCCTAATATAGCTGTAACAATATCGTTTGGGCATCGACCCTTTAAATCGATGGGGAGTAATAAGGTTATAGTGCACACACTATGAGCCATCCCATCCGTCTGTGAACGATTGCATGACATAAATCCAGACTGAGAAATTATCTGAGTATATAGTGAAGTTACACATGCATATGAGGATATTTCTTTGATCCGGTGTCAATAATCGCACAGACCCCATCAGTAATGTCTTGGTACCACGTATTGAATTCTTTCACGTAAGTTAATGCCTCTTTCATGTACCACCGGGTATATAGAAAGGGCGAGCTTCTTCCACGTACCACTGGGTATATCATAATGGCACCTATATAGAAAGGTTCGGTATATCAAAATGACGGTATATAGATTGGGATACCTTATACCTAGAGTTATAAGAGCCAAACCCTGTCAGTGATCTCTACAAAATGGGAACTAGTGCCCCCAAATTTTTTCTTCCAGATACACAACTACTTAGAGGAAACAACTATGCTGCATGGAAGACAAAAATCAAGACACAACTTGAGTTTGAAGAAATATGGCCTGCTGTGAATGGTACTCTGACCAAATCAACTACTGATACAACACAACAATGGTAGTTTGATAAAACGGATCATAAGGCCAAACTCATCATCTTGTTTTTAGTGTCCGATGATGTGCAACCCCACATTCGAGATGTAAAAAAAACCAAAGAAGCATGGGATAAGTTAAGCATAGTATACTAGGCCAAGAAAAAGAATGTTATACTGAATTTACAGACTCAGTTACACACATTGAAGTTCATGCAGAATGAAAAAATAGAAGCTTTCTTAAGAAGAGTTGTAGAGTTGAGGGCTTCACTTCTAGCCCTAAGAGAAGCGATAAAAGATGATGATCTCGTTCCCATTGTTCTGAGATCACTCCCTTCTTCATACCATATTTTTGTAACAACACTAAACTTTTCAGATACGACAGTTAGTTTTGACAAATTGGTAAAATTACTACAACAAGAGGAAGTAATGGACAATAAGGATGATGAAGAGGAGAAGGCACTTTCTTCACATCAAAAATGGAAAGGAAAATGTAAAGGAAAACCTAATTCCTATCAAAATTCCCAAAATCAAAATCAGTATCAAGGGGATAGACAACAGAAGAAGCAATTTTCAATCTGCAAAAGACAACATAACCTACAAGATTGTTGGTATAATACTTACAAGAAAGGTTCATCAAGCAACTATGGTCCTCCACAACAATCTAATAAGGGATATTCTAACTAAAATCAAGGGCAGAAAAAGGGGAACTGAAAAAGAAGACCCCATCAGTAAGGAAATATTGTTGAGCAATAAGAACAGTTAGACAATGAAGACTAATTGTTCATTGCTTGATCAAGTGAACCATCTAGTGATGTTTGATATGTTGATTCGAGGGACAATCGACACATGACCAGCCACAGAGACCGGTTTATTTCAATGAGGGACACACCATCAAAAAATCATGTTTCATTGGGAGATGATTCTTCATATATAGTTCAGGGGATTAGGAAAATTTCTCTACCCCTTGGTTCACACAAATACAGACTATCGGATGTCCTATGTGTCCCTAGGTTGACTAAGAATCTTCTTTCATTCAGTCAACTCCTAGATCACAACCTAAAAATTGAATTTTATAGTCAATCTGGAAAGAAAACTAGTTTGACTCGAGATAAATCAAGAGGCTCGAAAATAATTGCAAAAGCCTCCAATGTGGGACACATGTTCCAACTTGATTTTGTTCACAGAGACAATCAAGCACTTGTGGCTAAGAAATCCACCTCAGCACAATTGTGGTGTCAGAGATTTGGTCATGTAAGTTTCAAGTTTCTCGAGACACTTCACCATCGTAATATGGTACATGGGCCATCATCTCTTCAGAAGGATACAGAAAAGTGTCCTCACTGCCTTGCAGGAAAACAACACAGATCTTCGTTCTAGAAAAGTACATTTTGAGCTCATGGAAAACTTGACCTGGTTCATACGGATCTTTGCGGTCCAATGCAACCAAGTCATTCTGGGTTCCAATACTTCATGCTTTGTGTTGACGACTATTCAAGGAAAATGTGGATTTTCTGTCTTTGCAAGAAAAGTGAAGCGTTTGAAACCTTCAAAAAGTTGAAAGTAGAAGTTGAGAAAGAAACTAGTCATCACATCAGAAATCTCCACTCAGATCAAGGTGGGGGGGGGGGAATTCACCAGTGATGAGTTCAGAGACTACCTACAAACTCATGGGATTCGTCAACAAATGCCTCCTCCACACACACTGCAAGAAAATGGTGTTGTTGAGAGAAGAAATCGTACTATCATGGAAATGGTGCAATGCATGATCGATGATTCCAGACTTGCAAAGACATTCTGGGTAGAAGCAGTAAAGACATTAGTGTTTTTTTTAACAGAGCACCCACTGTTGCTCTTGACAGAGTAACATCACATGATTGTACAATACCTATAAGTATTGCAGTCTTGCTATTGTAAATTGGTTGATTCTGATTAATATAAACTTTAGGCTTTCATCCCTTTTAACACTTACAACTAAATTTTTGCAAAAGGATTTTTGTAGGGGTTGTAGGATTTATATTTAAAAATACTTCGTATTAATATAGAAAGGGAGGAGCTAATGCATTAGCCTAGATTTTAAATGGTGGTAGAATTATAATCAACTTAAGCATGAAAGAAATGAAATTTAGTGGGGGAGGTCATTATGAATGGATAAATTGATAATGGACCTGTTACTTGATATTTATATAAAATTGAAATATATGAGACATTTTTCATGAATTTTTAATGCACATATCAAATATTACCAAAACATGAGTATGATTTAAAAATAGGTATTAATGAAAGGTACACAAATAGTTTTATGTGAAGATATCAACATGAAATTACAACCACGTTATGAGGACAAGCCTAATGATATCTTTTATAAAGTATTGATCAAAGAACACTTGACATAACTCACACAAGAAGTCTACGTGGGAAAATAGGATAGGTTTAAGGGTGTAAATGGATAGGAAGAGCCCATGCACGGAGGGAAAGTTCAACATTAAGGACTTAGTTGATTTTGAGCATGAAGACCTATTTTTGGAGATGGCGTGCAGAACACACCAACAATGCAGAGACATGCGCGTTGTGCATTGTCTATCTTTGGAGGATTGAATTGAAGAATTTTGAATAGAGACGAGCTAAGAATAGGATTATCACTTTAGTTAAAATGTAAGAGGTCTATAGATAGCACACTTACATGTGTGGCTATGCTTGTAAATGACGCGTGGCTATTAATAGCATGGAACCTATTTTGGAATAGATAAGTGGTGAAGGGAAAGTCCTCACTCTATATAAATGATGTGAAGCACTTAGTGAGATATATATAGATATACATAGATAGAAAAGAGAGATATGTGCATATGACTAGATTACTGTATCATATCTATGCACACATTGGTATAAAATGCTATTATTTTAAGGAGATTATGTGGTTATTAATAGATAGAATTTATTAGTTGAATCTAAGTGTCATTTCTGTGTGTAATTAAGTGGTGCATGTTCTTGATTCAATCATGATTATCATTTAATCTTGTTCTATCTTAGATTTGAATATGACATGCCTTGTAGAATGAGGGATTAGTTATGGATCTATATGTTTCTACCTTCATCACTCTAACATCCTTCTACAGCAACCCTAAAGAGGGACCTGATACGTTTACGCAATTTGGGTGAGCACTCAGTCTAGGCTGAGTGATGTGCCAGCGTGTTTGGGGTGTTATCTGGTAAATTGTAGGCTACATCATTGGTTTCATTGTAGGGATCTCTTTTTCAGTTTTTTAAGGATGGTTCGTGATGAAGACGTATCGATTAACTCTAGCTAGTATTGAGGAGTGGATGCATGATCTGGAGGAAGTATATGCATGACAATTCAACATTGGATCTGAGTTTAACACATGTAGTTGGGTAGAACAAAATTTGTATGACAACTTATATGAGAGCTTTTTTGCCATCTTTCCAATAGAACTATACGAGTGGTTGATTGCATATGCATCTAAGCAAAATTGGAGATATCATGCACTTGTGTGGACACAGGAATATATTTAGGCCCTTTATGATGCTTATTTGATCTATACTTACGCTGTGGATACGTGGTTTCATAGTGTTCTAAATAGTTATATTCTAGAATATTCAATTTCGACGTATTCTTTCCTGGAGGTAGCTGAATTCTAGTTTTTGTGTTATCCTAGAGGAGCATATTTGCAAGGTATCCCACTGGCGATCAAGATCTTAATGGTAACTTTGAACCTGGAGAGTAAATCGATGGCTAACTAAACCTCACCTCGTGTGAGGGTAGGAACAGATTTGGTGAAAGATGGAAGACCTAGCGGAAGAAAGGTAGAGAGAGGAAATGCGGCTTAAGTATAATGTGGTGTGCGAGAGGGAGATAGAGAAGTAATGTACTGTTACAGAAATTATGGTGTTGAGGAGGGAGATGGCTCATGAAGGATTTGAAGCTCACGTAGAAGATGTGGATGCCGAGCATTAGGAACTCCCCCATCTTAGAAAGCATGACAAAGGTCCCCCTTTAGCTTCATACATAAGTGTGCTAGCAAATACTACCTGGAATGCGGGTGTGCATCTTAATCCACTTGGTGACCTAGCCCTTGCGCTTGGTTTTCCCATAACTACTACGATAAGTAACCAACAAGCTAACTTAGGAAGTAGGAGAGTAGGAGTAAGTCAGGGAGAAAGTACATCAATGGAAGGATAGATGAGTTCAATGTTATTTGGGGGTACATTTTTAGGTGCATAATCTACACAGAACGTGAGCGCGCATAGTGTTGAATTCACCTCTGGAAGTGGAAATACCTCATAGACTGTAGGGGTTCAATATAGTACTACTATCGGAGCATAGGGGAGTACATATAAAGGTCCTAATCTAGATATAGGTGGAGGATCATGAGGTATAGGTAGTTCTAGTTCTGGTGGATTTGGTGGTTCTGGAGGTAGAGGAAACACATGAGGTTTTGGATAAGGTGGTCAAGGCCCACAACAACCATAAAATATCTATATGGAGATGTCTCTTCATCTCCCAGAATATAGAGGTATAGAGGATGCTGTCGAACATGTGCATGTGTGTGAAATCTTATGTCGCGTGAAATGGATCACGACTTTTGAGCATAAGGCAAGTCAATTTGCTACTAGATTACAAGGACGTGCAAACAGCTGGTATAAGAAGTTTGACCCTGATCACACTTGTGTGGATTATGTAGCACTAAAGGATGCTTTCTTGAAAGAGTTTTATATCCTTGAATTTGAGAAGAAGAGTATAAGTGCGCTCAAGGATATCAAGATAGGCACTACTGAGAGTGTACATGAGTATGATGCCCATTTTAAGACACTTCTATCTAAGTTGTCTTATGATATTCACACCAGCCAACATGCACAATGGTTTGTTGAAGGATTGACTACACCATTTAGAAGAGCACTACCACACAAGACATACATTGATCTGTGTGAGGCATTGGAAGTAGCTTTACGTGCTGAGGCAGTTGGGAGCATTGACACTGGTGTTAGTCCATTCTTAGAGGCACAAATTGCAGCTATGGAAAAATAGTTAGAAAAATTATCGGAAAATTCAAATCATGAAATGCACTCAAGGATTTGGTGTACGAATTGTGAAGTGAAAGGTCACACCAAGGATAGTTTTCCTTACAGAACAATATGCTCATTATTGTCAGAATGTGAGATCTGTCATTTGAATCATGATGGTAGTCACTGTCCTTTATTACAATGCGCGATAAGGAAGAATGTATCTTGTTACTGTTAAATGTTCTGGTCCATAACCCATGATACTGAAGATTGTTATTTGATTGGATAGATCTAGGATGCTATAGACATTGGGGTGTGACATAAAAGTGTAATGGATAAATCTAAGAACAAGAGTGAGCACCAGGATTAGGATCATAATCAAACGCACTATGACAAGAATGAGGGGCATTTTGAAGGAGGTCATGGAAGAGGACGTGGATATCATAGTGGATATGGAGGAGGAGGCCATGGTAGAGGAAGAGGGGAGTTCCCTTGTGGAACATGTTATACATGTGGATCTCCTGACCACTATAGGTGTGAATGTGATAAGAATATTACATGTTCTTTCTGTGGAAAGAACCATAGCTATGAAGAGTGTCTGGACTTATATGAGCATCTGAGTAAGTAGCATAAGTAAGAAAACAAAGGTGCCAGGATGGTTAGAATGTAGCATTTGGTAGAAGATCAATGGATGCCTAAGATAGCAGAAGGACTTGAGACATCAATAGTGAAGATTACTACATGAGTTGAAGTGGTGCACGCAAGAAAGACATTGCACTAGAAGCCTACGATCACCAAGGAGGAGGTTTTGCATGCAAGGTACCCAGATACTTCTCATCAGAAGGAAGTTTACTAGGATACCATATAAGTGCTAAGGAATCTTCAGGCTGAGATACAATACTTAAAAGAGTATAAGAAAGCATCAGAGACAGTCGAAACTGATATCGATGAGCTAAGAGAAGTGTGTAAAATGTTGCATCATGAGAACATCATTCCACTATTGGAAAGTTGGTTAAAAGGGAACACTTCGTGGGTAAGTATTGAGACCGAACAACAGATCCTGCATGCGAATCTTCCCCATGATAGCATTTACTATGATAAGGAGATCACTTTGAATGTTGTTGTAGATGGATGGCTATTGAGCAATATTTTGATTGACACAGTTTGTAAGTGAATGTGCTTATATTAGATGCATGGGTACAAATAGGGAGGCCTCCATTGCAGCCATCATCTAATGTGTTGTTTATGGAAAATTGAACTAAGGCCACTCCCATAGGAGTTTTGAAGGATGAATCTATAACCATACAAGGGGCCAAATTCACTGGGGATTTTGAGGTATTAGCACTTGTAGAAGCAGACAATTTTCCAGCCTTGCTTGGATGACCTTGGTGTTATGTGAATAATGTTGACTTGAGATTCAATAAGGGGTATATCAGCTTTGAGAACAAGGAGGAAAGGGTTGTGATACCTTTGATAGATGGGAAGTCTACACCATATGCTGACCCTCTAAGTGAGGAGGACTTAAACATAATCTATGTATGCACTATTTAGGACCTAGAGGTCAATGAGCCATCAAAGTAAGGCATCCTATAGTGGGAGGATTCTCACTCTATTAGTGATACTACGAGTATTTTCTATGACAATTGGGCTCATGGTACATATGAAATAGTAGGACGTGAGGTAAAATGTGCAGTTTCTTACAAGAATGGAATTCATTTTGTTTGATGGATAGGTAGCGCAGTACCTTGGTATATAGGAGTAGAAGATCTTCCTATATTCTTAAAAGCCATGGAGGCATAGTGGATAGACCAGGTCAGGAGAAGATATATGATAGCATATTTTTTGTGTGGGACAATAGTGTGCTAGTGGGTAGTTCATAAAGATAATCTTATGGAATGGAATGAGATAAAAGTCGCCCTATCTACTAGATTTGTAAGGAGCAATGCACCTACATAGATCTACACTTATAATGGTGATAAACCTGCTTAGTGTCACATTCAACAGTGTGAAAGACTCTGGACATTAGGATAGGAAGCATTACCACCGTCACTTTGGTTACATAGATTTTACTCTACTCTACAAGGATGCGCACGAGCCTTATATGTCTACGCTAAACTACACCGAGATATTGGGAATTGGAAAATTTTGACTGTGTTGTCTCCTAAAAACCACTTTTCATTTTCCAAGTTAAATTCAAAATTTTGAGCTCTCGCCCTCCTAAAGTATTTAAGCCAAGTTGAAAGTTTGAAGAAATAGAAAAATCTGTGCCCTAATGTTGTTTAAATCTCTATTTTGCTCGTTTTGAGAAATTATCCATCTCTCGGTCTATGCACATAATATACTATTTACAATCTCCTTTTTTGATCAAAATTAGTCACTTGTTCTATGTCCTGGGATGTCAAATCATTATTTTTCTGCCATGCCTCTGGCTCATGAAGGAAATTAAAAAATTGGACTCAAAATGATGAAGTTATCTTCCTCTGTGCATTTTTCCCATAGATGGGAACGATGGGCACTTTCTTCCTTGTCAAATTTTGGCCCCATCATCCATGGGTATGTGAACATACCTAATTGGAAGTGGGTCGGTGGAGAAATTTGTGTTTTTGAGCCTCTTTGTAAAAAAGTTGAAAAGTTAAAAAAGTGACCCGCAACCCCGATTAGGCTATAAAGGTAAAAGCCAAAGGTGAAGCCCATAGGGAAAAAGTCAGAGTTAAAGCCCGCAGGAAAAAATTCAAAGTGGACGAGCGGGCCATCGGGGCACTTTTGGAAATTTAACCAAATTCCCAAAAGTGAATAAAAGTGATAAAATGCTACGTGGCTCCACTAAGGTCTCGAGCCCGCTGTTGAAAAGTCAAAGTGGGAGAGCGGAATGACAGAGAAATTTGAGTTTTTGAGCCTTTTTTCCAAAAAAGGTTAAAATGTTGAGAAAAGGGCCATGACCCCATTTCCAATCAGAGGATGCCATGTGTCAAGAGGTCAATTGGAGCAGCAGGTCGATGGATGAATTTTAGTTTTTGAGCCTTTTTCCAAAAAAGGTTAAAATGTTGAAAAAAGGCCGCAACCCCATTTCCAATCAGAGGGTGCCACGTGTCAAGATTTTAATCAGAGCAGTGGGTCGGTGGAGGAATTTGAGTTTTTGAGCCTTTTTCCAAAAAAGGTTAAAATGTTGAGAAAAGGGCCACGACCCCATTTCCAATTAAAACATGCCACATGCGTAAGTTAAAAAGTTGAAGTGGGGGTGTGGGCCAATTTGTTCCAAATTGCCAAATCTCTACAGTATTTCACACATATACACATGTTGAGTAGCATATTCTATGCCCCTATACTCTAGAATACAAAGAGACATATCCATGTAAATATTCTAGGGTTGGTGCAGACCTTTCCGACCTGATCTAGAACCACCAAATCCACCAGAACTAGAGCTACCTATACCTATTGATCCCAAACCTGTAGTTAGGGTCAGACCAGAAGATGTGCTTCCATAGGTCCCAATAGTAGAACTAAACTGTACTCTGATAGTCTGTGAAGGATTACTACTCCTAGAAGATAGTCTAAACATATGTGTGCCTGAATTATATGCTTATGACACACTTGAAAGGTTACTCCCATATAACAACGAATTCATTTGTGCTGCCATCGTTGTGCCTCTTATAAGACTCACTCCTACTCTCTCACTGCTTGAATTAGCTCGTTGATTGTTTTTTGTACTAGATGATGGAAAAGCAAGCACAAGGGAAAGGTTTCTAGGTGGATTCAGATGCACACCCATGACCCAGGTCATCTTTGCTGGTGTGCTTCTACGTGAGGCTGAGGAGGGTTCCCTATGTCTTATGCGTGAACTTCCACTACTTCCCAAACTATCTTTCTCCACAATGCCATTTTATTTGCAACCTCCTGCTGCTTCTCTACCTCCCTCTTGTGCACCTCATTATACTTAAGCCACCTTTCCTATCTCTGCCTTTCTAGTACTAGGTCTGCCATCTTTCACCAAACCTACTCCTGCCCCTGCGCATGGTGAGGTTTAGTTAGCCATCAGTTTACTCTCCAAATTCAAAGTTACCATCAGGATCTTGATCGTCAGTGGAATGCCTTACAGGTAAGTTCCCCTTGGATATCATAAAAATTAGAATTTAGCTACCTCTAGGCACGAATAAGTGGAAATTGATTACTCCAAGATATAATTGTTCAAAACACCACAAAACCACGCATCAATAGTACGAGTCCAAATCAGATCAGCATCATAAAGGTCCTGAAATTTTTCCTACATCTAGAAAGTGCGCGATACCTCCAATTTCACTTAGATGCATAAGTAATCAGCCCCTCAAACAAATCTATTAGAAAGATAGAAAAAAATATCTTATATAAACTGTCATACAAATTATGTTCCACCCACATGCATGTGTTAAAATCAGATCGAGTGTTGCGTATTCTTCTTCCAGATCATGTATCCACTCCTTAATACTTTCTAAGGTCAATTGATATGTCTTTGTTGTGAACCATCCTGAAAGAAATTGAAAAAGAGGTCCCGGTAATGGAACTAATGATGCAGCCTAGAATTCACCTTCCTCATGGTACGTTAGGCTTGTGTACTTCATGCTCATGATCACCCATTCTATTCCTGTTTCTAGCCTCCAATCTTACTAAGGCTGCTTTTACTGCTGCTATTTCTTCTGCTTCAATTTAGAGTCTTTCTATTTCTTCAATTTGAGCCCTTATCTCCTCTTCAGCTCTTGCCTCTTTTTCAATCTCTTCAAATGTGGGATCAATTTGTCCTCCTTGCCTCAGTTTTCAGGTGTATCTTCTATGAGCCATCTTGAAAGTTTATGCTCTTCTCTAGGGTGTTGGAATTTGTCTCTGCCTTTCCAATTTAAAAACATGTTCCTCTTCCAGGTCCAGAATCCTTATGGCGATGAAGTATTGATTGGAACTTTATCTATTATTCTAAATAAATTCTCTCAGATCAGAAGCAATGTCTTCTTGTATGTGAAAGAGTAAATTAGGTCTCTCAATAGGAGGATTTCCTAGAATAGCCATGATTTACATCCATGTAGTTTGTGTGATTATTCAATCTCCAGAAACTTTTCTTATAGAATTTTTTTTTTGTATTTTATGACCCTGAGGTCATTTTTAGGTGCAGATGCTGAAAAATCTTCCCTACGGCGGGCACCAAAATTTATCGGTGAGAAAATTTGTCTTGTGGAAAAATTGGTGGGTTTTAAGCCAATGCTATGGGAATCTAAGTCCCTCTACTTGAACGGTGCAACTTCCGTAGGTGCATGCATAAAAGGTGGATTTAAATTGTGGCCTTTCGACTAGATATCCAACAGGGGCACTCCACTGACCATGTGGCAAAGCTAAAAATGTCTCACTAGTGAAGAAACTTTATCTTGGAAAGGGGAAGGGGAGTGGAAATGGAGGTAGGAGAAAACTAATGTTGTGAGTAGAATATCAGATGCCCACACACATTAATTAGAAATTTCATTTACATGTATTTATAGTTAGAAGAAAAATGAATCCACAGGAGAAGCTACAAGACCGAATGAAATTCATTGGTTGCAAGGTACCAATCAATCTCTCAATCAAAGAGGTGAAAATTCCTTCGTTTATTATTGAAGCTAAATAAGAGTTTGTATAGAGCTTTAAGAATAGAGGAAAATATAAGGAGAAGGGAAAATAGAATAATTATGGTGTTTTTCTGTCTTTTCTAG
This sequence comes from Taxus chinensis, assembly GCA_019776745.2. Taxonomy (NCBI): domain Eukaryota; kingdom Viridiplantae; phylum Streptophyta; class Pinopsida; order Cupressales; family Taxaceae; genus Taxus; species Taxus chinensis. The sequence goes on from CM034153.1 coordinate 197,339,837, forward strand.
GTATAGAGCACTCTGGTCTATTTGAAATCAATCGCCAGCCCCCTGATTCCACATGGGGCACCATGATCCTTCTTGAACTTTCCCACCACTTTTGGGCTCTTTCTAGCCATTTGGAATCTTTATCTTTCTTTTGGTCGACCTTTTCAAGGTTAATTAAAAAATTAGAAAAAGATAACCCTATAAATATAAAGTTATGAGACCATAATGACAGACCTAACATCACTTACTACCATCAATCCATCTAGAGTTACATCCATCTATTGCATTAGAGATCACTTACATCCACATAGATCCATCATTAAGGCACAAGGCTAGGACATATGCATCACACTTCATAAGGGGAGGGGTTCTATTATATTTCATGCACACATTTTATTACATTTTCTACACATATTTATTGCAAACTACTTCACAAAGTGCGACTGGCACAAGAGAAACCTAGGGCATGTTCATAGACACTTGAACATAGAACTACATCGAGTCTGAGATGTAGTGTAGTGCTTAGTTAGTAATTCCATCATTGTGGCCACTGAGGACAGTTTGAACCCTTCATTTGCATTATTATTTTTAGGGTTTGATGTTTGTTTTGGGGTCTTGTAGGTCTTTTATTCAGCTTGGATTATTTTTCACATTCAACATAGGAAAGAGAAGTTGATGCAACACACAGTGAGGGTTTTAGACCACCTTCCTACCCTGTAAAAATTAGTTTCTAAGCTTCAGCACAGACCAGGTCACCTAGAATTCATACCAGAGCATCTGTGGGAACCCCAGTCCTCTTCCAGGTGCCCCAATCTAGCTAGATCCTCTAGATCCATCCTTTTTGGGACTCTTACATAGTCATTCATGGTCCTGATTTTTCCAGTCACCTCTACAACACCCTGTGACATGCATCTGTTATTTAGCCGAGTTCTCTCCTTTTTCTTCTGGCATATTAGGGTTAGCATTTCCTTTTGTATATTATTCTAGATTATTTACATTCCTATATACTGCATTTTTTACTTTAGTACAACTATTCATAGCTTAGATTAATTATCCCCCCACTACTTAGTCCATTTTTAGTTAATCATTTTGGTGAACCCCACATTTTAATGCTTCCTGTTGTATATATCTCGCCCAGGGTAAATATAGACAACTAACGGAAGAATATGGAAATCAAAGGAACTCAAAACCTGACATTTATTTACACAAAATTCATGCCCAAGGTGCAGGTTGGAGGCACACAACATATAGTGTTGAAATGACAAAATTCACGCCCAAGGCGCAGGTTGGAGGAGCACAACACAGAGTGTCGACATGACAAAATTCGCACCCAAGGCACAGGTTGGAGGCACACAACACAAAGTGTTGACATGACAAAATTCGCGCCCAAGGCGCATGTTAGAGGTGCACAACATAGAGTGTCGACATAACAAAATTTGTGCCCAAGGCACAGGTTGGAGGCGTAAAACCCAGAGTGTCGACATGACAAAATTTGTGCCCAAGGCGCAGGTTGAAGGGTGCAGGTAAAAGGATGTTGACATGCAAAAAGTTGCGCCCAAGGCACAGGTTGGAGGCGCAAAGCACAAAGTGTCAACATGGAATTTTCAGTGCCTATGGCGCATGTAAGAGTATGTCTACATAAGGATGGATGCGCTGAGGTGCATCTTTAAGAGGTGCAACATTTTGAGCATTGACACCCCGACAGGAAGCAAACCCTGGCATAGATATTCAGATGGCCATAACTTTTCACAGAGAGCTCGGATTCACGTAAGGTCAAATTTTTTGGATATCTTTAATTGGGTGGGAACAAGTTCTTCAAAATGCAAAATACAATTTGCCATTTTTTGGGTTTGCTAGGGTTCTCACCTACCGCCATAATGAAAAGAATTAAATACAACCTAGAGGTGGTTGGGGTAGATTTAGAATTCTTCTCTCTTTTCTCTCTCATTCTTCCTATAAATTGTAAGGAGGGGCTTCTTTCTAAAGGTTGGACATTCTTGTTTTTCCCCTCCCTTCTTCTCTTTAGCAGGTGAATTTGTGGAGTTCAAACCTCCCATCTAAAACTATAATGTAACTTTGCCTCTTGGAATTTTCTAGTGCATTGTATCGATCTTTGGAGAAAATAATGCATGTCTATGGATGATTCTCAACCCTCTCTGTGTTCATTTACATCCTCCTGATCTTTCACTACAAATCTGATTATCTGTGCATGATATTGCATTACATTTTAATGGTTTGTGTTTATTGGCAAGACAAATGTTCTTCATTTCTCGGTGCATCACCTTTGTTAGTTTAGGTTTATTTGTATGCATCTTCTTACCCTGTCTCCTTGGTAAGTTAGATTAGGTTTTTGAGTAAACCCTCTACATTTTTATGTGTGCATCTAAATAGAGGAATAGGAACCAGCCTTCATCTGGAGAGCTATCCTGATTCACAAGGTCCCTCACTTGGGAAAAGCTCCATGTTATGCAATCGCACTGAGAGTCTCAACCCATCAAGTTGCAGACATTCAGGGGTGCTGTGATTAGCCATCAACATTTCCTTCTTACTCATGTCATCTCCTTATCAAGTTATGGCTCAATATTCTTATCCTACATACATGCCTAGTAATGTCTTAGGCATAGTTACTACCATTGCTGATTTCATGTGTGTACGTACCCAACACCCTCCTCGCTTTATCACACCTATGGTAATCCATCCATTAACATCGTTGCTACTCATCATACTCATCCTACTCCACTAACCACCACACCCGAATCTATTCCACCACCCATTACACCGAAAACTCCTCCTAACCCCTCTAAGGGTTATGACATTATTAAACAACTTAAAAATATGTTAAGATCTCTCTCTATGAATTATTGCATAATACACCATATTTTTTCAACACATTAGAAGCTATCATTTTTGTTATTCATACTGAATGTGATAAATCCACGGAGGCCTTTACACATCTCATACAATCTCTTCATAATTTACCATGTGTTGTCTCTTTCACTGATGAGGATATGTCACCTTTTGCTAAAATAAATCCATGTGCTCCTTTTCTCATTATTGTCGTTATTAGTACTACTTGTATTAAATGAGTTCTCATTGATAATGGATCTGATGTTAATATTTGTGCTCATTCTCTGTTATGGTAATTAGGTATAAGTGATAACCTTATTTCTAAAAATTCCAATCTCATTTGCGGTTACGATTCTACCACTCGTACATGCTTAGGGACTATATCATTACATATTCAGTTTGGGCCTAAATTTTTTTCACTAATTTTTACGTCATCAATACCTCCCTTCAGATCAATATATTATTAGGAAGGCCTTGGATTAACGTAATGCAATTAGTTCCATCTACTATCCACCAATGTATCAAATTTTTACATGATGGCTACGAACATACTATTACTGCTGATTCCATAGTCTAACAATAGCACTCACAACATCATTTCCAAGAAAATACAACAATAATAGATCCTACAAATTAAATAAGGAGGCACAATACACCTGCAGTTGCAATAAAGAGGCAAGGAGAGTGTAATAAACACAAATAAGGGAAGAAAGTATCCACAAATTTGTATCTATTGCTCCATTGATATGCACAATTCAATTACAAAGCAAGAGAAAGGCATGGATCAATATGCAAGAAGTACAATATGAAGGCCTACGAAACATTAGTGTTTCAAAACAAAAATGGCAGAATTTTGTTACAAGAGCAATCCCCCCTCTCAAATGCGAGAGTGTTTCAATTTAGAGAGAAATGAGAATGAGGAGAGAGAAGTTGAAAATTCAGATTTTTCCTTCCACTTACTTGTAAAGTACCAAAAGTAGGTGCAAATGATGATAGGTCACCTGTAAAATCCATCCCATACTGATTTATAACTTGCAGAAAAAAAAAAGGCTGCCCATGCCCATTTATTGCCATTTCAACCACCTGGACGTTGCTATTATGAATTGGGCTTGTTTTCTATAAATTCCCCCCCAAAACTCCCTCAATTTGTAAATTTATTGATTTCTATGTGTAGATCTCAGATTCACAACTACAATGAGTCTAATTTTGCATGATTTTTTTAAGAAATACAAAAGTTATGACCTTCTAAGTGAAGGAAACTATTTATGGTTTTCAGGCTTGGCTTCCTGTTTACGGGACTGTGCATTAATTTTGGTTGCTGGAAGTGGTCATTTAAATATTTACCCTCATATCTAATGTTCTACATGATTTAATATCTAGGTGCATTAAAAATTCATTCTAGGGCCCACCAATCTTCCATTTTAAAAAAGGAGGGGGTGAGGTGTTTGAGTGTTGAGACTTAGGTGCAATCTCGGCCTCTGGCTTTCCAAGCTGGAACTTCCACATGCATCGCTGAGTTCCATTTTCTTCCATGTCATGATTTGTGCCTCCATCTCAGCATCAATTCCAACTCCAACCTACTGACCTTGAGGGTCCCACCCATTATAATGTAGGAAATTACATTTTACAAGGAACACCCCAATGCCATGACCCATTTCCCATGCACGTTGACGAGTTCTATTTGATGTGGCACAAGATAAATTAAAAGGAACTCACCAATCTCATTGCCCATGGACCACATGTGTACCCAAATTCCGCATCGATGGAGTTAGCTGACTCGAGCCCCTAGCATCCATAATGCATATTGTGCTGTGAAAGCAGATATCGACGACCCGCAAGACCCAAGTTCACACGTGCCTTGGTTCACCCGACAACCCCCTTGTCTGACTTTCTTACTATTTGTTTTGTTCGAGCCACTTTGTTATCTAGAAATCATGATATTGTGATGTACACATGGCCCAAGTTCTACTAGGATAGGTGGGCATGGAATATCCAAAGCATCTGTAACCCACTCGCTGAGAACCTTCCTCCTGAATCACAGAGTTAGCTCAGGGATCCACTCTATCTCTTTGACGTTGGTTGCTTTAAACTTTCATTGCCATGCATTTGTGAACTCACCTTCTAACTAGACCACACTACCTTTCCTATCTCGGCTCTGCAACACAACTCACCAACCATTTCTAGTCACTCGAATGGGCTCCTTGTTTTCTTGTAGATGAATTAATTCCAAAACATTTTTTTGTCCAAAGGCATCTAACAGATATCTCAATCACCATTATCTAAACTGAATCCAAGCCGATGAACCATTCAAAAGTGTCATACTATGAAAGTATTTTAGTTATCATTCCATGCATGGATTGAATATGGATGAACTCCCCTTCCACATCGTGAGCTTGATTCGAGAGCTTGTTGTCCTGCGATAAATAGGCCTAGCTTATGATGTAATGGCAAGATCACTTTGTATGAGCTTCATTGTGACTCAATTTGTGAGGACCTCAATAGCTCGGTCTTCTATAATGAATATTTTGGCCTCCCTTTCCCCAGCTCAACTCTGTGATGGATGAGCTCGATCTGCTCATCAACAACTTGCCCCCATAACAAAATAGCTCGGATCTTCCCGTGATATCTCAATGAGCTCTTTGCATACCAACCCACCTGAATTCAATGACAAGATTGTTGGGGAGACAATGATGCTTTTTTCTAAAAAATGGCTCAAAAGTTATGTGGCACAACTCGCCAAGTTGGGAGCTAGCTCACCCACCAGCTCGACGAGCTGGTTAGGAGCCCAAAAATAATTTTTCTAATTCTTTTACTCTGCCTTCAGTTACCTTTCATCTTTTGGATTTTTTTAGACCTAGAGAACTGTGAAAGCATCTTAGAGAGTGATCAGGTCCAAAACCTGATATTTTAACCAATTTGTTGCAAGTGGGCCCCATAACTTCTTTCTCCAATCTAAATAAAAAATTGAACTTCTTAAAAACCTAGAAGAGGAAAAAAATCCTCTAATGACTTCCAACCTTCCCAGAGACCATGATGATGCCCCAAACATTGAAATCTACTTGTACTTCCCAGATTGGCCTATGGAGCTATTGACATTGTTTGTATGCAAGGCATCCTAGATGTCCATTTTCCCTTGGGAGGTGAAAATGGATAACGTTTCCTTGGGAGGCCACCCCTATTTTGATGTATTTTTTATTGTAGGAGGATGGGTAACAACATTTTTCTGAAGAATAACATCATTATACCCTTGCATCATGTCCAATGAATAGTCTATCATGATAATATGCTCATTGCATTGGTCAAGCCATGCTAGAAACTCATCATTGGGTAATAGATAGGAAGAAATCAAATCAGTTTGCATACTGATTTGAGACCTAGACAAGACAAGAGGATTGAACCTTTGTTTTCCTATAAATTTCAAGTTATTTGAGCCAGAGAACTCGAGTTGAAGACTATAGATATGTTGATCAATCTCCTTAATTTGAACTGATGATCCATTTTTGTCACTTTAAGGAGGTTGAGTGTTAGGAAAAGATAAATTGGATAAGTAATTATCATCCCACCCTAATATTAAGGGCGACTGTTGCATACCCATATGTTAATAATACACTTCAAGAACCAAAATAGGCATGTCGTATTCCTTACCCAACATATTTGAGGGGTGTATAAACACCCACAAAATAATGGGAGAGGAGAAGGATGGATGAAAGAAATGAAATAAAAGAGGAAACTAAAAGTAACTAGTCCTTCACGTCAGGTTCACCAATTTTGTACATCTAAGAATCAAAACGAGACTCTAGGATGCACTCAACCTCCTGAGGTCATGCTAGGATAACCGATATGATATGGAAAGATGGATATAGAGTAGATAACTAGGTAAAATAGGTAAAATATATGAAAATGGACACAAGTAGATAAAGGGTATATTAAGGCAGACAAATGTATGCCATAGGAACCACACGAATGTGCTCATATAAGGAAATGAAAGCATGTCTAACCTAATGGAATGGTCAAGGAGAATGGATACATGAAGGTTTCAGTCAATAACATAATCTCCAAATATTCCTCAAATGGGTTGTGGGATGCGTGGGAATCATCCTGCGTATGCTACATATAAATCTCCTAAAAAGGTCATGAAGGTGTGAAAAGAGAGGTATGGGAAGGACAAATCTATGGATCATGGAATATATTCTTGACTAGGATGACTGTGTTAGGAATTGTAAGAACTATCCACTTCTACATTAAAATTCATCAACTGTGAGATAATAATGGATGGAATTGAGGTGGTTTGAAAAATGAGGCATCTGAGGCCTTTGTCAATATCTATCAATTGTGTAGTTATGTTTGGTTGAGCCACCCTTGGATCACACACTAAATACTTGTGGATTCTTTGCAGATCATGGTCATGTGGTAATTTGTAAAGCATAAAGGATAAGTGTGGAGATGAGTAAGTCATAAAATATCCAAAGAGATATACTTATTAGGCTTAGAGTGTGATCATTTTTCTTAGCAAGGGGTCATGGAAAAAATTATCATTTCCAAAAAGGATAAATTACCAAAATTGGAGTGTCTAAAGGATAAAGGATCATGGTCATGTGGATGTATAAACAAACAATCTAAGGAAATAAAAAAAAACGCAAAAAATCTTCAAGAGGTAAGGTCAAATTCAAGCAACCTAGGCCAACTAAGGAAACACAAGGAGTCATATTAATTTATGTCTAATTAACTCTATGTTTATAAATTAACCAAATAAAAGAAATTAGATTTAAATTAAATCATTTTTTTTATTATTGGCAAATAATTTTTTGAAAGGGACTATACCCTTGTACACCAAGGCTCAGAAGCCATAATTGAAAGTTAAAGCACAAGAGATGGATCAAAATCCAAATAGAACAATAGAGCCCGACTGCAGAAAATTGTTAGCAAACAACCAAAAAAGTAACAACAAAAAAACAACAGAAGTACAACAATTGAATAGCAATGGCATAACAACACCATTGGAAGCAACCTACTATCTGGCCAAGAAAAATGAGACCCATGTAGCCCAGCCAGCCAATAGCAGAGATAAGAATCAGCAAGGTGAAGTGTTACCCTTCAAAGGGGTAAATTTTTTCTTTTTGCTGACCGTAACCCACCTTGATGGAGCCTTCGCGGTTGGAGAAGAAGACAAAGGAGGAGTATTTTCCTTAGTCACATTTGTCCCTTTTGGGATAGCCACGTTGTTAACATGAGAGATATATTTATCATTTTCCATGTTGCCCTCAACAGCTTGTGCATTTTTCATGTTGCTCAAAATTTGAGATTCGGTTTCTGGGGCTGAAATGGATTCAATATTTGTATCTGCATTTGAATCTAGTCCCTTTTTTGCATCAAAAATTAGGTGTTTCGGAAGTGCATCTCTCCACTAGCTACACTTCTCATGTTGATGTTTTTCCATCCCACACTTAGTAGAGGTGTGCCCTAAGCAAAAACATCTTCTACAACGAAAAGGAAGACCTTCATAATCAAGAGGTTGTGACCAAGTTCTATTTTGCACTATAAGGTCTATGGTTGCAGGAAGATTTTTATCGGTGTCAAGTTCCACCAGGATTTGAGCATAAGTAGTATGGGTGTAAGCAGTGGTTTAAGAATCAATATAGAGTGTAGTTCCCAAGGCATTACCAATGGATGTCAAACAGTCATGACTCCAGAACTGGAGAGGTAAATGGGGCAGCCTGATCCAAATAGGTTTCCATGAGAAAGATTCTGTGAGTGGGTTGAAGGATGGAAACCAGGGTTTAATGATCAAATATTTAGGTTGGCAGATCCAAAGTTTGGAAGCAATGATGTTTCTATCAGCTATTAAAGAGAAGGTTACAATGAAAATACCTTTAGCACACATATACAAGTCTATTTTTCCAATTAAAATTGGAGTCCAGTGCTTAGAGATCCACGCGTGAAGAATAGGAAGGCTAGGCCATAGTCCCCGAATCTACAAATCAAAGCATGCTCTTTGTAGTAAATCTCAGAGGAAATGACCTCTTCCCTGAAAGTAATAGATGGGGTAACGCCTGCAGGTTTCATGGAAGATTCCTTGTTGTTTAAAACATTTTTGAAGGATGACCCAATATGGCCCCGACTAGCATCTCTTTCAAGCTCTAATCTATCACGAACTGATCCTTCCAACACAGATTTTAAATGTCTATTACTAGGCGTTGTTGCACCCTCGGATGGATCTTATGGTACATTTCGGCTAGGTTTTGTGCAGCCAATCTGAGGTGGAGGAATGGAGCTCCCTTCAGTGAAGGCAAGGTCGATCCATGACCAGGGTGGAACCTCTGAGACGAGCCCCATAGTCGTGCCACCTCCATCCCCCTCGCCTATCCATTGAGTTCTTTCCGGGTCAGATTTAGGGTTCACTTTTGATGCAAGGGCTCGTGTAGCCACCATGGCACAGGGTGCGAGTAAAGGGTGTGAGCAGAGGGCACGAGGGCGCATTTAGAGGGCACGAGAAGAGGCGTGCGTAGAGGCGTGGGTAGAGGCACAGACAGAGGTGTGGGCAGTGGGGATTTGGAAGCAATAATAAATCAATTTGATTACTCCCTTTGAATCTAATTAAATCGACATGTAACTAGTTAATTAAACAAAGAAAGTAAGTCTAATCTATTTGTTTTTGTGCTTTTTCAATGATTATAATAGAAAGGAAATAAGACAAATAAATAAACTAACTAATTTAATCTAATGTTTTTGTATTTTTGTGTTTACTATACATAAATAAAATGTGCACAAATAATACAAATTCTTCTAATTAAATGAAATTGCTTCTACTCTAATGCAGATTAATCTAAACCATGAAATAATTAGATGTGGCTATTTACCTATTGTAGAGGATTTAATCTAATCTAATACAAATAAATGCTTTCCTAATTTGTATTTGTGGATATTACTTATTGTGGCTCGACCTTAGAATCATGGGAAGAATAGAAATCTTCTCAAAAGCAATTATTCCCTTGAAGTTTCCCCAGTAAAACAAAAGCAAGTTCTAATGAAGAAATATAAAAATATAGGTAAATAAACAATGAAAAATTAACAATACACTTTGGAAAGAACCTCCTCTGAATTCTTCTTGGGAAAATCCACATGGATGAGATGATAAGAAATCCTTAATGGAAGCTTTGCAAATGAAATATACTTTAACCACTACTATAGTTCTACCTTTCTAAAAAAATTTATTTTAACATATTGTAACTTTAAATCTATCTGAATAAATAATAGAAAGCTCTAGGATTTTAATGACACCAAATGTTGTACAAATACAAATCCAATGTCGGAAATGATTTTTTATGTTTGCTCAACTTATTTTCTAATGTGTATCCAAACGTGTCCAGGGAGCAGTATTGGAAGTGTGTAGAAAGAATGGGAGAGTACTAGAGTTAGTTGGTTTACAGTTAATCTAGTAGCAATGTAAGTAAGAGAGAAACAAGGGAAAATAAATGGTTTTCTTGTGTACTTCTTAGAAGGATTCCGGTAGCATAACAATGCAATTCTAAGTCATGAAAATCCAACCAATACTTTGGGAATAAGTTTTGTCCTTATATACATTTGGTAGGAAAGTGGTCCATCCCACTTGGTAGCCAAGAAATTCCACATCAATCAAATAAGGGGTAGTTAACTTACTAATAATAGTAAGTAGGGAAGAATAATTTTTTACGCATCTAACGAGCTCAAGAAAAAAAAATTGGTCAAGAAAAATGCATAAAATATGAGTTTGAAGAAGGTGGTATGCGTTCAAAATACGTTGGAAAAGGCTCGGTCAAAAGTGAATGGAACCTCCTATTTGCGCATACTGACAGTTACACAACCACAATGATAGTTGCGTAACTGCCACTCAAAGAAGACCGACAGTTACACAACCCTTTAGGTGGTTGCATAACCACTAGAATGGTTCTGTAACTAAGGACTAGAATGGTAATGAAAGGCTATAAATTAACTAGGGAAAAGCAAGAAAAAGCTAGGAAAATATAAGTAAAGCATAATGAGCTATAAAATAATACTGCAAGATACAAAATTGGACTTGGACATCATTGGAATTGATAGTTTTCATCATTGGGGATTTTAATTGTTCTGATAATATTGTATAGTACAATATCAGGTGTGTACAGATCCCTTAGATCTTCTTAAATCGATCACACAACATTTAGATAAGTTAATACTATAGGTCTAAATGACTCAACAATGTCAAGGAGTATTGCTTTCTCTATTTCCAAACATGTAAATATATTAGTGCCATGTCTTAGAAACATAAAATTCACCATTGTTGAAGGGTTTTTAGGGATAAAATATTATGTTGCATAGTTGAAGATCACTAAATCATACTATTAGGTTGGATATATTATCTATTAATTAATTATCCCACTTTATTTTTGTCGAGATACTTGATGGAACTCATAAATACTAGATTAGATCACACTTACACTTACACACGCACCTAGAATAACTATACGAGGCATGATATCATATGAGGGAATGTAGTATAACACTTGTATTGGTTGAGTGTGGTCGACTTCAAAGGGTAATCTAACCTCACCATACACATGATTTATCTTTTTTATATCTAATACTTTGATGAATGTTATTACAGGTGTATATGGTTTCCAATTTGTTACAAGTGATTAAATTTCATCCCAAGGTTGTAAAAATAAGAGAAAGATATGGGGAATATCTTTTTCAGGAAATTGAAACACATAAGAAGTTGCAGATATTGAATACAAAAGGGTTTAAAACCATATATATATATATATATATATATATATATATATATGAATTACCATACAATTTCAGGGCTAGAGCATACAAAATATATACATTCCCACACCATCTCCATTTCTAGTTCTAGCACCGATAACAAAATATTTATAGTTTCTTCTCTATATTTTCCACCTATCTTCACATCCAAATATATTTTGTTATGACATGTATAGCTAAGTATTTATCTCCTCTTCTGTATTTAAGATATAATTTCATCCTTTATTATCGTTGCAAGAATTAATTAATTATCCTGGTTATGTATGGTTAATTTTGAATTGATTACATTAAAATAATAACCTATAACAAATCCTTGCATCCTATTTATTATTTTACAATTCCATAACTTAATTTAATTATATTACAAATGAATATATTACACAATTTTAGTGAAGTGGATAATAGACAAAGAACTAGTGTTTCATCATATTTTTGATTGGGATCTTTGATTTATAAATGATTGGTGGTATTATAAAGCTTACTTAGAGAGATACACATTAGCATCATTTTTGGGTAGAATTATTGAATTTTTTTTTATGAAATTTGAAACTAAATAGGTGTTTTACAAACTCTACCATCAATTATTCTTCCTTCTCCATATTCTCCACTTTTACAAATGTGTGTTGCCTTTCAGGTGCTATTTTCCTCTTAATGGATTAACTTTGGACGCTTAGATTTTCTAATGAATATAATTAAGTGTTATTTTTCACTTAAACACTTATATAATTTTTGATATATTCATGCCTCGTTCTTCGTACACTCTCATTGGTTCTCTTCATTCCAAATTACCTCAATTTTCCTTTCTATAAAGTTCCACAAATCATATAAATAGATGAATTATTGGCTTCATAACTCGAGAAATTTATCTTCACCTTATGGTTGGCTAACCATTTTGGTCAAGATCTATCAGTGCCTTCAATTTATTAAGTTTTTAGGTTTAAATTTAACTTTTTCTTATGTTTAGGATCAAGAAAAAATGTAGATCAATTCAATAGTGTTGTGACTCAGATCTAGGAGATTAATTTGGTTTTTTAATTAATTCATAAAGAAATGATGGATTTAAAAATAATATGACATTAGAGTCTAAGGTGCACTAAATCTAAATATTAGGATTTACATATAGTAATTAGGTGTTTAGGTATGATTTTTAATCACTAAAAAACTTAGCTATAAATCATTGTGGAGCTCTAGTTTCATTTTCACTCATTAACTTTTCATTCACTATATTTTAGTTTCTGAGTTATAATAGGATGATGTTTATTCAAATCACAATGTATGTGGTTTGCAAGTTATAATAAAATTGTGGAGTGTTGTAGAAATTATATACATTGATGTTTCTCTTATGTTATTTTAACTCCTTTACTCAATGTTTTTAGATTATCCCAATGTATGAACTGGTTGAAGTTATAATAATTTCCCCCTTTTATATCTATTTTGTTTGCACATTTCTCTTCTTAGATATTTGTTTCATTTTGCACCTTTTTAGAGGTATCTATATTGTAAATCTGGCTTCATATTTACTATGATTTTCTTTGTATTTGTTCAAACCTATATTAGAAAACATGTTGGTTATGGATATCTTTATATTTATGTTTTGGAGAAATTTTGTTTTGTGTATTTTCCTGCAAATGTGTGATTATGTGACAAATAATACTTAAGTAGGTGTTCAGTCATGGAGATTATATTTGTAGATATATTTAAGGCATTCATTTGATATTATTTTGTGTTATAATTTTTTAGGTTATATCCCTTTGACATTATAGAACCTAAAAAAGTAGATAATTGACCCCCTTCTCACATTTTTCTAAAATATGGGGCTAATTGGTGAAGGAAGACCTAATTACATCTACATATTTTCATTCTACCTCTCATCCATAAAACATAACATATTTGAGAGCTAAAAATTTGGCATCATCAAAGAGGAGTATTGTTCACGTGTTTATTCACATATACTCCTTTCCATTATAGTTTGTTTTTAGGGTTCTTTGTGCTTTATTTTCATTCTAATAGAATCTTAGTTTTATTTTTTAGTATTTATTTAATGTATAGTTTGTTTATATTATTTAGTGGTTAATTCACATTGGCCCATAAAATTTTCCAAAAAATTAACATTGTTACGAGGGATGTGGAAATTTGGTTTTAGTTTTCCATTTTGTTTGTTTCTTGGTTTTCATTTTTATATTTTTTCTTTCTTCATTTTAGTAAATGTATATATTTATGTAAATAGTTTAGATCTTGTTCTTTATCTTGAAGTGATGAATCCATACTCATTTATAAACTAAATTATGTTGTAGTATGTGCACTTTATTTCAAATCATTTTATTATTGGTTGTGTCTACACCCTCTAAGTTAGGTTTTAGAATGTTATTTGATAATAACCTTGGAAAGGTATAAGACTTAGCAACATGTAGACTATTCTAATCTAATGAGCCTATAACATCAAATATACATGGATAGAATAATATATTCAACCTTGAAATGAAAAATATTGTTGATAAATGATAAATATTTATTTCAAAACATGAAAGTATAAATAGAACTTATTGTTCAGGATGATTCTAGAGTGATCTAGATGTGTAGATAAGTGGAACAGGAATATATGGAATTTTAAATGCTACACAAAATATTCTAGAAATAGATAATGTGTAGGTGAATGATAGGATGGCCTAATTAAGAGTTGTAGGGTCTAATAAAGGGATTGTATAGTTTCATATCAGGAGATAGTTAGGTTCTACAACTTTCTATGTGCTTTTCTTGATTGGAAATGATCTTTGATGTTTGTTTATCATATTTAGACAACCTTATGATGACCTAAAACAAAGTATAAACCCTAGAAACTTGTAGTACACTTAATTAGAGCATTAGAAAACAAAACAATAAAAACATGTGTGTGTGTGTGTGTGTGTGTGTGTGTGTGTGTGTGTGTGTGTGTGTGTGTGTGTGTGTGTGTGTGTGTGTGTGTGTGTGTGTGTGTGGGTGTGTGTGTGTGTGTGTGTGTGTGTGTGTGTGTGTGTGTGTGTGTGTGTGTGTGTGTGTGTGTGTGTGCGTGCGTGCGTGCGCGTGAGTGCGTGCGTGCATGCATTTGAGTTATCTACTAAACCAATTATAGTGCTAAAATACATATCCTTGTAGAAATAAAAAATATCATGTTGTTATACTAAGTAAATTTGCACGTGTGTAAATCTAACAAACCCCCTATGGTTCCTTTGTTTCTCTTGACACCAAGATAGTGATACAAATTCATAGTATATAATGTACCTATAATGGTAATGGTGAGATATGGTGTACCTTAGCTACGTGATTTAACCCTTGGGTTGATTTAAAACCATTGTGTAATGTTTGGGATGAATTTTATCTTGTTAATATATGAATTTAATGATATTTGTGTGCTTGTTTATAGATGAAGATAGACTCCTTAACCTGGTTGAGTTCTTCAGACTTGTAGTAGGGATTTCACTATATGATGTGCAACTGATTTGAGAAGATTTAGGAACCCTTTAAGTTATTTTGGAATGATGTTTATGTTAGGAGATTGTAAGAAATATAAGTGAGTTATAAGGTGATAATGACTTGCTTATATGGTTTTTTGTAGGTGAGATATTATGATAAGGTTGACCTAATAAACCCAAATACCGATTTGAAGTTTAAATTAGAGTTGGTGATTGAGAATGGGTGAGACCATACATATTGGTCAAGATTAGACCCCACATCCTAACCCTTCCATATAGTTTTGGTTAATAGAGAGAAACATCATAACTAAAATTTGTACCACAAATATAAGATATTGTACACTTCTTTAATTAAATAATATTTCCCAAATTAATGAGAGAGCATATTATAAAGGTAATAAAGTTATAGAATGGCTAGAGATATCAATATATATGATTCTAAGTGTGATAATTTATCTTATCAAGGATAAAATTTAAAACTAGAATTGTAAAAGGAAAAATTAGAAAATTATATTGTCTACATTTACCCCCTTTAAGTGTGTAATTGAAAATTACATGCTTAAAGGAAGAAAATATGCAAGTATGCACACACACATGTTTCCTTCACTTGAAAAAAATTCTTGATTTTCTAGTGTTGGGATACTTCATGATGAAAGTTGGAACACATAGTGTAGTTAATACATATGAGAGAAACTAAACTACACACACACACACACACACACACACACACACACACACACACACACACACACACACACACACACACACACACACATGCACGTGTGCACACTCACAAAAACACACAAAATCACACGCGCAGACACACACAAACACACAAAACACATATAATTATTGTAACTTTGAAAATTATAATATGTAAATAATATGTAAAACATAGAAAGAATGCACCTGTTCATTTTAAAGATGGAGGATCTCAAATTGCTATTGTGCCTTGGAAAGATGGAATTTGCTTTGGAGGCATAATAGGATTAGGGCGATTAGTATCCCAATGTTTTTCCATTGGATATATTATATTAGAGGGAGTATTAGACTATGAATAACCCATCTAATTTTCCACCTTCCCCATTTAAGGATGGGAATAGAGAAGAGGAAATATTAGTATATGAAGCTTCTATTTTTTCTTCAATGTTTTTCTTTTTAGGGAATCTAGTGAGAGAAGAGGAAAGATCAATTTATAAATATTGTAGTATTTATTTGATGCTCTTTTATAAACCCATATAACACAACTCTATAAATAGATCTATGTCTAATTTTCACTAATTTGAAAAAATATAACTCAGAAAGAATAGACATTTTCATATTGCCATAAGGTGCTACTGTGATTGAACTGATTATTAATAATTTTGGAAAAACATTAGGGAGAAAGAGGCCCATGTACTAAAATCCATTTTTTAACTATATTTTAAATAGTGTTCTAAATAACGAATGAAGTATTGATGCCCCATATACCTACTATGAACTATGTCATTTATATATGCACAACTATTTAAAAATCCTATAAACCTCCTATAAAAAATTTTGAAATTGGAAATTTAAGTGAAAATTCCCTCTGTTCAGAAACATATGGAAAGGTCATGACCAAACCATGGTCCTAACTATACTCTATGGGTTTTACATAATTTCAAATTTTCCACGATTTAGTATTTGTGACCTTTTCTGAGGAATTGATCCCTATAATGATATGATCATGCACCTTGTAATCTCTCTCTCTCTCTCTCTCTCTCTCTCTCTCTATATATATATATATATATATATATATATATATACCCTATTAGATGCCCCATATTTTTATGTGTGTGATATAACATTTGAGTGACTATATAAAAAGAATAGATGTGTACCCATGTACCATATGCTTGATAAGGAATCACATAAAAGGATGAAGTGGTGGATACCTTTGAAAAATTATACGTGAAAAGGGGGTTATACATGGTAGAAACCATGGATTAGTGAAAAATAAACATGTAATAAGCAACGAGAAAGGATGCATATGTAATGTAAATAATAATAATAATAATAATAGAGAATAGTAGAAATCATTTCCTAATCATGTTGGTGAAATAATTTATCGTACTGAAAATTATTGGTTTTCACCAACAGTCATGGGGCTAAGCCCTTCCTCCTCGGGTATGTGGAGGATCCCATTATTGAATGTAAATTAACTAAAATTGTGGGGTTTCCATTAGTTTGGGGATCACACAGGAATACTACACTAAATATATGGCAAACTACTTGTACAATGTACAAGGGAGGAATTATCTTGGAGATAGGTAAAGGGGAGTAGGATAAATAAGGAGAGAGGATTAATGTTATGAGTACAAGCCATCTGATTCTCACCGATGGTAGCCATATCAGGTCCACATTCAATTAGAATAATTTAACAATGCAATCAAAAATAATACTAACAAATTAAAGATGCAAAGTTATATAGATCTATTAATCAAGGACACAAATTTCCTTCTTGGTTATACAAGATTATAATCCTTATAAAATTGGAAAGTAGAGGGAATGGAGGAACATAGACAAGGAGATAGAGGAATTTCAAATTTTATTGCTTGTAGAAGTAGTGAAATATGATAACTTAAAACAATCAACAATTTCCAACCCTTTGGAATGGAGAATCCATTCAAATTTATAGCTTACAAAAATTTCTTTACCTCTCCCCCCATGTGACCTTTCATCTCTCCACCACTTGTGACTTTTCAAATTTCCTAGGAATGAAGTTAAATCCTTTTATTATTTTTGAAAAGAGACTTTTACAATAAAAAATTAATTCACTTAATTGAATAAGATGAAAGAGTCAAAAATTGAATTCATAATGAAGAAATGCAATTTTATGAAGAGGGAGGGTGGATAAAAGAAGAGAGAGAGAGGAGAAAATATGAAGGCATGGAAGCTTTTGTTAATGAAGAACCTTATTTTGATGGGTCTTGAGTGAATGCTCCATGATTGAATTTTATTTCCTTTGACATCCTATTGAGTTGGAACACTGTTATTGCAAAATCCTCCTCCTATGAGATGCATACACACTCCAAGGTATTTAATGAGAGTTTAGAAACATTATCGTGATATTTTTAGTGAAACATCATGTTATTTTTTGAACATAAGGTTAGAGTTAGAACATGAATATCACCACCTTTCTCTTTTTTGGATTCAAAATTCACCTCTATGGCACAAATGCTTACTTTTTGAATTTAATTCACCAAAGGATTCTCAAACACCTTCTTCCTCAGCTATTACTCATTGGAAAAGGTCCTCTGCTCTAAATAAAAGAATTTCTAGTTCATTCAACTAAAATTTCATCGTGTGAACTCATAAATATGTCCACTCACTAAGATGTTCTACATTGTTTCAAACTTATCTATGTTCCCTTTCTTCAACATGAGAAGCTCGACATCCTTGTTTCTTGATCAATATCACAACACTTACTATTTTTAGTAATCCTTATTTAGAGAAGTCCATTTTAGTTACCAATTGCTTAATTTGGAACTTTTGAGTTTACCTGATGTGTAAGGGGAAATGAAAAATTTGATAATGAGCTTGTTGTAATGAAAATGTGTTCCATAAAATTTCAAAATTTTAGGCATGACAACTAAGCCAAATTCAAATTTTTTCTCTCAAGTCTTCCCAAAACCATCTCCTGGTCAATTTTTTAGTTGTGCCATGTCTAAATTGACCTTCCAGTTACTTCCAAGATGATGAAGAATAAGTTACACATTTTTGGAATAATGTGACAAGGTTATAAATTTCATTCAGTGAGATGCTTCCAATGACTAGTTTCCCAACAGACCTAGAAAGGCCAATTTTTACCTTCTCAAGACTGGTAGGCATCCTTAGAGACAAAATGAAAGGATAAAACTCATATAGAGATGTTATTAAAGATCTAGTAACATGTTGGAACTGATTTAGGAAAATTTTGGAGGTTTAGGGACAAACAAGGTAACATCATATTTTTTCAGATGCAAGGAGTAGGTAATCAAAACATGTAACCAATATTTCATAGATGATTATGGGAGATCTATAAGGAGTTAGGAGTTAAACAAGTAGTCATTAGAAATATATAAGAATTATCTACATGATGGAATTTTGAAATTTTTCACAAGTCTTAGAGAAACTCAAACTGTGCAGACACGCATTGATGTATCAAAGTAAAAGGAGCTATTTTAGGGAGTTTCAAGAAGAATTAAAAGGATGAGACTCATCCCATTTATCTAATAAGGATATTGGGATTCAAAATAACATATGGTTTCATCATAAAATATCTCCTGGAGCTCTGGAAACCTCATCTTCAATATCTTTTTAATATGTATGCTTCCCGCAGTTAGTCAATTTTGCAAGAGGACACTTATCACCTTGAGGTTTAGGCAAATAATTTTTTCCCTCTTGTCATTTTCCCAAGGGTAAAGAGGGGAAAATAAAATTTACCTATCCCTAAATTTTCCTCTAATTTCCTCATATGACCCTAATAACCACTCCGCAAGCCTATTTACCTATTTCTAGCCCCTCCCATCATGTAATGAAAGTGTGCCACTTGTCATCACTAGGGAAAGGTGAATTTTAAGATCCCTCCTATCCCTATCCCAAGGGAAAATATTGGATAATAAAATATTCCCCACTCTATCCATGGCTCTAGTTTCTCATGTGATAAAGTTTGACCTCCACAGTGCTAAAAAAACATTTCCTCTCTCCCCCCACTAAATCACGCTACATCACTTGTCATCACCACATGAGGGAAAATGTTTCTATCCCTTCTATCCCTATCCCAAGGGGATAGATGGAACAAAACTTGAACCCTCTCTTTCCCCTAGTCAGATCCTTCATATGACCTAGACTCAGCCACCATCGTGCTCAAATGTGGTTTTCTCCATTCCCCCATCATCTAATCATAAAGCGACACTTGTCAAGTAGAGGTGATGGAATATTTTTATACCTCTCTTGTCCTTGTCCCAAGGGGACAATAAAATTATCCCCTTACCAAGAATTTGAAAACCCTAAATTTCAGTAACTACTGCTGTTACATCTGCTACTAGGAAAACACTTTCGTGTAAGCTAAAAACTCAAAATGACTAACTACTAAGGTTTTTCTTACCTATTTCAAGCAAGAATCCATTTTTAAATCCATGAAGCATTTATATAATTGAAAACACAACCAGAATGTTGATAAAATCTTTACAGATCATCCAAAATGATAAGAGTGAAGATTAGCTCACTTCCACTTAACCATGAAACAGTTCCTACCAAGGGTTTGAGCTAATTTTTCCTCTCCAAAGAATCTCTATGATAACTGAAGCTTAGCGAATCCATTAAAGATTAAATTATAAAATCCCTACCCTAGAAATTTTATTTTTTGATGTCCAAGAGTTTCAATGGGTAGAACATAGTGAAACTTGGAGCATAAGATAGTAACGAGGAGCTGAATCTAACAAAGATGTTTCCAATGTAAATCGAGGTCATTTTTAATAGTTTCTAAAAAATAGCATATGCCATTCCCCTTTAAATTATAAAAATATTATATACCTAAAATTGTAATTTCTGATCACTCAGAGCAATCAAAAACAATACAAAATGGAAGGTAGGGTAAAATTGACAGTTTTGCCAAAAAAAAGTAAAAAGCACAAAAACAACTTTCTAAAATAGAAACTTGATAAAAATATCAAGGAATCATTAAAAAAGGAGAATGGAATGTGATATAAGGTTAAAAATGTCACATTTGAGAAAAATATCTATTATGTTCCAAAATAGCAGGTCCTGGTCGTACCTGTTGAAAATAGAAAGTCTCCATTTTGGATGCCAAAAGTGGCATTTGGCTCCATTTTCCCTCATTGTGTTGATTTTTTTCCTCCTCAAAAGGTTTGAAAAAATGGAATTAGATATTTAAATGGATCCTAAAGCATCATTCTAGTTTCAGTTATGTCCATAATCAAAGTAGAGCATATCAAGGTGTAGCAGGTGAGAGCCAGAGACATTGAGAAACTAGAAAGGATTTGAAAGATGTTAAGGGATCCATTGATTCATCACAAGAGGTCATCATGTTCGTCATCTGGTATTCAAGTCATCACCATCTCATCAAGGTGAGGTGGTTGATCCAAGTGAGTTGAGTGAGTTTGAGCTCGGTGAGCTAGGTGAGTTGGGTGAGTCGAGAGATCTAGTCGAGAGCTCATCCTTTTGTATAAGAGGCACGCAAATATTGAAGTATACAAAAATCATAGATACTATTGAGCTAAGAATGTTAGATAAGTTATCTTCACTTGAGGCTCCATTTTAATCCAAGATCATCATGGGAGACTATCATCTTTGATCCAAGCGAGCTAGTTGAGATGAAACAAATGAGCTCAGTGAGTTGATTGAGCTAGCAAAACCAAGTGATCTAGGAAAGAGCTCATCCTTATTACTTCAAGATCTCACATCTCATAGGTTAGTAAAGGAAGAATCTACAAATGTTTAATGTAGTGTGTGGGATAAAAATATAAACATCAAGAGGTTTGAGCATTGCGAATGAAAATTGTGAAAGCATAAGGAGCAAGAGAGTGATCCTTACTCTAATTGTGAGATCAAGAATGCATCGTCATGGGTGATTTCCATGTTCATCTCAATATCACATCAGTAGGTCTTGCAATAGTGTTTCTAAACACTCATTTGGTAGTCCAAGGTGTCTGTGCATTTTGAAAAAGGAGGAAATTTTATGCAAGAGCATCACCATGATAGTAGATTGTTTTTTGATTTTATAGTATTTTGAGTTGTAACATGTTTATAGGTATTGATTGGTTTTATTTAATCTTCCATGGTATTTCCAATACTCTCGTTTTGTGTTTGATGAGTCATTTTGATTTTTCCTCTAAAAAGGGAGTGTTTGAAATTTGAATTTGAAAGGTTAGTTTGGAAGGTGTAATGTTGAAAAAAAATGTCATGATATGTTATAAAATGCCAATTAAGACCTTATTTGAGGAGAAGTGAAGTGTCTACACCTTGGTGTTAGGGTTGTATGAGTCATACCTATACCTTAGTTAGGTTAGATTAACTTGAAGAAACTCATTATAAGTTATGGATATATAAGGGAAATTCAAATTGTAGGAGTAGTTATGAATTGAAGAAGATATGTTTGGGTGGAGAGTACGTGTGGCAGATCCCTAAATGGATGAAGGGGTCTATAAGTATGATTGTATAATGAATGATACAAATTTACTTTAAGAATACTCTATCGAATGTTTGTACTTTTCTTGATCATGGAGCAGGAACTAAGTTTTTATACCTTTTGTATGTGATTAATGATAAAGGACATGAAATGGATGATTATTTATATATTCAAGTGAGTTACATGGGTGGGAATGTTGGTTTGGTGAAGGATTTCTAAGAAACTATATTAAAACAATGTCTTAACAGTATTGAGGGCATTTTGAGAAGTGTTAAGTCATGATTCATAGTTTAAGGATCTTATCATAGCTAGAATAAGGTAAATAATCATGAAAAAGTCCCTTTAGGAGGTATGTTTTCTATAACTAATATGGTAAAGATGGATAATGAATATTAGATGCCAATCAAGAGATTTCAGACTAAGAAACAAAGTTAGGGTTTGCAATAAGAGAAAAAGGGTAATTTATCAAGCTATATGCATTGAAACTTATTAATTTCTCATGAAAAAGTTTGAGACAGGTATGTTGATGATAATTGGTTTGGAATCATTGCATATCACTAAATCATGTTGATCTTGTAGAATATTGAGGAGGTGTTAATGTATGCATGGTACAAAGTAGTTTAAGTACAAACAGTAGTAAGTATATAGAAAAACTATGAATACCTTGGTATTGATTGTGTTATGCCTAGGTTAGAGGGCTTTGAAAACAATTTTATTGTTTAATATGCATATCCCATCATTGTTGATAAATTTGAGATTTTTGAAGAATAAATTGGAAGGTTCAAGGTGTCAATAATCTCTAGAGATAAGTGTAAACTCACAACATTCAAAAGGAAGTGTTAAATATAGTCCTTTTACCAAATTCGTGACAATCATAACATGAGGATAAACTATTGTATTGAACAAAGATATAAGAGGTTAATGAAAGAATATATTATATGTAGGGAGAATTTTAAGACCCCCCACAAAAAAATTCAAAGATTTTTTTTGGCAAATATGTGAAAATTTACTTTCACACTAATGGAAAATATGAAGAAAATGCAATTATGTTGTTGGGTGATAGTACATGATATCGGCCAAAAATATATGTAATTTTTTGAAAAATCATTTTTTGATAATAGTAGTTAAAATGACCGGCTTGACGAGAAGTCTGTTGTCACAAAATATGGCACAAAAAAAATCAAAAAAGTGATTTTTGTGAAAAAAATATAGATTTCAGTAATTTTTAGAGGATTTTTTTTTTAAAAATTGTTGATGTTAGCAGTTAAAATGATTGTCTCAATGAGAAATCTGTCCTCACAAAATATGACATAAGAAAAAAAATCCCATAATTTTTTTAATATGGCGTAAGAAAAATGCTATTGGACAAAAACTTTTTTGTTTATTACCGACATGTAGTATAAAATATACTATCAGAGGGTAGCAATTTTTATGCTACTGGAAGACAACTTATATTATGTTGTCGGCTAGTAGCATAAAAAATGCTATTGACCGGTAGTATATTTTATGCTACTGGCTAGTAACATATTTTATGTACTTGTTGGTAGCATATTTAATGCTACTGGCCAGTAACATATTTTATACTACCAGCCGGTAACATATTTTATACTACCAGCCGGTAACATAATTTACACTATCGGTCAGTAGCATAATTTATGCTACTGACCCATAGTGTATATTATGTTGTCAGTTGGTAGCATAAAATAATTCTACCAGGCCACAACATAAAGATTAATATTGTGAATTTATGTTTCATGGGAATGACGAAACGACCCCTAAAATTAACTTTACTAAAAAAATTGGTGACTTGGTCGTAATTCCTACCCTAATAATTCACCAATTTCAAATTTCAAAAACTAGAATATTTGTGAATTAACAAAGATTCACCACTAAAATTTTCCCTGATTGGATGGTAATGAGTAAGAGTTTAGGATTCTAGAGCTTAGTGTAAAATGTCTATGGAGAACATGAAGAAGGAGGATGCTAGAGAAACCTTGAAGTCTTAGGCATAAACTGTGCAAGTATAGTTCTTTTGAGAGCCATGAAGATGAATTAGTTGCTTGACCATTTTGTGTCTAGCGGAAATTTTAAAAAGGGTGTTGGTAATGTTTTATGATATATGGAGTCCTTGAAGAATTATTTAGATCCCTCCAGAGTCAAGAACATTTAAAGTTACACACCCATAACAGTCATATTAAGAAACATAGAAGGATTAAGTGATTAAGGAGAGAGTAAGGGCACCTTAAAAAAATTCATTGAATGGATTAAATAAATTAAGGGATGAAGTGGTAGTATTAATGTGTTAAAATATTGAGGAAGTGAGAAAGGATAGTTAAATTTTTTTTTCAAGATTAGTTATTCAAGAATGTCCTGACAGAGTCATTAAGTAACAATCTAGCAGGGTAAATGAGAAAATTGAGTAAATGTATTAACAAGGAACAAGGGAATGAGTGAGATGGTGAATTATGAGATGTAGTGATAGTAGAGGGTGTTGAGATATGTGACACTAGGGTAAAGTTTTGGCAAAGAGGAAAACTAGAGTAGAAGCCTAAATAAGTGCTTAAAACCAAGACTAGTGCAAGAAGTCAGAAGTTGTAAATAGTAGGAAAGTTGAAGGACGAGTGTAAAAACATGATGATTAACATAGAAAAGGTGGTTTTAGGTGAATAAATGTGTTTCAAATATTGAGTAATAGTGGAAAGCTACATAACCCTTGAACTCTAACTAAAACCCTTGAAAAGGCCTAATTGATTAGCTAATAAAGGTGAAGGAGTGAGCTGCGAAAAATGTGTGAGGGATTGAAAATGGAAAATTTGCATGAAGTGAGAAGACCCAAATTGGTACTTGTAAAGTTAACTATATTTTTTTGAATTATTACAAGTTGTATTGAACAATAAGCTTTATTCCTTTAGAGGGCTAATTCTAAGTTCTAGGTTTGAACAATATTTTAAGAATAAAAAAATGGATCATAGATGGATTATGAAACTTTACAGTCTTCCTTAGAGGCATAAAGGGTGTTATAAAACCTTAAAGTTCAAGGAAAATTCCTCATATTTTTTCAATTTCAAGGAAAAAATCCAATTTGTAGGCCTACAAGCCTAAGTGGAGGTCTAAAAGAAAACTTATTAAAATTGAAGGTATTTAATGTTGTGAATGGTATGAATAAGTTAACCTAATGTATTTAAGCATGTGAGAAATTATGTTGACGTTGTGTATTGTGGTTTGATACATTTTTTTGTTTGAGAAAATTTGGGCATCTTTAAGGAACACGTGTTGAATTCTCCATGAGTGCTAACTCATGGTTTTTAAATTTTGAGTTGTTGATGATCCTCCACTGCATCAAAATTGTGACCACCATGTCTCAAATCAGAAATTTCTACATTAGAAGGATATTCTTCAACATATCAGTCAACCCCTTTCCTTTCTCTTCTCTCATTTTCTTCTAATTCTTCATTGTACACAATCATAGTATTTTGTCCTATTTTATTAAGTGACAATATTTGTAAATTGTAAAAGTAATATCTCAAAATGATAAGAGGGGCACATAATTTTTATTTTCTAAGGACAATTGAAAGGTCACAAGTGGAATAGGAACATGAAGAGTCATGTGGGGGGTAGATGAGATGAAAATTCAGAAGGCTATAAATTGGAATGAATTCTCCATTCCAAGAGATCTGGAAAATTTTAGTTCTTGGTAGAAATTATGGATTGTTGTTGATTTATTGAGTGTTGTATTCATCACTACACCAGAAATAAAGGTTACATTCCTTCCATTTCCTTTGCTTATGTTTCCTCTATTCTATCCTTTCTAAAAATTTGTAAGTATAGTGCTCAAGAAGGAATTTGGTGTCCTTGATGGATTAATCTAAAGAACTATGTGTCTCTAGTTTGTCAGTATCACTAATTACATTGTTGTTTTCCTCAAATTGAATGTTGAACTATTCTAGTCATCGTGCATGAACTCTTCTATTTCCTACTCACATTAATAATCCTCTCTCCTAATTTTTCTCCTTTATCCCTCATCGTTGCAATTTTCTCCCTTGTACCCCATATAAGCACTTTGCCATAGGTTCAATGAAGTGTTCCTTTGTGATCCTCGACCTATTTGGAAATCCCATAGTAGTTAGATATGATTAGGATAGTTTACATTTAATAATGGGAGCCTCTCCATACACAAGAAGGAGGGGCATAACCCTATGAGTGTTGGTGGAAACACATAATTTGCAACATGACAAATTGATCCAAAACCGAGGGGTTTCAGACTTAAGGAACAGATTAAAAAATGTGCCAAATGAATTGCAAAACAACTATCTCTGAAAAGAGATGTAAATTACTCAAAGACTTCAAATTACATCAATTATCTCTGCCAAGAGATGTCTATCTCACTGATCCGGTTACATATGTATTTATAATAATTTTATAAATACGAAAGGACACCTAGAAAGATGTGGAAGGTCACCAGTCTCGAGGGAGACGAGGTGTTTCATCTTCCAAGACTTACATGTGCACTAATTTTGTGAAACATACTATTTTTAGAATTTACTATTTTTAGACAACACTACAAAAATCACAATTTGGGCCCCTTAAACGTGGATTTCGGGGGTCAAACATTGCCGAATAAAGTTCACACCTTCTCTTCACATTCTACACATTCTAAGCTTTCCATTGCCTTTTGAACGGAGTCAATCGGAGGTACAGTGCAAAAGTTATGGTCTCTGGAAGTTGCGCCACTAGAATTGCTGCCTGGATCACAAATTATTTCACCAAAAGAGCTATTTGTGTAACTTACTATTTATAAATATTGAGGCTTATAAAGGATTACTATATTTATAAGTGGGTCTTCTCAGTGTCATAATGGAATGAGAGTGGTCTTAAGAGTTTTGTTATTTTATAAGGAGGATTTGATCCAATTTTTAGAATATTTCAATCGCCAGATCTCTGTAGATCTAAACAATGAGTTTTTATTTGGGGAAAATTTGTATCGCCATTAAAAATAATGTAGAACACCATTAGATGCACTGTTGGGATCAATTAAAAGGATTTTTTGAGAAGGTGTTGTTGTTAAAATCTGAAGGGGATCAGACAAGGGGTTTGGGAGATATGATCAACTTGCCATTTTTTAGCATATGAGGCCTTTGGAATAATTTCAACATCATAAGAACATAGAGAGTGAGATTTTGGAGGAAAAATGAAGCTTTAAGACATAAAATGGAAAAGTATGGATTTTAAAAATTTCACTCACTCCTTCTCACTTTAACTTAATCTAACCCAATCAAGTTTAACTTAGGTTAGCTGGAGGTTAGATCTTGGGTTGTACCCTAAAAAATAGGGGAAAAGGGGAAAAAGGGGACACAAGTGAAACAAAAATGTTATTTTCACTAGATTTGGACAAGTTTCAGCTTGTGGTTTCATGTGAGTGAGATGTAGGAGTTAGAAATTAGTGTACACACAACTATTACACATTAGAAGATATTTATCCCGCTCTTATACTATTATTTAGAAGTTTCTCAAGTGTATAAGGTATCAATTAATGCCACCTTTTTTCCATCTTTGATTTATGTTTTACTTTGTCTTTCCCGGTTATTTCCCAATAATTATCACCCAATTTTCTAACTTCCCCAAGAATATAGCCCTAATTTCAGGCACCCCACCATGTACTGGGGTGCCCTAGGGCACCTCGATCCCACTCTACGTTCCCTGATCTATTCTTATCCTCTTTCACTCCTTTCTAGGTCACTTCTAGCCATTAGCCATCTTTATCTTTTTCTCAGTTATAATTTTTGGGATTAATTGTGAAATTAAACTTGAGAGACCTATAAATATAAAGCTTATAAGACCATAATGAGGGTCCTAGGTTATTGCATCCTATCACTAATATCACTCCATCTAGGGCTGCATCTATTGCACCATCTTACATCAACATATCACCATACATTCAAGCTAGGAAAGTCTGCATCACACACATTCTTAGAGGATGACGGATTTTATTCATTATATTCTACTATTTACATCTTCTGTAGCTACCATAGCTCATAATTTCACAAAATTAAACCAATGCGAGAGAACCTAGGGCATGGTATACACACACTCGCCAGAACTACATCAGGGTTTGTAATGTAGTGTAGTGCTTAGCAAAACTTCCACTAGTTTGAAAGATGAGGTCAGTCAGACCCCTTCTTATTCTTCTTCTTATGCGGGGTGTCATCCAGTTCATCCAATGAATCTGGTGCGACAAACAAAGAGTATTTAGAGACATTTAGAGACCATACCAAATTAGATTTTTGAGCATTTATACTTCTCCGAGGACCCATAATGTAGACTAGGGAACCCCAGGACTCAAAAGTACATTCCCAGGTGCCTGTGTCACTTTGTACAATCCAAATCCATCCTTTGTAGGCCCTCTGAGTGTTTTTCTGCACTGCTAAGTTCCAGTTCTAGATCTATGACAACCTGCTATAGTCACCATCAAATAGCTAAGTCATTTACCTTTTCCTTCTTGCATATTAGGGTTTGATTTTACTTAGAATAGTTTGTTTACATTCATTTCATACTGCTTTAGTTTATTTATAGTGTTTTAGTCCTCCTGTTTTGATTAACATTAATACCCTAAATACCCCATTTACGTCCCTTTAGATTTTATTTTTGTTAATCATTTTGGCGAACCCAATCCTCTTTCATTGCACCTTCTAGGTCTTGTATTTAAGCATCATGAGTATCTCTATTTTTGATTATTTGATCACATTTATCATGCATCCCCTTTCAATATCCTACACATGAGGGTTTCATGTGAATTGTTACTCATCTTCCATCTAGGTTGTTTTCGAGTTTCTATACCATGAATATCTCTCTCCATGCTTATCTACAAAATAACCCTAATTGTATGACCAAGATTAGAGAATAGTTAGCTATTGAATTCATCCTTCCTCATACTTCACCTGAATATTTCTATCAAAAATTTACCTCTGCTTTATCTTTTGATGAAGATCACATAACTTTCACTACTAATGATTTACCCTCCCATGAAATACTAAAATATGACCCACCATTGTATATCCTAGTTTGAATCAATAAAGTAGGTGTCAAAATGGCATTATTTGATAATGGATTCGGCCTTAATATTTATAATTTTACCTTTCTTTACCACTTGGGTATTTCAGAATCATCTGTTACTCCATCATCTATTTCCATTTATGGATTTGATAACATCCCTAAGCATGTGTTAGGTATTGTAAACCTCTCTATTACCATTGGTCCAAAAACAGTTACCATTTCATGCCATGTCATGCCCAATGACTTCAACTATAACATCCTCCTCCGAAGACCTTAGATCCATGCCATGTATGGGATCCCTTCTACACTACATGCATGTTTTAAATTTCAACATCAAGGCAGTATCTATGATGTGTTTCTACTGACCCATCCCCTTTTGAATATTGTAACTAAATTGAGCAATCTAGTGATCCTTCTGCATACTAAGTCCCAAGATTTTTCAAAGTATGGGTCAAGGGCATGACTATTTACAATGTTATGGTTTCACTAGTACTAGTACATCAGGACACTAAAATCCCATCCCATTGGGATCTTATTACACAAACACATAAGAATGGGTTAGGATATCCCTCTGTATTGTCTATAGATGTTTTTACAATACCTTACATCCTCCTCCACCTAATCAACCCTTATTAGAATCAATTCAGGCTATACATTCATTGTTTCACAACACGTTTAAAGCTATAGAATTTCCATTATTATATCTTTGAAATTATGAAATCCAACAACTTAAGGATGGTTCTCAATCAAAATGTTTCTCCTCCTCTTACATCTCATATACAATATAGGTCCACTACATGTCATATAATTGACCCTCGGGACATCCCATCACCTGATCCTCTTATACTTGAACGTAATAGTAATGTTGCATCCCAATGGATTCCCAACCCTGAGTCATCAATAGCTAATGATCATACACCACCTCAGTAACCTCCTCTAGAAATTAATTCAACAACTCTTCTCAAGTCATCCAAAACACTGCCAAGTCAAATTACAGAACCACCTTCTCACAAATAGTCCACCTCCTTCTCCTACCAACACTTCTATAGACATCACCAATCTCACATAAGCTCCAACCAATCATTATTGATAAAGACACTACTCCTTCTACTAATGGGAAGTACGCACTTTCCAACTCCATCATCGTCACATGGTTTTAATTTTGTTTCAGTCCTACCATTGTGTTGGCTCTCTCTCTTATTACATGAAACAACCAATGCTCTCCCACAATGGAATGGCACCTCTTGTGTGGCTGTATATATTTCTATCATCATATTACACTTGAAGGGCATAACACCCTACAACCACATACTCACTCAAACATTTTTCATCTTTATATAGACATACAATATCATGCAAGTCATAGCACCATCACTACCCGATGACGTACCCTAGTGCTTCACTTCATACTGGATTGCTGAGGGATTGCTATTCCACTAAACCCCATGCACATTACGCTTCTGAGACACATATGTATGCATTCTTACATTATCGTATGCACACCTCATCTACTCGTCATTTCTACCTTATCTATCTCATACACGCTACACTAGTCATCATCATCTATAAGTCTAGTTTTCTATGTCATCCATACATCCATTTACATTCTACATACTACACTACATTTCCTTTTACTTGGGTCTAGTTTTATCTATCATAATTATGCATTTTATTCCTATCTACACACTTATTTCATTACAACTTCCCTACCAACATTTCATTCATACATCCTACCTATCTCTACACCCTACACTAGATTTCCTTATACTGGGGTCTAGTTTCATATATCATCTGTATACATTCTACCTACCCACATATTACATTATATTCCATACCTACCACTCACGCTATATTACCTTGCCTACACCACATATTCACATACCTTGGTCATCTACACTATATTTTGTCTTCTACGCACTGCACTCACCACCATGTGATGCACTCTAGTTCCTCGGTACATACTCGGCTATGAAGGGTTTACCAATCAAATGGACCTTACCTACATGTGACATGTTATAAAATATTTCATCAAACTCGTGACAAATGCTCTAGGCTATATCATCACCCATACTTGTCATCATATCATGTAGTGGTATACACCTTAGCTTAAATAACCAATCCTTTCCCCATCCCATATTATCCTCTTACATAACGATCATTACATATTATATTATCCTATTCTCAGTCATTCTACTACATCATCACCTTCTCCTACTCATTCATTAGTGTTATACGCTTTAGGCTAAATCACCACCTTGCACCTCTTCATCACATAATGTTCTACGCTTAGTGCTAACATCACCACCTTTTGTTATTCACCTGCCCACTTATCTACGCTTCATATACCCTCATCACTCGTCTCAGTAGTGACATACACCATAGGCTAGATCATCACCTTCTTGCTTCCATTTTATAGTTATTTATGATTAGGGTTAAATAATCACTCCTCTATCCAACAAAATCATGGTATACACTTATGCTATAGGGTCCACTCACACCTTTCTATATGAATACATCTCACATCCATTCATCTTATAGTGATATAAGCTTAGGGCTACATCATCACTCACTCTATCCTACCAAATTGTGGTATACAATTAGGTCTATATGGTCCATGCATAGCTTTCTATTCGACGCATTCATCCTCCACTCATCTTAAAGTGATATATGCTTAGGGATAAACCATCACTGCGTCTATTCAACAAATTTTTGATATACACTTCGGCTATATTGTTCACGCACATCTTCTCCACCTGTCGCATTTCATCATCACTACACATACACACTCATCCTAAAGCGCTAGTTACAACCAACACTACTTGACCATTTCCCAATGACGCACTCTTCATTTTGTGATTAATTATTTAATACTAAGGGAGAAAATAAAATGAACCTTGCCACATACACTACCATACACTCAGGGGGCACGTTGCTCCTATCACTTCATCTTACATTCCTATTCCATTAATGCATAGCATAGTGCATTGTCTTGGTGGTATTTAATTTTCCTTACTATTGTTTTACATGTTCACTTTACTACACATGTTAGCTTGCTCTTCCTGTCTATCATTATCATACATACATGCACATTGATACCCTTTTTTAGTGTGATCGTAGATACATGACATTTACATGCGGCATGGATGATTGCCTTCTACCCTTACTAAACTAGTCGTTAGGGGCATCCAAATTTTATCTCACACAGGTGTTATTTTTTCATTTAGTACTTATCATATTTTATTACTTGCATTCCTACATGATTTTACATTTTGGTTTTCAACTCTAACATGATAATGGGTGTTCTATGTGCATCACTTGTTTTGCAGGACAACATGATTCCATGACTATTTGTATTTCTACTTGTCTGACTTTGATTTGCCATTGTATGTGGGTTTTTCCCTATTGCTTGTGTGTAAAATTACTTGTTGTTTGAGGCCATGATGGCCTTATCCTGTCTTGCGACATCATGCAGTGATGTTTCATGTTTGAAACCCGACTTTGTGAGGTATCTCTGTGTTTTCTTGCATGTTTACACTACTTGTTCTTAGTAGTTTTTACTATATTATCAGTGTCTGTTACACTTATTTAGCATGCATGTGATTGGACTAACAATTTTATTGGGTAGCCATCCCCTTTTGTGCACATGCCTTGGTATCTACCAAGCACTTTCCCTTGTCCCCCCTGTAGGGCTAAGATTTGGTTACAAGGTAAGAGTATGGTAGGTCATCTCTTGGGGCCGCATTCTCCTTCCAGGGTCATTGCATGTCACCCCCAAAGAAGTGGGGCATCATTAAGGGTTTCTACTAACACAACATACCTACACCTGGTTCACACATAGTGAGTAAGTTCAAGACCAGTTTACGAACTCCATACGCAATGGCCTTAACAGGACATGGTGTTCTTCGAGAAATTCTGGCAGACCGGTCACATGCTTAGGGGTTACAAGTGGGCGGCCTCTCTACAATGCTTCTCCGTCTAGTGGCATAAAATTTCACCCAAAAAACTAGCGTAGTACAGAGATCGTCTTCAAAAAATATCAGCATAAGTGGTTAGAGTTGGAAAACACGAAACATTTCCTCCCTATACATATTTAGCCAAGGTGGCATGTAAGATCAACCGAAAAACTTGTCACAAAATCACAGGATATCCTTCTACACACTTTTTCTCAACATGGATCAGGTGCACATGCTTCATAAATCCATTTACAATTTTTACTCTACTATACTTTACATTTACGTACTTTACATGACATTTTGATATACATATATATTTGACAACTTTATTGTTTTCTCTTTGTAGGTCTGTCGTGTGAGAAACAAGTTGTCAAATTGGGGGCAACAACAAAAAACAATACGACAATGACAACACACCACAATGGTACTTTCCATACTAGCCATCCAAGTACACCCACACACACGCAGACAAATAGACACACATTCTGCCCTAGATTCACTGTCATCACTTTTTACACAATATTCATCTTTAGAATCCACACTCCTCCGCATATTTCTTTTTTTCATTCTACACTTATAGTCCATCGACATGTTTTATTCTACACTTTGTACAGACATCAGGTACACTTTTGTATCTACTTTATTTTACGGAGTTGTTTATTGACCAACATAAAGTGAGGGAAAATGTAGAAACAAATATTACACAGTATACAATATTTAGCTCTGTCTTATACTACTATTTAGAAGGCTCTCAAGTGCACAAAGTAGCAATTAATCCCCCCCTTTTGTCCATCTTTGTTTTATGTTTTACTTTGTCTTTTCCACATATTTACCGATACTTATCACCCCATTTTTTAATTTCTCTGAGATTATATCCCTAATTTTAGGCACCCCACCCTATGCTAGGGTGACCCGGGGCACCCCAATCCCACTATAGGTGCCCCAACTCTATGCTTAGCCTTTTTCACTCCTTTTTGGGTCACTTATAACCATTGGTCATCTTTCTCTTTTCCTCAGTTGGCATTGTCAGGATTAATTGCTGAAATTAAACTTGGGAGCCCTATAAGTATAAAGATTGTAAGACCATAATAAGGGTACTAGGTCATAGCATCCTATAACTATTATCAATCCATTTAGGGTTGCATCCATTGCACCAGCTTGCATCCACATAGCACCACACATTCAAGCTAGGAAAGTATACATCACACACATTCTTAGAGGAGGATGGATTTTATTCATTCTATTCTACTATCTACATCTTCTCTAGCTACCATAGCTTGTTATTTCACAAAGTGTAACTGGCACGAGAGCACCTAGGTCACAGCATACACACACTCACTAGAACTACATCAGGGTCTGTAATGTAGTGTAGCACTCAGTGATAAGTCCACTAGTTTGGCAGTTGAGGTCATTCTGACCCCTTCTTCTTCTTCATGTGTAGGGCATCATCCAGTTCATCCGGTGAATCCAGTGTGACAGACAAAGAGTATTCAGAGACACTTAGAGACCATGCCAATTTAGGGTTTTGAACATTTATATTGTTTTGAGTGCCCAAAAACTAGACCAGGGTGCCCCAGTACACTCCCAAGTGCCTATGCCACTTCAAACAGCCAAATCTTCCCTCTGTAGGGCCTCTGAGCATTCATTTGCACTATCAAGTTCCAATTCCAAATTTGTGACAACTTGCAATAGTCACCATCAAACAGCTAAGTCATTTCCCTTTTCCCTCTTGCATATTAGGGTTTGATTTCATTTAGAATGGTTTGTATACATTTATTTCATTTACAATTTTTTAGTCCTCCTATCTAGATTAACATTAGAACCCTAGATTCCCATTTAGGCCAAATCATTTTTGTTAATCAATTAGCACACAAGGCTCAATTGAGGTTATGCATGTGTCTGGGGCCTAGCTGAGAGAGAGGGCATAATTTTTTATCCCCTTTATTCCTTTTTCACCTTGGTGACAATATAATGGGACAACAAGTGCTCAAAAATGTGTCAAAGGGGTCTTCATCATGAAAACGTGGTCTATTTTTGCATTGTGCTCACTTAACCACTCAAGTCACAAGTTTGAAGTGACGAAAACATAACATCCATAGGGGAGAACAATTTTATCTCCCCTTGTCTCATTTTCACCTCAAGGAAAATCCAAGGGGACACTAAGGGTCAAAATGTTTGCTCAAATATATTTAGAATGTTGATGTTACCCGCCAAATGCTTTTTGGGACACGTGGAGTGATAGTTTATTCCCTAGGAGCATGAAAGAGTGTTTTGGGGTCAAACCGTATATGAATTTGAATCCAAATAAAATTTTGAGATCATCCAAGCCATTATCAGGAGACAAATTTTCTTGAAGTTTGAATCTTGGCACGATTCACCATTTCAGCATAAAGGAGAAATAATAGTGACTTGAGCTATCACAGTAAATCTTGAATATTTAGACAAAAATTTATGTTCCCATCATGTGAATAATTCTAAGATATTTCCATTGAGTATTTTATGAGATTCTAAATCCTCTCTTAACTCCCAGAATCTCCTGAACAAGTTGAATTTCTTCGTTAGAGCCTTCATTTCATGTGCCCAAATTGACCTAGTTTTTCTTAACTTGTTCCTAACATCAATTATCTCCACATATTTTCCCTAAACTACCATAGATCACTTAAATTCAATGCTACACACATTTTATATGGTTTAATTCATCCCTTCCTACTTCTGAAGGACGTCCATATGATGTAATATGGCTAAAAATCACCAATTCAGTGCTTTGGAGAAGACTATTCCATCTTGGAGCTTAGTCTTATCATGAAATCGGCCTAAATTCATTCCCTTACACATGAAACACACTTGAAAACCATGTTATCACTTTCTTATTAGTTAGAATGAGGGTGAAAAAAATTTAGAGGGGTTGCATGAGCTGATAGGTCGTCTGGAGGAAGGGTTCACAGTGACCAGGAAAAGGTTTTCAAAGGGTGGGCTTAGTTCTTGTGACCAAAATTTTCAATTTTTCATGCTAAAAGTTATTTTAACAATAGCCTTATATATCCTGGTGATATTAGACCATAAGAGGTAGTGAATAAGCTCAAGTATCTCATGGATTAGTAGTCTAATTCCTTATCCATTAGGCCATAGAGTCACCATATTGAACAATTAGAAAAGCTACAAACATGACCAAGAAACAAAAAAACAAACACATGAAAGAGAAGGGAAACACATAACAAGAAAGGAAACACACAAAAAAGGGAAACCAAAAAAAATTGAAACCATGATACAACATTCATAAATCATTTATGGTACATACAAGGGACAACTCACTTTCAATGTAACATTGATTATTCACTAAATGTTTACCCATGCATGGGTATCACCAAATGCATTTGTTCCACAAATCCATTAACAAGATCACTAAAATATGACCCATTTCTCAAATTATTAATAAATTTTGCATGATTATTGTAGTAAGTGAGGGTCCACTTAGATGGCTATTTGGCTTTATTTCTTTGACATCTTGTTTCCATCCTCTTATCCATTTGTAAATTCATCCAAATGTATGATATTCTATTACGAATACAAGAATGAGTCTTGATTATACAAGGTTTAACATTTTCACACTAAGAATTTTGTTCTTCCATATGCTTTTGAATTTGATTTTTAGTCTACTTCATGACCATGGTCTCTGTGAGATAGTTCTCAACAAATAATTTGAGATTTTGGACATTGCCACAAGCCTCTTGATGCTCCATGTTTCTCAATTGGTCCAAAAAATTATTCTTCATATAAATTTTCTCATCTTTTGCCTACTTCTCAATATGATGTGATATGCATAGTGATTTATCCTCTTTAAATTAAAATAGGCACAAGGTTGGATATGAAAAATAAAAAATCATTATCTTCTCTATCTTTGCCATTTTGAGCTTTAAAAGCCATTTTCATGATGATAAAATCCTTTCCTTGAGTGGATTAAACCTTGAAAGATTCAAGCATATTATTATTCATATATTCCTTCTTGAGAAGGTTTTCATGTTTAATGGAATCAGCCTTGGGAGAATGTTGGTGAAATAATTTGTTACCATGAAAATTATTGGTTTCCACCAATGGTCATGGGGATGATCCCCTCCTTTTATATGGGAGGGATCCCATTATTGAATGTAAAATAAATAAATTTTTGGGGTGGTCGTTAGGCTAGAGATCATACAAAAATACTTTGCTAGACTTGTGGTAAATTTCTTGTAAAGAGTACAATGGAGGAATTTATTGTGAAGGGAGGTAAAGGGGGGTTGGAGAAATAAGGAGAGAGAGGGTTAATATTTTTATTTGGCTTACATAATTCACATACATTAACCAGAGTAGGTCCACATTTAATTATAAGAATGCAACAATGTAAAAAATCATAAATAATAACAAAATAAAGACATACAATTATGTAGGTTCATTGATCAATGACACAAAGTTGATTCTTGGTTATGTAAGATTACCATGCGTGTGCATGTGTGTGTACACACACACACACATAGATGGGTTGACCAATATGATAAAAATTAAGTCTTCTGATGGACCTTTGAGGAAATTTTTCATGAATGAGAATCTCAACCTCTGACCCCCTATTAAAATGAAATGCTATGATTATATATGCTTCCTCATTATGTGAGATGCAAGAACACTCTAAAGTACTGAATGAGTGTTTAGAAATTGCAAGACATTCAATGTGAACCTAGGATGATTGTTGGCATCAATCATGAAGGTTCTCTCTTAATATCATAATGAGAGGGAGGATCAATTTCATTCTTCCTATGCTTTCACAATTGACCCTAGCAATCAAAAATCAACTCTATAATGCTCAAACATCTTCATGTTTGTCTTTCATTCATTGAAATAGATCCTCACTTTTAAAATGATCACAATATAAGGTGTTGAATGAGTGTTTAATAAAACTTCCAAGTGAATGGAATCAAGGATCATCGTCTTACCCTTTATGGTTCCAGAACCTTATTTGAATGGAATCATCCTTAGAATACACATGCACTTTCTTGCTCAAATGCCTCTCATGGAAGTAAGTGACTTCTTGATCCTTCACACATGAAGGTCATGGATGTATTGGAAGCATGAATACCTCATCTTGGATTATTCCTTGAAGATATTTTGGACATGATAGTAGATTCAGGATATGATGATAATTTCCTCACTCCTTGAGCCTCACACTTCATCTATGAGCCTGACGACCTCTTCACTACTCACTTTCCTGACCATGAGTGGAAACATCCTTATGGTGTTTGAAAACCATTTTTCTCCATTTATCCTGATGGAGATAGGTTTCATCCTCTAGATAGAAGGATTGGTGATTGAATAGAACTTGAATGAATATTTTAGAATGAGGTCCATTTTCTTAACCTCCACAATTCATTGAAACACTTGAGAATACCACCTCCCTGGTTTTCAAGATGTGAGCTCACTATTAAGTATGGATCAACTGTTTACAAACACTTCATGAGGTATACATTTCTTGATATGAAAACCATCATCACTAATGGTGATTTCCTCCCATAATTCTCATAATAATCATTCTATTTATGAATTTTAATTCCAATGAAGATCTTGATGTTTCAGATCCCTCACAAACCTCAAGATGTTCCTGATTTCACTCATTGTTTGAGTGACTATCTCTGACTTGTTCCTCGATATAATGTGATCCTTGTGATGTAACTTTCATGAATGGATTCAATCAGGTTGACTCCTTTATTCCACAATTGGAAAGTGTTAGATCAACCATCTTCTTTAATCATATGGTGTTATGCAGATATCTCTTTAGAACTGGTGCTTCAGAAGCATTCGTAGTGTTCTCTGACCTAGTTCAGACCAGGAGATAGCTTATTGACATTTTTATGGTGGAAAAATTATTGAGATAAGTATAATTGTAGTTGCCATATTTTTTTGGGATCAATTCCAAGACTTACTAATTTTATCAAGTCCTATCTATGACTGCTATTTTTAGCAAGTTTTCACAATTTTCTTCTTTTGACGTTTCTTTCCTATTTGGGGGTTGTAGATGCTGAGAATTCATATTTTTTACAAATTAATATTTTTATAAGTTCTCCTCCATGAAAACATTCTATTTTTATTAACTACACTTATAGGTGTCATACTGAAACAAAAACAATCTTGAAATTCTAGGTTTTATTTGAAGATTCTTTGCTTTAATTTTCAAATGATTCCCTCATCTGGGTTAGTGGAAAAATGGTATTTTCATCAAGTAGGGAATATTAATGAGATAAAAATATGTCCTCCATATCTCAAAAAATCATCCACCTCATCATGGAAATAATGAATTTGATGAAAATAGATTTTTTAGGAACATTCGCACTAAGTTTAAGATAATTTGGCCCACCGGATCTCCATATAAATGAAAAATAAATTTAATGTAATTTTTATGCTATGGCATTAAATCCATTAATGGAGGTAAGAGAGGTTTCAACAACACATTTAATGAAAAAACACTAATTTTTGTGAGGGTAATATTTGGTGAAGTTTACATGTATTTTTTGTGTAATTTATGACGATACTTTAATCCTGGCAGTTGTATGGAAGAATTGTCTCTCAATTTTGTGTCATTTATATCAATTGGAAGGAAATATGGGATAGAGAGGATAAACATGTTTCAAAAGTGTGACTTAGGAGTTTTTGGAGGTTGAAAATGAGGTATGGCGGCTAGGAAATGACAAAGTAAGAGTTTGGTGAGTTCTCATGGTGTATGAGGACTACATGTATGCCTTGGTCATGTTTTTGTGACCCCCTTGTCCCTTAGGTTACATAGGGGACACCAAGGATACCAAATTGTTACCTTGTGTAAGGATTTATGTCATACTTTGGTGTCCCTCTTACATTGTGGGGAGCAGAGGGGACACCTGAGACACTTGGGGAACCAAAGTGTGACTTACGGAGGAGGTTGAGGTCACAATTTAGTGTCCCCATTTTCCCCCTTATCTCTTAGGGGGACATAAGGAACACAATACTATCCAAAGTGTGACTTTTCCATTCTAGGAAAGCTAGTTTTGCCTCAGATGTCCAAATTGGGACACTAAAATTGTGTTTTCCTCTTCGAAGGCTTAGGGATATTATTTGGGGTCAAATATTATTTTATTTTTAATAAAAATGAAATTTTAAGATCCATGGATGTATTTTGAACTTAGAGGGGTAGTTGTAGATTTTTGAAATACCTCAAGGATTCCTTAAACCTTGGAGAAAATTTAATTTTACCAATTTTTATAGGATTCCCATAGATTTCAAATTCCAATTTTATTTCCTTCTAACTCCTTTGGGAACTCCTATAATCATATGGAGAAGTCATATTTCACTGAGGAGATTTTATTTCCCACATCCTGAAAATCCTATCTTGAACAATTTTTCCTTGAATAATTTTTTTTCCCTAAATATTCCTAAATTTCTCTAAAAACCTTCCATACTCTTCAAAACCGCCCTTTTATTCTTTATATATTGTATAAACATTCCCAGAGGATGTTTACTCACTTCAAAATGGTAAAAATTGCCTTTTTAGGCCTGGAGGAAGTTTTATCTCATCGAAACTTAATGAGTTCATAAAAAATATTAAGTAATAATCCCTACACAATGAAACAAACTTGAAAAA
The DNA here is from genome assembly GCA_019776745.2 of Taxus chinensis. NCBI lineage: Eukaryota > Viridiplantae > Streptophyta > Pinopsida > Cupressales > Taxaceae > Taxus > Taxus chinensis. The sequence goes on from CM034153.1 coordinate 197,380,688, forward strand.
TGTATTATAAATTTCCTATAAGCTAGGGTAATGGTTGAACTAAGGGTAATATGGCGAGAGGAAGGATGCATAATGAATGAGAATCCTAATTTTTAATTAGGGGCGTAGTTGTCATCTATGGAATTTTAAATTTTTATGTTGCACATATTCCATGAAAATAGAGAATCAACCACCATTCCATCTATTTTATCTTCACTGAGAAGGTGTTCATATTATCCCAGTCAGAAAAATAAGGTTTCAAATTCACAATCATTTTCATTCTCACCAAATAAGCCTTCATACTAGATCTCGGGAAGGTGATTGGAAATTTTGAATCCACATGTTAAGAAGTCATTTTATGTCACTTATTCTTCTTGATCCACATTTCTCATCATCTTGAGATTACTTTAATGTAAGCCAAGATATCCAAAGTCTTCAGCACCACCAAGTAGATAATTTATACCCATATCTAGTTAGAAGTAAACACTATCAAATTCTATCCCCATTAACTCATCATAATACTTTTCAACTAGCTCTGCCACACCTAATTTCTCTTCCATCAACATGGGAAGCTCAAAATCTTCCTCTAAAGCTATAAAAAAGATTCCATACCTTGAATCTTGAAACTTTATGTATTCCCTTGTGTCTTTTGGTTTTTGAATTGTATAATTCATTTTCCTGATGGTAATGAGATTATTCATATTAAAATTTTTTGGTATGGTGGCACACGACCACTCTATCTATATATCTCCACTAAAATACCAATAGAAAATTTGTCTCAATAGAATACCATATGAAGCTGACATGTCTTCCACTAGTATTTTCATCACGATATTCTTGTTATGAAAATTTGTAAATGATAACTAAGCATCCTTCACTTTGCGAATGAGAGGTACATCTTTGGTTTCTATGGAATGACAATGGAGAGTATCAAGAGTGAGGGTGAGACTAAGAGATTTAGAAAATTTTACAAGCATGACATTGTTAGAGGCACCATATTTAATAATGAAGTTATTTGGTTTATACCCATTGAGAAGGAAGGCTAGATATAAGGGTTATACCTTCCCAAAAGTGGAGGATGTGGAAGAAATAAGGTACTAAGGAGTGGTATGATGACTGAAAGATATTTATTTGGTAGTAACATTTTGGGAACAAGAATGTTCACTACTTCCTGTTATAAACAATATAATTCTATGAAATTTCTTGGGGTGAGTTTTCAAGTAATCAAATTCAAAAATATGAATTTTATATTTATTAACATGGAAAATGATGTAAAAAGGTGAAGAAGTGATAGGAATATTAGGAACTATGGAAGCTTTGACATGGGTAGGATCAATAGAAGCAGAAACTGATTTTAAAAAAGGAGATGAAAGAGAGTTACTCAAAGAGGAAAATGGATTCTTGACTGAGGTAGTCTCAAGCTTCTTCTTACATGACCCCATGAAAATGAAAATTGATGATCCCCATCTTGCTAGTTTTTTCATAGAGACACAATTTGAGGATTTAAGTGCTTTTTTTGGGTAGTGGAAGTAGAATCTTCTTTCTTTAGACTCATGTAGACACCTAAAATCATTATCTTTACCTTGGCTTCCCACATGCACATATTTTTTTAGGGTCCTATCTAGGTTCCCCTTTAATTAAATAAATCCACTTTAATTCAATTAAAATTCCAATCCCATCACATTTAGTTAATTTAATTAATTAAATCCTATTAATTAATTACCTTTAGCCAATCCTAAATTTCTATCTTTCACTTTTTATTAGCTTTCTTTCTATCTATTTTTATGCCCTAACTACCCATGATTTATCTTGAAGAAAGATAATATTGAACAATGATCTAAAGAACTCTACCAAATCTTTAAAAAACAAAAAACTTACCGATTGGGGAAACATTTCCCACAATCGATGATGACCCAGCCAAGTCTCCGTCGACCCTATAAATCCAAGTTAAATCCTTCCAAAAATGGGAGAAGAAATCATTATATGCATGTGAATGTTAGATCTCTCTCATGAATATTGAATTAACCCTCATGCCTAAGCATTCCTGAAATAGTTACAAACCTCCGTGACCTCCTTTGGATGTGCTTGCATCGCTCATGATCATCCTCTACGAGCTTATCACTATTTTTGTATTTCTTTAATCAACTTTTTTTATCGTAGTATCATTTCTCTTATTATAGCTAACATTTTGTAGGTTTAGATCAATCTCCACAACACTCAAGGATTCTTTAACAAACTTATGTTTAAGCTCTTTTTCTTATAGGTTTCCTTTCCCATCCATTGATCCTCAACCTCATCATACTCTACTACAGTCGTCATCGATCCTCCTGGTCACCATTGACCAGGGTCTTGTTCATCTAATAACCTATCCAAATAATTGTTTTATGTCGTTCTCTATGATTTTATATCTCAGGGATCATTTTACAGGTCATCCTCTAGCATCCATATGCCAAAATTTCCATCCATCTTCCCTTGCTGCCATTTTCTACCATTTTCCTGGTTTTTACCTCCTTAGATTCCCCCTATAGGTTGACTACAACATCTTTAGACCTTTGTAGCTTCTAGATTGCAGTCAGATCTTGTAGGGTCTTTATATTTCTCTTACATTCCATATCCATTCTCCCAAGTCACTGTTGACCCACTTGTGCATAGTTTGGGTTGTTGTCGACCCAAACTAGGTAACTGTACGTACCCAAAATTGTAAGGTACTGTACTGCGGAACGATGTAATAAGTGCCCCAATGATGATACAGGCCTCTTCGCAAGGTGTTCGGGATCCAGAAAAGCTTTACAGATATGCGTTAACATCCTGCATACCCCGATTAGCCCCCGCGTGCTTTGTTTTCCCTATTTTTCCCTCTTTCTTGGCTCTTTGGTCTTCAGTGATGAAACCGCCGCCCTTAAGGGCGGCGGTCTTGTGACCGCCGCCTTGAACAAGGCGGCGGTCCTGTAACCGCCGCCCTGAGCAGGGTGGTGGTCCTGTGCGCATTTTCCAGAATGCTCTTTTGACGTGACCCACGTGAAATATCACGACTCACCAGCTTTTCTTGCCGACTTGAGCATGCATTAATGTTTTTGGTCCCCTAGAATAGTGTTTTTCTTTTGTTTAATGTTTAAGAGTTTAGTTTGGATTTGATCTTTGGGTGTTTGAATTCCTATAAATGCATGGTTTGTGCACAAGCAAATGGCCTCTCAGTTTTGCTCTGGAGTTTGATCTTTGGTTTTCTCTTTGCATTAGACTTAGTTTTCCTTTTGCTTAGAAGGTTTAGTTTTCTTCATTGCATGTTTGTTTAGTATTGTGTTGCAGCTGGTAAGCCACATATCCAACTTGTGCAAGTGCAAACATTACTTATGGGCCCCTCATTCTGGTTTAGAAACTCATCACTTTCAGTAGTTCAGTCTTCTAGTTTGCTTAAGTTTGATAGCATAGCTCATTTCATACTTCATTAGTATTGTGTTGCAGCTGGTAAGCCACATATCCAACTTGTGCAAGTGCAGACATCATTTGGGCCACCATTTTCACTCCAACTTTCATGTTTTCAGTGCTATGTCCCTTTAGTTTGCTTAGGATTGGTAGTATAGTTTGTTGCAGGTTTGTTTTAGCTTTGTGTTGCTGTTGGTAAGCCACAGATCCAACTTGTGCAAATAGTATTATTGTTTTGGAGTAAAATAGTCTAGGCAGCCATTAAAGTTGCAGGTTTTGCTCTTCATACAGACTAGTCTCAGGTTCTGGACACTTTTTGTTGCATGATTCACAGTAGACCCCGCTAGGAATTGCATAGGCCAAGCTCTGTACTCTTGCGCTATCCCTCTCCTATCCGCATTCTATTCTGTCTGCATTCTGAAGGCTGTCCATTGATCCAAATATCTATTCCTATTGATGCAAGCATTCCACGCTTTTCTGGATTCACGTGAGCACAAAGAACGAAGAGATCATACTGAGGGGACAAGAACACACACACCATCGGATTCACCACTATTCTGCGAAATCTAGGTTCCATCTTTCAAAGTTTTAGTTAGAATTTATCAAATAACGTAGTTAATCATTTTATTTCAGTTATTTCTATTCTCGATATTGCCAGGGAGGTTGTGGGGATTGATAGTTTCTGAGAAACTATGATTCATTCCTCACTTCTGAGGTAGGATTGAGAATCTTGCAGATAGACTAGTTATTTCGTTGTTTAGAATAGATATACAAAATTACACAGAAAAATAGCTACAATCGGCTATTTTGTTTGTTTTACGTTATTAGTTTAGTTATCGATTCTAAATATTTTAAATAGCTGCTTTCCTATAAATTGCCAGAAAATACAAAAAAGAAATTATATATGCTAGAAGTGCACTTAGATTTTACTTTATTATAGTTTGTTTCATTATTGCTTTTGCATGACAATTACGGGACCTAGGGAGCCCAGGGAATACATTTTTGAGCCAATTGTGCCCCAGCCTAATACCGTAGTGGTAAATTATTGACATTGACCAAAACCTTAGGATACAAGTCTTCCAAACAACAACAGACTCCCAACAGATCAGGACACAGTTGAGAGGGTTAAACATCGAAGACGACCAAGCATATCTGTTTTGGTCAAATCAGCCAAACTACAGATTACCCTAGAAAATACTCACATGACTGTAGAAGGGCTCGAAAGAGAACAAACATTCGGGTGCGATCCTTTAGTTCCACAGCCAGACGCTGGAGACACCCTAGTAGATATAGATACCAGCTTAAGAATCCAAGTTGCGATAACGCCTGTAAGGTATTCTGAGAAGATCGTGCAACTGTTGGTTCTAAACATAGAAGCTGAAAAAGCTTACGACTACTGGATACTAGGAATCAGAACTTGATCTCCCGTATGACCATAATGGGACCGCAATAACCAAGAGTCTATGGTTGTGATCCACAGATCCCACAGCCCAACGAATCCATAAGAGAATTAGACATAGACACTGGCCTACGTAAATTAGTATTTCAGTCTACTCCGATTCCACCTCTCATCATTCAACAGTTATCCCTACTAGACACAATAACCAACGAAGCTAGAGAATTTTGGACTAGGCCAGAGAATCGTCCATAGAGTTGACTGTATTCACCATATGACCCTATCAGGAGAAATACACGAAACCATCCCGGGTCATTTTCCACGCATCCCACAACCCATAGATCGAATCACGCCAGAGCTCGATATTGATTGGAGCCTTCGAGCAGTCATCCTCGCTGATCGATCTATCACACCAGTCCAAGTTAGAAGGGCCTTCTTTGCCTTAGATTCACAAATACCATTAGTGCGTGTCGAAGACATTAGATTGCCTAACTAGTTTGCCTGCACATTCTACCCACACCGGCTGTCTCGGCACAAACCTCGGGAGGTCGGGTACGCAGAAGAGTTACTTGTTGATTCTCAAGCTCGCCTGTCACTTTTCCAACGTACAAAATTGGTTAACCCCGACGTGAAACAAACAATTCTTTCACCTTCTCTTTGAGAAGTTTCATCTTCTCCAAATCACCTTCGCTCCTTCCCATTATTCTGCGGGTATTCATATACCCCCCGAATATGTCGGGATTCGATGCATACGGCAGACCCCTCTTGGGTCTTGAGGCATACTATGCCTAACAGAATAGGCAGTCATCACCCTCACTCTCAATGTGGGGCGACAACTATTCAACTAATCAGTTGTCAACACAAACACCAAGGACTAGATATAACTCATCCTTCCAAACAGAGGGGTTGGAGCAACTTGCTCAAACACAAACAGAACCTTCAGGCTTGAACAAAATGACATTAACTGGAGAGTCTGCTTCATCTCCTTAGGTATTACTTAGACCGCCTATTAGTAGACAGTCAGATCCATATTCAGTTCTAGATGACGAGTACTCAATACATTATCCTAGGAGTGACCAACGCTCTCAAGGCATGTACCCACCTGTAGGAACTTTGCAGATACAGCCCGAGTTCTCTCCTCAAGAAAATTCCCCTATGCCATTATGTATGGAAAATACTCTCAGAGAAACTTGGAAAGATAGCAATCAGTTCATGACAGGCTATCACATGCCTATACAACACCAGGATATACAACAAACACCACCAAGGCACAATATCGTGGCTTCACCGAATGAAGTCATTTCAACTCTAATAGAAAAGGTTAGAGGATTAGAACTCGCCCAAGCAAGTCAAAATTCGAGAATCATACAAACAGGGAGTTCCAATCCTCCACACCATCCTAGCCAAGTAGATCTCCTCACAGGTGTAGGCACGTTAGGTATGACTCCTCAATATTCGCAACAAGTGCCAACTAGACCCACTATCGCTAGCACTGTTCCTCCTGGTCTAGTACAAAGCAATCCATTCTTGGATAGTACACCTTCGTACTTAAACATGTACTCCAAATCACCACAAGGAGATATGTACTCATCCCCCAGCATGTTTGCTCCAACACAGGGACCTCCTTATGCCCCTGCCAACGCGTATGTTATGCCATATCAACAACCCGTTCCGCCACCACCTCCTCAACAGGCACCATCAATGGTTGAGACGTATGCAATAGGGACTTATTCAGAATATTTAAAGGAGCCCTTGGATTTCGCCATACGAAGCGTTATGCTTCCAAGGCCTCTTCCCAATTTGCCCAAATACAAAGGAGAATGAGATCCGAATGCGCATATCAAAGCTTACGCTACAGCCATTCGAGAATTACTTCCATGGGATGGGGTTGTTGCTAAAATATTCCCCAAAACGCTGGAAGGCATTGCCCTCGATTGGTATTACAGAATACCTGAGGCTTCCATACATTCATTCAAACAACTCGTGTCTGAGTTCATCAAAGCCTTTGACATGAACAAACTACTAAGGACAGGAATTAGGGAGTTCTTGCACATCAAGCAAGAACATAACGAGTCTGTCGCCCATTTCATCCAAAGGTGGTGCACAGTCCTTTATTCCTTGACAAGTGCTCCAAACATGGATCAGATGGAGCTATGTGATTTATTCCTTCATTCTCTTAGTAGAGAAGTGAAGGAAGAAGTCTAGAAGTTCCCACTAAGGACTTATGACGAGGTACTTGAGAGCGCTCTGTGAATTGATCAAGCAACAATAGATAGTGGCCGTAAGACGTATGGAGCAAATGGGAGGTTAATCACCTCTACTCAAAATACTACAACCACCACAAGCGTCAATCAAGGACCCAAAATCCTTAACAAAAATCGTGGGGTAACAATAGATGGGGTAACTGACCAGCCCAAGAGGGTAAATGTCGTTAATGCTCCGTCACAAACAAGCAACCAAAGAAACAACAATTTTACCCCGACGATCAATACGGTGGATTTTAATAATCCACAACAACAACAACGGCGAAATCCCATACAAGGACCAAGCCAAAACTCCTTTGGTTATCAAAAACCAAAGTCAAAACCAGAAATCAACAATTCCAAAACTTTGGTCCTAATAGGCAACAGTTTGATTGGAATTTTAGGCCACAATACACACCAAACCAACAAAATGGGAATTACAACCCCAATTCTTATTGTGGTTTCCATAAAATTCAAGGGTCATGACACTAGAACGTGTCGTGATTATAAAAAATTCATGCAATGCTTGCCAAATGAACAAAAACAATTTTTTATGGATATGTTCTTAGCAGATCCTACGTCACCAATGGCAAGTACCTTCACAGGGGCAGTTTCCCCTCAGAATGCCCCTCTCAAGATCTTTAATGATCCACTCCCAAATCATGATAACGATAGGTTGAAACCAACTGGAACAAATAAAGGTGTAATAACAGGAAACAACGATCACGAGGCCTCAACCTCGCTAAATCTGTTAGTCGCGCCACAACTAGGAAGTCAACCACGACCTAAGGTAGTTGGATTAGTAGAGTTAGACTCCGAATTACCCGTTGAAGCAATTACGAGAACACGAGAGTATTTCTCTCAACCAAGTCCAAGCCACCTGCCGGAAACAGATAACATCCAACAAATCATAGCAAAACCTATGGGTGCTTACGATCTAATTAATGATCTAACAAAAACCTTCTCGCATATTTCATTCCTTGATTTACTAAAAAATTCCCCTGCTCACAGGGCTACTCTTTTAGAGGCGTTAGGTTTGGGTCATTTAGTTATTATCACTCCACCACCGGAAGCGCAAGTAAATCATATAGACTTCGATGTTTATCCACCGGGACAGGCGGATAGGGATGTTGAATTCATATTCGAAATAAGTAAAATGCCTACAGATGCTGAGATCGCACGCCGAGGCGATCCAGCCCTACACTTGCAAGTACAAGTTTATAATAACTATGTAAAACGAGCAATGGTTGATGACGGGGCTGCAGTTAACATAGTCCCTTTCTCTTTTCTCCAAAAAATGGGATATGGAGAAACAAATTGTTCTACTACACGAAATACCTTAAGAGGCTACGATAGCCTTAAAGCCACATCGATGGGAACTATAATACTACCGGTCACCTTAGGACCTAAAACAATCCTGACTGAGTTTTATATTATAGATCGGAAACTAACTATAATATGATCCTCGACCGGCCGTGGATACATCGAATGAAGGCAATCCCTTCCACGCTATTTCAAGAAGTAAGGTTCTTACATCTGGGAAAGGTATTTGTAGCCAAAGGTGATCCAAAGCCGTTTGACATACACCTAGCTGATTTAAAGAAAAGACCAGGTATACACTCAGAATTCGAACTTCCAACAAACCAACTTAACAAACCCTCTGACCCAAAGCTAGAGGAAAAGTTGGTACCTACGACAGATCTTGAAACTACCAACATAGCCAAAACAATTCCAACCCCTAAAGGTAAAACTAAAGAAATAGTATCATTAGGGACTACTGCGAAGATTGTTGAGTTGATAGAACAAGATTCACCAATGTTCTTACCATTCGATTCAGTAGGTATCAGATTTTCCCTAGGTGTTGGTTCCTTGCCAGCAGAAGATCTCTTTATGGTAGAAGTAGAGTGTGCAAACACAACTGATACACCTACATCCATACTCCCGGCTAAGTATTGGACTCTCCATTTTCGATGGAGCTAAATGCCATTATGGAGCAGGGGTAAGTATAATTCTTACCTCACCCGAAGAGAAGGTCCTCCCATTCTCTTTTAAATTAAACTTTGAATGCACAAACAACAGCACTGAGTACGAAGCCCTCCTCCTTGGCATTACCTTAGCCAAAAGAATTGGTATTGATAATATCAGAGTTTTAGGAGACTCGCAGTTAGTGGCAAACCAAGTTTAAGAGGTATATGAAACTAAAGCCGAACACTTACAACTTTACAAAAACGCTGTATTAGATTTAAGCAAGGCGTTCAACTTCATATCCATTGAAGCAATCCCGTGAGAAAAAAATCTTCTCGCCGATTCAATAGCAACCTCAGCATCACGTTTTACTCCAAACAATGAGCTAGAAGATACTCATTTCACGGTATCCATTCGTAACGAACCATTAATAAAAACAATGATGGATCCTCTTTCAAACAGAAGTAAATCTACCGTCCTAGACCATGTTGGAAATGATGCGGCTACTTTGGATTACTTAAATGCCTTTGCAGCACTACATCTCTCCTATCACACGCTAGATTTATCTCTGATCTCGCATTCATCTTCCTACTTCGGAAATCCTATAATTAATCTTCCCTCACAAAAAGAGCCTAATATATACGTGGTGGAAATCGGGGATGATATAGATCTACCTCCGGCACCACCTGAGTTCGAAGAGGGTAATGCCTCTTTAATTGAAGAAACAATTGATGTCAATATCGGAACGGAAGATGAACCAAGAATTTTAAAGTTAGGTTCTTCGTTAAACCCAGAGGAAGTGGAAATACATACTCAGGTTCTCAAAGAACATCAAAAGGCATTTGCATTTAATTACAAAGAAATGACAGGAGTCGCACCCCACATTGCGGTACACAACCTCGTCACTAGATCAGATGCAAAGCCAATTAAACAAAAATCAAGACCCATGAAGCCCAAAGTAGCCCTCATGGTAAAAGAGGAGGTGATAAAACTCCTCCAAGTAGGATTCATCAAGCCAGTTGACTACTCCCAATGGGTATCTAACATCGTTCCCGTTCTCAAGAAGAATGGAAAGATACGCATCTGCATAGATTTTCGAGATATCAACAAAGCTTGCCCTAAGGACGACTTCCCTTTACTATCCATAGACATTATTGTTGATGCAACAGCATGTTTTGAACTCTTGTCTCTCATGGATGGATTCTCGGGATACAATCAAATCAAAATATCCGAGCAAGATCAAGCTAAAACCACGTTCATAAGTCCTTGGGGAACCTATTGTTACGCTGTTATGCCATTTGGTCTTAAGAACGCCGGTGCTACATACCAGCGGGCCATGACATACATATTTCACGATTTAATCCATAAAATCATGGAATCCTACGTAGATGACTTGTTGGCTAAGGCCAAGAAGCGTTGTGACCATCCTCAAGTACTCTGCATCATCCTTTCATGCCTGATAGAATATGGAGTTACCCTAAACCCAGAGAAATGCGTCTTTGGTGTAACAGGAGGAAAGCTCCTAGGTTACATCATATCGTCACGAGGGATCGATGTTGATCCAGCCAAAATTCGGGCTGTCCTCGAAATGGTCCCACCCTTGAATGAATCTGGAATCAGATCATTTCTCGGAAAGTTGGGTGCAATCCGGAGATTTATCCCGGATCTAAGCTTCGCCATTCTTCCAATCAACAAATTACTCAAGAAGGACTATATCATTGATTGGACTAAAGATTGCAATGAAGATTTTGATGCTGTCAAGCATTTCCTGCTATCACCACCTACGCTAATGCCACCAAAGCTAGATCGCCCTTTAATTTTGTACTCACAAGCTACCGATGTTTCGTTAGCTTGCATGCTAGCCCAAGAAGACGATGACAAAAGAGAGCGTGCGATTTATTTCATTAGCCTGAACATTGCTCGACTACGAAACACGCTATACACAAGCAGAGCGAGAATGTCTAGCGATAGTCTTTGCTACTAAACGCCTAAGACACTACATGCTAAATCAAGAGACAAGGGTCATAGTAAAGATGGACCATTTACAGACTTTTCTCACACAAGGGTCCTTATCAAAAAAAGTTGGACATTTTATAACCTTAATGGGAGAGTTCGAATTAACTTTTGTAAACCGAAAGTCAGTTAAAGGGAAAATCATCGCAGATTGGTTAGCTGATAACCCGCTAGACGGAGGCGACTTAGTAGACTTAGACTTTCTAGATGAATGCGTATACTACGTCGAAACCCGACCTGCTATATCTGAGTGCCCTTGGTACGCTGATATCATTAGCTATATCATGGACCATAGGTATCCAGAAGGAGCTACACCTCAACAAAGAAGACGGTTACGCATTATCATAGCTAAATACGTCATTATAGAGTAGGTGCTCTATCGTAAAGCATTCGATGGAATGCTCTTAAGGTGTGTTGACACAAAAGAGTCCAAGAGGATTCTCCATGAATCCCATAGCGGTATATGTGGAGGCCACTTCAGTGGCCATGCCACTGCTCGAAAAAATACATCGAATGGGCTATTTCTGGCCCACTCTAGAACATGACACAATAGAGTTTGTACGCAGGTGTCATAAATGTCAGGAGTTCTCTCACGAGATCCACATGCCAGCACAATATTTGCAACCGATCGCTACTCCGTGGCCCTTTTCTACATGGGGCCTAGACTTAATAGGGAAATTCTCTCCCTCATCCACAGATGGCCACAATTTTATAATTACGGCCACAAAATATTTCACTAAATGGGTAGAGGCCATGCCTCTTACAACTGTACCTGGTTCTGTAATCGCTAAGTTTATTTTGAACCAAATCATTTGCAGGTACGGTATCCCGCAAATCATTATCTCAGATAATGGAACTTCTTTCAAGAATGAAGAAGTTCGTGAGCTATGCAACAAATTTAAAATCAGCCATCATACGTCTTCCTTGTACTATCCCCAAGCCAATGGGCAGGCTGAAGCAACGAACAAAACACTGAAAGCCATTCTCCTTAAAACAGTGAAAGAAAAGAAGCGGGATTGGCATTTAAAGTTATATCCGGCCTTGTGGGCCCATCGAACCTCAATAAGAACTCCAACAGGAGCAACTCCTTTCTCGCTGGTATTTGGGTCAGAAGCAGTTCTCCCACTCGAAGTCGAAATCCCCAGTCTCCGCATTTCGCTACAAGGGATTCTGGATGAAGACGCTTACAGAGAAGCACGTCTTTCTCAATTAGAAAGCCTGGATGAAGCTAGGTTAGATGCTGAACAACGACATAGAAACTATGCTGATCGGATGTGCCGGCAGTATAACAAGAAGGTCTATGAACGTGACATATACGAAGGTGACCTAGTTCTAAGGTTAGATAGCCGGATCGACAAGAAGACCGGCGAGGGAAGGAAATTCTGGCCCAAATGGTTGGGCCCATACCGAGTCATGAAGGACTACGGAAATGGTGCATACCTCTTATGCACGCTAGAAGGTGAGGAGTTTGGCGAAACAGTCAATTCTCTCCACCTCAAACGTTTTCTACGCGTAAGCAGCTAGCGCTGCCTATATAACTATCTGCATCACATTTTCATATAAATTAGGATCATTTTGTCCACTTGTTCTTACACAAATTGTGATCAGGGAATCTATTCTCAAAGCAACTTATTTCAAACTCGTGATGTTTCCGGCATAAAGTTCTTTAATCATACTTCTCCATCTTTAATATCATCAATCAACTCAGAATCTTTTATCAAATAAATCAGACATGACGAAGTCCTAATGGTAACCATACCAAGCTCTGCAAGTTTTTTCTCACTTTAGTTTCTTCTTAGGATAGGTGTCTTGCCTATGGTTTGTTCTAGAAGCTTCATGGTGTCACATCTGTCCCATATGCACATCTCTTTGGAAATAAGAATATACCGACATTTTACTCAAATAGACAAGTCAAGAAGTGATTAAATAGAAAATTTTATTTTTACACATTTCCTTGCCCCACCAACCTTCGGTGATGAGCTTGCGTCTCTTACTAGTGACGTAGGGTTGGGAAAGGATGGAAATGCCCTTACTCGCCTATGCCTTGCCCACGGTGATAAACCCATGTTTCTTACAGGTAGCATGGGGCAAAGTGTAGGGGGTCCTCTAAACAAAGTAAATGTTAAAAGGTCATAAACAATCAATTCAAACTTTGAGTCAATAACGAATGAATCAGATGTTCAAAAATTCCAAGAGAGTTAAAAATCCTAAAAACCCAGATTTTGTCTACTATGTGGCCATCTACGGGTCTAAGTCTGGATAAACCGCAAAGCAAGTTGCATCCAAAACTATGAAGTCATTCAGGTAGAACAAGCTTGTAGTTTTTATTTGGTTCCACCAATGCTTCGTCTGTCTTTCGTCACTATCACTTCACCATATTCCATAACTTGCGCCCTTCTTGGCTCTTGGTGATGAGCCCTCACATCCTACTAGTTGCGTGGAGTTAGGAGTTGGGGCAAGTTAATCTGTTCATCGTACTGATTATTTTCATCACTTTGCCAAAACAAATCATGAGGTAGCCAAATTGCTCACAGAAACTAAGATTTAAGATCACAATATATCTACAAAATCATGTATCAGCATCATGAAACACAAAAAGAAAGCAAACATTTGCATCATCTGTTTTCCATTGCATACATTCTAGAAAGCATATAATACATACATCATAGTATACACGAAGCAGTTGGAAATAAAGAAAGTAGAATACAAATGACAAGTTTTGATCCAAAACCGACGCATATATATAACTAATCAAAGTTTATATACAATGCCATCATGCACTAGGCATGGTCAAAATGCTCAAAGAGCCCGTAATACACAAAAGAATCTAAATACAAATACAGAAAGCTAAGTGGCCTCTCAACCCCTGCGCGATCCCGCTGAAGGTGCACGCCCTCGCATAGGACTCCGGCTACGCTGGCGCTCTGAATGGACAAAAGGCTCGGGGGTCCCTAGGGGCAGTCGTAGTCTCGCCATGAGAGCAGCTCCTCATAAGATGCTCGGCTGTCCTATAGCCTGCCAACTCTGTACGGAGAGTTGGCACCATCTTGGCCACATGCCAAATGGGAGCAAAGACGTCAGTGTGCCTGCCGGATGCTGAGGGCTCTTCGGCATCCACGGATAACCCCGCACGGGTCTTATCCATAGGGATCATCAGAGAATTGACGCAAACCCTACGGATTAGATCCCGCCACTCATCAACAGTCTCTGCAAAGCAAAGAAAGAAAAATGAATTAGGAACTAGGTAAGAGGTTAAAGTGTACACAATACAAATATAAGGAGAGTTAACATTCAAAGACAAATCCTAAAACAAACAAGCATTGAAAGGAGGAGAGGATAACTTACTCGGATCACCAGGCCTCCAAGATGGGTCGCCAGGGCCAGGACCCACTGCAGATACCGCTACCGACTGAGGAGCTGCTCCTGTAGTCGGGGCAACATGGCGCCCCGCAATGGACTCATCATCTCCACCATGGCCTCGGGAGAGTGGCTCCTCAGATGCCACGGTCTCTCTCTCTGCACTCTCCTCCTCCCTCTCTACCCGCAGAATGTCCTGAGTATCATGCCACTCAGGATCGCTCTCGTCCGTCTGCTCCTCTGACCCTCCCTCTGTGTGGTCCTCAGAATCGGAGTCAATATCTATGGGGTCATCACTGCTATGAGCAGGACCTGCAGCAATCTGAAGTAATGGTGCCTGAGGTGCACCAGCTCTCCCTCTAGCCTGAACTATCCCCCCTGGCTGCAATAGGAATGCCAGGGGTAACCACTATCCAACCACGGCCTCTAGGCCCCCCTCTAGCCTCTCAGACTGATCTATAAACAGGTGCTACTGGAGGAAGCATAGCCGTGTATGGAAGGCCAAATTGCTGAGGAACCTTGCTGAAGGGGGTGTACCTCTACCCGTCCCACATGATCGATAAGCTGCCCTGTGATAGAGCAGGAGACCAATGTCGTGGTCTCCTCTCCCCATATACCAGCCATAAGCTGGTACGGTGTAGCCTCCATGTCTGCTGTGGTAAGGGTGGCTACTGGCTGGTGAGGTGCTTTGAGAACTGACATATCTGACCATCGGCCTGCCCTCACCGCCCCGGGATCTGCCACCTCCACGCCTCTGCCATACGGAATGAAGCGCTCATACACCCAACTCATGACTAGAGTGGGGTAGCTCAAGGACTCTCCCTGCAATCGGACCACCCTGTATAAGTCATGGTAGGTGGTCCCCAAAATATCCGTGCCCCAGGCGTATTTCCGGCCATGTCCCTCTATCTGTGCAATGATGGGGCCCCAACAGTATAATAAGGTGTCCCCTCCCTTGTCCCCGATGAGTCCCGAGGCAAGGATCCCCATAATAGCCTGTCGAAAGATAGGGATGGGCAAAGAAGGAATGGATCTGACTCGCACTCCCTTCTTCAGCCCCGTGGAAATAGCTGCATCTCCCACGTAACCAGCCCACTGAGCTATCTGTGCCCTGGAACCAGCTGTCTCAAGTGTGAGTCTCCTCCCAATAATCGGGACCCCCAGGATGCGGTAAACATCCTCCAAAGTGATGGTCCACTCACCACAGACCCCTGGCAGTCGGAAGGTGTTCCGATCTGGTTCCCAATATGAAAATAGGTCACAAAGAATGTGACTGGATGGAGCAACGTGGGGCACACGCGATATACGCAATATGCCGGCCCTCTGCAATGTGTCCTCCTCATCTGCTGAGAGGGCATCCAATACCCCGGGCAGCCAGTCACACTCTCTCTCCTGACTCCATCTAATATACTCCTCCTTTGCCTACATACACCCAAAAACACACAAGGAAGAGTAAGTTAGTATCTAAACAATATCAAGAGAAGCATAAAAACACGTACAAATGCTAAAAATGCAAGTACAAGCTTTCAAAATAGGTTCTTTTGCATTCTGTTCAGAACCGCCGCCCTGAGCAGGGGGGTGGTTTTGTAACCGCCGCCTTTAAAGGCGGCGGTTTTGTAACCGCCACCTTAAAGGCGGCGGTCTCGTGACCGCCGCCCTGTACAGGGTGGCAGTCGTGTAACCGCCGCCCTGTCCAGGGCGGCGGTCACGGTCCGAAAACCCGCACGGGTTTTTAGGCTTAAAAAGCCCAAAAAATGCAAAAAATGACCATTTTTATCAAAAATGGGGCCTACCCAGTAGGCGCCCCCCCCTAGATGGACCCTTTAAACCAAACAATTTTCGAAAATAACCCCCCCATTGCAAAGAATTTAACATTTCAAATCAGAAGGGGGAAAAACACAAGATTGAAAAAAACCAACCTGTGATCTCGCGGGGTGGCGTTCCGCACGTGGAGGCATGATCTCTATCTCACTGCAGACGTTTTGAATCTACTCGTGTGAGAAACCGTCACCGTGGGTCCCAGAGCTCGAAATCAACCAAATCGACTCGCGCAAATGAATAGGAAAATGGGCCCACTTTCATATATATAACGCCCCGATTCGTTTTAAAATATCTTTTTCACAGGTTCGGAGCACCGACGGAGGTAAGTTTCTATCCTCGCACAAATGGTACGTCCTCTTTCTCTATTATTTTAACGTTTATTTGCCAAATTATTGTATCTATCTGCATTTGAGTTCTCTTTTCATTTCGCAGGTAGCGGGAATTTTGGACGACGACATTTCAACACACGGGCGTGTAAGGTATAACTTCTAACTTCCCATTTCGGGACGGCCATACTCGGAACCACCGTTTTACGCCTCTTCATGGCTAAAACGCTTCTCCGAGGGGGGCAATATGTACGTACCCAAAATTGTAAGGTACTGTACTGCGAAACGATGTAATAAGTGCCCCAATGATGATACAAGCCTCTTCGCAAGGTGTTCGGGAT
This sequence comes from Taxus chinensis, assembly GCA_019776745.2. Taxonomy (NCBI): domain Eukaryota; kingdom Viridiplantae; phylum Streptophyta; class Pinopsida; order Cupressales; family Taxaceae; genus Taxus; species Taxus chinensis. The sequence goes on from CM034153.1 coordinate 197,397,552, forward strand.
CCAGAAAAGCTTTACAGATATGCGTTAACATCCCACATACCCCGATTAGCCCCCGCGTGCTTTGTTTTCCCTATTTTCCCTCTTTCTTGGCTTTTTGGTCTTCAGTGACGAAACCGCCGCCCTCAAGGGCGGCGGTCTTGTGACCGCCGCCCTGAACACGGCGGCGGTCCTATAACCGCCGCCCTGAGCAGGGCGGCGGTCCTGTGCGCATTTTCTAGAACTCTCTTTTGACACGACCCGCGTGAAATATCACGACTCACCAGCTTTTCTTGCCGACTTGAGCATGCATTAATGTTTTTGGTCCCCTGGAATAGTGTTTTTCTTTTGTTTAATGTTTAAGAGTTCAGTTTGGATTTGATCTTTGGGTGTTTGAATTCCTATAAATGCATGGTTTGTGCACAAGCAAATGGCCTCTCAGTTTTGCTCTGGAGTTTGATCTTTGGTTTTCTCTTTGCATTAGACTTAGTTTTCCTTTTGCTTAGAAGGTTTAGTTTTCTTCTTTGCATGTTTGTTTAGTATTGTGTTGCAGCTGGTAAGCCACATATCCAACTTGTGCAAGTGCAAACATTACTTATGGGCCCCTCATTCTGGTTTAGAAACTCATCACTTTCAGTAGTTTAGTCTTCTAGTTTGCTTAAGTTTGATAGCATAGGTCATTTCATATTTCATTAGTATTGTGTTGCAGCTGGTAAGCCACATATCCAACTTGTGCAAGTGCAGACATCATTTGGGCCACCATTTTCACTCCAACTTTCATGTTTTTAGTGCTATGTCCCTTTAGTTTGCTTAGGATTGGTAGTATAGTTTGTTGTAGGTTTGTTTTAGCTTTGTGTTGCTGTTGGTAAGCCACAGATCGAACTTGTGCAAATAGTATTATTGTTTTGGAGTAAGATAGTCTAGGAAGCCATTAAAGTTGCAGGTTTTGCTCTTCATACAGACTAGTCTCAGGTTCTGGACGCTTTTTGTTGCATGATTCGCAGTAGACCCCGCTAGGAATTACATAGGCCAAGCTCTGTACTCTTGCGCTATCCCTCTCCTATCTGCATTCTATTCTGTCTGCATTCTGAAGGCTGTCCATTGATCCAAATATCTATTCCTGTTGATGCAAGAATTCCACACTTTTTTGGATTCACGTGAGCACAAAGAACGAAGATATCATACTGAGGGGACAAGAAACACACACACCGTCGGATTCGCCACTGTTATGCGAAATCCAGGTTCCATCTTTCAAAGTTTTAGTTAGAATTTATCAAATAACGTAGTTAATCATTTTATTTCAGTTATTTCTATTCTCGATATTGCCAGGGAGGTTGTGGGGATTGATAGTTACTGAGAAACTATGATTCATTCCTCACTTCTGAGGTAGGATCGAGAATCTTGCAGATAGATTAGTTATTTCGTTGTTTAGAATAGATATACAAAATTGCACAGACAAATAGCTACAATCGGCTATTTTGTTTGTTTTACGTTATTAGTTTAGTTGTCGATTCTAAATATTTTAAATAGCTGGTTTCCTATAAATTGCCAAAAAATACAAAAAAGAAATTATCTATGCTAGAAGTGCACTTAGATTTTACTTTATTATAGTTTGTTTCATTACTGCTTTTGCATGACAATTACGGGACCTAGGGAGCCCAGGGAACACATTTTCGAGCCAATTGTGCCCCAGCCTAATACCGTAGTGGGTAAATAACTGACATTGACCAAAACCTTAGGATACAAGTCTTCCAAACAACAACAGACTCCCAACAGATCAGGACACAGTTGAGAGGGTTAAACATCGAAGACGACCAAGCATATCTGTTTTGGTCAAATCAGCCAAACTACAGATTACCCTAGAAAATACTCACATGACTGTAGAAGGGCTCGAAAGAGAACAAACATTCGGGTGTGATCCTTTAGTTCCACAGCCAGACGCTGGAGACACCCTAGTAGATATAGATACCAGCTTAAGAATCCAAGTTGCGATAACGCCTGTAAGGTATTTTGAGAAGATCGTGCAACTGTTGGTTCTAAACATAGAAGCTGAAAAAGCTTACGACTACTGGATACTAGGAATCAGAACTTGATCTCCCATATGACCATAACGGGACCACAACAACCAAGAGTTTATGGTTTTGATCCACAGATCCCACAGCCCAACGAATCCATAAGAGAATTAGACATAGACACTGGCCTACGTAAATTAGTATTTCAGTCTACTCCGATTCCACCTCTCATCATTCAACAGTTATCCCTACTAGACACAATAACCAACAAAACTAGAGAATTTTGGAGTAGGCCAGAGAATCGTCCATAGAGTTGACTATATCCACCATATGACCCTATCAGGAGAAATACACGAAACCATCCCGGGTCATTTTCCACGCATCCCACAACCCATAGATCGAATCACGCCAGAGCTCGATATTGATTGGAGCCTTCAAGCAGTCATCCTCGCTGATCGATCTATCACACCAGTCCAAGTTAGAAGGGCCTTCTTTGCTTTAGATTCGCAAATACCATTAGTGCGTATCGAAGACATTAGACTGCCTAACTAGTTTGCCTGCGCATTCTACCCACACCGGCTGTCTCGGCACGACCTCGGGAGGTCGGGTACGTAGAAGAGTTACTTGTTGATTCTCAAGCTCACCTGTCACTTTTCCGACGTACAGTAACCCTTAATTAACTATTATTTCACTCATATCAACTTCTAGATCAGTTTTAATCATTTCTTAGATTCATTATACTTCTGTTTCTACATGTTACCGATTATTTCATCCTTTATTTTAATCTTTCTTTAAAATGGGGATTGACATTTGCCAAGGAAGCTAACGCTTCCTATATCCACTTTTCCAAGCATCCCTCACATAAATATATCTAATCAATCCCATTTTAGTTTATCTTTTTTACAGTTCATTAGCTACAATGAGGATCCTTCATCACTTTGTGCCCGTTCATCCATCACATCACATTTGAGGTATTATTAACCCTCCATGTTATGAGTTGCTAGTTTATTTCAGTATCTAGTTCATTCATTTGATTAGGAGCAAAGAAAATTTTCCAACATTCTTGGCATGCCCAGTAGGCCCACCCTTTGGCGATCCCTTTCTTTTATATTTTCTTGCTTCTTCTGTATTCTACTAACACTGTAGTGCAGGGCCCTACTTCTTGTTTTCTCATGTTGGTTTGGTTGCTGGATTGCGCTTCACTAAAGATTAGATAAAAATGAAAATCTTTATCTAGGTTTTCCTCTTGTTCCTTATTTTCCCTTTTCCACATTTTACATCTCTTTGATGTGTGTGTCCTTATTGAAATATCACACGTAAATTTAGTTTTTAAAATAACCTTTTTTTGCATCATGCTTCCTCACATAATTTAATTAGGAGGTTAACTTTTTTTATTTCACAATTCTCACACACAATTTGAAACTCAAAAATCAATTAACACATCAAGATAACATTCTACCTGGAAGCCTGATTGGGATTTCATCACCATACAACAAGCCTCTTAAGACTCTTTCAACGATTAAAAAACTGAAACTAGAAATAGAATAGCTTCTTCTAGGTAACCCGTTATCCATCCCTTTTTCTTTTTCACATTCTTAATAAAAAACAATAAAAAAGAACTTTTTTCTTGGCATAAAAGTTTGTTCTTATTTCATGACCGTAATTACTCACTCAACAGCCAAAATAATGGAACAAAACTTCACTTCAAATAGTTCTGATTCGACTCAACAAATGTCTACTACAACAATTGGTTCATCCATATCCTTGATCATCTCTTTTATGAGTACTAATCCTCTCTTTTGTGTTTCTCACCCAGAATATTTGGTTCAAACCATGACCTTAGGAGAAATTAATCCCTTCTTCTATCGTCATTTCATCCCGTCTAAACCAGCCACCCCATCATCCACTAGAACATAAAATTTTTGACCCCCTCTTATCCCTCGTGGTGATGCATAGTTCTAGGATCTATTTGATGCCAATTCGATATCCCTCTAAGTATATATCCTCGGGATATAAACTCAGATTCCCCCAAATGGTCCTCTGCTTCAGTAGATCTATCCTTATTAGACCACTCTTGACACAAATCAACAATTTTTAGTAAATGAGATTACCTCATCCTCTAATAATCTTCCACCCCACCTAACTTCTCAGCTAGTCATGTCCATTCCACCCAATCTTCATGCAATTAATACAACCATCACCACTATCCTTCATATTTCCTTTTCATCCCCAATATCACATCCTTAATTTGGATAATAGGATCCTCTCACATCACACTTGCAAGTCATTGCTTCCCAACCCCCTCTTATAGGTGCCCTACCTTATTTAGTGTCTAACCCCTTTCAACAACAATTTCAGCCTAACTATACTCATCAAGTGCCTACCTAGTCTCAAAAATCATACAATATTCCCATGACACAACATCAAACATTCCAAACTCAACTTCTAACTCATGTTGTTCAAGAAAACCCCCAAACACACATTCAATCTCACCAATAATTTTATAGGGCTACCTCACAAGTCGTGCAAACACAACCACTACCACAACCACAACTTCATCAAATGATTTTATGCATGCTCTCATGAATAGGTTAGCCGACCTTGAGGTTGCCACCCTTGGGCCTAAATTTGCATTATCATACAAATAAATCTACAATGAGCCAATTCATGCATTCGTGCCAATTAAGTCATATCCTCCACATTGGGAATTACTTAAATTATCCAAGTTTAATAGTAAGGAGGATATACAACAACACCTTCATGTATTAAGACATATGTGCTATATCATTACACATGATTATGACTTGATGCTCCACACTTTCCCCATGTCTTTGACTAGTCTAGCATTAGACTGGTATAATAAAATCCCTCAATATTTGATATTTTCCTTCAATCAGCTTTCATAACTATTTTTAGAATAGTTTTTATTAACATTGCATGTAAGATAACTATCAATGATCTATACACAATCCAGAAGTTTGAAGACAATTCTATTGTAGAATTCATCACATGATGGCACAACATTATAAATCAACTATCATTCACCCTTCTGTAGATTGAACTCATTGATATCTTCTCATGTTCATGCAAAAAAACATATATCTTCTACCCTACAAATCCAATCCTTCTAAACCTTTAATGAAGCCTTTACGTTGCTTGCAAGCTTGAAACACGTGCCCTTGAGCAAGGTTATTTAAAACTAAAATTAAAAAAACCTAAACATGAATTCACTAAAACATCTACACCTAACAAGAAATCTAAGGGATCGGCCAATGTTGTGGTCGTCAAATCTTCTCCTGCACCAACATCTAGCATGTGGACTCAACAACGAGCCCCATGACCTACAGCTAACTACACTCCCTTCAGGGAATCATATGAATCTATCTTTAACAAGTTAATAGCAGAAAATATAATCAAACTACCACCCATCTGACCAAATGATGAGTCAAGACCGAAACCGGTGTGGTATCGTGAAGACTATTATTGTAACTACCACTAAACCTGAGGTCACAACATAGAGAAATTTCAAAATTTTAAGGATTTTTTTCAAAGGCTCATTGACCAAGATGACCTTTAGGTCAACAATCCTAATTCTTTACCTAATCGACCACTTGACATCTTCAAACAAAATTTTTCGAATCATTCGCCAACAAGCCAAGATTCCATTACTTCCATGACCCAGGCACCTAGTGCCCATACTATAAAAACTTTAAAAAAATTGATCAAGAGCCTACATCTTTTCATTCTTCATCAAAAACTATATCAATACCCTTTGATATTATTCCTACATCGACCAACCTGTTAACACCTGTCTGTTAGAGATCACAAGCATTGAGAGGGTGAATAAGTATGGATTAAAATTAATTTCTAGAGTTATACTTATCCACAATTTCTTAAATTTGAGTAGTACTATACCACGTGCATTTCGTCAACCATATATCAAACAAAAAAACCGAACATGAAATTTATAGTGGGAAACCCTTTTGGGAGAAAAACCCACTTGAAACATAGGTTTTATTAGGAACATCAATTTCAAAGCTTACAATGGTTTCAGTTGAACACCCACTCAACTTGTGAAGCACCCACTTCACAACTTCAAGCACCCACTTGAATATTTAATAAGCACCCACTCAACAGATTTTAGCAAGCACCAACACCTAATTTAATCAGCTACAACTGATCCTTTATAGGAACCCACCCACCAGGAGCCTACAACCCCCTGAATATGGAGCTACATCTTAGAGTTAATATTTTTCATATAATTATTGATCATCTAGATTCAAAATTGCTTACACAATAGATTATGATCACTTTTTTTGTATATGTCTGTGTTCTCTCTTTCACTCTCTTATTATCATTTGAATCGACCCCTTTTGCTCAATCAACTTGCCACATTGATGTTTTTCTCATCTAATCTTCTTGACATTATATGTCTTCTCTACTCGTTCTCTCTTTCCTTTATGTATCTCTTTTAGCTTGAATGCATCGTCTCCTCACTTGAGAAACTTTTCTTCTGTCACTCTTTTAGATCTAATACATTATTTCATTTCTAAGCCCTAACGACATTGATATAAAATTTTCTCTATATTGACAATCGACCCATTCCATCACCTCAATTAGAGTGACATGCACCCTTTCCTACTCTGTCACCTAAAAAATATGGTCCATTAAATGAATACAAAAAACTCCAGATTTTTCTCTTGCTATAATCATCTTGATTTCATATTTTTCTATGCATTCACCAAAAAATATTTTTCTCATCTTTCTATAATTTCCAACGTGATCAAGATGAGCTAGCTTCTTTATTCTACAACATCTTATTTTCCTTGAAATCAAGAATCACATAGAGAACTACAATTGTAATTCCACAAAGTTAGTTTACATTAAATGTTGATATCTAGAACTTTATATTTATTCAATTTTCTTGGATCTCAAGTCGTATACTCAGCTGTAATTACCAAACAATTGAATCACAATCGATTTTAGAGAACAAAATCTCACTTTTCCATGTTTAGCTCAATTTGATTGTCCTCGAGCCCTATCCAATTCATACTTTCTCAATCTACAACTTTCCTTAGCTTCTACGACTTTCTCCTTTGTATCACAACACTTTCCTTTGATGTGTGGATTTTATCCTTTATTGGTGCCTTTTTATTTATCCGTGGATTTTTCTTTTCTTCTTACAGTTTCCTTAAGACTTCCTTAGTCTCGTGGTTTTTCCTTCAGACTATTCTTACTCTTGTGGATTTTATTTCACATCCATTTCTTCACCTTTTTCACTTGCATCTCATCCTCTAGCTTCCTTTTACTTTGCAGCTACATCCCTTTACCCATGGCCTTCACTAAGCTTGTATAGATTTTTTCTATAGTTCCACGGATCCCAACAGACTTTGGTGGCTACTTCAAGAATTTTGTGGCTAACTACTTATGTCTGTAGCTTGCACAAAAGATGATTAAATCCTTTAGAACTTATACTTGATCATCCTAAAGCCTCTGTGACCTGACACTACTAATCAACCTTCATCTTTCTCATTTTCTCACTTTACCAATTGATCCTTTTACCATCAATGTCGTTTGACATCAAATAATTTTTCCATTAATACAACTTGACATCAATGACAACACATATGATAATGAAAAATATCCAACAATATCCCCCTTTTTCATTGATGGAAACACCTCAACACTTCAAAACCATAGAAACCTACAGAAATTTCATGGAAAAAATACTTGCATACCTGGTTCTAGAAAATGCTCTGTAACTCTTCCTTGGCAGATTTTTAGTTTTCATATTCTCTCCTCTTTTTTATTACTTGGATGGATTCAACAACTCTCCCCTTTTCTATATGACTGGATAGTTTCTGATTTCCACTTCTCTCCCCCTTTGACAACAATGACAAAGGGCCATCTATGCTGCATAAAGATGAAAAAGTAGGTAAGATGGATAGTGAATGTTCCTACCTCATGAAACTCCCCCTTTATACATGCATATGATCCATATGTCCTGTTACACTCGCAAAAATGATCCCCCTGAGCTGATCCATACTTTGATAATCTTGAGCTAGCAGACTAGCCCCCTATCACAAATACTATTTGGCACTGATGAGGAATTGATATTACTTTATAATGATCCCTCACCTTGTCTACACACCTTCTAGTTTTTGGTGGGATCAAGAATGACACCCAATTCATTCTTTAAGTTCTCAAAAGTATCTTTTGGCAATGCCTTAATCATAATGTCTATAATTTCTTCTTTTGTTCTTACATATTCTAAAATTATTTTCTTTTCATTCACTTGTTACCTCAAGAAATGATATCTAATTAGAATATGATTGGTCTTTGAGTGGAACATGGGGTTATTACAGGTGTTTATTGCACTCGTGCTATCACAAAACAAGGGAATTAGGACTATCAAATTTTACCTTGTAATATTCCAATGTCTTGCTTCATCCATAGAACTTGAGTGCAACACATGGTGACAACTATATATTCTACTTCACATGTTGAGAGTGTCACTGATTATTTATTATTTCTCAATCCAAGAGACTAAAAAATTTCCAACAAATAATGATCCACTACTAGTACTCTTCTTGTCATTAACACTTCCTGTCCTAAACAACATCATGTAGAAGCTCTTATGCCGAAATCATTTCTTTTAGGATACCAGATTCCATATTCAATTATTCCCATGAGGTATCTTCAGAATTCTTTTTGACTACTCTTTGAATTTTTTTCCCCTTATATCTTCTTCGAATCTTTCAACTAGGCCCATCATCTGCATGATATTTATTCTAGATGTTGTGGATTAGAGTAGACTTCTTATCATGGATCTATACAGAGTTTTGTCTACTTTTGGTGAGTTGTCCTCTTTTCTCATCTTTCATCCTACTTCCATTGGTCCTCCTATAGGTTTGCATTCTTCCATCGTTAACCTTTTCAACATTTCTTTGATATACTTGGTTTGGGTTATGAAGATACCTTTTTCTGATTGACTTATTTGCAAGCCCAGAAAGAATGAAAGATCTCCCAGCATGGACATTTCAAATTCTTCTTTCATCATATCAAAACATTCATATGTCATTTTATCATAATCTCTTCCAAAAATAATATCATACACATATACAATGAAAATTAAGAATATGATCCTCCTTCTTACCTTGATATAGAGATTGTTGTTAGCTACACCTTTTCTAAAACCTTGATCTCAATGAGGTAAGAATCCAATATGTTGTACCAAGATCTAGGAACTTGTTTGAGCCCATATAATGCCTATTTTAACCTACACACATAATATTTATCTTCAATTATTTAAAATCCATCAGGTTGTTCAATGTATACCTCTTCATTCATAGGAAACCATTTAGGAAGGTTGATTTAACATCCATCTAGAAACACTCTAATCTTCTTGTAAGCTGCATAAGCTAGAAATAGTCTTATTACTCCCATCTTTGCCACTGGTGTAAATGTTTCATCAAATTTGATTCCTTCCATTTGTCACATATCCTTTGTACATAAGTTTAGCCTTGTTTATCATTAACTTCTCATTTTTCATTAAACTTATTTCTGAAAACCCACTTTGTCCCAATTATATTTGTATCCTTTGGTCTTGGCACTGAGCTCCTAGGTTTCATTATTTTCTATCTTGATCCAATTATTCATTCATTGCATCCACCTAATGCCAATATTTGATCTTACTTCCACAACATTCTTGGGTTTTATCATTGACAAGAGATTTGTATATCTTCATGATTATGGTGATCTCTTAGCCTTCTTCTAGTTATGGGAATGTCGCCTTATTTTTTTCTAATGATCTAATTTGTTGAATGGTCCCTTTTGACTTACCTATGAGGGTGCCTTGGATGTCTAGCCTTTCTTCCTCTTCATTTGTTTCTTCACATGGACTTTCCATTTCCTACATCCTCTTATTGTTCTTCATGATCGTTACCAAGTTCAGAGTGTTGGACTTGGAAGTCTCATCCACCTTCACACGTGTGCTTTCTATAATATTCTACAACATTTTATTGTAGAACCTGTACGTTGTATTGACTTCTGAGTATCCAAGGAATATGCCTTCATCACATCTAGAATCATAATTTTTCCAAGTTTTCTTTAGCTCTTTTGATGTAACATTTACTTTGAAACACTCTTATGTGTTTCACAGTTTGCAGGCTTGTTCCTTCACATAGTTCATAGGGTGTCTTATCACTATTTACTCTCAATTGAGCTCTATTTAAAATGTACACCATGTAATGTACAATCACTTCACTCCAATATCTATCTAGTAATTTGGATTCATTTAACATTGTTTCTTTCCAATTTCTTTCACTAGTTTTGTTCTTTCCTTATCAACAACTCCATTCTATGCTAAAGTGTTCTAGTGCGTCTGAGAATTGTCTTCTAATTCTATTTTCTTCATATAATTCATCAAACTCATTAGACTAGAATTCTTCGCCTCTGATTGATCTTAAGCATTTGATTTTTTTGTTCTTTTCATTCTCTACTAGTGCCTTGAATTTATTACAATATGTCTGAAACTTATGAATTTTTCTTTAAACACGCTACCCATGTCATTCTAGTGTAATCATCTATCACCAACATAAAATAGACCTCATCTTTTATACTTTCAGTTCTGGTAGGACCACAAAGATCTGTATGAATCAACTCCATAGGTTTGGTTGTAGAGTATTTCTTCAACTTGAATGATCTTCTTATTTGTATACCATGCAGGAATTTTTTTTAAAGTGTATCTTCCAATTTTACAAGTTTTGGCATATGTTTCACACACCCTTTAGCATCTTAGTTTTACCAGATTCTCTAAGCTCATGTGTCCTAAGTCTCTTGTGCCACAACTAGACACCTATAGTAAAATTTACTTGTGAAGCATTTTTCATTATTTATTTCATTTAGCACATACATGTTGTTCTTTGTCCTTTAGGATTTTGTAACTTTCTTTCCTATTTTGCCATCAATGATATCTTAGCCTTTGTCATGGAAGATCATATTATATGCCCTTTTTCACATTTGACTCACACTTAACAGATTGTGCTTGAGGCCTTCAACGTATAGAACATTTTTTGTGATAGACCTTTCCATTATCTAGACTTAGAGTTCCTTTTCTAACTATACTTGATTGAATTGTCTATCACCAAATCTGCATAGCACCCGATGCATTGTTTGATAGTGAAATGAATTTGATTTTTTCACCTTGTCATATGGCTAGAGCATCCACTATCCAGATACCATATTTTATCTTCATTTTTCACATGAAATGTAGTTTGCAATACTAAGCAAGACTCTTTTCTTTTGTTTACGCCTTTCTTTATAACATACACCCATTAATTTTTTGTAGGGAGTTCTTGTTTATTTGTTGATGCCTCATTTATTTTCTTGTAATAATTGTAGTTGAACATAATTATAGTTCAGTCTGGTGTAGGATGGGCCAAAGTTTTCTTCTAATAGAATCTATAGAATTTTTCTATACTTAGCAGCCTTATGTCCAAACTGATTACATGAATAACAATAACCATAGAAAGAATGTGTGTACCTCATAGCACAGGTGATTTTGCTAGGAGTAGTAGTCCTTCTCTTGGTGGACTTTTCTAAACTCTTTATTTATAGTAGAATATGTGCTTGGATTTGATGAAGTATTTGTTTCATTCATTCTTTGCAGGCTCCTTTTATTTGTTTTCTTCCTTGAAATCAATCCCAAACTTATCAATTGTATCATGTTGTCCATTTAGTATACAAGTCAAAAAAATTGTAGTCTTCTGTATAGCTTTTCATACATAATACAACTTGCTTGCCCATTTGTTCCCATCTCAACTTTTAGTAACTCTAGTTTTGACGTTCAGTTTTGTGCATTCATCCTCCTTTGATTTGTAAGAGTTTGAGATCTTTTCCAGCTTGAGTTTCAAGCTCTTTGAGCTCATTATGCATCTTCTTCTTCTCTTAGATTTTTTATTTCCTCAAAGTATGTGAATTTTTTCTTCATAATCATTTTAATGTGCACTTTAATATTTTGATTCTTTCTTCTACATAGTCTCAATTCTTCAAGAGCACATACTAAGTTTATCTTCAACATTTACTTCAACTTCTTCTTCATATAGAATCCTTCAAAATCAATTGTATTATTTCCATTGGAGTTGCATTCTTCAGATGTATCCATGGCCATAAATAAACATTCAGACGTATCTTCATCATTTTTATTTTCAGAGCTTCTTGGGTTGCTTGATTCAGATTCACTTGATTCTTATTTTGAATATAAATTCCTTTTGTTCTTAAAAAACTTTTTGCTATTTTTCTTTTTGTACTCATTTTCTCTCTTGTTGTTTTTATGATTATCCTCTTCATATTTGGATTGAGATTCTTTATTTTTTTTAGAAACTTAACAAAAAAGTGACACACTTATCCACATGTGAAACATTTGACAGAGATTTTTCCTTTATACTTTCCTGAACCTCTTTGTAATCTTCTTACAAACATTGTTTCAATATTTTCATCATCTAATTCATCCTCTGAATCTGATTATTCTTTTTCTCCATACTTGGAGTAGGGTTTTTTTATTGACCATAAATTCCACCTATTTCTTGGCAGTCTTGGATCCAATCAGTCCTCATCTCTTATGTTGAAATTCTTCTATGTAATTCATCAATTGTGAGAGTCTTCATGTCTTTTGGATTCTTCTATAGTTGAAACCTTTGAATCATAGTTCTCCAGTTCAGAGATCTCATAATATTTTGGACTAAAACCGATTCTTCTAGTTTCTCACATAATGCCTCTAATCATATTTATAACTTCATCTATTATTGACATGTAGGCCGACTATGATATCATCATACTTTATCTTCATATTCTTGAACTGAGCTCTGTAGGTCTGTAATTTTGCTAGCTTGAATTTTTCATATCCTTCATAAATACTTTAAAGTTTGGTTCAATATCTCCCTTTATTTTTGTGGAGTGCATAAATTTTACAAACTATGTTTCATTCAAGCCGCATAGAATGACTATTCATTAGCTCTTGAGTTTCATTCATATTTTGCTTTTTCCAATGAAGAAGTGATTGGTCATGGCCAGAGGATTGTATCCTTTCTTAACACATTCCCAAGATATCAAAACCAAGTGACATAAAATATGTTTTCATCCTTATTCTCCAAAATGCATAGTATTCATTCCAATGAAGAGAGTTGATATTGACAGTGATAAACCGCCTTATGCCTTGTTTGCTGCCATGCTTATGAAAAGAGGATCTCCTTGAAGATGTTAAGGTTTTGATAAAAATGACGCCATTCTGATACAAATTGTTAGATATCATAAGCACTAAGAGGGGGGGGTGAATCAGTGTGGATTAAAATTAATTTCCAGAGTTACACTTAATCCATAATTTCCTAAATTTGAGCAGTATTATATCATGTGCATTTCATCAACTATATATTAGATAGGAAAACACTTAATACAAAATTTATAGTGGGAAACTACTTTCGGGAGAAAAACCCAGTTGAAACCAAGGATTTATTAGGAACACCAATTCCAAAGCTTACAATGGTTTCATGGTTGAGCACTCACTAAACTTGTGAAGCACCCACTTGAATATTTAAGCACCCACTCAATGAATTTTATCAGGCACTAACTTGCAAGGAGCACCAACCCCTAATTTAATCAGATACAACTAATCTTTTTTAGGCATCCACCCATAATGCGAGGCTGCAGACCCCCTAGATATGCTAAGCTACAACTTAGACTTAATATTTTTTCATATAATTCTTGATCATCTAGATTCAAAATTACCTACACAATATATTATGACCAATTTTATGTATTTGTATATGTTCTCTCTTTCACTCTCTTCTTCTCATTTGAATTCAAACCCTTCTTTCTTGATCAACCTTCTGCCACACTAATGCTCTCTTAATCTAATATGATCTTGTTTATTTCATTATCTGTCTTCTCTGCTCCTCTCTTTTCTTTCTGTATCTATTTTAGCTTGAATGCATCATCTCCTCACTTGAACAACTTTTCATCTATCAATATTTTAGCTCTAGTGCATTACCTCATTTCTAATCCTGAACGACATTGATATCGAATTTTCTCTATATTAATCAGAACCATTCCAATCACTTTCTTTTAGCGTGTTGTGTACCCTTTCTTTCTCTACTGCCTGAAAATATGGTCATTTAAATGAATAAAAAAAAACTCAATATTTTTCTCTTGCTATAATCGGCTTGATTTCACCTTTTTCTATGCATTCATAAGAAAATATTTATTAATTGATACCTAAAAATAGTTTTCTCATCTTTCTACAATTTCCAACGTGATCAAGATGAGCAAGCCACTTTCTTCTCTAATATTTTCTTTTCCTTGAAATTAGGAATCACATAGATAACTGTGTAATTATATTTCCAAGAAATTCAATGATAATTAAATGTTGATAGCTAAAAACTATAGATTTATTCGTTCTTCATGGAGCTCAAGTCATATACTTAGCCAAAATCACCAAACACTTGAATCACCATCTATTTTGGAGAACAAAATCTCACTTATCCATGTTTAACTAACTTTTACTATCCTCGAGCCCTGTCCAGTTCATACTTTCTCAATCCACAACTTTCCTTAGCTTCTCTAACTTTCTCCTTTATATCGCGACACTTTCCTTTGATTTGTGGCTTTTCTCCTTTTTTTTGGAAATTTTAGTTATCCATAGATTTTTCTTTTCTTCTTGTGGATCTTTTAACTCTTCACGTGACTTTCCTTCTTTGTCGTAATTCCTTCCTGCATATTTATTTCATGTCTCGCTACTCTATCTTTTTATCTATGAATTTTATCATTCTCTGCGGCTATGTTATGTTTTCAGAGAAATTTTCATTTCTTCGCAAGTTTCCCTTTATGCACGGTCTCCTTACAAATTTCTTACTCCCGTAGTTTTTCCTTCAGACTATTCATACTTCCTTGCACAAATTTTCCTTCACATTTACGGCTTCATATTTCTCATCCATGGCTCATCCTTTGGAATATTTTTTCTTTGTGGCTTCATTCCTTTACTCATGGTCTTCACTAACCTTCCGTGAATTTTTCTAGAGTTTTGTGGCTTCCTACAGACTTTGGTAGCTACTTCAATAATTCAGTGACTAACTCCTTATGTCTACGACTTGCACAAAAGATGATTAAATCCCTTAGAACTTATCCTAGATCATCCTGAAGCCTCTATGAGATGACACTACCAATCAATCTTCATCTTTCTCACTTGCTCACTTTACCAATTGTTCCTTATGCCATCAAATAATTTTTCCATCAATGCAGCTTGACATCAATGAAAACACATATGATAATGAAAAAAGGTCCAACACTATCCCCACAACCACACCAATTATATATACATCTACCTTGACACCCATTCCTACTACTAGGACCCCTTATGCAAACATATAATTATTTCCCCTAGAAGAATTTATGAAATGAACATTCCAACCTACTTCTACAGTTATCACTAGTTACACATCTATTATGCTACCTATTATATCCAATTCATTAGATCTGGATACCTTTCCTACATCCATTCCACTCCTACATGTTATACCATCCTCCAAATTAAAATTGGTGCCTCTTTTAGACATTTTACGCGTGCCCACATCAACTGTTGAAAACACATCCACACCACCTTCTCCCTCTAGATCACCATCATGATTTGAAGAGTTATTGGAAACACTTCAAATAGTCTTGAATGATTCTCCTATCTCATCAACGTAATCAAATAAGTCTTCAAATCCTTTAGATTTTGTCAAACTGATGTCACTTCCTATGCCTATACCAATTGTAACACCACCTCTAGATTCTCTGGTGGAAATTTTTGTCACTTCTCCTAAAGATGCATCCTTATAAAAAAATCCACAATCATTAGTAAGTTACCTCAAAAATATCTTGTAAATTCCTATAATAAAATTGATATCTTTTTTTCTAAACCATCGAACACAACAAATTCTTCATGAAGAAAATTTTATCAACCCAAATTAAAACAACCTGGCACCAAGACATTAACCTATGCTAAAACTGAACCCAAACCATTGAGACATCAACATACTCCAACTTTATCATCTCAAACATCCTCTTCTTCTTCAAATACCAAGACTTTCCACTAGGAAAAAGCACCTCCTAAGGTTTTGGGTGAATCATATGCAGACATTTTTAAATACTTATTCTGAGTTTCTATGATCATGCTTCTGCCTATTACGGCCTTTAACTTGGATAAAAATAATTCATTGTGGTTCAATCCCAAACTCACCTACGCATATCAACATGCCTCTAGACATGACATTGAGCATTGCATAACATTCTAAGCAATTACCTATGGCTTCATTGAGAAAGGATACTTTCTCCCCAAATCAAACAAACCTCTTCCTTCATCTCCAACATCTCCACCTTTCATCTCATCCATCCAAATGCAAAATTCTCCTGGTTCTTCAAAAAATTTGGCAGCCATCCCACATCTAGATGAATATTCTTTTGAATATAAGCCCCCTTTGTTCATCGACATTGTTTGGGTCACCACTTGGTTTGGCCAATGTGAACCTAAATCAATAGACCAACTAAAAGCTAAAACATTTATTGTTGTTCCTCTTTCTAAGGAGTTATCCACATCATCAACACCCAAGGTTTCCATTTTAGCAGTACTTAGACCTATAAAACATAGTATAGTCAAACAACTCCACCAATCCCCAGTCAAGATGTCAGTCTATGAGCTCATCCAAAGCTCGCCAAACCATAGACAGGCTCTTACTGAGTAGTTAAAGTGCATTCTGAAATCTAGTGATGAAGCTCAACCCTTCACATAAATTGTAGGAGAACTTGCGGCTTCTACTACCATCTCATTTGATAATGCAAAGATTATAGATATTCCTCCAGAAGAGCATGATCTTCCCCTTTTTATCACTTTCAAGATTAATGAAACATTTATCCTAGATATTCCTCCAGAAGAGCATGATCTTCCCCTTTTTATCACTTTCAAGATTAATGAAACATTTATCCGACGGTCCATGATTTATGGTGGAGAAACCATCAATATCCTCTCATCACATACTTTTGATCAAATTAATATACCAAAAGCCTCCATTTCCCAAACACCCATGGTCCTTCATGCTTTTAATGATGTTGTCCCTTCCACCTTAGGAGTGGCCATTCTTCCTATTCACGTTAGTAAGAAGCTCCTCCATGATGTCTTATACATCATAAAAGGGAAATTTTAATAAAATGTTATCCTTGTATGACCTTGGATCCATGTTATGCATTGTGTCCCTTCCACACTCCAGCCTTCCCTTAAATATGAGCATGAGGGAAAGATTATGACACTTCATGAGGGTTCTCCTCCCTTACAGATGTGTAACATGACTTATAGACCCAATGAACTTCATGTTCCCAAGGATGACCCATCCACACCATCCACTAGCTCACCCACCCCTTCTTCAAAACTCCTTAACAATGACTCCCTAGAAAACGTATTGGAAAAACTTATGATGGAGGAATATCGTCTTCTCACACTTAAAATTTTTCCCACTCCTCACAATCTTGGTATGTCTGCCAAGATACCTATGTACCAACCCAACATCACATATGTCAATCCTTTTGGTCCACCACATCTTCATACAAAACTCATCTATTGTGGTTTCAATACTCCCTCCTCCCACATCTAGGATATTCCACATGTTAATCCTTATATTAGTGGTTTCAGATTCCTTAGCAAACCATATTTTACAAACACCTACATCTATCATTGCGCATGGAAAGGATTCGACATGGGACGTTATGAGTATGAGCCACATGGCCTTATTATTGATCAGTGCTCCAAACCTCACAAAACTTTTGGGTTGGGCTACCATGAGCATTCACCTAACCCCCATTCCACCATCTGAGATACTCATGGACATGCCTTCTCCACCTCCTCTATCCTTTCTGATTCATGAAGAGATAGCCATGCCTTCTCTACCTTCTTCATCCTTTTTAACTCTCGAAGACATGTACATGCCTTCTCCACTTTCTCCATATTTTCTTACTCTCAAAGACATGGAATTGGATGACACCATTTCTATTACTTCTGAATTTTTGTTTAGTCTCCACATCACTTTGGGACCAGTCAGCTATTAGTGTGAGGACTAGAATAGGTCCCTTCCCCTTTTCCATCCAGAGATGATAGAAGAAGAATCTTCTACCATTGAAATTATTCAATGTGCTGACAAAGATGTTATCCTTTCCCACATCGGGGCAGAGGATTCTTATCTTCATAAGACATTACCATTTGACACATCCACTCTTCTCAATGAAGCTACAATTGACATTAATATCAAAACTCAGGATCCTCACATTATTAAGGTAGGTCAATCTCTTCAGCTACACGATCTTGAATATTTAACCACATTTCTCTCTTATTATAGTTAGGAATTTGCATGGTACTACTCAGACATGCCTATTCTTGAATTTCTATCATGGTTTTTGCCTTTGGTTTTCTTGATTTTTTTCAAGGGGTAACAACTGAGCTTGGCCTCGATATGGTGGGGTTTCTAGGGTACCCACAGTGTTGATTATATTTTTTTATTGTGCACTGTGTGAAGTAATGGATCAAAGCTTCTTCTCTTGTGAACAAGCTTACAAAGATCACACTTAAACAAAATAATGTTACCTCTCAGAAAAATTCCTTAATATTTTATTTGATGTTTATGAGCGTACTACAAGATAGTAAGATAAAAAGAAATGTGACTATCACTTACTTATATTAGGTACATATATGTCTAATATCAGTCATGGTTTAAAACCATAAATCAGAATCCTTGCCTTTGTAAAGGTTTTCAGTCGCGTTAGAGGCTACAAAATCAATTATTTCTTCCTCCCCTGCAATTGTGTTAGAATATGGAACATAAATATAATCTTCTACAAAGAAATTAGAGGATTATTGTGGGGTGTTGAAGAGGTGAGAAAGGGGATTTTTGGTGCTCAGATATGAAGATGTGGCTATGGTCTTTAATTTCAGGTGTTGTGTTGTGGTCTTCTGATAAGTCTAAGCTCATCTCCTAAGTGTGCTTGTACTATGTTAGGTCTACATGAAGCCTTATAGCTTCATTATACGCATCCTAGAATGCTTCAATGGCCTCACGTATGTGCTGATTTGTTATGAAGATATCCTCCAGATGGTTTAATGGCACATTTTGAATCACACAGAACTCAAGATCATGGAGGAGCTCGTATTGTTCCCAGTAGAGTGGATTTCAGATGACAAGAAAAGTACCAATATCAACTACAGGAAATTTCTACCACCTAATGCCATTTGAAAGCAACATTCTAGGCAAGAGAGTAGCAGATAACAAGGAAAAACAAGACATTTTGATCAAATTTGACAGGAAATGATGAAAAATCAGAAAAATATAGGAATCACTGGCGATTAAGTCTATCACTAATGATTGCTGTTATTTATAATAGTTGATAAAACATAGTTAAAATAATTGATTAAGCTACATATTTTGATGATAACAGAACCTTAAAAAGTATATGAATGATGTCTAAATGAAATTTTACCTGTGATCAGTTCCTGCAATAGTAAAAAAAGATAGATTACCTTGCATGATAGACCAACTTAAAGGATTGATGGAAGAAGATGGTTGAACACTGAAAAATGAGCAATTCAATGATGGATTCAACATTCTTTGGACAATGTGGCATTGATGAGAGTTGATATGAAGTGCTTGGATGTCTGAGATGTTGGAATTGAGACAGAATGCACCTGCAAAGTGAGAATCCATTCTGGAAAGGAGGTGTGAATGCTTGTATTTATAGATCGCTGAAGATCGGGAAAATCACTGGAGATTGCGGAAGATCTTAGTTTAGTTAACAAAACAAATGATTTTCTTCCATTTCAAGCAATTTATGATAGCTTCGAGGTTGTTAAGGTGGTGGCATGGGTAAATTTAGTTAGGATAAGAGGAGTTATTCTTTTTAGAAGGTTTTAATAGAAGGCTTATTAGTTCGTGTTTTTGGAAGGTTTAGTTAATTAGGAGTAAGTTAATGTTTTTGGAAGGTTTAGTTAGTTAGGAGTAAGTTAGTGTGTCTTTAGGAAGGTGGTTTAGGTGGTTAATGAGGTGTCGTAGTGAGGTGTCTTAGTTAACGTAGTGAGGTGTAAAAGGGGGGATTATTTTAATTAATTAAATTAATAAATAATTTAGATGTGAGGGGTGTGTGATTAATTAATTAACTAAAGATGATTTAAGAGGGCGTAATGTCATAAATGTGGCACTTTTGATCGCGAGTAAGTCATTTTTTTGTGTCTGAGTCGAGGGATGCAAATTTTTGGTGTCTACATTTTCCCACTTTTGTCTGGAAATTTTTGACAATTCACTAGACAAAAATGATAAAAAAAAAAAAGGATTGTGTTGATATGGGTGAGTCTACTGTAGCGCAATACAATGAACACAAGTGTGCTTTTGTATTTTGCAAAAGGTCTTGCCCCAATTAGAGAGGGTGAAAATTGAAATGTTGGTGAAACAATTGTTATGGTGGCCAAAGGGCTCTATGCCTACAGACGTATGATCCTTACTAGGTAAAGTTGTTTGAGAGGGAAAACCAAGTGATGGGGACCAAAGGGCTCATCTCCCATAGATGTATGAAAAATCTTGATGTTGTGTTTATGTTGTTTTGACAAGAGATTGAGGGATAAGACCCTTTTAGGAGCATGATACACTTGTGCAGAGGGTAAAATGTCATGTTTTTTAGCAATATAGGCATAAATGCTTAGAACAAGGGAATTTCATTGATTGGGAAAATTATTGACAATTACCCTAATCCCTAGTGATTAGGTTACATGGAAAATTGGGGGTATAAATACCCAAATGGATTGCTTATTTATCAAATTTGAACTGTATACGACAATGACCTTGTCAGAGCGGGAAAAAATGTGTTTTACGAGCAAAAACCTTGTCAAATGGCCTCCTCAAGCCATAAACGAAAGCTGATTCTTGCTGAGGTAGGTCTTAATCACATTTACGTTTTATTTTTTTGTAGTTTTTAGGATTTTTTGAGTGATTTAGGGCCATATCGGAGGTGTGAAGATGCCTTAGGGAAAAATTATAGGAATTGTTAGTGATTGAGGTGAATCTCTAGCGATTCACCTGCAACCTATATGATTTGTGTTCTAAGTGAGAATATGTAGTTTTGATAAAAGTATTTAACTTTATTGAATGTATGAAGACAACATTAAACATGTTTGATTATTATGCTTGTGTGTTTTTAGGATATTTTATGGTTACAAGTTATTATTTTTTAGAATTTTTGCATTGTTATTAATGTTCACTTTCGTGTGTGTATTTTACAAGTGGATGCTCAATTGACTATTTGAGACCACATCCCCTTGATGTTAGATGAGGTCAGAGAGGATTTTTCTGATGATGACTGGGACCATTTGGAGGCTGTGGGATTTGGTGGGATGAGGTTTTACTAGTAGATTCACAGGTGTCGTAGCTTGATACTTGCATTGCTAGAGAGGTGGAATCCTTCCACCAACACTTTTTGGCTGCCTACAGGGGAGATGACCATCACCCTAGAGGATGTTCATCATATTACTAGAATGTCAGTTAGGGGGGAGCCTTTTTATTGTATTTTAGATGTAGAGAGAGGAGATACCATGCAATGATTATATGGAGGTGAGGCTCATGGTGTGAGATATTCCTTGGGAGCTTTCGATTATCATGCCCTATACGAGTCTGAGAGAGCAGGGTGTCCACTAATGACTATGATGATGTTGAGAATTTCATGTTTTGCACTGTCAGATTCAAGAAGTGGGATATTCCCATGGATGATGATGGGGGTAGTTACAAAGATGATGGAGCACTGTACAGTCTTTGAGTAGGATCCTACCTTGTTAGCACAGATATACAAAGAGTTGTGGGCTTAGACGGCTCACAATTACTATGGGATTGATGTTGGATTTTTAATACAGTATTGGGCTCATGAGTACATCACTATTGCTCATATGTTTGGATTTTTCAGGTGTTATTGATGTAAGACACCCAGGTTTCATGAGATGGAGTGCAAGTCTTGGTAGAGTGAGGAAGGCCAAGGGGCCTACCTATTATAGAGACATGATATCTGGATTATAGGTTGGTGACATGATTTGGTGGCCGTATGTGGATTTTCATGATTGGCTAGAGTTTTCTGGAGATTTATTGTATTTACAGCAGGACACCTGGGTCTAGGGCCACAGAGTTGGAGCAGATGAGTTGATACACTTTAGTCAGGTGATGAGACAATTTGGGTTGGTTCAGGATATCCCTGAGGATCTATTTATGTATAGGCAAGAGGATGGCAATATTAATACCCCACAAGAAGTTTTAATAGTTCCAACACTCATTATTGAGCATCTAAGTGTGATGGGTCTGGATGAGTATGGTCATGTGGTGTTGATCGATGATGCGACGATTACCCCAGATTTTGTTGATTAGTGGTCTCATTTATTGAGGAGTTTTGAGAGGATGATGGTAGTGGAGAGGGAAACTCGATTAGTTAGATGAGTGTGGGATTGAGTAGAGGGAGGATTCGAGGAGGGTGGTGAGGTTGATGAGGAGAGGGTTAAGCATGATGTTGCTATAACTCTATATATTGCTACAATGACATCCGAGAAGGCCGTAGTGGAGATAGAGAGAGATGTCACATGGAGAGAGAGAGATGACTTAGTAGGAGTGTGAGATACTCTTATTAGAGAGAGAGATGTCTTGATTGTAGAGCGTGATAGGCTCCAGGTACATCTTGTATAGGTCTCTTCTGATTGGGACTAGTACAAGAGTCAGAGAGATACTTTTAGGAAGGCCTTGGGGATCATAGGGCCTTCTATTTCTAGCACGGAGTTATCAGCATTGGTTAGACAGAGAGGGGCATCTACAAGACCTTTTGGTATGATTGTGGTGTCCCATTATGAGGTTGTGAGAGTGGAGAGGGACTATTATGTGGATATGATCATCAGGAACTAACCCAATACCACTTTGTATGTTGATCATATAGCTGCCCAAGGGGGTGCCACAATAGCAGGTTAGGCCCAGTGATAGTGCAACGAGTGTGGGGCACCCATCTCAGAGACTGCTGAGAGGGGATGATGGTGTAGGAGGAGTCAGTGGTGTTATAGTGGGAGGCACTCACTGATCCTAGTTTGATGGATTTTACAATTTGGTATTGTAGGCTCATAGAACGCCCTTTTTCCTATGTATAGGGACATATATTTTAGGTTGTATGGACAAGCGTGGTGGACTTATGATATGTGTATTCACTAACACCTCGAGGTTTTGGTGCAACGGTTTGTTATAGTTATAATGGGAGGCACTCCCTATTATAGTTTGATGGACTTTACAATTAGATTGTAGGCACACAGATCTTTTTCCTATGTATGACATTATTTTGGCTCTTGTATATGGATCAGAGTGATGTGACAGTTTTGATTTTGTATATGATGATGACTATGATTCTTGTGATTTCTATAATGTTTATGATGTTATTTTTCTATATATGTTGTATGAAATATGTGTTGCATATGATGATGTTTATGTTTTTTT
This sequence comes from Taxus chinensis, assembly GCA_019776745.2. NCBI lineage: Eukaryota > Viridiplantae > Streptophyta > Pinopsida > Cupressales > Taxaceae > Taxus > Taxus chinensis. Next base: position 197,421,106 of record CM034153.1, read on the forward strand.
ATTATAATTCTTGATGTGTGATTATCTTTTCAGGAGATGTGACCTAACCTTAATATATTATATTAAAATGTGATTAAACAAAATTAACTAAAAGTGGAAAGAGTGCCCTACCCCATTGAATAACATATGTGTAATGGGTTTTGATAACACTTGCACTTGTAACCTTTCAAAATGTTAAATGAGACTATCAATGGAAAATTCATACTGATCATGGTGGACTTTGGAAAATGCATGTCTTTGTGGGGAATAAAGGTTCTCCTTTTTAATAAATTTAGAGTGAATCAATGCCCCATAGCTCTTTATAAGAAGAAAATTGATCATTGTGGGAAGTTTTCTATAGGAAAGTTGATCATTGCAGGAAAATTTCTATGGGAAATTTGATCGATGTGGGAAGCTTTCCATGATGCTTTTTAATTTTGATATGTTTGTAGAGGCTGATCAAAATGGGAAGCCTTTTTTCATGGGTAGCCATCCTTTGAGGGTATGGTCTATATATTATATTTAGATTGAATGGTCGTCCTTCAAGGGATCAGTCCATAACTTTAAAATGGTAGTTGTCCTTTGAGGGATCAATATACTTTAATTTTTAACAATATAATGTTCGAATAGTTGTCCTTCAAGGGATTAGTCTATTTATTTTTGATATTGACAAGAAACATCCATATGGGTTTTTGAATTTGTTTTGAGCTGAGGGAAAGACCCTATTCAATTATTTTTTTAAGGAGGGGATAAATGTATAGGTGGCACTCATCCATATGCCCCATGTATTTATAAAAAAGAGAGAAATGGATTGATTTTGGGCTTTAGTAAAATGGAAGGTTGTTATTTTGATAAGATTTTAAAACAATGTTATGATAATCAATCATTTAATAGTAGAAAGGCCACAAGTGCAAAGCATTTAGAGGTTCCTTCTCAGGTTCCCCATCGAGAGAAGCAAGATGATATGCTCCTGACCCATATTTATGAGTAATAATGTAGGGACCAATCCAATTGGGGGTGAACTTACCACATTTACTTTGTTCTAATTTAGTCACATTTTGATTTTCTTTAAGTACCAAGTCACTGATTTTGAAGTCATGTTCTTTGACATGCTTTTTGTATGCTCTACTAATGCGTTGTTGATAAACTTGGTGATGTTCAAGGGTTGCTAGACACTTTTCATCCAACAATTCTAGTTGTGCAAGATGATTTTGGTGATATTCTTCATCGAGAATGAAATATTTTAAGGATACATGGAGTGATGGGATTTGAATTTCTAGGGGTACGATGGCTTCAAATCCATAAATGAGTGAATAGGGTGTATCACCCATAGGTGTACGGATACTAGTTTGATAAGCCCATAGAGTGAATGGGATTTGAGTGTGCCAATTCTTCTTTGCGTCATTTACAATTTTCATGAGGATTTTGTTAAGTTTTTGTTGGAAGCCTAAAATTTTCCATTAGCTTGAGGATAATATGGTGATGAGAAGCTTAGTTTTATGTTAAGTGTATCTCAAAGCTTTTTAACCTCCTTTTTTTTAAAGGATATACCATTGTCTGCGATAAGTTTATGTGGAATACCAAAACGACATATGATGTTTTGATATATAAAGTTAACGATGGGCCCCAACTTCATTGAGGTCAAGGGAATATCTTCAACCCATTTAGTAAAGTATTCAGTTACAGTAATGATTGAATGATGTTGTTGAGATGATTTTGGATTAATTTCACCAATGAGATCTAACCCCCATTGAGAGAAAGGCCACAAGTCTTGTGTGGGTTGTAATGCTTGACTAGGGATGTGGATGAGATCAGAATGAAGTTGACACTTAACACACCATTTCACGTATATGAAAAAGTCTTTGGTGATAGTGGGCCAGTAGTATCCTAGTCATATGATACACTTAACGATGGCATTTCCACTAAAATGGCCTCCATAAATTCCATCGTGGACCTCTTTGATTGTGTTGGTTGATTCATGTGATTTGAGGCAACGTAATAATACACCATAAAAACTACATTTGTAAAGGATTCCTCCTATGACAACAAAGTAAGTGACACGTTGAAGGAAGGATCGTTTAGTGCCTTGTGAAAAATCTGGTGGGAGTTTAGATTCAGTAAGATAATCAAAAATTTGAGTGTACCACATATCTAATGGATTTTCATCAATGATTTTTATGGAAGGTAGCTAATTTTGATGTGAAGGATTGTCTAATCATTGAATGGCTATAGAAATCCTAGTTTTATTCTTCAATTTTTCCGTTTCAAAGGGGACAAAGGATCCTAGAGAAGCCATAGTGTCTGCAAACCTGTTAGAAGATTGTGGAATGGCTTGAATGGTATAATGATCAAATGCGCCAAGGAGAAAGTTGAAAATGGCCTTATAATTTTGAAGGACCTCATTTTTACATTGGTACTCTCCTTTGACTTTACTGACAACAAGTTATTAGTCCCCATATATTTCTAGATCTTGAACACCTAGGAGAATAGCAATAGTTAAACCCATGATTAAGGCCTCATATTCTGCCATATTATTAGTGCATTCAAAGTTGAGTCTGAATGATAAGGGATGGGAATGTTCCAGGGTGGTATGATGACGACATTGACCACTCCATCTTCTTGACATTAATCACCTTCCAAGAAGAGGGTCATTTTAATGGGGATAAAGTTTGATTCATAATCATTGGATTCATTAATGTTATTGATAGATTCATTAGGAAATTATTCATGGGGTGGTTGATTATCTAGAAGAGGTGCCTCAGTGAGTTGATCGGCAATGGTCTGACCTTTAATATACTTTTGTGGTATGATTTCAAGATCAAATTCAGTCATAAGCATCAACAATAAAGTTATACAATCACTATGGTAGGGTTTTACATGCATGGCCTTAAGAGGGATTAAAATAGGTGACAACATATGTTTTGTGGTTGAGGAGATAGTGTCAAGTTTGGAAGTAGCAAAGTACAACACACAACAAAATTTTATAGCTTCAAAGTAGCATGTTTTGTATTCATGGAGGGTGTGACTAATGTAGTACATGACTAGTTCATGAACTTGATTATCACGATGAGTGAACATGACTCCTAGGGCATGCTCTGAAGTAGATATGTAGAGATAAAATGGTTCTCCTTCATGAGGTGGCATGAGTAAAGGTAGTGTTTGATTTCGTAAAAGGCTTTCTGGCAGTCAGAATCCCAATAAAACACTATGTCTTTGCGGAGTAGATGGTGAAATGGTTGACAGTGGTAAGAAAGATGTGATATGATATGTTGTATGGACTATAGTTTTCGTTTTATACTATTCAGTTGTTTTAGATTAGAGGGTGGAGGAATTTTAATGATTTCTCTAAATTTTGTGGGATCGAATTCAATTCCACTAAGAGATATGATAAATCCTAAAACTTTTTTGGTGAGGACACCAAAAACACATTTTACAGGATTCAAGCAGAAACAAAAGTAGATGAGACAGGTGAATATTGATTCAAGAACATTAAGATGATCCTTCTATGATTTAGAATTTCCAAGGAGATTGTCAACGTAATATTCAACAATTTTATGAATGAGATCATGGAAAATGTACGTCATAATGTGTTGGTATGTTGCCTCAGAATTTTTGAGACCGAATGGCATATCACGGTAGAAAAAGATTCCCAAAGGGGTTATAAAAGTGGTTTTGTGTTGATCTTCACAAGTGATAAGGATTTGATTATAACCAGAAAATCCATACATAAGAGAAATCATTTCATGGTCGGTTGTTAGTTCTACGAGTTGATTTATGTTTGGTAGGGGGAAATAATCTTTTGGACAAGCAAGATTTAAATCCTTGAAGTATGTGCAAATATGAATTTTACTTGAAGCTTTATTTATTGGGACAATGTTGGAGGCCTATTGTGGATAGTCAATGGGTATGATGAAGTTGGAGGATAGAAGGCACTGAAATTATTCCTTGATAAGGAGAGCTATACATGGGTGCATCTTACAAAGATTTTGTTTAACTGACTTAGCATTAGGATATGTGACAATGTTGTGTACGAAAATGTTGGGATCAATCCTGGGAATATCACTATATGACGAGATGAAGGATTGACTATATTTTGTTAGGAATGCAGTAAAATCATTCAATTCTTTACGGATCGAGGAATTGGCCAATCTTGACTATGTGAGGGTCTTGTGGTGTTCCTAAGTTAATATCGAGTGGATTCATTAAGAAGAGTGGGTGTTTTAGGTGGTAGGGATTTTTGAAGGTAACAATCTTCATCTCCCATATGAGATAGGATATCTTGGTCATCTTGACATTGAAGGATGTTTATGGTTGGTGAGTCTTCTTCAACCATTTCTAGATGAACAAGTGGTAGAGATTTAGTGGAGTGGATGGATTGATATGTGAGTGGTCCCAATGATATAACATTGATTAAAAAAAGGTTAGGTGGAATAGGTATGACATCGTCTGTGTTTATGGAACCTTGAGGGTTTGCGGGTGGTGATTCTAGTTTGGAAATAATTGTGGAGGCAGTTGGTTTAGATGTATTGGCTTCACATGCTACAGAAAGGGGGTTCTTATAACCTAGACCAATTTTCTCATGAGGTTTAAGGGAACATAGAACTGAATGATCATGGATCCCTTGTTCATAATTCCCAAGACCAAATCCTTTCCATGCATAGTGATGGAGATACATACGAGTGAATTTTAGATTATCAAGGGATTTGAAATCCAATGTGAAAGGCATGGTGTGATGTGGATTGATAATGTGAGATGGTGGATGGTCATGTCCTCCATAGACAAGATTGGTTTTAAGATAAGATGGACCATAAGAGATAATATCTCCTATGTTAGGGTCATACATGGGTTGTTTTTTGGGATGACCATATGTTTTTGGTGAAGGGATAGAGTTGAGCATGAGGAGGCAGTACTCCCTAAGCATGAGGCACTTGATGGATTTGCCAAGAGAAGAATCTTCTAGTAATTTGGAAGAAGGGATAGAGGTGAAAGTATATTCTTGATCAGATGATTCTAGCATGGATGTAGGTATAAGAGTATCATTTGGATGATACTCAAGAAATGGATTTGGATCAATAGGGACATTGAGAATTTGGCTTTCATGTTCATATTTGAGACAATGATGAAGGGTGGAAGGAATGTAGCCCATTGTCTATATCTAGGGGCATCCTAGTAACATGTTGTACTGAAACTCTCCTTCTATAATGTAGAAGAGTTCGGGTAGAGTTTTAAGAATGGACCTTGAGTGGAAGTATAATTATGCCTATAGTAGGTGTGATAGTGTCATTGAAAGAGCATAATAGAATTGGAGTCTGAGTGATAATAGTGTTGGGTAGTTTGAGTTGATCAAAGGAAAGGGATGATATGATGTTGATGGTGGCACCACTATCAATCATGACCCTCTTGATGGATATGTCATTGATTTACGAAGTGATGAAAAGTGGTAGGTCATGATCCTCTTGTCTAAGAGAACAAATTTCAGATGGTTCAAATGAGATGGTGGTATATGCTTTTAAGGAACCTAATTTTTTTTTGAAAGGGGTTGGATCATTGGTTGGGATAGTGATGGATTGGAGGGATTCTAACATGGCATGTTTTTGAGTTTGGTGAGGTCTGCATAAGTTCATAAAGCTAAATCCTAATGGGGGATTGGTGTAGTTATTTAAACTACTTTCTGTAACATGGTGAGTGGAGATGTATATTCTTATATTGAGACTCTACCTTTGGATGATGCTATTTGATTAGGATCTCTAGGATTCAATGAAATGGAGACCTTAGGTTTATTAGATGGTGCCGATAATTCTAGAGGTGAAGGTATGGCAACAAAGTCTCTATCTTCCTTAGACCGAGATGGTTCTTTGTTGTAATTTTGCAAGCATGTGGTGACATGAAAAACATTAACTTGGTGGTTAGATGATTTAGGGGTAGACTCTTCTAAAGGTATTGAGGTTGATGTTGATGTTGCATGAGAAGGAAGGAAGAGAAAACTGCCAATCTTTTGATCTTTTTGATGAAAGGCTCTACAATCATCTATGGTATGGCCTCATGTTCTATGATAATCATGAAAAGTAGCAAATTCATACCAGGAGGGATTCCATCCATGGTTATTTGATGGCTTGACAGGTGGTAGAGTAATGCTTGCTTCTCATAATAAGTTATCTAAAATGGTTTCATAACATCCTTTAGGTCCGAATGTAGATGGGCATTAATTTTTCTTAGGAGGAGGTGAAGTTCGTGGTTTGAAACTAGTTTTTTTACTTGGTGGACATGAAAGATTTTTAGCTATTATACCAAGTGGATGCGGTGAATGTGAAGGATAGTTAGGTGTTATAGGAGATAGAGGGCAAGGATCAGATGTGGATGCCCACTGTGGGGTAGTAGATGTGAAATAATAACTCACGGTGGGGATATGATGTATGGGTTTTACCCTTATAATGATAGGGTGATTAACCAGCATGGTAAAAGAATATTCATGCAGAGGATCCTGATCCGAGGGGAGATAAAGATGGTTTTTAGGATCCCAAGTGATGATTGATTCGGGTGGTCTCATAGGTCTTAGGTCTTATGTGACAAGAGGATTTCCAAAAGTGGGTATAACTCTTGGATGAAATGAAGGATGGAAAGGAGGAGGACCATAGAAATGGTAGGTTTCATCATAATAAGGACTTCTAAAGACTTGAACGACACCATGCTTATTAGGTCTTATTGATACTTTAGATGAACTAGGTGTATTTTTCGAAGTTGACGCTAGTGAAGGAGAAGAAGTTTGGATGTTGTGGTATAAATGATTTTTATATTTAGGATTGTTCACTTTCATAGGTTGAGGATAGACATGTCTAATGGTTGCTTGGGAAGGAATGGTTATGCTAAGAATTTTTCAAGTAGTATCATAGTTATATCTGCAAAGTTAAGTGTAGGTGTTGATGCAGTCATGTTGGAGGGTAAGGGTATGGACTTGGTAACAACATCGGGAGAGGATACGGGTATGTATTTAGTAGCAAGCGGTGGTTTGACATTTTCAAGCTTGTCAGATTCTACCATAGACTCTACAGGTGTAGGTGATGGAGACATAGGGAGATTTTGAGCAATGCGTTCAACATGGGAGGTTTCTATGTTGATGGTTTCAAAGTCATTAAGTGTTAGTTTTGATTATGTAGATTTTGTTTCATTAGGTGATGAAGTGATCCGAGGGATAGGCACGATTTTAGTTATCATATTAATGGTATGAACAACGTTCGTTTGTGGTTTCTTAAAGGTAGAGGGTTGATTTGGAAAAGTCTTCTTAAATAAGTCAAGGCCTTAATTTGGGGGTGCATTTGGATTATCTAAGTGAAGGTCACCTTTTTCAATCAAGTATTGAATCACATTGTGGAATGTGCAACACCTTTCGATGTAATGACCATTGAATCTTTGGTACTTGCAAAAGTCATTATCTTAATACCATATGGGTTTCAAAACTGATATGCTGATGAGTCAAATGGGTAGGAGTGATATTAGATTAGAGGTGAGAAATTTATCAAAAATTACACCATAAGTTTCAGCTATGGGTGTATAGTTGCGATGTTGAAGAAAGTGTTCAGTGGTTGGATTTTCCTTCGGAGTGGATTTGAAAACAACGGTGTCGTGGATGATTTAGAATTATAATAGTTAGATGGTGGATTATAAGGGAACTCCCTTTTTAGGTTTCTTAGAATGAAGTTTTACCCATCCATTTTATAGGATTCACAATTATAACTTATGGGCCATGGTAAAAGCCTCATCGAAAGTTTGGAATGACTTGATTTGTAGAGTAGACAAAATGTGTTTTGCAAATGTGTGAAAGAAAATTTTGATTAACTATGGCTATGGTAGTGTAAAGGATAAAAGGCTACAAAATCAGCAATGGATTCATCTTCAAATTTTCTAATGGCATACAAATCATTAATAGTGATTTTACGGGCTATGTTTATGGAGAAGTGGTCTAAGAAAATTTTTGCAAGTTGTGCAAAAGAGAATAGTGAGTTTTGTGGGATGTTATTGTACTAGTATAAGGAAATACCGATAAAGGACATGGGAAATGTCCTCAGCATGAGGTCTTGATCATGAGCTATTAGATAACATGTGTGATGAAAGTTGTGGATGTGTTGTTAGGGATCTTATTTTCCTATTAAACTTAGTAAGTTTTCAAACGTCCCAGTGAGGTGGATATGGCTTGTATGGTATAGAAGGGTGAATGGGATCATTACAAATATGATCACAAGAGAGTGCATTCTTAGATGTTGATGAAGCATCTTCTAGGCTAGATATATGGCTTAGAAGGGCTTGAAGATGATCAATTTGTGTTGATTGTTGTAGGGACGAGCTATGTTGATAAAAAGACTGATTAGGTTCTGATTATACTTGATATTGTTGTGGAATGTAATGTTGGTAGGTGGTGTTATGTTGGTATGGTAGATTATTTTGATAGGGTTTGTTTTGTTGTGGGAAATGGTATGATGGAATATTTTGTTGATATGGGGATATGTTTTAGGTATGATGTTGTTGATATTTTTTTGGGAATGTTTTGATGATGAAGGATGTTGTGTTAGGGAATGTTCTGATGGGATGAGGATCCTTGTTACGAAGTGATAGGTTGTGAGGACTTGAATATATTGGTATTGTAATGACATTAATATATGCGTAAGAGGTTGTGAATATATAGGTGTTTTTTGAGAAGACATAGTCGAAGCGGTGAAAGATGGAGCTCATTGTGGAACACTTTGTTGTGAGATACCGTATAGTGGGATGTTCTGTTGAGGTAGAAACTGGGGTATAGAGATCAATGGTTGAGAAGGTTGTGGTATGTATTGTAAAAAAAGATGTGTACTAGCAATGGCACTAGTGTTAACCAACGGTGTTTTTGTGGGGATGGACATAGTGATATTCTAGATGGGAGCAGTAACTTGTTGGGAAGACATAACTGTGGAAAGAGTGACGAAACTCAAGAGAAGTGTTTTTATGCATGAGGCAACTAGAGGAGTGGATGATGAAGTAGTGACATTATTAAAAGATGATGTGGATCCTACAGAAGGACCTGGGAATGGGCAAAGGTGTTTTGTGACGAGATCATTTGAAGGTTATAGACGGGACCTAATGAAACCTCAATTTTCTCTGGTTGGCTGATGTCAATTTTTCATTCAAAGTTTTAAATGGATTTTTAGAGGTGAGAGATGCTTAAGGTTGACTATTGTTTCATGTTTCAGAATGACTCAAGGTGTATAGATATAATTGTTGGACAAAATGATCTTGATTTTGATTAATAAGGCCCGTAATGGAAGAGGATGAGTTGTAGGTGCATTGGACGGATGGAGGCGTGAACGTTTGCATCTGAACATTTCTTGCTGCTAGATAAGCAATAAGGGAATTGGGATTTGAATCTAACATTTCATCAAAAATGGGGTCTCCACTATTGTAGAAAGGGAGTTTAGATGGCTGAGAACTGGAAAAAAAGAAGTATTCCTCTTTTGTGATCCAGGTGTAGAGAGGATTTGACTATTATATTGATGTGGGGAATGCGAGAGGTGTTGTCATGTTGTATTGTTATAATTGTCCCCTACTTCATGCCACGTTTGTTGGGAGTTTGAAAAGGGGTTGGATGTGTCTGTTTGATAGTATGGAAGTTGTTGTTTCGTTGGGGTAGAATGTGCTAAAGTGTAAAATGAGAGATTTTGTTGATATGTAGGTGGGGCAGACATGTTTTAAGGGATTTGTTTACGGGATTTTTTCCTAGTAAGCACCATAATAAGAAACACACAGAAATCACCCAAAAGAAAGGAAAACAAGTGGATGTGTTATTTTAAAAACAGCAAGAAAGAACAATCAAAGAGTGATTTTATAGTTATCTTGATTAGTTACAAAAAAATGCAATGTGTAAGATGGCTAACAAGGGTCCTGGGAAGTGGTCGTCTAGGGAGGGTTTCAGGTGTGTTTAAGGGTGGAGTCCTCAATATACCCAAAGTTACGTGAGGCCCAACTCTATACTATTTTCGATACTAGCGTGGTATTGAGGCCTACCCCCTCACTTCACGGTCATGTTGCGATAAGGTATCGGGTGCTGAGCCAATGTATACTAACATATAAGAGATTATACTCAGCCAGAACACTGAGTCATCTTCCCTATCGGGTGATGAAATCCCAATCAGTTTCACCTGGGTGGGAAATGTTTAAATGTGTTTTATATTCTGATAGTGATTTGGTTGTGTGAGGGAAAAATAAGTGGATGCAACCAATTTCATCTCCCTAATTAAACTATGTGAAGCAAGAAGAATGAGAATGTTTTGTTTTAAGAGCCAAAACAAAATGTTGATTTTGATGACAACATCCAATCAAGAATGCAAGATAGAAAGTTAAACAAATGTATTTAAAACTTACCACGAGAGAGCTCCTTAATTTTAATTTTAATTTTAATTTGGCAAATTCCAAAGCATTCGCTTAACAAATATAGAAAAATAAAGTTTCCAATAAGAAGCAATCTGCAATCTAATTAGGAGAAACATGGAACAAAACACTACATATGGATTATAAAATGTCAAGAAAACAACACAGGAAAATTGTTGGTTATTGAGGCAATTGCTGACAATTAACAGTCAGTATAAACAGTGCTCAAAATTATAATAAAATGAAGAAGTTAATAGGGTTCAAGTCTCACCGTGCGTGCCAGAATGTCCAGCATGGTTTTTACCTTCGGTTTCTCTATTGTTTCAAGGGGCAAAAACCGAGCTTGACCTTAATATGGTGGGGTTTCTAGGATACCCACGAATGTTAATTGTGTATGTTTATGCACCATTTGAAGCAATGGATCAAAGCTTCTTTACCTATAAAAAAGCCTACAAATCATGCTTTAGACAAAACAATGTTACTTTTCAGAAAACACTCCTTAAGATTTTATTAATGTTTATGATCGTACTACAAGATAATAAGATAGAAATGTGACTATCATTTATTTAGACTAGATACATATATAGATAATATTAGTCATGGTTTAAACCCATAAATCAGAATCCTGGTCTGTGTAAATGTTTTTAGACACGTTAGAGGCTATAAAATCAATAAATTTCGTCCTCCCCTATAGTGGTGTCAGAATCTAGAACAGAAATATAATCCTCCACAAAGAAATCACAAGATTCTTCTGGGGTGCCAAAGAGCTGGGAAAGTGGAGTGTTGGTGCTAGATATCCTGATGTGGTTGTGGTCTTCAACTTTAGGTGTTTTGCGGTGGTCATTTGATAGGTTTAAACATATCTCGTAAGTGTCCTCGTACTATGTTAGGTCTGCATGAAGCCTTATAGCTTCATTATACACATGATAGAATGCTTCGACGCCCTCCTGTATGCACTGAGTTGTTGTGAATATATCCTCCAGATGGTTGAAGGGAATGTTTTAAATCACGTAGAGCTCAAAATTATGGAGGATCTTGTATTTTTCCTAATAGAGTGGATGTCAGTTGTAGGATAATTTCTACCACTTAATGCCATCTGAAAGCAACATTATAGATAAAATATTCACAGATAACAACGAAAAGCAAGAAATTTTGATCAAATTTGACAGGAAATGATGAAAAAGAAGAAAAATACAGGAATCACTAGCAATTTAGGGGAATCACTGGCGATTAAGTCTATCACTAGTGATTGTAGCTAGCTCTAATAGTTGATAAAACAAAGTTCAAACAATTGATTAAGCTATAGATTTTGATGAAAACAAAGCCTTGACAGTATATGAATGATGTCTAAATGAAAATTTACCTTTGATCAGTTCCTGCAATAGTCAAAATAAATAGATTACCTTGCACGATGGACCAACCTGATGGGTTGATGGAAGAAGATAGTTAAATGTTGAAAACAAGCAATTAAATGATGTATTCAATGTTATTTGGACAATGTGGAACTTAAGAGAGTTGATATAAAGTGCTTGGATGTATACAACATTGAAATTGAGATAGAATTCACCTAAAAATCATGGTATTCCGTTGTGGAAAGGAGGTGTGAATGCTTGTATTTATAAATCATCGACGATCGGGTAAATCGTCGGGGATTGCAGAAGATCTTAGTTTAGTTAACATAAAAATGATTTTCTTCCATTTTAAGCAAGATCTGATAGATTTGAGGTTGTTAAGGTGGTGGCATGGGTAAATTTAGTTAGGATAAGAGGAGTTAATCTTTTTAGAAGGCTTAGTTAGTTAGTGTTTTCAAAAGGTTTATTTAGTTAGTGTTTTTGGAAGGTTTAGTTAATTAGGAGTAACTTAGTTTTTTAGAAGTTTTAGTTAGTTAGGAGAAAGTTAGGTGTGTTTTTAGGAAGGTGGATTTTAGAGGCGGTTAGGTGGTTAATGAGGTGTTGTAGTGAGGTGTCTTAGTTAACGTAGCGAGGAGTAAAAGGGGGGATTATTTTAATTAATTAAATTTATTTAGATGTGACGGGTGTGTGATTAATTAATTAACTAATTTATGAGGGTGTAATGTCGTAAATGTGGGGTTTTTGACCATGAGTGTGTTTGAGTCGAGGGATGAAAAAATTTGGTGTCTACATCGACCCTTCTATCATCCACCATAATATCGTCACTTACCCTAACAAAAAACCGATAAAGTAAAAGATTTGCAATATACATCCCTGAGTTTCTCTCCTCATCAAAGAGGAGTTCTAACATCTTCTTTCCACCAATTTCATCATCCCCATGACTATCCCCAATGGGTTTCCAATCTAAAGCACCGGGAAAGCTTTACATATGCATCGATTTTCAAGAGCTTAATCTCACTTTCCCTAAAGATGACTTCCCTCTTCCCAACATTGATCAAATTGTAGATCTCACCGCAAGACATGAGATGCTTTCCCTTATGGATGGGTTTTTTGGTTAAATTCAAATCCTCATTGTGCTCGAAGGTCAACAGAAGACTTCCTTCATCACCCCTTGGGGGACCTTTTGCTACCGTGTCATGCCTTTTGGTCTAAAGAATATCGGAGCCACCTATCAGCGGGCCATGATGCCATGGCTTATATATTTCACGATATCATACCAAAAACTATAGAAGACTACATCAACAATATTTTAGGTAAATCAAACATTGACACGATCATATTTCCATTCTCGAAGTTCTCTTTGAGCATATTATTCATTTTTTCCTTCATCTCGATGCCACCAAGTGTGTATTTGGAGTGCTAATTATAAAAATACTTGGATTTATCATATTTATTAGGGACATTGAAGTTGACCTTGATAAAAACAAAGTAATTATCAAAATTCCTCCTCCTTCCAATGTTAAGAAACTCCACAGTCTTTAAGGTCACCTTCAATCTATTCGTCATTTTATTTCACATATTTCCAATCATTACCAACAATTTCATTTGCAAATACATAGAATTTTTATTTGGTTTAGGATTTCCAGAAGGAATTTGATGACTTTAAACAATCCCTTTTTTCTCCACGAATGCTTACACCCCCATGCAAGGGGGAGCCCTTCTATCTATATATCTCTTCCACCGATCATGCTTTAGGAGCCATGTTAGCACATCGTGATGACCAAGGTCATGATTAGGTTGTTTATTACATCATTTGCACCCTTCATGACTATGAGACCCACTAAAATGAATTTGAAATGATGTATTGTGCTCTCTTCTTTTCTACTTCAAACCTTTGACACTATCTTCTCAATCAAAAGACTTATGTTGTTACTAGTATTCATCTTCTTAATACATTGTATTCTAAACCTTATCACAACAATCACGTTACTAGATGGCTCATGCTCATGACTGATTTTTTCCTCAAGTGTATTCCTTAGAAATCCATTAAGGGTCAAGCTATTGTTGACCAGTTAGTGGAAGCCCCTCTTCATAGTACACATTTACCTCATGATCAATTCCCAGATGAATCAATCAATCATTTTCACCATGAGTATGAAAGTATTAAGATGACCCTCTTCTTTGATAGTTCTAAGTATCGGAAAGGGGGATGTGGAAGAATTTTGCTCATTCCTCCTTGGGGTAGTCCTATTCCTATTGCAAACAAAATTAATTTTGAGTACACGAATAACATGGCATAGTATGAAGAACTTATATTATGTCTTGAAACCATTGATTTCCTAGGTGTTCAAGTCCTTGACATATATGGAGAATCTGAACTTATAATCAAACAAGTAACATGTGTGTATTAGTGTAAAAATGATACTCTTCAAAAATATCGCGACATTGTTCATCTTCTTTTTGAAGCCTTTGATTCCTACACTATCCAATCTATTCCTCAGTTGACCAATCGTTTCATTGAATCAATGACATCTCTTGCAACTCTCATTCCTTGAAAAATGTAAGAATTAAAATTTTTTGTTGTCATTCATCATCATGAATGACCTTTTCATGAATTACCCCATGTTAAATTTTTTGAATATAGTCCATCAAATCTCTAGTAATTCGAAATCTTCTATTATTTATTCAAATTTATCATTCTCCCCGCCCTATTTAATAATGCTAAGAGATCATTTCTCTAGTGTGTTAGCCGCTACATTAGCCTAGGTGGTATTCTTTTCAAATGTGGATTTGATGGTAATATTTTTTGATGCCTTAAATCCCATGAATCCCCTCATGTTATCTAGGAATTCCATGATGGTATTTGTGGTGGAAACTTTAATGGCTTAGCTGTTACTAAGTGCGTTCTTCATCTTGGCTATTACTTTCCTTCTATCAATCATGACTATTTTAAATATGTTAAGAAGTGTGAAAAACATCAGTAATATTCCAATCTTATTCACATTCCTAGTCAAACATTACAACCGGCTCAGGACCTTTGGCCCTTCTCACAATGGGCTCTTCATCTCATCAGTCTTATTAATCCTTGGTATTCATGACAACATCACTCCATCAATTCATATTTCACAAAGTGGGTGGAAGAAATTCATATTGATTCAACTAAATTGGGTCAAATCATTAACTTTATCTCCCAGTACATCATTTTCCACTTCAGCGTTCCTCACAAACTCATCACGGAAAATGGAAAGTCCTTTAAAAACAAATATCTTAAGAATTTTTTGATTCATTTAATATTCAACTTAGCTTCTCTTCTCCATATTATCCTCAAGCTAATATCCAAACCAAAGACACTAATAAAACTCTTTGAAACATTCTTGTAAAAACTATTGACTAGTCAAGATGTGACTGTCATCTTTATCTCCTTTTCTGTAATGAGATTAGTTGATTAATTATGATTATCACCAGTAATAGAACACCAAATAACACAATATTATAGATAAATTCTCTCAATATGAAAGTATAATAGCTTGGCCACTTCGAGGGGGCAACCTCCAGAACATATAATAAGACTCAAATACTCAACATAATAATCATCCACTACCTTTAACCCCTCTTTATACTATTCCTATGATATGGCCATTAACAAGGCCGACCAACCAATGATAATAGATCATATATGAAAGAGATACATCATGATAAGAAGTTATGATAACCACAAGTTGGCTATATCCATCCCATGTAAGATATATAATTAAGGGTTTAACATGCCCCTCCCCTTCAAAGAAACATTGTCCCTAATGTTGGGAAGCCCTGGATGTTATTGTATGAATGCTTCATCTTCCCATGATGCATCATCAATATTCATATTCTTCCACTTGATCAGGTACTCGGTAATGACTCTAGTCCTTAGCCTTTTGGTGAGTGTCTGAAGAATGCCTTTAGGTTCCAATATGATCCTTCCTTCCTTGTCCAATTATAGAAGCACTAATTGGGTGGAAATGTGCTGCCCAATAACTTTCTTTAAGAAAGTAACATGGAAGACTGGATGTATTATACTTCCTGGAGGGAGCTCTAGCTTATATGCCACACTACCAATTTTATGCAAAACTCGGTAAGGACCATAGTATTTAGGAGCAAGCTTATTATCATTTTGTTGTTGTTTTAAGGATAACTACTAATATGGTTGTAACCTTACAAAAACAAAGTCTCCCTCTTCAAAGAGTCACTCACTTCTATGTTGATTAGCCTGTTGCTTCATACAGTTTTGTGCCCGTGCCAAATTTTCTCTAAGACTAGAGAGTATCTCATGCTGATGTTGAATGTGATCTTCGACTACTCTCACCTTTGGTTTGACCTTCAAGCTAGATATGAGTGATGGAGGATGGTACCTATAAAGTGCCAGAAATGGAGACATTTTGGAGGAGGTATGAAATGAATTATTGTACCACCATTCTGCTAGTGGTAACCATTGCACCCAACGTTCTTGTTTATCTGAAGTAAAACATCAAAGATATCCCTCTAAACATTTATTTACGACCTCAGTTTGCCCATCTGTTTGGGGATGATAAGAGGAACTCTGGTCTAGTTCGGTACCTAGAAAAGAGAACAAATCAGTCCAAAAGTTACTTGTAAATATTGGATCATGATCACTTACTATAATTTTTGGCGTGCCATGGAGCTTTTGAACTGTATCCATAAAGGAGATGGCAACTGTACTAGCTGTGAAAGGATGAGCCATGGCACAAAAATGGGCATATTTGGTAAGTCTGTCTACCACGACCATGATGACACTTTTCCATTCTGATTTAGGTAATCCTGTGATGAAACCCATTGATACCTCTTCCCATCTCTCACTAGGAATAGATAGAGGTTGGAGATTACCAGGTGTCTTAATGGTCTCACCCTTATTTTTTTGGCAAACCAAACATTCTGCCACAAATTTTTGAACATCTCCTTTCAACCCCTCCCAGAAGAAATCCTTCTTAACTCTATGATATGTTTTTCAGGACCCCAATATGGCCACCTATTGGAGAAGAATGTATCTTTGAAAGAACATGGTGTTTAAGTGTAGAGTTATTACATAGATATAACCGATATTTGTACCACAATATATCCCCCTTCCATATAAATTGAGCTGATATGGATGGATCTACTTGGATATTTTGAATGAGAGTATGTGTGGTTGCATATTTATTCCATTCTTCACGTGCTTGATATACCCAATCTACATTTAGTATAGATATGGCACATAACAATGCTTCGGCAGACTCATCCCCCCTAAACAAAGCATCAACAACCAAATTTTTCTTTCCTTTCTTATAAACAATCTCAAACTCATATCCCAACATCTTAGTAACCCATTTCTATTTTATTCTGAAGATAGATGTTGCTCTAAGAAATATTTCAAACTATCATGATCAGTTTTTACCTTAAAATGTCTACCCATCAAGTATGGTCTCCATTGTTTGACTACATGTAGTATTGCCATCATTTCCTTTTCATAGGTGGGATTTAACAAATTATTTCCTTTTATTTTTCTATTATCAAAAGAAATGGGGTGTCCTTATTGCATTAGTACTGATCTGATTCCATTTCCTGAAGCATCGCACTCAACTATGAAAGTTATGGAGAAATCTGGGGTTGCCAATACTAGAGTGGTGCACATAGCTGCCTTCAATTTTTCAAATGCCCTAGATGCTTCCTCATTCCACTAAAAGGAGTCCTCCTTCAATAATTTTGTGAGTGGTGCTGCTATACTACCATATTTTTTGAAAAATCTGCGATAATACCCTGTGAGACCTAAGAAACCTCGTAATTGTTTGAGGGTTCTTTGGGATTCCCATTCCACCATGGCCTGGATCTTGTGAGGGTCCACCTTAACACCTTCATGAGAAACAATATGGCCCAAGTATTCCACTTCTTGTACCCCAAAATAACACTTTGAAGGCCTGGCATAAAGTTGATGTTGCTATAAGACTTCTATGACAGTATTGACGTGATGTAAGTGTTTCTTCCATGATTTGCTGTAGATGAGTGTATCATTAAAAAATAATAAGAAAAAATTTCTTAGGAATGGCCTGAATACTGAATTCATCAAGCTTTGGAATGTGGAGGGAGCATTGGTAAGACCAAATGGCATCACTAGGAATTCATAATGGCCTTGATGAGTTCTGAAGGCTGTCTTATGAATATCTTCTTGCTTGACTCTAATTTGGTGATACCCAGAACACAGATCTAGTTTTGTAAAATAAATGGCAGCATGCAACTCATCTAATAAATCATCAATGATAGGAATAGGAAACTTATCTTTGATAGTGAACTTATTAAGCTCTCTATAATCTGGACACATGCGCCATCTTCCATCCTTGTGACACACCATCACCACGGGAGCAAAATAGGAACTCTAACTGTGACAAATAATACCCATTTCCAACATTTCCTCCACCATCTTCTCTATCTCACTCTTTTGCACATATGGATATCTGTAAGGCCTGATGTTGGGGGGTTGGCTTCCTAGAATCAACTGAATAGCATGATCATGCTCTCTTTTAGGTGGCAATCCTCTTGGTTCCTTGAAGACAACTACATGGTGATTAATAACCTTTTGAAGATCAGGATGCAATACCTTCATTTGTGGTTGGACTTCTATAGAGAATAATTGAGATACAAAACCTTCAGACCCCTTTTTAAGAATCTTATGCATTTGGTGAGAACTTACCACTAGAGGATCTTTAGCTTGTAGACCTCAAAGTTCAATTTTTTTACCCTTAGAATGAAAGTGCATGAACAATTCCTAGAAATTTATCTCTATGGTGCCCAAAGTAGTGAGCCATTGAATACCTAAGACAATATCAGCTCCTCCCATGGGAATAACAAACATCATAGATTCCAATGTGTAATCACCCATCATGATTTTTACTTTATGGCATTTACTTGAACATTGGACTATGCCACCATCTGCAATCATTACTTGAAATTTAGGTGCTGGGTAGATGAAACACTTTAGTCTTGTTGCCAACTTATGATTGATGAAATTATGTGTGCTCCCTGAATCAATCAAGACTTTTACCTTCTACTTCTTAATATAACCCATAACTTGAGGGGTTTGTGGAGTACTAATACCTGATAGAGCATGACATGAAATAGTGGGCTTAGGATCTCCAGATTCTTCCTCTAATCTTTCCACTTCCTCTATTGATGTTGCCTCATATTCTTCCTCATCACCAGATACTTCAATATAGAAATTTTTTTTCTCAGAACATTTATGATTTGGCCCATATTTGCTATCACAGTTAAAGCATAACCCTTTGGCTCTTTTTTCTTCAATTTTTTGAGGTGTTAACCGAATTGGCAGAGGGTAAGAAGGAGACAAGGTGTTACGATCTTTTATGCTAGAAAAGGAATGCCTTCTACTAGAAATAAATTTTTCCTCTACTCGACATGCCATGATAATAGAATCAGTAACCTTGAGCAGGTTAAACATGCGTACCTCATGCTCAATGTGGTCCTTAAGAACCCCCAGAAATAGGTCATTCAAATACTCTTCTGTAATATCCTCCACACGCAAGGACAAAGTTTGGAATTGATGGACATAGTCCTTAGCTGAACCAGTTTGGCATAACTTTGCTAATTGGCTGAAGTAATTCTCAGAAACACTATAACTATAGTGTAATTGAAGCTCTTCAGTGAAAACTATCTAGGTGACATTTAGGCCATTCTTTTGCTTTTGAGCACATAACCAATGATATAAATAAAATAGATCAGGTTCTAGGTATAAGGATGCCACAGTTACCTTTTTTCCTCCTAGGATCTAATGGAGATCAAAGAAATTTTCCATTTGGGTAATCCAATTGAGTGGATCCTTTCCATCAAATTTACGCATTTCAACATTTGGAATCATGCCCCTCCATTGGTGAGAAGATCGAATTGAATGATTAAAGGATCCTCCCTGATTGGAGTGATTTGTATCTATGTGACCATTTCTAGTGGAACCCATATGAATGGCATTAGAAGTTGTATTTGAAATAATATGCAACAAATCCTACTGTATTGCATGAAAATCCTTTTGAATCTCACTCCTAAGGCTACCTTTTAGTTGATGAAGCTCAACAGTAAGGTCATCCTTACTCACGATATTATTAACCCTTTCCTGAAGTTGGATGACCACCTCAGATACTCCCAAACCAGTAGACTCTGAAGTAATATCTTCCTTATTTGGGGTCATTCTTGGAGTTTCTTGTCCTTTTCCTTGGCCTTGGGTAGATCTACTAGCCATGATAAAGGGTTTGGGCCTAGGGGTAGACTTAATAGGGAATAATTTTAGGGTTTAGGGTTTTGTTATCTTTTTGGCTGAAAATAGGAATTTATAAAAAATAAACCCTAGCTATTTTTTTGAGGGGTTTTTGAAAATATAATAAATTTGAAAAATTTCCAAAACTTACGCCCTAGGGAGAAAAATTATGAATAAATATAGAACCGTAATAAATTTTGCAAAACAAGTCAAAACTGATTGAAATTTGGAGAGAATCTTACTTGACGTATTTCTCCACACCAAAAAAATAATTGTAGAAAAATTAGCTACCAATCTTGAGATATAGCCAAACCTTCAGAATTAGGGTTTGACATCATCCTGGCTGAGATCAAGCTCTAATACCACTTGTAATGAAATTACTTGATTAATTATGATTATCGCCAGCAATAGAACACAAAATAACACAATATTGTAGATAAATTATCTCAATATGAAAGTATAATAGATTGGCCACTTCGAGGGGGCAACCTCCAGAACATATAATAAGACTCAAATACTCAACATAATAATCATCCACTACCTTTAACCCCTATTTATACTATTCCTATGATATGGCCATTAACAAGGTTGACCAACCAATGATAATAGATCATATATGAATGAGATACATCATGATAAGAAGTTATGATAGCCACAAGTCAGCTATATCCATCCCATGTAAGATATATAATTAAGGGTGTAAAATTTTCACTCTCTGGGCTTATCGAACTAGCATCCATACTTGCACAAGGGCTACAGTATTTTCTCTAGTGTATGGTTATGAAGTCGTTCTTCCCCTCGAAGTAAAATTTTTGTCTTTTTGTGTATCTCTTTGTGACTTCTTCTCTGATGAAGTACATCACCAAACACGTATAGCGCAACTCGAGTTGTTAGATGAGCACCATCTTCTCGCTCTTGAATATCATCATGTTTATCAAGAGAACATCAAATTTTCTTACAACAAGCACATCAAGGAACGTGAATTTAATGTTGGTGACCTCATTCTTAAAGAAAATCAGAATGTCACTACTCTAGAAAGGATCCAACACAAAAATTCTTTCCCTAATTAGATTAGACCATACATTATCATGCATAAGTATGGTTTAGGAGCCTATCGAATGTTCTTTTTATGGTAAACCATAAGTAAAACCTCTTAACATACTGCACTTGTGATCATTTTACTTCTAGTATTTCTTCCAGTGAGCTATTATTCATATTCTTGGATCATCCCTCCATCATTATCCTCTTCTATCTATCATCGTAGTGATTTGGAACTATGTGGTAATCTATCATTTGCCTATATATGACCTTAAATATGAGCACCAAAAATCTTCTCATAGCATGTTCCTCAAGGCTCCATGATCATTACATCCATAACCCTCTCATTTAACTATTGGAACCATATAAAGGTTCCTTGAATGTTTCTTATACAATAATTATCCCCTCCTACGTGGTATAATTAGCTATTCCTAGCTCTTCCCCATGTAGAAAAAAATCAAAATCAAAGGATTCTTATCAAAAGTCAAAATTTATAAAAAAAAAATAGTCTGCTCCCTCAAAGGACAGTTGTTCAGTCAAAGAAAAAAAGAATAAAAAGAAAATAAATCAACTTGAAGAAATAGAACAATCCTCAAAGGAAAACTATCATTTATATTATCTTTGTCCATCCATATTATATATGAAGTATATCATACCCTCGAAGGATGGATATTCCTCTTATTATGGCATTGAAGGATTCCCGCATCGATCATACTTCCATTTTATTCACATCCACATAAATCTTACCGAATTGATAAACTTTCTTCCAATATTTCTTTCTTTCCCCTTCCCAAAGCTAGGGCATAGACTTAGGGAAAACCAATTTTGGAGAACCCTCTTCCCATGTACAAGTTACATGTTAAACCCCTTTTTTGTGTCAGTATTAGGTCTTTTGAGTTCACTCCATCCATTATCTCTCTTTGATCTTTGATATGACTAACTAACATTGGTTACATTCTAACACATGTTTTGGTCGCATGTGCCTTGAGTTATTTAGATGCCCTCTTGTTTACCTCTAATGGATTTAGAAGCATCTTTTACTCTTGTTTTCCTTGATATGATGTAATATCCTTTTTACCTATAGGTTTCCATCATTTGGTTGTGTTATCCTGATTAATCTATCTATATATCCTCAACACATCAATATTTTCTTTTATTAATCAATAATCACATCTACATTAATTTTTCATCCACATCACATCGTATCCATTCATCTCATCATCATGATCAAATTCAAAATGAACGTGTAATCCTAATCCTCATGAAACATATAAAAAATCCACACCATCAATCATCCATATGTATCCAAATACAAAGTAGCCATGCATAACCAACAAACATCATCATCAAATGTAATCCTAACATGTAACCAATCCTCATCATCATCGGATATTATATAAATATCAACCTCATCATAAATTAAATGATTAATATTATAGAACACACATATATCAAATCAGGAAAAAATCATATATATATATATATATATAAATCAATTTTACCAATTCATCATTTACCTCTAGTAGGGATCTCTCAAAACAAAAATATCAGTGAAACCTAAAAAGTGAATATTAGAAAGGATGATATCCTCCCCCTACATGGTGGGTCCCTCCATCTCTCTATCGGCCTTGACCCCTCTTCCCTAGCCATATGCTCATTGTGGCTTAGCCACACTCACTGTACTACCTGATGGTCCAAATCCACTTGCTCCTCTCCTCTGCACATGCTCCCAATATTAGAGTGTATTTGGAAGCTTCTTGATCACAATCCCCTCACAATAATTATCCTATGCAGCTAAGTCTTTACACCTATTAATCAAGATCATACCAGGATGTGTCATCTCTCCTCCTCACTATGGTGCTTTGTGTCCTCCACCCACAGCCTCAATAGACAGTATAGTAGCAAGATATTCCAATAGGACCTTGTAGGCCTCCCTCTACTGGTGTTATCGAGCCTTGTTCTAGATCATGGTGTCCCTATACAACCTCATCTGATATAGCTCGAATTTTTTTTTTGTTAACTCTATAGTCTCCTCACCTCCATCTCCTCTGTGTCCACTTCATAGAGCTACCTCAATCTCAATCTCCACCTCTATCTCCTCTACATCCTCCTCTCCTCCCTCCACAGCCACCCTAGCTTCCTAGATAGAAGTCATCTAGTCACTAAAGCCAGCCCCAACTTCTACATCATCATCATCATCATCCCATGGTGCATCCTCCTCCTCCAATGGATATACCATGATAGGGCTCAACAACTCCCTGTCTACCTCCTCTCGCCTATAAAAAATAGGAGCATCTGGTATAGTTTGGATGACCCCAAAATGTTGTCACACTCGATTGAACTACACGACCTTGATCAGCTCTGGTCGTCTCCCACGAATCTATTGCATCCTCCTCATCCTAGATAGTTTGGCATCTACTCCTGACCATGCACGAAAATCCACATATGACTACCATCTAATATGATCAGTCTCTAACTACACAAACTAATCAAAATACCAATCCACTCCCCTATCCCCCTATCTTCAAAGGCTTGTTTGGCCCTCCATCTCAAAAATCCCACCTCTAGTTTCATATGGTATCCTGTGACACATGGAATCCCTGATGGCCGAATCATTGCTACGTGCTCATATGCCTAGTAGTGCAATAAGAAGCCCACATCTAAACTTGATCTCCTACTTGCCCTATACATGGAAATCTCATGGTAAACATAAGCCAAGAAGGAAGTCTTGAATGAAAACAAAGTCTGATGGTCCACAATATCTACCACTACACCAGCTAATGCCCATGGAAAATGAGTTTTACCCAAGTCTGGAAAAGCATAATACGACACAACCATCATCACCATAAAAAATTAAATGGTTGCACTAAAATCCAGCCTCATATCTCAACTCATAAGAGAAATCCCTTGAAGAAAATTGGATGTGTGGCTTATTAGCTCCAAATAGCTACATCAACACTACTAATCTCTCATCACTAGTAATGAGAACTATCTGATCCCCCTGTATCAACAACCTGAGAATCCGATACACATCCTCTAGGGTGGTGGTCATCTCCCCTATCCTAAACCAAAAAGTACATGTCTTCTTGTCCCATATCTCTACCAATGCGATCATCAACCCCACATCCCATGATATCCTCTGATAATAACTAAAGCCACCTGTAGACACCTATAATATAGCTTGAGCAATTTAAATACTTAAATTACACTAATTATACCCTTCCCGTAAATTGACGACATATAATCAATATCACACATTTTCTCTACTATCATCGTTAATTAATTACATTATGTTAGTTGATTAACTCTTTTATCCAACAACGATGCCAATTAACGATCTTTCATTAATTATCTCCCCTTTCTATCTAGATTAATTAATTATTTATAATTAATTAATATCCCCTTTCTATCTATATTAATTAATTATTTCTAATTAATTAAGTTCCCCTTTTAATCTAGATCAATTAATTATTCTTAATTAATTAATTCTCTCTTCTATTTAATCAATAAATCATCATTTATTTGATTAAAATCCTCTCATAACATAAATCATAATAATTATTCCTCTAAAAAGCTTCTATAAGCTTTCACACCTATTAATAAATCACTTTGGTTAATTAATAAACCCCCTCAATTCCTATGAGTCACTAGAGGACAAACTAAACTCTCCTAAAGTAAACTTAACCACTTTTATACCATCCTTATCCATAACTAACTCAACCTTGCTATTATCCAACATGTAAAGGCATGTAAAGCTTCTTTTATCCATTGAGATATAAAAAATCCCTCCTCTTACCATTCGACACACACCTAATTGAGCATAGATCCTAAGCTATAGCCATTTTATCATCTTAACGCATTATCCATTAGAGTGGAGCTAAACACCGTCCCTTTGCATTTAATCATCCAAGTTATTTTGTGAAGATCAATGGAGTTAATTAAGAAAGGCCTTGTTTTCATAACTTGATGAAACTCCATCCTCAAGCCTCTTGGATCAAGAAACAACTATCAACTCTTTGATTGTTAAGGATCTACCTAGGTCTATTTCATTTATTTAGCTTTCTAAAGAGTAGAGCAATAAGTGTTAGCTTTCTAAAGAGGATAAACCTTGCATGCTTAATCATAAGAGTAAGGTCATGTATTCTCTTCCCTCATGTATTTTGGGGTGATCTTGGGAATCAAAAGTGATTTTTATCTCTTTCATTACTTTGAAAAATGTTTAAAATGTCCAAATTGGGTCATGATGTATGCATTTTGTGTTTGAATTAAGTATTTTCCATTTGTTAATTTTTTAATTGGATTTTGCATCGTGTATGCTCTTCTCTTGTGTCCTAGGATGATCTTGAGAATTAGAAACAATGTGTGTCCTCTTTATGCATATGGAAAATTACTAATCCATTGTGCAGAACCAAAAATGCTTGTCAAAGAAAGGAGGAGTCAAGAAAAAACAAAAATATTAATACAGTTTCTGTGTAGGTTGCCAAAAGGTGTTCAAGAAAACCACATTAAGTTAAAAAAGATAAAAAACACACCACAAACATCACACTATATTTTTAGGTTTCAAGAAAGGATACATCCATATCTGCTTACCTAGAACATAACCCCTTTGGCATAACACCTTAAGCTACAATAATGGGGGTGGTTATAACAACCCTAAAGTAGTCCACACAAAAGGGAACCTTGTAGATGAAATGGGAAGTTCTCTGCATACACCTACTTGACTAGTTTGACCATTTATGATATTTAGCATCAAATTTATTTGTATCATGACCCTAGCGAGAGTACATGATGGACACATTTATTTCCCACTATACTTGAAGGGGGTAAATTAAATCTGAGATAATATGAGAACTAGTCAGTGCAACATTTTCTTCGTAAATTGAGCTCGCATTTGGAGTAACTTATGACACCTAGTTGAGTGAGCCACCTAGGAAGCTATCTTTGACCAAGGAGCTAACTTTGACCATATCAAAACTGAATTTAAGTTGAGAGCTCATTATTCATCACGAAACGTATGAAGCATTAATTTTGTCTTAGTTTTTCACTCACCCTAAGGCTAGGTGAAACTCTGTCAAAGTGAGGGTCAACATTTTTAACCCCCAAATTTATCTACTTCCTTCACTTTCTTTTGACACTTTGTTGATTAGAAGAAGAGTGACTAGCCATTGTGTTACTAATTGATTGTATTCATCACTTTTTGTGTTTGTTTACACTCTTCCATGTTTTTGGATGAGTTTTTAAACATCTAAAGTGTGTGGAGAGGTTTTCATATCATTGGTATCCTTTTTTGATCTTGATACCTAAGTCAAGATCGTCATCGTAGTTAGGCATAGATTCATCACCTTGACTCTCCTTTGAAGCGATTATCTTGTTTATATCATGTCACTACAATTTTTGTATTTACATTTTGTTTCTTGTAAACTTGACCTAAATATATATATTGTGATGCTACGCTATATACACTTCACCAATTCCTAGGTATACTCTATGTTTTATTTTGATTTCACATTACTACCTTGATTTTGAAAAGTGTTGAGTGTTATCATTTGTATGCATTATATCAATATCATCTTGATATTAATACCTTAATTTCTCACAAATTTTGGTTAGCATATCTTAGTTGGAATTATTTTATCGCTCACAATCATAACTTCCACTTTTTGGTATATAGGTCTTGATTGGATTTGGGCTTACTTTTAGTATACTTTGTTTAGGCATCATGTTAACTCCTTGTTATTACTTACACCTTTTTCATTTCTTTGAACTCGACGTAAGTAGTGGAGTTTTTTTAATCATCTTAAAACACCATGACTACCTTTTTGGAAATAGAATTAGGAAGTACATCATTGATGATTGATTGGTCTTAAAATGAACCCTACGTGATTGTGTCTCGTACTATTGTTTTTCATTTTCACCTTATCAATTTTGGAAAATCCACTTTGATCCATTGATTATTTATCATTCATTATTCTTTGGTCATTAATTTGTCTTCGTTTTTTGGACTTGCGTGATTTTTCCTTGTGTTTATCTGCCTTATAAACTTGTTTCTAAGATAATCCTTTGGGTCTTTGATCCTCTCTTATCTTCTTGTTTTTTCCTAAATTCATGATCATTTTTTAACATATCTTTCAAACCATCGCAAAAACAGTTCCTAGCAAGTAACTTTTGTATCAATCGAACTTTAGAAATATTTCCTTTGTATCCTTTATGTTGCTAAAATTTTGATCAATCCTTTGACATTTACGCCTCTAAACCTTGTTGGATTATCAATCTTGAGTCATCACAGATGTATGTTTTACTTATCTTCCCTTTTGGAAAATCACATAAGCATCCCCATCTTTATGATAATGTGTAGTTAGTTGTTGTTATGCTTGTCCAAATGAACATGAAACCTTCTTCAATTTGAAGAAGTTTGATCATATAATCTAGGTCTAGGCCATTAAACCCAACACACACTGCCAACAATGACTGATTATTGCAAGTTCCCTTATACATACGATAACAAGGAATCAAAAGTTTCGACATTCACATCAAAATATTCCCATCGTGACTAAGCCTCGTTTGGTTCTTCACACTAGAGAACCCATTTGGGTAACCTATGTTCCCCACCTTCATATCATAGTCAGTGGTATGGTTTGGAAACTTCTGATCTAAATTATTATTTTGGTTCCCCCCACTCTTCTTTTGACTCTAATCCAAACATTTTCTCTTCTTCTGAGGATTTCAAATCCAAATATTTCCTCCAATTCTTCTAATGATTCAGATCTAAACTTCTACTCGGATTCATCTAATTCAAATCCTAAGTCATGGTCCTCCCCTTATTTACAAGACCTATATTATCAGTCATCCTAAACAACGTTCTCCTCCTCTAAATATTTATGTCACCACAAATTATCTTCATCATTTATCTTCATCATTCATATAATGTGACTCCTACATCATGAGTCTTCCCTATCTTCACTAGGAACCTCCTTCATCATAAATTTAATATCGAATCCTACATCGTGGTCCTCCCTTTCTTTGTAGGACCTCTTTTATTAGTCTCCCTCAATGACATTTTCTCCTTGAAGATACATGCGACTCCAAATCCCTCCAATCAAACATCTAATAAAATTCTTGAATCACGATATTATTCATCCAATGCCATTCTTGAATCACGGTCCTCCCCTTCTTTCACAAGACCTTATTCATTAATCACCCCCATGAAGTCCTTCCTTTTTTTGAAGATTCATTACGAATCAAAGTCCCTCTAGTCAATTGTCTAAGTCGACTCTTATATCACAATCTATGAAATTTTGGATTCTAAAATCCTTCTTATTCTTCCTCCACAATGTCAATCTTATAGGGAAACCTATACCAACCAATTCTAAATCCATATCTTCTTCTACTCATGAGACATCTAGCCCTAAGTCTACTTCATCTCTTGAATAATCTTCTTCTATCAATCATCATCAAACATCTTCTCAGTCTTCCACACCAGTTAGTATCATTTTTCTTCTATTCAAACCCCCTTTGGTCGATCAACAACCCATACCAATTTATTTCTTTCAGAATGAAGAAGCGATCATGAAATTTATAGAGGCACATGGATATATCAATCTAACAAATTATGAGAAAAGATTCTCTTTATACCTCGATGTTTTTGTGTATTGTGGGGGAAAAGGTTGATTCATTTTATCAAGAAATAGAGGAAGAGCCTAAGAGCGTGCAACTTTATCCTTATCTTATTCTTCCATCCTCATATTATTCATTACTATGATGAAACTGCCCGGGTCTAGTATTGAGCCATGTCCCTATCTTCTCATCACCAAATTATTCTTTGTCATATCACAATTTCCTCAATCATAATCACACTTATGGGGTCATCTCCAAGTAGCCCATCACCTTCTTCTATAGGTATGGGCCACCTCCATAGTCACCCTCCCTCTGGATAATATACTTTTGGGTCACCTCTCAAGTAGTCCATTACCTTCTATTCTTAGGCCACATCTAACTAGCCCCTTGTCTTCTATATATGGAACACCTTTGGGTAGTATCTATCATCTTCTATTCTTGGGCCACATCCTAGTATCCCATCATCTTCCAACTATGAGTCATGCTCTAACATCTCTTCTCCTTCTATTATGGGGCCACATCCAAGTAGCCCTTCATCTTCTATCTGTGGCTCACCTTGTGGTAGGTCATCTTCTTCAATTATTGGACCATATCATTTTTTACCATCACATTATCCTTCTAACAAATGATTTTGGCAAGCCCATCCGTCATTTCTCATAGTAGTTATAAATTTCCACGTTCTCCCCCCACTTCTCGGGATCAAAAAAGTCACAGAATTAGATTATCAAGAAGCCTAGATAGGTTCTTTATCAAGATCCAAGATCAAAAAATCTGAAGTGCTGCCAAAGCTCTCCAACAACACAAAATGATCATAAAATCCAAAATCAAACATGATTCCAGAATGCACACCAACGCACCCATCAAGGTATGGCGTAAAATGCAGAAACCTATGAATATGAAACTCAAGGTCTCACATAAAAAATTCAATGTTTCAAAACAAATCATCAATCATATTGTTGAGTGTGAGCTCACCACGATCATCGAGATCAAGGATAATATTACAATTGATAGACAAACACACTTCGTCTCTCTTATCAAAGAAATCATGAACCTCATTGTTGGATCCTATCACGCAGAGCAACATGTTTCATTTTGATAACCATCAAATAAATAAAAAAATCATAAAATAGTTCAAAAATACAAAAAACAAATGAGAAAACATTAAAACATTACAAAAACGAAATCAAAGGTACAAAGATCAAACATTGCAATCAGGTACTGCATACACATGGATGCTCTTTCTTCCCTTTTCTTTCATATTCCTCTACAAGTCATCCACCATTTTCATCCCTTCGATAATATTTTGGTTAGCTTATTTTTGTATACATGTTTTGTGAAATTTATCTCGATGGTATATGTTTGACCTTGGTATTTCATAACCTTGGTAAATTAAAGAATGACTGGCCTCTGTAGAGATCCTATCACTATCTACATATAATAAACTTGTTGGGAATATTTTTTGGGCATATTTGTTGACACTAGACAATGTCATCATCACAACCACTTCCACATCATTCCATCAAGCCATCAGTGTTTCTTAACCCCTTTTTAAACAAGAGAGCTGAAATAATTTTTCAAGAAGCAAAAGAATCAAAATCAATCAATCAAAAAGCTAAAGCTAAAATAAATAACAAATTAATATATAACTCTCTCTTGGGGTATTTTCAATAATCTCTACCGAGGCTATGGATGCTTGATTGGTAGTAGAGAAATGTTGTGATTACAATCAAATGCATCTCCATCAGATGCTATGGACGTGTAGACTGGACAGTGGAGCAATGTATGACTCTCCTTCCATAATCCATTCACAAATCACCTTTCAAACTAAATCATTCCTACACATTTGCTAGTGTCTTCACTTACTATCTATAAACTCTTTCCTTCAAGAGGTAATTCATTTCCATGTACACACACGAGGATCTTGATGAGTAAACAATGATTAGTATGTTATCAAGTGTTACTTTTTGGACCTTGTTTAAACTCTTGCTTTAGTGGATGTCTTGTCTCATGATTTGTTCCTTGGGCTAATTAATTTTTCATGGACCACCTTATAATTAATTTCATAGCATCCTTTATTCTTTGAAAATCAATTAGAACATCCATGTGTATCAGATGTCCTCTTTGCCAGGTTTGCAGGACACTTGTTATCCCCTTTTAATAACATAATTTTCTAATTCTTTTCTCTTGTGTGTTTATTGGCTAGCTTACGCTAGGGTGCATCCTGTTCTCCCTCATGATTAAACCTATTTTATATTGGCCTTGATTCCCCTTCAGTGTTGTAAATAGTTTTCCTTTGAATACTCCCACCTAATCGCTGTGTAATGTTTCACATATTCACTTTATTGTGCATATGCGTGGAATTATTCCCTTGTACATCCCATCTACCGCTTGGGGAATCCACACTTATTTGTCTTCCTATACATATTTTTAGAAAAATATCAAAATTAAAAACATTCAAATATGTTTCTATAAAATAAAAAAACAATAAAAATCTTCCTATAAAATGTCACTCTTTGGTTCTCTCCTATTCTTTTGTGCATGACTCATGGATCATCTTGATCTACCTCTATCAACAAAGTTGATTTGATCTTACTATTTCTATAATCTAGGGACATAATGAGTTGTTTGGTACTATTTCATAGTGCACGATTTCTTTTCATAGGACTCAAGTGTCCTCCGTTATTCCCCTTGCATGTATACTTGCTTGGGGCGTCATATTTTAACACTTGTTGTTAATTCACATAGGTTTGAATCAAATCTTGATTAAATAAAGACATTGCATTATGTTTCTCTGTTAGGTTAGCTTGTTTACTTTCTCATATTGCATTGCATTATGTATGTTGCAAGGAATTTGGAATATTTTACTTTCTCGTATTGCATTACATTTTGTATGTTACATGGAGTTAGTATTTTTTAGCAATGGACAATTGTTCATATTATGGATTTTCATATCATTCTACTTTTATCGTATGCTTATATTTTTAATAAAGATGGATGAAGTAGATATTTGGTATTATGATGACACTAAAGTTGTTTCAATACACTAGATGAAATCTTTCTCTTTTATTTCCATATTCATTCATCTTCTACATCATTCTCCTATCAACACTATTCTTATGATTCACCTAGGGCATCCTACCCCTACCCATTCTTCTATCCATTTCTCTTGACATTTTTTTTTATCGTCGATCACCTTCTTTCATCACCCCATTGACACTCGAGGGGGCATCTCTCACTTCTACTAATTTTTCTTCTACCCCTTCAAAATTTTATCTGTCTACTATCTTTGAAGTGGTGGTCACTTATGCCACCCTAAAGAGGGGAAACTTTAGACACCTATAATTTAGCTCGAGTAATTTAAATACTTAAATTTCATTAATTATACCCTTTCCCAAAAATTAATGACATATCATCAATATCACGCATTTTCTCTATTATTGTCATTAATTAATTACATTACATTAGTTAATTTACTCTTCTATCCAAGAATGATGCCGATTAACGACCTTGTATTAATCAACTCCCCTCTCTATCTCGATTAATTAATTATTTATAATTAATTAAGCTCCCCTTTCTATCCCGATTAATTAATTATTTATAATTAATTAAGCTCCCCTTTCTATTTAGTAATTAATAATTTCTAATTAATTAATCTCCGCTTTCTATCTATATTAAATCATTATTTCTAATTAATTAATACCCCTTTCTTATCTAGATTATTTAATTATTTTTAATTAATTAATTCTCTCTTCTATTTAATCAAATAAATCGTCATTTATTTGATTAAAATCCTCTCATAACATAAATCATACTAACTACTCCTCTAAAATTTTTATATAAGCTTGCACACCTATTAATTAATCACTTTGGTTAATTAATAAACCCCCTCAATCCCCATGAGTCACTAGAGGACAAACTTAAACTCTCCTAAGGTTGACTCAACCCTCTCTAAACCTTCCTTAACCACAACTAACCCAACCTCTCTATTATCCCACATGTAAAGGGATGTAGAGATTCTTTTATACATTGGCCTATATAAGGAGCCCTCTTCCTACCTTTCTACTTACACCTAAATGAGAATAGAGCCTAAGCTATAGCCCATTTTATCATCTTAGAGAATTCTCCATTAGAGTGGAGCTAAACATTATCCCTTTGCATTCAATCATCCAAGCTATTTTGTGAAGATCAATGGAGTTAATCAAGAAATTCCTTATTGTCATGATTTGATGAAGCTCCATCCTCAAGCCTCTTGGATCAAGTAACAACTATACCCCCTTTGATAGATAAAGGATCTACCTAGATCCATTTCATTGATTTATCTTTCTAAAGCATAGAGAAATAAGTGTTAGCATGTTCACTTGAGGTTGTTTTTCAAGATTCTAATGCATTGTGTTGATGTTTATTACTTGTTTAGCTCTTAGCATGATGGTGTATAGATGTTAATTTAACATTATTTTTAAGCTACTAGGTGTTAATTTCAATTTCAATAACATGGCTAACTAATTTTTGTACACACCACCTAACCCCACTGTACCCAAGTGATCCCACTTGACATCTGTAGCATCTCTTCTAATCTGTTCATATAGAGAATGCACTCGATCTCTCAAATAAATGGTCTTTCTAGCTTGTAATCACAAAAAAAACATTCAAACATCATATCACTGATCCAAAATCTAATAAAAATGCATTAAATTCCATCAAAAATCCATTTAATCCTAAAATGAACCAATCTAACTCTATTCAATGTCAACCTAATTTGAGTCGATGTGTTTTATGTTCAATTATCATGCCTTAGGGCCCAGTCACCGTCGAGCCACCCAGGTCTCCGCTAACTGCCCCTGACATCATCCACTTTTTCTAAAAAATGTAAAAAAAATAAATAACAAAATTAAACCAAAACCAATCATGAGTATTGTTACTCGCCATCCTTCGCACCCTCTAGCATTTCCTCGCAGCTCCAGTGGCCTCCATTTTTTAGCTTTCTCTTTAGTCACTCTAATCTCTCTCGTCAAGTTTTTGCATGAAAATGAGCATCATCAATCGACCCGTGTGATTATATAGCCACTAATTTTTTTTTTCCATTGACCCCCTTGGGTCGCCATTGATTGGATTTAGTCATTGTTGACTGGCCTTAGTAGCATTTTCTTTGGCTTTCCCGATCTTTTCTTTTGATCTCTTCTTGAGAAATATTAAAAGTTCACCTCTATGGCCATCTTTATTTTCCCTTTAGGGAATTCTATTTCAATAATTTAATCCTATCCTTTTGTGATCTCAAAGTCCACTTCGTGGCATACTTATCCCCTCTTCAGGCATTTTATTCCATTTGCACACAAAGTTTAGTTTTTGGCCTTAGTCATCCCCTCTTCGGAAATTTTATATTTCAATCTTATCCATTTTGCGCACAAAGTCCACCTTCGTGGCCATACTTATCCTCCCCTTGGGGCATATTCTTTCACTAATCACCTTTTTGGCCTTTTCTCGTGTCTTGTGTTGGGGTACCATTTGTTTACATCCTTGTCCTTTACGGATGCATAATGTTTCACTTGATTCCTTGTGTATGAAATATTTCACATAATTTTTCACATTTAGTTGCACATATTTTGATGCTTGCCTATGACCCTAGGATCATTTCATATTGCATTCATATGAGAGATCTCCTGTTGTATTCTCTCCATTTTGTAGTGATTTACACCCACTCATTGGCCTATAGAGAATAATAGCCCATCTTTTTAGAGACCATAATTTTCCCTCTATAAAATTGATATTAGAGTCACCACCATAGTTCTTATTTTTATTGCAATACTTTTTTCTTTGGGCATATTTCCTTACATTTTCCTTTTACCCATCTTTCTTCACCCACCTGCCCTTCATCATCTATAATTTTTCAAATGTGTCATCAATCTCCCTTGGCATCATCAATCCCCCATTTAAGGGGGAGGTCATAATCTACCTTCCGTCAATCCTCAACACACTCATCTTCTTACTATTTTTATCTCATGGCTTGTTACTACAAACCACTCAACAAAAAGTGACAAATGTAGACACCGAAAATTGGTATCTTTACCTTGTCTTCCTGTGTGCCCATATTTTGTTATGGTACTATCTAGGTTTTTTTTAATTAAATACATCCCCCTTAATTCAATTAAAATTTTGATCCCATCACCTTTAATTAATTAAATTAATTAACTCCTATTAATTAATTAATTAATATCCACATCATATCATGCTCTAATCTACTTTCTATTTAGGATGCTTTTATCCTAAATCTCTATCTTAAGATTTTCCTATCTTTCTTTCTATCTATTTTTATGCCCGTACTACCCATGATTTATCCCTATGAAAGCTAATCCTGCACAATGCTTTAAAGCACCCTTCTAACTCTTAAAAACAAAAAATGACACCAAAAAGACAAAAATCTTGTCTATTAGGGAAACATTCCTCGTAATCGGCGGTGACCCAGCCCAGTAGTCATCGACCCTATAAAGCCAAGTTAAATCCTTCGAAAAAGGAGAGCAAAAATCATTAGATGCATGAAAATTTTGGAGCTCTCTCATGACTAGTGAATTGCCTCTCATGCCTGAGAATTCCTAGAATAGTTATAGACCTCCCTGACCTCCTTTGGATGAGCTTGCATCACTCACGATCATCCTTGTTGAACTTATTAGTGTTTTTATATAGCTTTAATAATATTTTTATCGTATTATCATTGTTCTTCTTATAGCTAACATTTTTTAGGTTTAGATCAATCTTTGTAACACTCAGGGATTCTTCAACAACCTTCTATTTCAGCTCCTTTTCTTACATGTTTCTTTTTACATCCATTGATCCTCAGCCTCATCATAGTATGCTACATTCACCATCGACCAAGGCCTTGTTCATTCAATAACCTATACAAATCATTTTTTTATGTCCTTCTCTCTGCTTTTATGTCTCAGAGATCATTTTTTAGGTCATCCTCCAACATCCACATGCCTAATTTTCCATCTAGCCTACCTTCCATTTTCTACCATTTTCTTTGTTTCTATCTCCTTAGATTCCCTCTGCAGGCTGACTCCAACATCTTCAGACTTCTACAGCTTCCAAATTACACTCAAATTTTACATGGTCTATACATTTCTCTTACATTCTAGATCTAGTATCCTAGATTGCCATCAACCTCCTTATGCACAATCTAGGTCACCGTCAACCTAGACTAAGTAACCCTTAATTTATTGTTATTTCAATCATATCAGCTTCTCAATAAATTTTAATAAGTTCTCATATTTAGTATACTTCTATTTTTGCATGTTACATACTGTTTCATCCTTGTTTTCAATATTTATTTAAAATGGGGGTTGACATCTACTAACTTCGCATAAATCTATGTAATCAATCCCGTTTTAGTTTATCTTATTTTTAGGTCATCAGCTATAGCAAGGATCCTTCATCACTTTGTGACTGTTCATCCATCACATTGCATCTGAGGTACTATAAACCCTCCATGTTATGAGTTACTAGTTTCTTTCAGTAGCTAGTTCATTCATTTGACTAGGAACAAATAAATTTGTCCAACATTGTGAGTAGGTGAACATTGCACATGAGTAATTGTTCATATCAGCCATGGATTTTTTAGAATCTTCTTCTGGTCAATATTCAAAATACCTAATCTAGGAATATCCATCGTATTATTCTTCATCAATTTATAATTTAGTCTTCTCATTCATCTTCATAGGTTCCACATATTACATTAAGCGGTGGATATTCCAAGGCAAGCCTTTAGGGTATTTCTGCAATTTGATTCTTGTTGTAGACTTGGTATGATGCATGTTGAGAAATTTCCTTCTTTAATGAAGTCAAATAATTGATTAATATTTACAATAATGGATAAGATATTTCATCTTTAGAACTCAGGTCCTTATTATTCATTGAATAATTCTTGATTTTCCCTGACATGATATGGTCATCATCTACTTCGAAAACAAGTTCTTGATAATTTTCTAGAGTATTTGGTTAATCTCTCTATAATATGAACCTAAATTTAGGAAAATAAGAATTAATGAAGAATTTTTTTTCATTATTAGTAGGAAGAGTACAGTAGGAATATTGTTGATCAGCTAATTGATTTTACCACAATTTTTCTCATGGAATCTTGAGGTTATTTATTCATCTGAGACAATTGATCAAGGAGGGCATCCACATCTTCTGAAGTCTCAGATATTTCTGGTAAATTTATTTTCATGTCATCCCAATTAGTAATGCAATGAAGTGGTAAGTAATAAAACCATTTCGCAGTGGCATATTGTAATGATTTCACAAATAGTTGAACAGAAACATATTCATGTCCCTCTCCAAGAATTCCATAGGCTATGATAAAAGCTGTAATATGAGCATCTAGATGTTTCTTTCCATCTCCATATAGTTTTGGAAAGTTATTTCTTCATCCTTGTGATAACTCATGAAGAGGAGGAACCAATGCTAGAGGACTATTGGTTTATCCCCATGGCATAAGTGTAGTCATTCCTTCTTCTTCTTCTAGAGGAATGAGATCAATTGGTTCTTCAACTACTTCTTTAGTGGGATCTTCAAGTGGATTTTTAGGAACTTGTCTTGTTATCTAGATAACATGAAGTCTGAATTTATCTCATTTTGGTTATTCAAATGTGGGATCAAAAATTTCACTTACATGATCAACTCAACTATATCTATTTTCTACTAGTTTTCTCAAAGTGTTAGAAAGGAATGAAACTAGAAAAATGTAGATTTTTGAATAGGATTACAACAAGGCTCTTGAGCACTTAGATAGGATTTGTTTTGGGTGTTTTTGGTTTGAATAATTTTTATAGATTTTTACAATATGTATTTTTTTCAATTTTCTAGAGATATTTTAAGGGTGCACAAAGGGTAGATCTTTCCTAGTGGAGTCACTAAAAATTGTTGATGAAATAATTTGTTATAGCGCGGATTATTTTTTTTCACCAATGGTCATGGGGATAAGAACCTCCTTCTTGGGTGTGGGAAGGCTCCCATTATTGAATATAAATTAACTAAAACTATGGGATGGCTAATAGGTTGGGGATCACATAGGAATACTCCACTAAACCTATGGAAAACTACTTGTATAATGTACAAGGGAGGAATTAGCTTATAGATGGGTAAAGGGGAGTTGGATAAATAGGGAGAAAGGATTAATGTTGTGAGTATGAAATAGAATATTCTCACTAACAGTAACTAGACTAGGTCCACATTCAATTATAAGAATTCAACCATGTAATCAATAGTAAGAACAACAAATCAAAGACACAAATTTCGACAGATCCATTAATTACGGATACAAATTTCTTCTTGGTTGTATAAGATTACAAGGATTGTATAGTTGGAAAGTAGAGGGAATGGAGGAATATAGAAAAGGAGATAGAGGAAATGTAGATTTTATTACTTGCAATAGTAGTGAAATTTGACAACTTACAACAATAAATAATTGCCAACCATTTGAAATGGAGAATCCATTCAATTTATAGCTTACAAAAATGTTTCTTCCTCTCCCCCATGTGACCTTTCATCTCACGATCACTTGTGACATTTTTCAATCCCTAAGAATGAAGTTAAGTCATTTTATTATTTTGAAAAGATACTTTTACTATACAAAATCAAGCCACTTAAGTGGATAAGATTAAATAGTGAAAAAGTGCATTCCCAATGAGGAAATAGAATGTTAGAGACAAAGGGAGGGGGAGAGAGAATAAGAGATAGAAGCGAAAATCCATACAAGGGGATGATTATGTTGATGAATAACATACTTCTAATGGATCTTGAGTGAATTCCCCATGAATGAAGTTTCTTTCCTTTGACCTCTTGTTGAGTTGGAACACTATAATTGTAAAATCCTCCTCTTGTGAGATGCAAACATAGTCAAAGGCATTGAATGAGTGTTTATAAAAACTACTACAAGACTTGCACTAATATGGAAACATGATTCAATATTGTTTTAACACAAGGTTGGATTTAGAACACGAAGATCATCACCTTGCTCTTCTTGGCTTCAAAATTCACCTTTGTGTAAAAAAATCTTCCTTTTTGAATGGAATTAACCCCTTAAAACTAAAACACCTTCTTTCTCATCTATTACTAAATTGAAAAGGTCCTCTCCTTCAAATATAAGATTTTCTTCTTCATTTAACTGAAAGTACATAGTGTGAGCTCATAAATTTATCTAGTCGTTAAGATTTTCTACACTATTTCAAACTTATTCAGGTGCTCTTTCTTAAGCATGAGAGGCTCAAAATCCTTTTTTATTGACCAATATTTCAACATTTACTATTTTTAGTAATCCATATTTTGTGATATCCATTTTAGTTACTAGTTTCTTAATCTAGCACTTTTGATTTTCCCTGATGTGCAAGGGGAAATGTAAACTCTTAAAATGAACTATTTGTAACACTTAATATCTATAGAAAATGATTTTTAAGAAGGCTTACTATTTTTATAAGTGGGTCTTCTCAGTGTTAGAATGGAATGAGAGTGGTCTCAAAATTTTTAATATTTTACAAAGAGGATTTACATTGCTAGAAATCTATAGATTTGAAAAATGAGTTTTTATTTTGGAAAAATTTGTATGGTGATTAAAAATATTGTCAAACACCATTAGATGCAAGGTTGAGATCATTTGAAAGGAGTTGTTAAAATATCATTGGGATCAGACAAGGGGTTTGAGAGATATGAATAAATTTCCATTTTTAACATATGTGACCTCTGAGATATTTTGAGTAGCATAACAACAAGGAGAGTGATATTTTGGAGGGAAAATGAAGCTTTAAGACATAAAAATGGCTATGGATTTTAAACATTTCACTCACTCCTTTGTAATTTAAGTCACATATAACCCATCTAGGCTTAACCTATGTCAAGTGGAGGTTTCATGTTGGGTTTTATTCTAAACAATAAAGGAAAAAAGGGACAAGTGACACCTTATTGTGTCATGTGAGTGAGATATAGGGGGATATAAATTAGTACACCAAGATCAAGTAAGGTTCTGCATGTGTTTGTGGGATAAATGAGAGAGGGGGGAACAATTTTGTGTCCCCTTTGTCCCCTTTTCACCTTGGTGATAATCCATAGAGACAGAAACTTATAAAAATGTGCCAATGGGGTATCTATCATGAAACAGTGGTCTAGCTTTTCATTGTAATCACCTAACCACTCAAGTCACAAGTATTAAGTGACAAAAACAAAACATCCATAGAATGATAACACTTTTGTGCCCCCCTTCTCCCATTTTTAGGTCAAATAAAATCCAAGGGCACACCAAGGGTGAAAACATTTGCTTCAACCTTTTTGGAATGTTGATGTTACCCACTAAGTGCATTTTAGGAAACCAAGAGTGATATTTTCTGCACTGGGAGCATGGAAGAGTGTTTTGGGGTAAAAAATTATATGAATTTGAATCCAAATAAATTTTTGAGATCATCCCAAGAATGATTAAGAGAAAATTAGTCCTAAAATTTTAATCTATGCACCATTCACCCTTTCAACATTGTTGGCAAAAACAATTATCATAAGGAAAAATAAACTTATTTTCGCTAATGATATAGGAATATGTCCCTCTTGCTTATGAAAGGGTGGCAACCTTTATTGAATTTAGATAAAAAAAATATGATATGTGGACAATAGGGTAGGGATCACATAGGTACACCACTGAACCCACAGAAAATTCTTGCACATAGTACAAGGGAAGAATTTTCTCGAGAGGTGAGATAGGAGTGATAAATTTGAGAGAGAGGGATTGATCTAGTAAATAGACACTAGAAATTTTTCACAAGTTTTAACTAGAATTTATCCACACACAATTAGAAGAAAAAAACTCTGGTAAAAATTGAAAGACACAATGAATCATGAACACCAAAATTTCATTAATAAATTCATCATAGGATTTAACACCTTTTTTATTATACAAGATTTTCATATGCACAAATTTGAAAAGAGAGAGGGAGGAAACATATAGAAAATAAATAAAAGAATGACATTATTTTATTTTTTCTTCATAGTGCACTAGTTATCTACTCAGAGACTCACAAATTAAACACCTTTTGAAATGAGGGAGTCATACAATATATAGATTTATGAAATAACTATTTTCCTATCCCCACATGACTTTTCACTTATATTTAAAACTTGTGAACTTTTATATCCATAGGAAAGAAGGTGAGTCCATTTTATTAATTTGAGGAAACTCATTCCAATGTTTGAATATAGGTCAAATTTAAATGAATAAGATGAAAAGTGAAAAGTAAACTCACTTAATAAAGAAATAGA
This sequence comes from Taxus chinensis, assembly GCA_019776745.2. Taxonomy (NCBI): domain Eukaryota; kingdom Viridiplantae; phylum Streptophyta; class Pinopsida; order Cupressales; family Taxaceae; genus Taxus; species Taxus chinensis. The sequence goes on from CM034153.1 coordinate 197,462,059, forward strand.
ATATGAGAAAAGAGAAGAAGAAGGTGGGAAATAGAGAATATGGGAGATAGATAATATGAAGAAGATGATGCATTTTCTGATGAAGATCCACCTATTGAAGGACTTTGGGAGAGTGATCCTATAAAAACTTCAATTCCCTTAAACTCTTTTCTAAAACAATTCATTACAAGCATAACCTTCTTCACTTGAGGAATGTACACAAATCTTAGAGCTTTAAGCCAATTCTCAGAAGTAATGTTGATGATCTTACTTTTCATGAACCAGGATTGATGTTGTTTTTTAGTATTGGAAATATCAAATTTGATCTTTGCAAGGGATTATAGGATGTCTTCGTTGAAGGAGAATGGGTATCCGACTTCATTTCTAACCAATTCCTCAAATGGTTTTAGAAGACTAAAGTATTTTAATTTATCGTAGGTGCTCCAAGATTCTACAATTGCTTATGTTTTCCTACATCTGCAATATCCAAATCATCAAAATCATGAATCAACATTTCATATCGAGAAACCAATGTTTGGGACCAAATTGGAGACATGTTTTTAGATGTATAGTTGAACACATTTATGTCTACCAATACAAAAGGATTGATGTTTCCCATCTCAGTCACCAGTGGAAATTCCTTATCCCAATGCTCTTTTTTTGTTTAAATCTCATCCCTAGTCATATTTACCTTCACTGTGGTAAAAATCATGAGTTCAAATAACGAAATAATATCTGGAAAAAAGCTCTTAACTTTCTCAAGGATTTTGTTTACGCACTTGTCATTAGCACTACCTTACATTGTGTAGCCCTGTGCATAATTAATTGATTATGGATCAAATCTACTAATTGGAGTGACTTCCTCAGTTGGAAGATGTGGGATGGAATTAGAATCCATGAAGAATTGAACATATGAAGTGATATTTCTCACGTGCTCTTCCAATTGTTTAATCTTCTCCTTGTATTCTTCATTTCTTACAAGAATGTGGGTGAAAGATTGTTTAAATAAATGAGCATATCCTTCATACATTGATAGCCCGAAAGGAATTTTGTTCATTTAATTTTCAGATGGGGTCTTATCACTAATGGGATTTACTAACTTTGGCTGAGCTACTTCCACATACTAATTTCCCGAGGCAGCACTAAAGAAGTGGGAAGTAATTTGGGATTTCTTACCTTGTTTTATTTTCACCACATTTGAAATGGATTGAAAATATTACACCACTTCCTATTATACTATGTGATTATCTCCTCTAATCATTTCTTGTACCTATGGGAAGATATTGGTTGTCTCAGGTTCAACATTGGGCATGATTTCATCTTTGGGATTTGTTGAGTTGGCTTGACCACAAAGGAAGAGATAATTAGAGAGAGATGTGGAATAAGTGGATGAGACGTATAAATTTATTCATGATCTAGATATTCTTCAAGGTATTGAATGAATCTTAATTTCTTATGCAACATTCTGTAGTGGGGAACCTCAATTTCCATTTAATTCCTTTTCATAGGCTCTCCTAAGTTAGCATATCTCAGAGTCCTCTCGATTGCCCTTGGAGCCAAAATATTAGATGCGTACCTTATGAGAGTTTGAAGACCACCTAATTTAATGAGTGAAACTCTCTTTTTATTGAACCATTCCTTGTACATTTGGATTACCATTTCATTTCTTTCATTGATGTCTCCTCACTAAAGAACACTCCTATGGGAGAGGCAAGAGCTTCACCACTTTATATTCAGGACCATACAACTCAGTCTCATCATCTTCTACTCCATCCATGAACCAATAAAATCCAAATTTTATCATATATTTGATGGTCATCCACATGTGATCATACTCTCTTACCTAAAAATAATTAAGTAGTTGACCTAATAATCTTAAATATGTGGAACATGGTGCAACTCTGAAAGATTCAAGGTCTTAGGGTTGCTTCGGATGTCAAAATATGTCCTTCATGTAAATGAATAGAGGTTTAAGGGTGCAAATGAAGCTTCAAGACTTGAGGTGTTTGTGACATTCTTACATGAGAAGATTTCAAAAGACATAGGAAATGACACCCCTTTCTTCTTGCAGTTCCTAAGTTTAACATTTACATGGGCAAGTTGTAAGCATAGTTCAAACATCAAAATATTTTCATTGAGGTATATCTCGATCTTGCGAGGGGAGAGGTAAAATCCTAAAACTATAATATAAGAGAAGGTTGAAAATTGAGTGAAATAAGACCCATATCTCTCAATTAATGTTGCAGCTTGAGAAGGCAATTTCAACTCAGAGTTACCGTCTAGCAACCATATGATGAACATGGTGAATGGATCATTCACCCTTGAAAAATGATGATTTATTTCTTTGATAGTAAGTTGTGGGTACCTTTCATAAAACGTGGCCCTTTGAGAAAATTTCTGAGCAAGACTCAGGGCTATGAATGTTCTTGTACTCACGATAACATATACCAAATATGATGTCATTGTGAACTTTTTGGTGACTTATAACTGGAGAAATTGATGGTGGATGTTATCACTTTTTATTTTTCCCTAATCAATCATATGATTTCCTTCAATGAAAATGAGGATGAATTGTGCCATAGAATCTTGAAAATATCTTGTGGCCTCTTTTCCCATTACCCTATTTATAAAAATTATTTCATCTAAATAACCTTCATGAAACTCACCTTTGGACAAAGCTTCTGGTACATGAGAAGGATTCATCCCTTGTTTCAATCATGATCCTTGTGTGAGGCCCTAGAAATAGGATTTAATACTCAACCACTCATCAGATGAAAAATATTTTGTGACTATGACCATGTTGTTACTTGTTGGGATTTACATACATTGTGGATGCCCTTCGGGGTGAGCACTGCAAGTATGTAATTATCATTTTCTCTTATGATCATTGATTCTAGATCATAGTCTTGATATCATGCTCGCACCAATTTTTTTACTTTGAACAGACATGGGATGACCTCCTGCAACATACAATCTTCTTGTGAAAATATTATCTTCAACTCGTTCCCTTCGGCCTCCAAGCATCCAATTCTTCAAGTCTTCTAGGTCCATGTGAGAAACATCATTGTCACCCAAACTTGGATATTATGAAACCAAGGTTGAAATAAGCTCCAAGCCATAGAATTTTAACTTCATAATTCCAAAAATTAGCAATATGAGTACAAATGACACCAATAACTTTCTGTACTAGAATTCAAAACTTTTTTTTAATAAGGTTCAGGAGCTACTATTTTGGGAAAATTTTCCTTTTTGTTCATTTTTTTTCTAATGCTCCTAACATACTTAGAGTACCTCCATCTATGTTTCTTTACTATTTTTATAAATTATATATTTTTAGTAAGTTAATTTTTTGGGAAAACTGATAGTTTTGCCTAGTTCTCCATTTTGACTATTTTTTGAATGTTCTGAGTAGAGAGAGCTTACAATTTTTGGAGGGTTACTATTTTTAGAAAGTGGCTGCACCAAAAAATTCTATTTTTATAATATGCACTTACCTATTTCCATTTTCAATGAAAATACCCTAATCAGATTCGGCTCTTCCCTAAGATCTAGTGCTCCAATTTTCATAGTGCTTCATCTATTAGAACTCTTACAAACCAAAAAAAAACTTCTAGGGAAATGGTTTTAGGTTAGATATTGTTAAAAAACTATGGAATATTCAGGTTTGTAATAAAAACCTTCTTAAAGGCTCTAGCGATGATGATCTTATCTAAAAATCTCACTAGAATCCGATTTCAGGTTTGAAATTTATGAAGAAATCATTATTTTCATGGTCATGGCTGCCCTGAAAAAAATTTGGCAGCATGTCTGGTGTTTTCTCATGTATTTGGAGGTTTTATGGCATCAATAATGAAGATCAGGTCAAGGAAAATTTTAGTGGAAATTTTTCGTAAACTCATGAATATTAGGGGTTTTGGAAATTAGAAATGGAAAATTTTTAGCATTCGGTTGCAGCCCAGTTTGCCTAAAATTTTGACTGACATGTCATTTTATGGATTAGTTCACCTACTATTTACACTAAAAATGAAATTATACATGTAATTTTCCAACTTTTAAAATAAAAATCAAATTATATTCATCACGGTATAATACATAATGTTGAGGTATATACATATACATTGACTATCCAAGCCTGTCGCCCCACACCTCTGCTGCCCCACTTTCATCCATTCTATAATCTGCCATCCAACATAGCTGTTACCAAATATAATGACTCGCGTCCAAATAAATATGTGTGAGACAAGCGTTGAACCATAGTAACGACAACCATCTAGAAGAGACATTTACTAAAGAGACACTTGTATGTTCTAGGGAGAGATGACCAAGTAGGAGACGACCGTCCCATCCAATGCCATCTCTTTGTACTTGTATTGATCTTTCTATTTTGTCATTTTCATTTGTGTGTGCTTAGGAAGATATCTCTTTGAAAGAATAACAGGGAATATGAGGTTACGGGGTTCATAAATTTCTTCCACCACTCATGTTGATCAACTCACACCAGACACCATTCTTTTCACATTATGCCTGCTGAATTTTTGCATGGTTCATCCGTTTCTATTCAGGTATTCTACATTTTCTTCTCTATTTTTGTGGTCAAAACTATAATTATAATTTTTATAGGCTAGGGATTAAATTCCAGGTAATTTCTTGGTAAAATTTAAAAATTAATGGTTTCTTTAAAATCATGATTTCAAGAAAGAAATTTCTAAGAACTTTCATTATTGGTTATAGTTAAAATAAAAATAAATTCTCGAGAATTTTAGTACATGAAAACATGAATTAAATTTACAAATTAACTAGTTTGATATGGGCATGTGCAAATTGTAATCAATTATTACAAAACTATTCAAATTTCCACATGAACCTCAAGTAAAGCTGATGTTATCTTCTCTGCTCACAATCAATGTGTTCACTTCACCTACAAGGTTTATTGTAAATGCCTCTAACATGGTTGATATATATGATGGCTTCTTTACTCGAAGTTGAAAACATTGACATGTGATTCTTGTTTGAAGATGGTGTACTCTTGCCAACTAGTAATCATGTTTGTTGTAGATAATATGTTATCTTATGAAAATAGATACAATTCTTCCATATCTATTCTGAATTAAAAATGAATTATTTCATTTCTTCTTATGTTGGATGTTCACTGCATGTGGATAGAGGAAATTGATTTAGCTTAAAGTCATTCATAGTCTTTATTGCATTTGAAATTTTCCTTCAGTATTTATGGTTTTTGATACAGGATAGCTATCCCTTGGATAAATTTCATTGATACAAGACATGCTTTCAATTTCATGATGTCAAGGTCATCTTGACCCAGCTGGGAAGAATATTGGATTTTTGAACCCAAGCTATCATGGGATCACTGGTAACCTCTATTACTCACATCCTTGTTATGTGATCTGTGAATGTCATTTTGATTCTTCTTTTGGTAAGATTTAATTGAAAATTTTAATAATTGTTAAGGGAACCTAATTAAATCTAATTTCCTAAGTTCTAAGCTTATCCTAAGTTAAAGTGGATGATATTATTATGTTGTTTGTTTATTAGAAATGGAAACATAGACTAAACTAATAAACTAACCTAAGGACCTAAGTCAGTTTCTAATCTAATGCTTGTAAACCTAACCTAAGACTTGGACTAACCTAAAGGGATGACATGGAAGACATACAAAGGGATGTCAATGGCACCAATCTCTAAGAATTTAAGAGGATTAAATGGAACTTTAAACTCTTTGTTGCCACTAATTTTGGCAAGTGCATGAAAGGTTAGTAGAGACTGAGTTGACACCTTGTAACGCCTTGATTTTTTTTGTAAGTTATCATGGTAATTAATTTTCATAATATTGTAACTGCTGAAATGAATATAAACATGTTAAGATATATCTTGATCTTAAAGGAATGTGTTGCTAATCTGGACCCTTGTTTGCTGTAATTTGTTTACTTGGGACATAAGTTATTATTGCTTGTGTGATTGCTGATGAGACAACAGACTTGTCATATGCTTGATGAACTCTATTCGTTGGTTGACATCACACCTTGAATCAATTCCATTGATCCAAGGTATGCTGTGGCCTTCTTGTGATCGCTTTGTCGATTTACTTCTAAACCAGACTGAAGGCTGATATAAATGTTGCAGCACCTAATTACAGGTATAAAAATCTGGCACGTAGATGCCAATGAAAAATGTTTGATTCTCAAACCACACACCGTTGTAACGCTAGACCGCGTAAGGCGATAAAGGCCTGGATGCGAGTGGCACAGGTATGTGGAACATGGGACGAAATGTCTTGCATAGTGTTGAATATGACTGTCAGGTGGAAAGACTTGATTGGAAACTAATTAATTAAATATTAGGGGATTAAACCCTAACCTACCCCTAAGTTTTATCTTATACCCTAACTACTATCCTATATGGATTTTAGATTTTATAAGGGTGAAAATAGATATAAATTCTATTAATCTACGAACTAGGCGAATGACCTAGATATGGACTATTAAAATCCTAAACTAATCCTAACCTAAGGAAGGGGACGCATGGACCCATGTGGAAGGAAAGGATAAGGAGGGAAGGCTTGAAATTTATTAGGACAATGAATTGTGTCCTTATAGGTTACAGCGCCAAAATTGGTGGGAACATGGAAAAGTTGGAGGTATCCAACTAGCTATGAGGCTAAACTATGATTGCAAGAAAAATTTGAAATTAGAAACTCACCAACTTGAGTTGGCGGTGGCATGAGGAAAAAGGAAAAAGGAATGCATTCAATGCATTCAATGGCATTGGTCTTAGCGACCAGCTCGCCTTGGAAAGAGGTTTGGGAAGGAAGTTTATTTGTTGTGTGTGCATTGGGTTTTGAGTTGCTCTGCATTTTGTTCTTCCATGGTTCTGTCGAACCTACTGTAATTTGGTTATTATCTCTATTCTTGGAGAAGCGAGGCTATTTTTGGATCCTGTGGAAGTTAGGGGACTGGTTGAAAATCCTAGCCGAGGACGCTGTGGAGAGAAACAACTCCAGTGGGCACGGTTTTCTTCAAGTCGCAAAAAAAAGAGGCATGTTAAACCCTTCTCCTTAAACCGTTTGCTTTTGCTTAATAGTATCATTAAAACAACCTTGCTCTTATGATGGGGGTTTTAGTTATTTGATTTGGCTATTATGTTGAGATGATTTCGTGTTGAGATGTTTTCTTTTGCTGTACGCGACTTGAGCATTCTTTGCATAATGAGTAAGTTGAATACACTGTCCTTGCTATGTGGTTCATTTTGAAAGTGTTGGGTATTCGTTTTATTACCATTATGGGATGTGCTAATAAATATATTAGCTAAGTGAATATCACTTGTGCATTCTGAGCATTCTTATGAAAATGAAAGGATGAGATGTTTTGTATGTCGGGTTGAACTGTCTTTATAAGAATGAACACGACTTTGGTATTCTCGAATGTTTGATGAAAATGATTGTTCTTCTTATTGAAATCATTAATGAATTATCTTTTCTCTTTGCTGTTTTGAAAATCTGAAGGTAATGGAAAGAGGATTTTATTGTGCATTATTGGATGCGGTTTGATCTTCTAGTTTGAACTGTCATCATGAAAACGAACATGGCTAAATATTTCTCTGAAAATGAATGAAGCAAATGAAATTTGGCTTGCTGTTTGAGATTGTTGACTGTACCTTGCTTACGCATCTATTACCTTATGTGGGTTTGCATTGATTAAGGTATTTTTATGCGAATAATGTATTTCTGAGTTCAATGTGTGGAAACGTTTGGGAAATTTTTTTTTTTGATGATGTTGATAGACTATTATGCGAGTTATAATTCCCTGATATTTTTCATTGCATAAAATACGGGTTCCCTGGGACAGTAAGGTTATAGTAGCATCTTACTTGCTGTACTAAATTGATATGGTATTCTACCTGCTGGTTCTTGGTATTCATTTAGGACTGTTTGGAAGGAAGTTTTTTTTTTAAATCTGATGAGGAACAGAAAATCAGTCTATATAATAGACTGAGTAGAGCATGCAAATTATATTGAGTCTTGCTGAACTCAAGGATACACACACACACATATATATAATTTTAAGGATTGTGGGCCTTTCATCATTTTCATTAAAAGTAGAATATGAATGGATTTGTTTCTTGTTGTTGGAAGGTGAATTCTCTCATTATTAGGATGAAAATGTGACTTGTTGTGGTTGCTGTACACTCTATATGTTATAAAGACATAAATGTCTGTAGAAGTGAATTATTTTAAAGGGAATTATATTATGTAGAATGAATCATATTGTTGGATCATGTCTGTGCTAAATAAGCGGATATTTGGTTAAACAGTGCAAAGAGGTAATATGATTCTTCTTCCTTGTATTCAATTAACGATTTTATTTATTTCCCTATGAATTGTTACCATTGATTGGTATCACTTCTGGATTAAATTCTCAGTACCGCTATGAGAAAAGAAAAAGAGTGTGGATGGATAATTTGAATTGGTGTTCATTTCTTCTTTCATACCGTTGGTAAATCTGTAACTGTTATGAAATGAATTTTGTACTGCCTTGCTTTAAACATCTGCATTTAATTACTGTTTACTTTTCCCTTCAGCGTTTGATTGTTGAAATTAGACGGGTAGCATGAAAGGAAAGGGAATGGTTCTGTTGGAAGTCTTATTTAAAAATTTAATTGTGAATCTTTCTCTAACTAATGCAAGGGAATGGAATTGATAGCATTTATTTTAGAACAACAGTTTGCATAATTGTGTTTTAGTTCTTACAGATGTTTGTAATCTGGAACTGTTTGAAGGAAATTACTTCTTGTAATAATTATTCGGGAAAGAGGGCAATAATCCTTGTCTGATTGGGATGGTAATTTGATGATTGAGTTGTTATGCTGTTCATTCTTTTCGGTACTTAATTCTAGGATGATGTTCATTTAACGTTTCATAAAAGCAGGGTTCTTTTATTGAGATAGTTAATTAAAAGCACCTCATTTTAATGAGAAGTGCTTAATATGCTCAGTTCAATGAACTGACCCGTGCAAGTAATTTTACAGATGGAACTTGATTACAAACGAAGACATGGTTGTTTTCTGATACTTATTTTGATTAACTGAAGATGGACTGTTTTGATAGCTATTACTTCCCTACGAGGAAATGAGAAAGGAAGAATTACATCCTTCTATCTTTATAAGTTGTAATGTTGTTTGATATAAACAAAGTCCAGTCGTTTGGACTGGCAAATGTATAGATTGTAAAACTGGTGGATGAATACAAGTAAAAGTGTGATATTTTTAATGACTATATCAGTTTGATATTGTTGAATAAGTTTGAGAATATAACATTATTCCTTGATTTGGAATTATCCAATGTTAATGGATGAATTTTAAAGGAAATAACATCTATTCTTACCTGAATGTAACCTTTACGTTGAAATGTACAATTAGTTCATACTTGGGTTAAGATGAATTTTAAATTGACATTAAAAAGGATTTAGGTAAGCATGATCTCCTAATTGAAAGGTATTCAGGATTAGCTTGAAAGCTAAGGAATATCAAATAACATAGGAGCAGCCGAACCTTGTATTCGGACTCCGTTAATAGCCTCGAATGTTTAAATTCAGAAAATATAGATATGGGAAAACATATCTATTGTAACGGACCTTAACTAAGTAGGGTTAAGTAGAACAAATGAATAAGTTCATTTAAAAATTAGACCTCGTTTAAATGACATCTAATAAGATGGAATTCTGAATTTGTTTACAGTTGTGGAAAAACTTGGTTAAGTTTAATAGGTTAAACTTATTAAGTTTATCGATGATGGACTGATTAGTCCGAAGATTAAGAAAGGAACCAAGAATAGAATATGCAACCCTTCGGTATGAAGGAGGAGATGCGTATTAAGCTAGAAGACAGATTAATTCTCTCTTAGCTACATACAACTGTAACGAGAACGAGGTTTAAGGATCAGCATGGCTGCTGAAAGTAGATCTTAAATATTAAGATTATAACCAAGTCACACTTGAGCTAGATGTGTACTCTCGATGAGAGGATTCCATAGGACATTGACATATGCCAGCTACAATATGGTGTCTTCATGAAGGTGGGGCCTTCATGACGACACAATGTTATGGCTGACATATTACAATGCCCTCCCGAATTAATTCATCAAGTTTACATAAGCTGGATACTAAGTTCTTGTCTGGGGATAGGAATGTGATCACGTATACGGAGTGACTCCGGAGGACTAAAGGTAACTAGACACACGGAGTCATCTAGGGACGACGCCGTATGTCTGCGTATCTTTAGTTACCATGAGTAACTTCCTATACTCGTTCATATTGCTAGTTGGGGATTAGAGCTTGACCTTGAACGAAAGGACTGGAAGAGACCTGGAAAGACCATTCTAGATAACAGACGAAGTGGGGTGAAGGACGTATTCCAATGATGTGTACCATATCTAGGAATATGATCATGTAAAGCATGTGAAAATATTTGGCCAAAGTATCGCAAGTGCTGGTTGCGTTGTCCTAATCACCTAGTTTAAGATGCAGGATGTCAGACGAATATCGGTAATAGATATTCAGATAGGCTTCTTAAATGGATCACTTCGATAACCGGAAACGGTAAGAGAACCCTGTATATTCATTATACAATGCACGGATTAACATGAAGGATCGGTAAGTCGCCGAGTCATGAAATGAGAGATCGCTGAAACTTCGAGCCATGAAATGGGAAATTGGTAGTTCTTCAAGTCATTTACAGCAGCATATGGTATCTGTTATATGATTGAATGGCATTGAATGTGTGTTCCCTATTGTAAGTATGTGAACAAAGAACATTGGTTTTAAAAAGAAATTGTGTGATCCAAATTGCATTAGTTGGACAGAGAACAATTATTAAAACTTGAACGTGTGTTTGAATTATATAATTCATAACAGGGAACGTTGTATAAATTTTTTTTTTCCCTTGTTCTAGTATCTTAAAATGGGGATGTTACACACCTCCACTAAATTATTAGTTGCATAGAAGTTTTGAACTTTTTTATAGCCAACTTGGAGTTGGAGAAGACAGGAGATAAAGAAGGACCCTGTCAGTCCTATTTACATTAATTGATCTTGGCAATTGTGAAAAATAACCTAGGAAATAGGCAAAGTTGGAATAAAAGATGGTTTTCAGTTTTTCATTGTTCATTTGGTTTTTGGTGAGCTTATAGTTCTGCATGTGGTTTTTCATTCTTGAACCTTCAGTTCAAATCTATGCATGCATATTTTCACCTTTCAAGGTAGTGGTTATAAATAAAATCAATCTAGGAAGTTATAAGAGGAAGAAAGGGAAAGTTTTAGAGCTTGGTCTTTGGCGTTTTCATAGAAATTTTATATCGAGGATCTACTTGAAGATTTGGAACAAGGAATAGAAGACAAGAACTCTATAGGGCATGATAGGCCCTATATCTTTAAGTCTTTTGCTTTTATTTAAATGTATTCATTAAAAGAACTCTACTCTTTTTGGAATATTTTTGGTTCTGTGTTTATTTTCCTTGCTTCAATGGTGTTTCAACTTGGTTCTTTTGGATGCTTTATGATGATGAGTGTGTTTTATTATTGTGAATCTAGGTTTTTTTGTTTGAAAGGAAACTATGTTAACTTATTTTCATGTGAACTTTATTTGGCATAGAAATGAATATGTGATTATTTCTCTATTGAATGGATACCTTGATTGAGTATGGTGTATGTGTAAATAGTAGCCTGGTTCTTATTGAGATCTATAGATTTTAGCTTGAAAATATCTCCATATTAGTAATGGTTGGAGACTAATCTTATAGGTTGAATTTTTCATGACAGTTTGAGATATACACCTGTGACTTAAGGAAATATTTATGTTCTTTGCTTTGGTTTGCTTACTTGTTGATGACAGTGGGGAATAACTCTTTTTTGTTCAACTTACTTCGTGACTGTATTTTTCATTACTTGCATGGAATACCCAACTTGTTTAGATATGGGATATACTTATTTTGGGTTCTTCCCTAAATGGGAACTATATCTAATCTTTATTTCTTTTGTAGAACCTTATCTAGGTGATTGTATCTCTCGATGGAAGTTGAACAGGAAATTATTCCTGTTAAATTTTTTGGTTATGTTCCTTTTAGACTGATTCATTTAATGTTACCCAATTCTGGGCTATGTTGGAGCTTCAGGTAAGATCTTGTTGATCTTTTTCGGATTTTCAAGTTGATTAAGCACTAGAAGTGTGTTTCTTGTTAGGGAGATTGTTATTTTATATTTTCATCCTTCTATGTTTGGAGTAGTGATAAATTTTCTTCAGGAAAATCCGTTTGGTTGATGAGAATGCAATTTTACTCCCTTCCTTTTTTTGTTGAGTTTCTAAGAACGAGAACCCATCTGGGTTATTATGTGAAATGGGTAATGTTAGTTGGCTTTTTATGAGTTCTGATATAATGTATATTGGTTTTATATAAAATGAAGGTCTGGTTTAACTATGATTTCTTCTTAAATAATTGTATTCGCTCTTTGAGTTGGTTCTAGTTCATGAGTTTGTGGAACTTGGATTACTTGGAAAATTGGTGTTGATCTTTTCTGGGTTGCAAATCTTATTACACTTGAGTTTTTTTGTTTGGTCATGGTGTTTCCTTGACCTTTATTATTATAAATATAAGATTTTTCCGTGGGAATTATTTGGGTCTTGAGATGGTTCTGAAATTTTAGTTCCCCTGTCCCTTTTCTGGAATTAGAATTGATTGGTTTAAAACTTTTGTGTTGTTTTAAAAGGTTATTAGTTCTTCTTATGGCTTGTGAAAACAATAAATAAATAGTTGTTAGGGACTACATGGTGTTAGCTATGATTGTTTCTTTTGAGTTTTAAACTTATAATGGAATGAAGACCTTTAGGTAACTTATGCAGATATGGTTGTTTTTGGGAAGCTTGAATGTTAGTTATGTATTACTCATTTAAGATCCTAACTCTGAAATAAATTCAGGTTTTCAGGGAACTTATACCGTGAGTTATGTTGGTCTTAATTTATTGAATGCAAACTCTCTGAATCTTGTTGGATAGTTAGTTATAATGCATGTTGATGACTTTTAATACTAAAACATAATACTTAGTATGAAATGTAGTGTTTTATATAATTATACTTCTTCTTGAATAAGTAACAAGTTGAGTTGTGGAGCTTAAGATAAAAGCTTGGGTGATAAGTAAAGATTAAGTTAGAAATATGATTTACTTCTTTCTTAAATATTGTTGTTTAGATGACAAGCAAGTTTTACTGAGTTCCTATTTGTGTTGAGATATAATTAATTAAGTTGATTTAATTAGTTCTTACTTAAATATTTCTTATTTTAGATCAATGGTCTTTATCTCTCCTTCTTGGTTTGTTATATTTTGGAAAGTCTTTCTGTTAATCTTAATATGTTATTTCAGAACTGTTTCACTAACAATAGGGTTCCTTTTATGAAACAGTTAGATAAAAGCACATTTTTTAATGTTATAGTGCTTATCATGCTCAGTTTATATGAACTTATTCATGCTAAAAATTTTGCAGATGGATTTTGTAAAAGATGAAAGGAGAAATACATATAGGAAGCTACATATGTTTTACTATAGAAATCATTTCTTTATTATGATGACTAAGTAACAACATTTACTTGAAATGTAATTTTTTTAGAAAAATAATATGTATTAAATTGGTTTACATTGATGCAAAGACACGTTGTAATACTTTGAAATAATCCTAATTTTAATGAGTGAATCAGTCCCTTTTTATAAGTTAATTACTTTGACAATTGTTATTTTCTAATTTACTTATGAGACTTTTATTGGCATAAGATGTGAAATATTACTAAGTAATATCATACATGATGGGGGTAATTCGGATATGCATGTGATATAGGATATAGATCTTATAATATATAAGACTCTTGGATTAAGGATCTACAAAAATATTTGATTTATTTCCAAGTGAAAGAGCACAACTAAGTTGATACTCTTGGTTGGATTGTTAGATAATAAGAAGGGAACATGATTTGATTATATAATTTTTTTTATGAATTCATTGTTGTGTTTAAGCATATGTGATCTATTTTCATAATTAGGACATTAGTCCTTATTAAAGAAAAAAGGATATTTTCCTTGTAATTAAACAATGAGATTTATTTGAGATCTTGTTAGGTGTTATGATTAAATTATGAGGATGGTGGGATGGTTTTTCCTTAAGAAGATTTCTACAATTGAAATAGGAATGCTTAAAAAGGATAATAAAAGGATTTCGACTTCAGCTTTATGAAGTCTAAAATAACAGTTCAATAAGTTGGTTACAAGCTAAAACTAAATATAAAAGGATTTTTTGATCACACTTTCATAACACTAAGTTCAGTCATCACAACATATGAAATAGATAGATAAGATTAAGATAAACGTAAGCATGAAGTTGGAATGTTTAGGAAGGCAAATTTTATTTGCATACCTTCCTTTCATATAAAGTACATCTCGTAACCTTCTTAGGTTAAATGATGCTTAGTTGACCCTTAAAAGCATTTTTATCATTAATATATAAGATAATAATTGATTGGGTTGATAAATTAATATAATCTTAGTATGTTAGTCCAGTTGAGGACAGTCAGTTGGATGTTGAAACATAACAACTGTGACATAGTACCTTCTTAATGATAGCATTCATTACGAGGATATTATGATGTAGCCTGTTATGCCTAAATGCCCCACTTAGTTCGATTAACTCAATTGACATAAGTGGAAGACTGAATTACTGTCTCACTTTAAATAGAGATAGAAACATGATCTAGTGTTGAGGTCAACTCATGTTGACGTAGGGTGACTAGACACACCCAATAAACATAAGTAAATTGAGTATGTCTATGTATCTTTAGTCACCATGAGTAGTCTTCCACACTAGTGCATGTTGTTTCCCTTGCCTAGTGTGAAACCTTGAATCAGATTGAGTTGACAAAAGTCAAGAAAGACCATTCTAGATAATAGAAAAAGTGTGGTGAAGGACATGTTCCTTTCAATGAGTATGTCATATAGGAATGTAAACATGGTAAACATGTTTCAAAACTTTTTCCAAAGTATCGCAAGTTGTTGGTTATGTTGTCCTATGTCGCCTATTCTAAGATGTAGGATTTCAGATGAATATTGGTAACAAATATTCAAATAGGCTTCTTAGATACAACAATTTGATACCCCTAATAGAGTGAAGGAACTAAGTATACATAGTATACACATTATTAAGTTAACATGAGAGATCGGTTTAATACCAAGTCATAGAATGAGAGATCGGTGTCTTACCGAGTCATTTACAAATGCATATGGTTTTCTATTATGATAATGGAATGTGTGTTCTAAATTATATTAATTTAGAATAAAAAACATTATGTAAAATATATAAAAAATATTTCCCTTGTTTCTAAAGTCTTAAAATGAGGATGTTACATCTTGGTATCAGAGTTGAAGGTTGCATCTCTTGGACCTATTGAGTCCATATCTGATAAAAAATAATTTTCTTGTTAATAGAAAATGGTTAGAAAAAGGGGAGGTGCTTCAAATAACCCACCTCCAGATGGAGAGGCATCTACCACACAAAAACTTGATGAGATTGTTGTTTCCCTGTTACACATAAGAGATCATTTGGCTGTACTTGAATAACAAGTTTTGGATAATGAGGAGGAAGATGATGCTGATAATAAAAATCAGCCACCTCCGAGGGACAATGCTAATGATAGAAATTTGGGATAATAATGTTGATAATAACAATGTTGTAAATGCAAATGCAAATGTACCCAATCAGCCTGAAAATAAAAAGGCAAGATTAGTAGTTGAACTTACTAATGACATCAAGAGGATAAGTCCACCAAAGTTTGATGGCACTACACTGGGTGATGAAGTTGAGAATTAGATCAGTGAAATGGAGAAGTACTTTGCAATAAAGAACTTATCAAAGGAAACAAAAGTAGTGTCGGGATATTATCAACTTTCCCTAGAGGCATCCTCCTGGTGGGATAACCGTAAATTTGAATTAAACATTGATGAGTCAAGCATCACTTGGGATCAGTTTAAGAGATACTTTAGACAACACTAGATACCATAACTCTATTATGATCAGAAAATGATAGAATTTTAGAATTTAATTTAGGTAAAATTAATTGTAACAGAGTATTGGGAGAGGTTTACTAAACTTCTTAAGTACGTGCCTTAGTATCAAACTGAATTTTTTTTAGGATACATAAGTTCATTATGGGATTGAATCCTATGATTGCGGGTGAAGTAGATGTTCATAGCCCAACCACCATGGAAAGGGTTGTATAAAAAGCCACTCAACAAGAACATAAATTAAAAGAAAGTTTTTCCCATAAGGAAGATAATCGTAAGAAAATTCCTAATTCATCTTCATCTCTTACACCCAAAAAGGGGGCATGGAAAAATTTTGGCGCTAAAAATAAGTTTGTAACTGATAATAATAAGAATACAACAATAAATAAACCTATTGCAAACGTTTGAAATAACTTTGTGAAGAACAATAACAATGGATAGAGGTGTTATGGAGGACAGAACAGTAATTTTAGTGTTGGAAATAAATTTGAACAAAAAAGAGGACATGTAGGGGTCATTTCAATTTTGGTAAGGATCACTATGCAAATCAGTGCCCTCTAAAGAAAGATGATAACAATCAACAACATAGGATACATGTTGCAGAAACTGATAAACAAGCTAAAAAACAAGTTACACCCAAAGAAGTTCTAGGTAAATTATTTGGTATGCCTATTACTATAATTTTTTACACTGGAGCTACTGAATGCTTTATTTCTAGTAAATTATCTACAAAACTAAAAATAAAAGCTGGAATAATGGAAAAATCTTAAATTGTACATTATGGAAATAATTTTGTCCATACTGTTAGTAAAATATCTTTTTGGAGCAGTCCTAGAATTACCTAATTTTTCCACTAAATTAGATCTTTATGTTGCTCCTTTGGGGTCATATAATGTCATAATAGGTGTTAACTAGCTTCCTGATCATAAAGCAAAAGTTGATTATTTTGAAAAACACATTAGTTTTCTTGATGATATGTAGAAAATAAAAAACATCCAAGGGGTAAAATGAGAAATTTCAGTTAGAAAATTGTCAGCTATACAACTTTAAAAGGCCAAAAATAAAGGTTGCATTTTGTATACAGTAAAAAGTTATGAAATAGCTGAACAAGATAGTGATTTCTTGGAAAAATTTCTTGTTAAGAGATTTTAGTGATGTGTTTCTATAAGAACTACTCGGTCTTCCACCAAAATGGGAATTTGACTTCACAATTGAAATCAAACTAAGAACTGATCCTATTTCTAAGGTGCCTTATTGAATGACTACCATTGAATTGGTAGAGCTTAAGGAACAATTACAAGAGTTTTTGTCTAAGTGTTTGATAAGACCGAGTGTCTCACCTTGGGGAGTACTAGTAATCGTTGTGAAAAAGAAAGATGGAACACTTAGACTTTGTATTGATTACAGGATGTTAAACAAAGAAAAAATAAAAAATAGATATCTACTTTCTAGAATTAATGATTTGTTTAATTAGATGTGTGGTGCATCAATATATTCTAAGATAGATCTTTATTCTAGGTATCACCAGTTAATAATCAAAGATGAAGATATTCATAAAACAACCTTTAGGACAAAGAATGGACATTATGAATTCAGGGTTTTATCTTTTGGTTTGACAAATGCACCTACATATTTTATGAATTTAATGAATAATATCTTTCAAGAATACCTAGAAAAGTTTGTACTTGTATTCTTAGATGATATTCTTATCTATTCTAAAATCATTGATGAGCATCATGAGCATTTGAAAATAGTACTTGAAATCTTAAGAAAGAGAAGATTATATGGTAAGTTGTCTAAATGTTTTTTTTATGTCATAAGTAAAGATGAAATAACAATTGATCCATCAAAGATTTTTTCCATAGTTGAATGGCCTATACCTAAAAATGTACATGAAGTCAGAAGCTTCATGGGGCTTGCTGGTTACTATAGAAATTTTGTTAGGGACTTTTCAAAAGTTGTTTCCCTGATAACTTCATTACAAAAGAAAGACAAGAAGTTTGTGTGGAGTGATAAATGTGAATCAAAATTTAAAACTCTAAAAGATTAGTTAACATCTACACCTATTTAGTTGTACTTGATCCAAATGGAAACTTTACGGTAGTTACAGATGCTTTCGGTGAAGGACTTGGAGGTATTCTATCGCAAAATCATCATGTTATAGCATATGATAGCAGAAAACTCAAGTAACATGAGTTGAATTATGCTCCCCATGACCTAGATCTTGTTGTCATAGTTTATGCACTTCAAGTATGGAGGCATTATATTTAGGAATACCTTTTGAATTAAGGAATGATCATCTTAGGCTGAAGTATATTTTCACTTAGCCAAATTTGAATGTAAGACAATGAAGATGGTTAGATTTTTTATCACAATATGATTTTGAAATAAGTTAAATTAAATGTAAAGAAAACCAAGTGACAGATGCACTAAGTCATAGGAAACATATTTATCCACTTATAACTTTGAGAACTCAGTTTAAGGATGAGGTAAAAAGTATCATGGAATCTGATTTTTACTTTCAGCAAGTAAAAACAACACTTACTGCAGATCCAAACGATGTAAGATACAAAGGTTATAACTTTGATAATGAAGGCATTTTGAGATATGAAAAGTGGGTGTACGTACCTTTGGGAAATGAGTTAAGGAAAAAATTAATGATGAAATTTCATAATTTACCTTACTCATGACATTCGGGTATTACAAAAATGCATGTTGATGTAAAACAACAATATTTTTGGAAAGGGATGAAAAAATACATAACTGATTTTGTTTCACATTGCTTGGAATGTCAGCATGTTAAGGCTGAGTAGATGCATCCAGCTGGTTTATTATATCCTCATAGCATACCGCAATATAAGTGGCAAGTAATTAGCATGGATTTTGTTCAAGGGTTTCCTATATCTATAAATAAACATGATGTTATTTTCATTGTGATTGATAAAATGAAAAAAGTAGCACATTTTATTATTGGTAATCTTAAAGATGATTCACCTATTTTAGCGAAAATATTTGTGCATGAAAATTTTAGATTACATGGAGTACCTGAATTGATTATATCTGATAGGGACCCTAGAATGACATATCATTTTTGGGAAAACACTAAATGCAACCTTAGGAAAAAAACTAAATTTTTGTTCCGCATACCATTCGGAAACAGATAGTCAAACTGAGAGAGTTAATCAGATTTTGGAAGATGTGGTATTTATGTACTACATGGATCAGCAGTATAAATGGAAGGAATACCTTCCTTTAGTTGAATTTTCTTACAATAATACATATAATTCCTTTTTGAAAATGGCACATTTCAAAGCATTATATGGAAGGAAATGCAAAACTCTAGTTAGTTGGGATAACATTGAAGATAGAGAGGTAGATTGACCTGAAATTCTTACTGAGATGGAATAACAAGTTAAAATGATTTGTGAATGATAAAAGAAGCTACAGATAGGCAGAAAAGTTATACAGATCTGAAAAGTATTGATAAGAAATTTGAACTTGGTGAAAAGGTTTTTTTACGTGTTAAGCCTTAAAAGAGATCTTTAACCTTTGGAAAGGAAACCAAATTGTCACCTCATTTTGTGGGACCTTTCAAAATTGTTGAAGTGATTATCCCTATATCTTATCGCTTAATATTACCTCCCATTTTTTCATGAATGCATGTTGTTTTCCATATTTATTTTCTTAAGAAATACATTTCAGATGTATCACATGTGTTAAATTGGGATTCCTTTTATGTCCAAGAGCCAGGAATAATCATGGCTGAACCCATAAGAGTGTTGGAAACTCACTAGTTGCACTTGTCAAATCATGAAATTAGTCAATGCAAGGTTCAGTGGGACCAGTTTAATGAAGAAAGTGCAACATGGGAAAACCTCGAGGACATGAAAATTACTTTTCCTCATTTATTTGAACATAATTAGTTCTAATGTTGGAAATAATCAAAGACTTTGTTTTAAATTTATCTTTAATTTCTGCCAGTTTTGGGTAGGTACTATATTTTATTAAGTGCTAGAGCAGCTATTTTAATGTTGTAATAATTTGTGAAAACTTGAATTTCTCAAATCTAGTTTCTGTTTGAGAACTTATAGATAAAAGAACTATCATTATGATTATTTTTCTTGTTTAAGAATAGGGACTAAGTTAATGATCAGGACAATGATGATTTTTAGGAGCCCGAGGTATGTAATGCCTCTAACATGGTTGATATCTATGATGTCTTCTTTACTCGAAGTTGCAAACATTGATATGTGATTCTTGTTTGAAGATGGTGCACTCTTGTGAATGAAGTAATCATGTTTGTTGTAGATAATACGCTATCTTCTAAAAATAGATACAATTCTACCATGCCTATTCTGAATTCAAAATGAATTATTTCATTTCTTTTTAAGTTGAATGTTCACTACATGTGGATAGAGGAAATTGATTTAGCTTACACTCTTTCATAGTCTTTATTATATTTGAACTTTTACTTTAGTCATTATGGTTTTTGATGTAGGATAGCTATACCTTGGATCAATTTGATTGATCCAAGGCATTCTTTCAATTTCATGACATCAAGGTCATCTTGATCAAGCTGGGTAGAATATTAGATTTTTGAACCCAGGATGTCATGAGATCACTGGTAACCTCTACTAATCACGTCCTTCTTATGTGATATGTGAACGTCATTTTGATTATTCTTTTGGTAAGATATAATTGATAATTTTAATAATTTTGAGTGGAACCTAATTAAATCTAAGTTCCTAAGTTATAAGTTTATCCTAAGTTAAAATGGATGATATTATTATGTTGGTTATTTATTATAAAGGGAAACCTAGACTAAACTAATAAACTAACATAAGGACCTAAGTTGGTTCTAATCTAGTGTTTGTAAACCTAACCTAAGACTTAGACTAACCTAAAGGGATGGCATGGAAGACATACAAAGGGATGTCAGTGGCACCAATCTCTAAGAATTTAATAAGATTAAATGGGGCTTTAAACTCTTTGTTGCCGCAAATTTTGGTGAGTGTATGAAAGGTTGGTAGAGGCAAAGTTAGCACCTTTCCTAAAGTATTAGTTGCATGGAAGTTTTGAACTTGGTTATATCCAACTTGGAGTTGGTGAATGTGGTAGATAAATAAGGACTCTGTCATTTCTTTTTACATTAATTGATCTTGGAAATTGTGAAAAACAACCTAGGAAATAGGGGAAGTTGGAAGAAAAGATGGTTTTTCAGTTCTTCATTGTTCATTTGGTTTTTGGTGAGCTTGTAGCTCTACATGTGGTTTTTCATTCTCAAACCTCCAGTTCGAATCTGTGCATGGGTATTTTTACCTTGTGTGGTAGTTATGATAATGAAATTCAATCTAGGAAGTTATAAGATGAAGGAGAGTTTTATAGCTTAGTCTTTGGCATTTTCGAGGAAGTTTTCTATCGAGGCTCTACTTGAAGATTTGCAACAAGGAATAGAAGACATGAGCTCTATCAAAAATTATAGGCCTTATCTCTTTAAGTCTTCTTATTTTATTTAAAATTTTTTATTAAAAGAACTCTGCTCTTTTTGAAAACTTTTTGGTCATGTGTTTTTTCTCCTTGGTTCAATGGTGTTTAGACTTGGTTATTTTGGATGCTTTATGATAATGAGTGTGTTGTATTATTGTTAATCTAGGTTATTTTGTTAGAACGGAAAATGTGTTACCTTATTTACATGTGAACTTTCTTTGGCATAGAAACAAATTTGTGATTATTTCACTGTCGAATGGATACCTTGACTAAGTATGGTGTATGCGGAAATAGTAGCCTGGTTATTATTGAGATCCATATATTTTAGCTTAAAAATCTCTCCATATTAGTAATGGTTGGAGACTAATATTATAGGTGGAATTCATCATGATAGTTTGAGATATATGCCTGTGACTTAAGGAAATCTTTGTGTTCTTCGTTTTGGTCTGTTTGCTTGTTGATGGCAATGGGTACCAACTATTTTTTGTTCAAATTTTTTTGTGATTGTATTTTCATTCCTTACATGGAATACCTAGTTTTTTTAGATCTAGTATATACTTATTTTGGGTTCTTCTCCAAATGGGAACTGTATCTAATATTTTTTTATTTTGTATAACCTTATCTAGGTGATTGTATCTCTCGACGAAAGTAGAACAGGAAAGTATGTTTGTGAAATTTTTTGGTTATGGTCCTTTTGGACTGATTCATTTAATATTACCCAATTCTGGGTTATGTTGGAGCTTCAAGTAAGATCTTATTAATCTTAAGAGGGATTTCCAAGTTGATTAAGCATTAGAAGTGCATTTCTTTTTAGGGAGATTATTCAGTTACATTTTTTTCCTTTTTTTTGGAGTACTGATAACAATTCTTCAAGTGATTCTGTTTGCTTGATAAGACTGAAATTTTACTCCATCCCTTTTTGTTTCTGAGTCTCTAAGAATGAGAACCCATCTTGGTTAGCCTATTAAAATGGTTAATGTTAGCTGGATTTTTCTGAGGTGTGATATAACATCTATTGGTTTTGTATAAAATGAAGGTCTGGTTTAACTCTAATTTTTTATTTAATCATATTCACTCTTCAAGTTGGTTGCAGTTCATGAGTTTGTGGAACTTGGATTACTTGGAAAATTGGTGTTGATCTTTTTCTGGGTTGCAGATCTTATTGCACCTGAATTTTTGTGTTTTTTCATAGTTTTTCTTTGACCTTGATTAGTCTAAATGTAAGATTGTTTCATGGGAATGATTTTTGTCTTGAGTTGGTTTTGAAATTTTAGTTCCCTTTTCCTTTTTTCTAGAATTACAATTGATTGGTTTAAAACTTGTGTGTTGTTCTAAAAAGTTGTTAGTTCTTCTTATGGCTTGTGAAAACATTAAATAAGTATTTGTTAGGGACTGCAGGGTATTAGCTATTATTTTTTCTTTTGAGTTTTAAACTTAGAATGGAATGAAGACCTTTAGGGGAATTATGCAAATATGGTTGTTTTTGGGAAGCCTGAATGTTATTTATGTATTGCTCGTTTAAGATCCTAACTCTGAATTAAATTCATGTTTTCAGGGAACTTATACCATGAGTTATGTTGGTATTAATTTCTTTATCAGAAAATCTTTGATTCTTGTTGGATCATTAGTTATAATACATGTTGATAACTTTGAATACTAAAATAGAATACTTAGTATAGAAAGGTAGTTATTTATATCATTGTACTTCGTCTTGAATAAGAAACAAGTTGAGTTATGCAGCTTAAGATAGAAGCTTGGGTGAGAAGTAAAGATAAATTTAGAAATATGATTTACTTCTTTCTTAAATACTGTTATTTAAATGACATCTTAAATATTGTTATTTAGATGACAAGCATGTTTTACTGAGTTCCTATTTTTGTTGAGAGAGAATTAATTAAGTTGATTTAATTAGTTCTTACTTAAAAGTTTCTTATTGTAGATCAATGATCTTTCTCTATCCTTTTTGGTTTGTTATATTTTGGGAAGTATTTCTGTTAATCTTAATTTGTGATTTCAGAACTATTTCATTAACAACAGGGTTCCTTTTATGAAACAATTAGATAAAATCACATTGTTTTAATGTTATAGCACTTATCATTCTCAGTTCATATGAATTGACTCATGCTAACAATTTTGGAGATGGATTTCGTAAAAGATGAAAGGAGAAATACATATAGGAAGTTACATTTGTTTTACTAAAGAAATAATTTCTTTATTATGATGACTATGTAGCAACATTTACTTGAAATGCACTTTTTTCAGAAAAATAAGATGTATTAAATTAATTTACATTGATGCAAAGACATGTTGTAATACCTTGAAATAATCCTAAGTTTAATGAGTGAATAACTCCCTTTTTATAAGTGAATTTATTTAACGATTTTTGTTTGTTGATTTATTTATGAGACTTTCATTGGCATAAGTTGTGAAATATTACTAAGTAATATCATACATGATGGGGGCAATTTGGATATGGATGTGATATAAGATATAGATCTTAGAATATATAAGACTCTTGGATTAAGGATCTGCAATAATAGTTTATTTATTTCCAAGTGAAAGGGAAAAATTAAGTTTATAATCTTGGGTAGATCCTTAGATAATAAGAAGGGAACATGATTTGATTATATAAAATTTTTATGTTTTTAAGCATATGTGATATGTTTTCACAATTAGGACATTAGTCCTTGTTAAAGGAAAAAGGATATTTTCCTTGTAATTAAACAATGAGATTTATTTGAGATCTTGTTAGGAGTTGTGATTAAATTATGAGGATGGTGGGTTGGTTTTTCCTTAAGAGGATTTCTATGATTGAAATAGGAATGTTTAAAAAGGATAATAAAAGGATTTATACTTCAACTTTATGAAGTTTAAAATTACAGCTCAATAAGCTGGTTACAAGCAAAATCTAAAGTAAAAAGGATCTTTTGATCACACTTTCATAACACTAAGTTCAGTCATAACAAAATATGAAAGAGATAGATAAGATTAAGATAAACGTAAGCATGACATTGGAATGTTTAGGAATGCAGATTTTATCTGGATACCTTCCTTTCGTATAAAATACATCTCGTAACCTTCTTAGGTTAAATGATGCTTTGTTGACCCTTAAAAGTGTTTTTATTGTTAATCTAAAAGATAATAATTTCTTGGGTTAATAAACTAATATAATCTTAAGTATGTTAGTCCAGTTGAGGAAAATGAGTTGGATGTTGAAACATAGCAAGTGCGACAGATTACCTTCTTAATGACAGGGGTCATTACGAGGATACTATGATGTAGCATGTTATGCCTCAACACCCCACTTATTTTGATTAACTTGATTGATATAAGTGGAAGACTGGATCACGGTCCCGCTCTAAACAAAGATAGAGACATGATGTAGTGTTGAGGTCAACTCATGTTTACCTAAGGTGACTAGACACAACCAATCAACATAAGTCGATTGAGAATGTCTATGCATCATTAGTCACCACAAGTATTCTTCCACACTAGTGCATGTTGTTTCCCTTGTCTAGTGTGAAACCTTGAATTATATTGAGTTGACAGAAGTCAATAAATACCATTCTAGATAACAGAACAAGTGTGGTGAAGGACATGTTCCTTTCGACGAGTATGTCATCTAGGAATGTAAACATGGTAAACATGTTTAAAAACTTTTTCCAAAGTATCTCAAGATGCTAGTTACATTTTCCTATGTCACCTAGTCTAAGATGTAGGATTTCAGATGAATATCGGTAACATATATTCAGATAGGCTTCTTAGACACAACACTTGGGGTACCCCTAACAGGGTGAAGGAACCAAGTATACATAGTATACACATTATTAATTTAGCATGAGAGATCAGTTTAATATTGAGTCATGTAATGAGAGATCGGTGTCTTACCGAGTCATTTACAGCTGCATATGATTTTCTATTATGAGATGGATCGTCAATGGAATGTGTGTTCTAAATTATATTAATTTAGAACAGAGAACATTATGTAAAAAATATATAAAAAATTATCACCCTTGTTTCTAAAGTCTTAAAATGAGGATGTTACATTTATGGCATACCCTCCACACCATGTGGTCTTTCTACATACTTCGTGATTGCACAACTACATTGTAAAGTAATTTATAATAAAATTAAAATAAAATACACTTGAAATAAAGGCAACAAGGTTACTTGATAAGGCACTTGATGCTTAGAATCACATAAAATCTAACTTCAACGCAATGGAAACTTCATTCCAACCTAATTTTATTCTTTAACTACTTTTTTCTCATCTTCAGTCGTGACTAAAACCTATAATGCGTAGCAAGAATGACGAAACTACTAATGATTTATATCACCACATCATAACTAGGAAATAAGTGTGATGATCCAGTACCATTTAGTAAATACTATTATAGGTAGGATATGTCCATCCAATCTAGTGTCGTCTAATAAATAATATTATATACATCCATCTAATAATCATCTAATATTTCCTTGTATGGTGTTCACCTAACTCATGTCCAACAACCTTGCAAAACCCTAGAAATTTGCAGTATATTGAATCGCATTTGCCATGAAATGTATTTTTAGATATTTGTTATTTTTTAAAAACTCAATTTTAGATACTCTCCAAAATATTCTAATATTTTTGGGGTCTTCAAATTAACCCTAGATCAGGTCGAACAATGCAAAGAAATGAGCTTAGAAGAAAGTTTGTTTTTTTAGAGTATTCTAGATAGCTATTGTTTTAACCATAATTTATAAATATACTTATGTTTAAAATTAAGGTTTTATGGCATGATCTTGGGGTGAGTTTTCTGCTCCCTTTGTCCCCTTGGAAAAAGGGACAAGAAAATGTTCTTTGACACAATTAATGACACTTGTCATTTTGTGGTGCGAGGAGAGAGAGATAAAAAAATCATGCCCAGGAACCTGGGGGCTAAAAAATAGTCATATGAGGGACCACATAAGGTTATGATATGGGGTGAACTTTTGTGTCCCCTATGTTCCCTTAGAAAATGTTCAAAAGGCACACAAAAATTCTCTTTGAGTAAGATTGTGCCACTTGTCAGCATCTAGAGTAGGATTGGGCAAATGTGCTTAAATGGTTAAGCTCTTCATTGAGATGAGGAGGGTCTCATAGGGGAAAAAATATGAGGGATAAGATGGGGCTCATTTTTGAGTCACATTTTTCCCCTTGGGAAAGGTATAAAGGGACATAAAAGTGCTCCACATAGCCAAAAGTTGAGATGTGTCACTCCAAAAATTGGCTAAGTACGAGAAGCATACATTATAAAAGAGATAACTTGGAGATACAATTACCAGAGCTCTATATGGTCATTTGATATGAAATTTTATGACTGAAACACCAAAAGAAGGCTCCTTTTTCTTCAAGACAACAGGGTGTGTCTGCAAATATTGAGTTACCTTGCAAAACCATTAGATCTTGTGAATGTTGTGATGATTCCATCATGTATATAATTAATTAATATTTAAAATTCATATTTTATTACCTTATAAATCCTTAGGGAGCTCCCAAAATCCTTTGGAGAAGTTCAGGTTCAAGTTTTGACTACTTACTCCTTACACATGAAAAAACCACTTTTACACAATTTGTCCCTAAACCTCCAAATCTTCCCTAAATATTCATAAATTAATTCCAACATATTCATGGCTCTCTAATACCACCTACAAACTATTATGGGTTTTTATATCCTTATCAAAGGATGCACACCTTCCTTGAAATGGTAAAAATTATCCTTTCTCGACCTATCAAAGAACTAGCCGTCAAAAGCACTTTACTTAATGAGATGAATGACCTTGTTATATAATTTAAAATAATAGGAATAAATTTTCAATACATTGAGAGGAACTGTAAGGTGTGGATGAACATGGTATAGAATCAAAATTGATCCGAAGAGGGGTTTAGGGGGATTTTAAGGTAATTTTTTACATTTGGGATTAATTGTCATGGTTCAAGTTTGAATTTTTGGACTTGCAAAAATGCATGAAAATAGGTGGATCTTTCTTGGGGACTTATTATGTATCAAACATAATGAGGATAGGACAATAAGGAACTCTAGAATCTGAAGACACTACATAGACTACTGATTTATCCATTGGGATATAAAGTCTTCATTAAAAGCAACAAATATGAACACACTAACACACACACACACACACACACACACACACACACACACACACAATGAGAAATAGGGAAAAAAAACACACAATAGGAAAGGGAAACACATAACCTAAAATTACCTATGGTACAGGTGGGGGACTACCCACTTTCATTTCTCATATAACTTCAAATATTTCCCATTATGAGGCAATTCCATATAAGTATCATCTAGATACAAAAGATAAATTTTTTTTTCTCCATAGACTTCATGAATCTAAAATGGTATAAGCCAAAATGATTCAAATTTTCCATGAATACCCTCATGATATCTCTTTTTATCCCATAGCAAGACAAGATCACTAACCTAAAATTCTCTTTCCTTCATCTTCTTGTCGAAGACCTTTTTAACCTTTAATTGGTGTTCTGAGATCTAATGAACCACCATCATCCTATCTTCACCAATATTTTCCAAATATAAGATCCTCTTATCAAGATATTCATGGAACTGATCATTCACAATTGCCCTAACTAAATAAAGAGCAGGGAATTCAACCATGACATGAATCTCATCATTAATCGCATAAAGAAACTGGAATGGGTATATGTTAATTACCTTATTTTGAGTGATCCTATCTACCCATAATGCATCGTAAATCATTTTATGCCAATTTATTTGGTTCTAGTCAACAAGCTTCTAAATAATTGTCACAATTTTCTTATTGCTAGATTCAACCTAATCATTCCCTTGTGGGTATTAGTCTAATGCATGTGTAAAAGAGACTTCGTAACTATATAAAAACTTAGTCAATTCCATCGATGAGAAATAATTTGCATTGTCAACTAATTTTTTTTGAGGTATTCCAAAATGAACAATGATGATGTTATCCTTAAGAAAGTTACATACTGTCTCAGATTTTGCTTGCTTGTAAAAAATGACATCCGCCCATTTGGTGAAGTATCATGTAGCCATGATTACATAAGAATGGCCTATAATTGATTGGGGATTCAAAATACCAATGAAATCCAAGCCCTTGTGATGAAAATAATCTTCTATGACCACTAGTCGAAGAGGGAGGACAGTAAGTTGGGGTCTTCCCAAAAGTTGTTGATATGGATCACACCCAGAAACCCATTTCTAAGGATTTGAAAATAGGGTAGGACATTAGTTACTACCTCATAGGATTTTATGTGTAGTCACCATGCTAGAAAAGTATCCACCACAATATTGGTCATGGTAGGCCTTCATCAACTTCTCTTGTTTCTCCTTGTTAACACATCTTAGAAACCATCCATCCAATCCTCTTTTATAAAACACAGGGTTCCATATGACATACCTAGAAGATTTCAACTAAAGAGTCTGCATTTTTTTATAATCTAGATGTGTCAGGAACTCCTCATAGGTGAGGTAGTATGCAATTTCAGAGTACCACTCATTGGAGGTGTTCACAAAGAGAGCTTGAGAGAAGTATTTTATTAGGAATTCATAACAATAAAATTCATATCTTTTCATTTTTAGTCATTTATGACTCATTCTCATCCATTAATCTGCATAAAACATTTTCTTGGACCAAATTAGATGGTCTTATTTCCAAATCATACTCTTTAATATTAGTAACCCAATTACCTCTTTTATCCCTTGGATCTTGTTGAGTTAAAATTTAATTTATTGTTGATCTTGGAATCATAACTATGGTGTGAGAGTTGATGATATAAAACCTGAAGTTCCTTACTTCCTTGACCACAGAATATGTATTTTTCTCCATCTAATTGTACTTCAATTAATGATCCTTCAAAGGATAGCTTATGAAGGAAATTGGAGCTTCATTACCTTCTTCAATTTTTTGAACTAGGATAGCTAAAATACTGTGTTTAGAAACACAACAATATAGAATAAAATATTTTTCAAAATTTGGGAATACCAAAGCAGGTTATTTTACAATTTATTATTTTATTCTTTCAAATGTCTCCTTTCCTTCTTTGTGCTACCTAAATATTCATTTGGTTTCATCATTCTAGTAATATGCTTCATTATTTCAACAAATTCTGGAGAAAAATGGAGAAGAAATTTTACCTTTCTAAATAATGAGTGAAATCCCTTCTTGCTTATGGGCAAAGCGAGTCCCTAAATTGGTTTTATTCTTTCAAGATAAATGTTTTCCCCTTCCTTGTTCACAATGTGATCAAGGATGTTTCCTTCTGTAATACCAACAATACATTTTTTAACATTCAAATATATCCCATGTTTCTAACAACTGATAAAAATTTTATTTAGGTGCTTCAAATTATCTCCCCATTTTTTAGAAAAGATCATGAGATCATAAGGATATATGAAAGTATAATTATTGAGATCCTTAAAAGCAAGAGCCATTTCCCTTTTAAAAGTATCTCCAACATTAATGAGACCAAAAAAAAATTGTTGTAGGAAACATTTCCCTACTGAGTGGTGAAATAGTTTTGTGTATGTCCTCTAGTGCTAACTCAACTTGATTGTACCTAAAAAATCCATCAAGAAAAGAAAATATTTTAGATCCAGTGATTTTCTAAAGGATTTGTTCCATGATGGGAAGAGGGTATTTTTCCTTTAACTAGGCTTGATTCGAATATTTAAAGTTGACACAAATCCTTATTTCACCATTTTTATTTCAAACTGGGATAATGTTGGCCATCCATGTGGAGTGACGGATGGGGAAAATAATGATAGCATTCAACATTTTTAGAACCTCTTCCTTGATCATGCTAACAATTTTGGTGTTGTATGGCCTTTGCTTCTACCGAAATGGCTTTCCTTCAGGATTGAGAGGTATGGAATGGTGCATTTCCTTTGGCTTGAAGGATTTCAACTCATCATAGGAATATGCTAGAACATCGGAGTATCTTTTCAATAATGAAAAAAAATACCTTTATCTTTTGGTGAACAACATTTTCCTATGTTTACCATTCTTGGCTACTCCAGATTGCCAATGTATTATTTTTCAAAATCAGTCATGCAACGAGAAGATTCTTTTTCCTTTTCTCTCATAAACCTATCATCTTTGTCAAACAAATATTCAATGAAAACTAGGCCTTTTGGAATTTATTACCTTTTAATCTGATGACCCCCTTTAAATCAATTCCATCAATATCACCATTTTCCTCACCTAAAATGGACTCTCACTGAGGAGAATTTCTTACTTCGTAGAAGATATTATTGAAATTATCCCTTTTCTACAGGACAAAGAGAATATGATTATCATCATTGAACACTTTTCAATGATTGGAATTATATGGCATGCTTTGCTTAAAAATAATCTCAACAGTAACTTTATCCTTATTGTAACTTTATCCATTCCTCGTTAAATAAGTTAGCAGAGTCATTAGAGAAGCTGAGGCTATGAGATAATTAGAATTCTCATTTTTTCATGAGGAATGGCCTGAATAGAGAAAACTTCAAAAGACTCAATACAATCCCATTCTCTATTCATGTAATGCTTCAATCTTAGATTCTTGACTTAATATTGATTTCTAACTTATTTACCGATTACTTCAGTATCAACTAGACATTTTAACTTTTTAATACCCATGGAATTAACTACGTTCATTCCTAAAAGAAGAGATTCATATTTAGTGGTATCATTTTTATTCTCAAATTGTAACTTGTAATAAAAAGGGAACAATTCACCCAAAGGGGAGGTTAGAACAACACCATCCCTTGAGCTAGTACTGGAATGATTTCTATCAAACTCCTTTGTCCACATCTGATTATCATCATATTCTATAAGAAAGGGCATATTTTTATCTCTTCCTAAGGTCAATAAATAATTTCCATCTCCACTATTCTGAAACAATACATCAACCCTTCGATCCTCTATTTTTTTAACAATGTACTTCATCTTTCTCATAGGTAGAAATTTATTCATTTATCCCTAAACTGGAATGATTACAGAAGTCCAATCCATCTATATCTCACCTCCCAAGTTATGACATAAAATTCTAATTAATAACATTCCAAATGATGTTGGGATATCTGCTACCAAAACAGTCAACAATATTTTCTTGTCTAGAAAATCAGTGAAAGCCACTTATGTATCCTTGATTCTCCCTAAAAGTGGGACTTCATTAGACTCTATGGAGTAACAAGAGCTATTGGCACATGTCAAGGTAATTCTGGGAGAATTATCAACTTTTATGGAAATCACATTATCAGAAGCTCCTAAATCTATTAATAAATTATTCAACTGATGACCTTTAATAAGAAGGGAGAGATAGAAAAGATCAACTTTACTAGCCTTAAATGCACTCAAAATAACCATAGTTTGAGATGGAGGAGTAGGTAGATTTGGTAGTAGTCCTTTGGAACTAGGAACCACATTATTAGGGTTTGAGATACTACCTTTGATATAACAGAAAAGCCTATTAAATTTCTTTAGACGAGTTTGTAAGAATTCAGATTCAGAAATTTGAACTTTGGATTTGTTTACATGCTCTATGGTCTCAAAGGGGGAAGATGGAGATGAGGTGTGTACCCCTAGGAAAATGGATTCTTTGATGGGAAAAGGAGGTAATAATTTGAATTTGGGGAAAATATAGCAATGGGAATAGATGTTTGGGGAGGAGAGGCTGATTTTTTAGGTTGTTAGTGTATTTGACTTGCCTCATCATCACTTACGGTCTTATCCACCTCACATGGTGAGTCATATCACTTAGGAAAGATCATAGTTCATAAGGTTATGTGACACATGGAAGATTCCATCATAGAATTTGTCATTTTCATATGCGTCATAAGATTTATATGAAAAATTCTATCATATAATATTTCATATGCATCAGTGTGTGTCATCTCAGATTTACTTTCCCATTATGGAATACAACTCATTTATCCCTTGTGGAGGTATGATGATTCCATGCGTAGAAGTTACACAACACTCCTATATGTACCCTCTTTTTTATCTATGAGAATGTGTATATTGTTTTCCTTATGCAAACTCATTTTTATTTTTGGTCAATATCTTTCTAATTCTTGGAACACATCTTCGATTCTATTGGAGTGCAACAATATCGATGTTTATATGGTTCCATTAGGTTCTTAGAGATCAATCTCATTGTTCTTGGTAATTGTGTAACTCACCTTACTAGTTTTTGATTACTCTTCATTTCGTGTTGTTTTCTCTCCTTGTCTAAGTTTTGGACCATATTAGAAAACATACTTGATTCTCCTTTCCTTGATTTCATGTTTTTCTTGCTAATTACTTAGAGGAAATTTGTGATATCATTCAATTGAAATTATATTTTTATGTATGTCATTCCGTGATATCTTTGAGATATCTCTAACATGGTATTGTTATCTCCAAATCACTGCACCCTCCGAATGGCTAGAATGTGAATAGTATGTTCGATGTGATTGGTTAACATGGGATCATGTCTTAAGCTATGCGACCTGGGCTCAAGGTGAACCTCCTGAGAAAGGCTGCCTTTCTCTTCGTAAACTAAGTGTTGTACTACTCCTAGTGAAATAAATGGTTATTTAGACCTATGATGACATTTCATGGGTTTTAGGGAAAGATATTTGTAAAGAATAAAACTATACTAGGGATGGTGATGTACCAAATAAAGGGTGTGGATAAACTAAAAAAGGGATGGTTTGAAGAGGATCATATTCACCATAGGACAACTCACCTATTGCAACCTAAAAAAGGGTAAGTAACTACCACAGACTAAGAAGCAAGTGTACCCTTTTCCAACCTTGGTTTCCACAAACAATCTTTTGATCTTCCATTAAATAAGAATGAAACTAAGAATGGTGAAGGGACACCACAAATAAAGCACATGTAATAACTCCACCACTTGATAAGCACAAAACTTAAAGAACCTGCAATGTAAACTTTGAACTTGCAGAGTACACCTGTATGTATGAGAAAGGAACAAAGAAATATAAAATTATAGAAGGACTAAGATTAGTGACAAAACACTCACCTTATTACTTCAATGACATGCACAATGCTTCATTACATTTGGAAAAGGAAAAGGTTTCCATTACAATCTTTAAAGAAGGCTTGAAAGTTCCCTCGACATATAAGAACAACTTGCAGAAGAAGGAGGACTCTTTGAAAGATATGTCAAATGTTTGACCAATACATAGCAAATATCTCCTCTATCCCTGCTTGGAATGAACATCCAAATTACATTTATAGAAGAAGTTAAGAGAGAAGAGAGGAGAAGTAATAATTTAGTTCCTAAATTGAAGGTGCATGATGGTTCATTTACTACAAAGTTGGTTGAACCACTTGAGAATCTTCCATCATGTGTCATTAATGACATGTGTGACTTAATATTCTTATTTAATTAAAGGAATATTGAAATAAAATATTTTAATAATAATAATAAATATCATTATTAAAACATAATTTATTAATTTCATGTGGGACCCCCTAAAACCTGTGTGTATTGAAGAGGGTTGGTCCTTGAGAAAAGGTCAAAACATACCAACTCGGTGGTTGGCTCACTGAGCCAACTCACTGAGTTAGTGTCAAGCTCCTCCTTCTATCGCATTGATTGAGCTATGATAACTTGACCCACTCTCCATGTCTATCTCGGCCAATATGCGAGCTCTCTGCTGAGTTATTCTTTTGGAGCTCCCATTTATCCTCCCATCGATGCCATACTTTGAGCCTATGAGATGGCTTGATCTCATACTCCCCATGAGTTAATCATATCAACTCATGTAATAATCCTATGAATTACTACAAATATCCTCATACTTAGCTTCAATGACTCCCTACATCACAAATATTGAGCTCAAAATCATCTATAATTATGTGTTTTCTAAGCTCCATTCTCTCTGACTCGGTGAGCTTCACATGAAATTTACTGAGTTCCACACTAAATACACTAAGTTGGCTATGCATCTAGTAGATCCAAACATGTCACGAGCTGTATCCACCATGCTCTCTAACAGAGCAATTGATCGATTTCCTTGATTAATATTGACTATGTCACTGGGCTATGCCTAAACTCTAACCAAGATACCTTAGTCACAATCCCAACATGAGATCACTATAAACATGGAGCCACCTCCTGTCAACCAATCTCACTCATCTCATCCCAAGTGCCAAGTTTGTTGAGTCCTCCAATACCAAGCTCCCACTCAACCGAGCTCTAGCTATGACCATACTGCTTAGCCATAACTTGGCTGACTGAGCTCTGTTTCTTTGGTGAGCACCTCACTTGTGAGCTTCATATTTAATTCTCCTTGAGAAACTCATCCATCATTCTACCACATCGAGAAAAATACCTTCCATGAGTTCATTGTGTATTTACGAATCCATCCTATGTGTCAATATCCTTAAATTGACTTGGCCTCAACCTGTGCTTAGATGACTTGTTTCAGATGAGCTCTCTCTTATTACACGGCTCAACTCAGAGAGTCGATATCCTTTGCACGAATTGGAAATTTCTACATCCACGTCATACTAGATTTCCTTAGTGAACCCACCTTGTTGATTCCACAGACCCCCGAGTTCTAAAAACTCATCCTTTCACCGATCTCAATTTTATTGACTTAGTTATTGCAATATTATGTACGATATCTCCTTCATGAATCTACTAAGCTCCACCACAACCTCACCTTCAAGAAAATTGGCTTCATCTCGACTCATCCCTGGTGATGCATCGAGCCAAGATCTGACTCTATCCATCAAGTTTGTTTTGTAATTCCTCAAACCACTCGATTGGACCGAGATATCTTTCCATGCCTCAGCCAATTTTCCCTTCTCTATTCGACTACCAAGCTTCCAAGCTCGAAGACCCCTCCAAGTCACCTCTTCACCTATGAGCTCATTCTAGAATGATGACATGCTCCATTTTTCTTTTGTAATGACGAGCTCAACACCAAGCTACTCTTTCTATAAGCCATCATGCTCCAAAATATTTTCTATGACTCACTCTTCATGAAACTATTGTCACACCAATGCCCCACTATCATCAATCATTTCCATGCTGCTCAGTCTTGTAAATTTCCTTCCACATAGCTTAGAAAATGGCTTTCCATCTTGATCATAACTACACAA
Source organism: Taxus chinensis (assembly GCA_019776745.2). NCBI lineage: Eukaryota > Viridiplantae > Streptophyta > Pinopsida > Cupressales > Taxaceae > Taxus > Taxus chinensis. The sequence goes on from CM034153.1 coordinate 197,497,783, forward strand.
CACTAAGATCTAATTACTTAATAACTCACTAGATAACTTGGCTATATTTTAATAAAAACCTAAGTCCCATGAGCACAATGGTTGAGTTCTCCATGTTTCACGCTTCTCACCACAACGCATTGATGATCTCAATATCCATCAATTACCACATATCAGCTTGGCATATTATCCTACAAGGCCCGACATAAAACTTTTCCCAACTAATCTAATCCTCCCATGGTTTCAGATCTCAAACTCCTTAAGTGTGGTATTTATATCCTTGGCTTGACAACGTGATTATACCCATTTGGCCATAATTTGGAATTTCCCCATGCGGACTTACAGGATTGGCCTACCAAGGCATTATTTCCACCATGGATATAATCTTCTAAATTTACCAACTTGTCTACGATATCTTGAGCTCCCTGCATCAACATAGTGGGTTGAATTTCCCATTAGCTTGAGTGCTAGCTTCTTCACTATTTAGCATGGCTCCAATGCCAAGCCTAATGTCCACTACCAAGCTTGACATTATGACTCAATCCTGAGCTTGTTCTTCTATGTAGGGCTCGAAATTGCAAGTTCTCTCCTTAAAGTGAGCCTCCTTCTCTCGTAATACCTTGTGAAATTAAACTCATGGACTTAACCTTAGCAGCCTGTAACAACATCTCAAGCATGAAATCATCATCCTTTTGAGGAATGTCATACTTATCTCTGGATTATCAAGTTGAACTAACTCCTCCCACTTTTCCGGTTGTCAACATGACTCGATATAACTTGGCCTCTATAAGTGGTGATCGACTCACTCGTTTCACTGTGACTCACCGTGAACTCACCACACTTGTGGGTTATCTTCTCAATATTGATCTTAGACTATTGTGAATTTTGATCGAGCCAAGTTATAACCCTTTCGAGGACTTGCTTCATCTTATCCTAGATTATTTAATACTCCATACGATCTCACCAATCTTACAAATCTTCTAATCCATCATGCCAATCACGAGCTCAATATAGAGCCATTTCTTGTTTCCGCCCAAGCTCACTTGTATTCGGGTGATGCATTCATAGCATCGAGTTACTCAGCCTTAAATATTTGACTGTCATCCTATGAAATTCACTTGGTTTGGTATTTTTTTATCTTTTCCCTCCAAGAATATGCTAAGCACAAAACTAGAGTACTCTAAACTTCCCATACCCTAACCTAATGTCCATGCATCCCCCATCAAGAATATAGCTGATTCTCTTGGCTCGCTTTGTTATGAATGAATCATTGAGGGAATTGAGTCATCTTTTTCATGAGCTCATCACTTGATCCTGAACTCATTGTTAGTTCATACCAATTGGCTCGACATTAAATTTGAAGAATTCGTACTTGTCGACTTGGTGAAGCAGCCCAACCACCCACCGAGCTAATAATTTTCTCACCATGTTCCTCATGCCCATTGTATTGAGCTCATCTAAGGTCAGTGTACTCATCTCCACAAATCTGTGAGCTCAGACCTCTCGATCATGAACCTCTTTAATCCTTTCGATGAGCCACACTGAGCTCGATGTGGTTGATCATATAACAACTCCATAGGAATCACTTTGCTTTGTGTGAATGTTATCTCGGCTATGTTGGGTCCTTCATATTGAATCATTCTCAACATCATTTATGCTTCTTATAAAATCACACATTGAGTTTCTAGGTGCATAATGCTCAACTCGAAAATCAACTCGCTGAGTAACTCACCGAGATTCTCGGTGAGCTAAGTTTGAATCTCCACCATCTTATGTAAATTTCATTCTTCATTAAACTGTATATTTTTTTCAAAATCCTCTCCAAATTGGGATTAATATAAACACAACAAGACCTCTGAAACATGACTTTTATCACATTGACCATTTTACCCAATATTCACTAAAAGTTGGCCCTAAAACAAATTTTCTTACTCTGAACAAACCTTATGAACTCCAAGACTTGAAAAGGGAAGAATAGATTCAAAATGAATCCAAAATTACTTGAAATACCATGAGTACCCCCAAAACATGAAATTTATTGTTAATGTCCCGGAATGGTTAATGAAGTCCCTTATTTAGTTTGAAAGCATGATAGGACTTTGTTGTCCAATTTTGTCCTCAGGCACAAAATTGGATAATATTTTTTGCAACCTTTCAAGGATGCTTTTTTGCTAAGCATTGTTACAGTAGCCTTCAACACCCATTGGGCATGGATTCAATGTTGGAATCCTGAACTGATATGATATTGTGATACATCCTAAATCTTACTCGGGCATTACTGATCTTGAACTCTCTGATAATGCTATGTAGGAAATATACTAAATACGATGAAATCTTGACACCTACAGAGCACTTTGGAATTTTGAATGAAGCATATGAGGAACCTTGGATATTCTAAAACTCTGAAATGTTGAACCCTTATACTTCTGAAAAACTTCCACCATTGACAAATTGTGCAAGAGTAACAACAAAAAACAAAACATACTGAAACTGAAAACCATACACGCTTGAAGTGAAACATGTAGGGTGTTTCAGGAACTTATTCTGATGAAAATGAACCTATGTCTAATTTATGCTAAATGGAGGCATATGCGAGTTAAAAAAAGCCTGCAACTGGTTGTGCAAAATAGATTTCTTTCTTGACAATGGGCAGCCATGTAGATGATTTGACAATGAACATGGCTCAAAATGGTAGTGAAAAACTAAAACAAGACCAAATATTCACTTGGTCCACCAAGCAATCAACTGGGAATAGAAATAATTCCTCTTTTAGTTGCTTTGCATTTGTCCTGTATAGGCATTACAATTGATCCTCAAAATTTTGAAACTCATCCTCACATTCTGAAATGAATGTGACTAGTTCTGGCTTCTCCTCTAACTTTAATGAAGGTAGGTACCTGATGGGACATGGTCAGGTCATTTGAATATTCCTGCTACTTTTAACTTCAAATTTAGCAAGATAGTATAGTTGAAGACATCCTTGAAAAAGATGCTTGTCCATGATCTGATTTCCCTCTTGTTTCCCATTTACAAAAAAATGATTATCCTTGTGAATAAATGGTATGAAAGTGATGTCTTCTTCATTCTTGTTTTCTTCCTTGACAACAAGGAGTTATTCAACAACATGTACATCCTTTAGATTGTTTGTATTTTTTAATGTTGAACCACTATAAATATTTAAAATGTTCTTCTCATCTAAGAATTCTTCCTCCTTAAATTGGCATGCACTAATAATATCCTTATTCAAAATAAAACCTTCCTTGATCATTGGTTCATCAATTAAGTTAGATTCCCTAATTGAGAGCGATAAAATTTCAATGATGCCATCTCCACACAATATTTCTAAATTTTACTTAGTCTTTCACGTGTGCTCTTTTTCCTCTTCATTCCATGAGGGATGTGAAAGGTCCAATTCCTCCGATCTTTGTTCAAGAAGGTAATTATGAGAAACAAGTTGTTCTTGAGCATTTCCCTCCACAACACTAGGCACTTTGTGTTGGAAAAGAAGTGATAGAATAACAAAATTGTTAAGTTCCATAGGCTCCTATCCATCAAAAAATTCTTCCAAATCTGACAGATAATTTGCTTCTTTATTCTCTGATTGTGTCAAGGGTTCTTCTTCAATTTGGATATCCTCTGAACTATAACTTCCTTCACCTTGATATTCCTCATTCTCAAACATGAAATTAAAAAGAAAAAATTCATCTGAAAAATTAGATTTTGGAGAAAGTGGAGGGGAAAATATTTGAAATTATCTACAGGACCTCATCTATATTAATGACTGTTGAGTCTACCTTAGTCTCGTGAAACTCCTTGTGGCTGATTTTAACAACAAATGAAGCTCTTGAGAAAATGATGCAATGCTCCATTAATGTTTCAAGTTCTTGACATGCCTGGTAATTAGGATCATTTCACTCTTTAGAATCACCTTGTACACTTGAGATTCTTCTTTCTTTAGCTTTCGCATGGTCTTCTTTTGGTAGATTTGGAGCTAACATTTTCTCTTCCACAATTGGTTTTTCCACTTGTGATGATTCAATCTCTTCTAATGTTATGGAACTAATATGGATACTACATTCTAAATAGGTAGATTGTTTGTCTTCATCCTTCATTTGTGAATTTGTTTTTGGTACAAAACTAGTTTGTTCTTCTTGTTCTTGAGCCTCAACTTCATAAGAAGGTTTGGTTAGAAGTGGAGTTTCCTTGATGTTGAGTTTTGTGGCCCACTCCTTCAATTTGTTTGCAATCACTTCCTTACTAGTCTCCTCAACCATACACCCCTCTTTTTTCTCATTTCTTGATGAAACTCCTCCCAAAATGGATTTCATACTACAAGATGAGGTGCAGGTTAGGATTCAACTGATTCCCTTGCTATTTGAGGAAGTTGATCCATAGGTATCCAAAATGAATCTACTTCATCAAAACAATCAACACAAAGAAGGAAAAATTAAAACACGGAGGTTCTATCTTTTTAGTAAGAAGACTACCACTCTGTGCAAATCAGTAGTTACAGAACCACCACCAAATGAGGGCGGTGGTCCTAGGACCATTGGTCTATATTGGGTGGCGGTCCTGCCTCTTTCAAATAGAAAACAAAAATATGAAATGAACAACCTAGAATTTGGATAGTTGTTCATATCTCTTCTCCTCCATGACCTTTCCCATTCTCCAGTGCACAAGAGGACATGGGAGAGGCTATAAATACATGTTTGTAGGAGAGAATAGGATCATTGAAGCATGAAAGCAAGTGGGCAAGAAGTTCTTAGTGCTATAATTGTGTTTTGTAGAAGAAAGGAGTGTTAAGACAGAGCAAACAAGTATTTAGGAGGAATTGTGAGACATTATCTATTTCTCTTTCATACTTATTGTAAATTTTTTACTTGTTATTTTGAATTGGCCAATAAAAGTGGGAAGAAAGAGAAATTTCCCTTCCCAAATTGTTTTTCCTCCTCTGGAGGTTTCTAGGATAAAATTTGTTGGTGTTTATGAGCTTAATTTCTTTCCTTTCCTATAATTGTGGATTCTAAGCATAAGCATAATTCATTCACTAGCTATCTTGGTAATTTTATAATAGATAGTAGAACAAAATTGTTTATTTGTGTTTCTATGGATAATTCCAAAGTTGAAGAGTTTTCAGATCATTTTGGTATTAGAGCTAACAATTATCCAGGACTGTGGTATTCGTTTTTGGATTTTTATGACAGTGACAAGATCTAAAGGTGAAGAGGCTTTACCTTGCGATCCAGAAATTTCTACAAAACAAGTGGAAACAAAAAATTTGAGGACAAATGGAGGAAGAGAAATTGGTCCTTAGAATCGAGATGCTAGAGACCATGATGGATATGATGTTTAGAAGTCAAGAAGATCTCGTTGATTTACAAAAGATAGCTTTTGTCAAACAAGACTCCATGGATTCAGTGGTTCAGGGCTTAGCTAAAAATTTTGGCATAGGAAGGAGTGACCATGAGGAAAGTTATGGGGAAGAGCATGAAGAAGAGAATTCAAACACAAGAGAAAAGGCAAAATCCAATCATACTCCTTTTAAAGTTGAGACTAAATTTGATATTAAAATCTTTAAAGAACAAGTAGATGTGGAGTTGCTTGATAAATGGTTAAATAGTTTGAAGTCTACTTTACCATCCATAGTGTCACTGAGGCACATAGGATCACCTTTGCACATCTCAAAATGGAGGGACATACTCTGGTTTTGTGGAAAACCCATCTAACCACTTGTGAAAAGAAGTGTCCTATTGCGAAATCTTAGCAAGAATTTAGAGAATTAATTAGAGCTAACTTCTATCCTATTATCCACAAGACTGAACAAATGATTAAATGGTAGTATTTTAGACAAGGCAGTGGTCAAAGTGTGCAGGACTATACTAAAGAGTTTTGGAGGTAGTCCATGTTGCAAAACATGGACTTGGAGGATGAGGATATTTAGACTAAGTTCTTGGGAGGACTTCACACTCACCTTCAAAGAAAATTCATCTCCACCAAGCCCAAGGATCTCAATAAGGTGTGTGTGCAATCATTCTACATAGATGATGAAAAGAAGGAAGGGGAAACAGAGCCAAGGGAAAAGTAGTCAACAAATCAGCAGAAGAAAGAGTATGGGAAAACAAGTAACAAAGGTAAGTGGAAAGGGAAATGTAAACGAGCTGCCACTACTTTAAATACTTGTAAGGATCCCAAGAATTTTTGCAAGAACCGTGATATTAATGGTCATATTGATGCTACATGTTGGAAGTTACATCTGGAGTTGCATATGAAGAACCAAACCCAGGACTCAAAGAGGTCCATGCTAGTTGTAAGAACAAAATGGGAGGTGGAAATTGAAGATGAATCTGATAGGGATGAAAGGCTTGGATGCACAGCCACCAACATTGACAGCCAAGAAGAGAAGATGAGTAGACTATTCTAGATCAAGAGAACTAAGGTAAATGCTTTGGTGGATACTGGTTCTCAGTCTTACTTGATTTCTGAAGCAGTTGTAAAGAAGCTTGGTCTTGAGACTTACGGGCATCCATACTCTTATCCTTTGGGTTGGGTGAAGAAGGGTGTTTAAATTCAGGTAATAAGAAAATGTAAGGTCAAGTTTGGGATAAATTCCCACTATATTGATGTTTTGGAAGCTGATGTTATTCCACTTGATGCTTTTGATGTTGTATTCGGGAGTCCTTACTTGCATATTATGGATGCTATATTTATGAGAAGGGAAAACTGGTACAGATGGGTCAAGGAAGGGATCAACTACAACATCTAGGCACACCAACATAAGACACGGGTTACTATAGTGAGTGCTAACCAAGCAAAATGACTTATTCATGAAAATCATAATTAGTTTTGTTTACTTTTGTTAAAGGATAAACAAGATAGGGTAGAAGTTTCAAAGATTTCTAACCAGGGAAATCATGATTTGGATAGTATTATTCAGTCCTTTTAGGAATTTTTTTAGGCTCCCAGTGGGTTACCACCAAAATGAGAAGTAGAGCATTAGATTCAGCTATTTCCGGAGTCCCCTCTACCAAACATCAGGTTGTATAAGAAATCCTTTCTTGAGAGTACTGAAGGAAAGAAACAACTCTAGGAACTACTAGACCAAGGGGTGATACGTCTGAGCACCTCACCATGTGGCTCACTGATTGTGATGGTGCCAAAGAAGGATGGTTCTCGAAGAATGTGCATCTAATGACCACACTTTGAACAAGATCACCATAAAGAACATATATCCACTTCCCCGTATAGATGATCTCTTGGACTAGCTTCAACATGCCAAATTCTTCATGAAGTTGGATCTCAAGAGCTTGGTTATCACCAAGGACTTCCTTCAAAACAAAACATGGTTTTTATGAATGATTAGTACTTCCTTTTGGGTTATGTAATGCACCCACTACATTTATGAGATTGATGAATGATGTATTGCAGGATTTCATAGATTCATGTGTCATTGTATATCTAGATGATATTTTGATTTTTAGTGCCATGTGGGAAGAACATCTAACCCATTTATAGCAAGTCTTGCAAGTTCTTAGGGAGAAAAAACTACTTTGTAATATGAAGAAATGTGAGTTTTCCAAACAATCACTTATCTATCTTTAGCACATGGTTGGAGGAGGATAGCTACGAGTGGATCCAAATAAGGTGGAAGCCATCACTAACTGACTAACACCTATAGGAGCCATGGAGACTAGGAGTTGTGTTGGATCAGTACAGTATATACAGAAGTTCATTTTGGGTTTCTCTGTAATTGTGACACCTCTACACATAGTGGCCACAAAGAGTAATGGTTTTGACTGGGGTAAGGAACAATAAAAATCCTTTGAGTTATTAAAATATAAGATTAGTCATGCTCCAGTACTTGCTCTTCCTAATTTGCAGCAACCTTTTGAAGTAGAGATAGATGCCAGTGATTACACCATGGGCACAATGTTGCTTCAAGGAGGTAAACCCGTATGTTACCATTCTGAAACCTTCACTTCAGCAGTTAAATGATATTCAATATATGATAAGGAAATGTATGCACTAGTTCAGGCAATTAAAAAATGGAAGAATTATTTGTTGGGTAAAGAAACTATTGTGCACACTGACCAAAAACCTCTCTAGTATTTATAAGCATAGTCTAAATCACAGTAGGAAAGGAACTACAAATGGATGGGGTTCCTTCAGCAGTTCCATCTAGTGATCAAATACAAGAAGGGTAGTAAAAAATTGGTGGCAGAAATGTTGTGTAAGCCACCCACATAGGAGAAATTTTCCTATTTGGCCATTATCTCTCAAATAGAGCCCTTTATAAAGGAAGCTTATGGAGAGGCATATGCCCAGGACAGAATTTGGGGTGAAATTTCAACAGTTGCAATCCCAACGGGCTGAAAGGATAGGGATTGAAGATTGTAATCTCAAAGACGGGCTACTCTACCGATGGGGGAAGCTTTTTGTGCTAAAAGAAGAAATAATTCTATTGATGAGGGAAGCACACACCTCAAAAGTAATGGGACATTTTAGTGTTGGTAAGACCCTAGCTCACTTGCAAACATACATGTATTGGCCCAATATGCAAGAAGAAGTATCAAAATGTATACGTAGATGTAAACTTTGTTGTACTAGCAAGCCTAAGAATAGGAAGGAGGGTTTGTATATGCCTTTTCCAGTACCTACTTGTCTGTGGGAGGACATTTCTATGGATTTTTTAGGAGGGTTACTTATGTCTAAACATGGCCATGACTATATATATGTTGTTGTTGATAGATTTAGTGAGATGTGTATTCTTATGGCATGTAAAAAGACAGTAAAAACACATGAGGCAACAGATCTTTTCTTTGCTAATGTATGGGTGCATTTTTTTTACCAAAGTCTATTATTTCCGATAGGGATTCTAGGTTCTTGGGAAAGTCTTGGACTACTTTGTGGGACAAGATGGATACCAGGTTACAGAGGAGCACAAATTTCAATCCACAGATAGATGGATAGACAAAGGTGGTAAACAAGACTTTGGTACAACTGATCATAGGGTATAATATCAAATATCCAAGGACTTGGGATGAGTCCTTAGCCTACATTCAACATTTCTATAATCGGTTAGTACACACATCCACTATCCATTGGATATAATAGTTGGGCATAGGGATGAGGAGGATACACGAGACACAGAGGTGACTAGAGAAAAAAAATTCATTGAGAGGATCTCGAAAATCCATCTCAAAGTCAAAGAATAGCTAGAGAAATATCAATCCAAGTACAAAGTTAGGCATGATAAGCATAGGAGAGAACATAAGATACATGTTGGAGATAGAGTTTGGATTTACTTGAGCAAGGAGAGATTACAAGGTCAAGCACTGAAACTCAAGCCACTACGATATGGGCCCTTCACCATATTGGAGTAGGTTGGAGAAAATTCTTTTCGACTTGACTTGCCACCATTTATGAGGATGTACTCTATAGTAAATTGTGAGAACTTGCACCTATATGAGCCATCCATGCTAGATGAAGATGAAGGAATATAGTTGTTACCTTCCATTGAGGATTGTATCTTTGAATCACAAGGTGAATTAGAGGAGGATGTAGTAATGCAACAGAAGGTCAGAGAGAAAAGGAGAGGTCCACAAGAGTCTTGACAGATTTGACTAAAAGGAAAGACACCAAGGCATGCTCGGTGGGACTCAAAGGAGAAAGTGAGAGAATTATTTCCTCATATACTCCCCCACTAAGCTTTTATGGGACAAAAAGCCTCCTAAGAAGGGGAGCTGTGATCCATAGGGATCCAAAATGAATCTAATTCATCAAAATAGTCAACACAAAGAAGGAAAAATGAAAACATGGTGGTTCTGTCTTTTTAGTAATAGGATCATCAATTTGTGCAGAGTGGTGGTTACAGAAACACCGCCCAACTAGGGCGGAGGTCCTAGGACCACTGGTCTGCATTGGGTAGTGGTCTTGGCTCTTTCGTATAGAAAATGAAAATATGAAATGAGCATCCTAGAATTTGGATAGTTTTTCATATCTCTTCTCCTCCACAACCCTTCCCATTCTCTAGTGCATGGGAGGATGTGGGAGAGGCTATAAATACATGTTTGTAGAAGAGAATAGGATCATCGTAGCATGAAATCAAGAGAGCAAGAAGTTCTTAGTGATGGAATTGTGTTTTGTAGAAGAAAGGAGTGTTGAGATAGAGCAAGAGTATTTGGGAGGAAGTGTGAGATATTATCTACTTCTCTTTCATACTTATTGTAACTTGTGTACTTGTTATTTTGAATTGGCCAATAAAAGTAGGAAGAAAGAGAAATTTCCCTTCTCGACTTATTTTTCCACCTTTGGAGGTTTCCAAGATAAAATTTGTTGGTGTTTATGATCTTAACTCCTTTCCTTTCTGGAAATTTTGGATTCTAAGCATAAGCATAATTCATTCACTAGCTATGTTTGTCATTTTCTAATAGAAAGTAGAACAACAGTGTTTATTTGTGTTTCTATGGATAGTGCCAAAGTTGAAGATTTTACAGATCATAAGTGGAAAAGATTTAGCCTCTTGTATTAATGGCTCTTGTAGAAAATAAGGAACTTTATAAGAACGAGGCATGGAAGATTCATGATGGAATGGAGGAATAGAAGATGGAGTATTTAATTCCACTTCAGGGGTAACAACTAGAAGGTTAGGATCATGGGGCTCAAGTTGAAACTGCATGGATGGAAATAGAGAAAGAGGGTTAACATGTGGTAATGTTGGGACATCCCATTGATAGAATTAAATAAAATTATATTCATGGGAACCCCTCTTCTTGATCCATTCTCCAACTTGAGTCATTGTCTTTATTATGAATTGAAGATTTTGTTGAGGATTAAGCTCACAAGGTGTAGGGCCAGTCCATGTGTATGTAATGTTGAAGCCAATATGATATGCCTTTGTCATTTAATTAATCCTTATTTACACCATGTTATACTCCAAATATAGAACCTTCTTCCACAAGTGGTCTTCTTCAGGTATATGATAGATTCTAGAATTTGCATGTCATTTTTCTTTAGTAGAATCCCAGTCTAATGTGTGACCAAAATGATCTGCATCTTTCTCATGTGGGAATGCATGCTCAAACTGATATTTGTCATGAAATTGGTCTAGAGGTGGATTAAAATGGCCTAAATATGGAAAGAACTACCACTTCTACAAGTGGGAATCCCACTATGGAAATGAAGCCATGATTGCACCATTTCATGAATGAGAAATTGGAAAGATGTCAAAGAAAACTAGATGGAAATGGGTAAAACTAAAAGTCTGCAACACAGAGTGGGTTAATTTGACCAATGGAGTCACCATTTGTGCTTGGGAATACCTCCTAAGGATGAAATTTCAATAAGATCACAACAACTTAATGAAATTAAGTGAAGACAATACACACACCTATGAAATATATGACTCTTGTGGTCCCACCAAATGTGCCAAAAACTATTAGCTCCAAATCACTACACCCTCTAAATGGCTAGAATGTGAATAGGAAATTTTGTGTGACTGGGTAACATGGGATCACCTCTCAAGATATGGGACTTGGGCTCAAGGTAAACCTCTGGAGAAGGATGGATTCCTCTTCCTAAACTAAGTGATGTACTACTCCTTGTGCAATAAAAAGGCTATCTAGACCTATGCTAACATTTCATGGGTTTTAGGGAAAGATATTTTCAAAGAATAAAACTATACTAGGGATGGTGATGCACCAAATAAAGGGTGTGGATAAACTGAGAAAGGGATGGTTTGAAGAGGATGTTATGCACTAAAGGACAACTCACCTATTGCAACTTGGAAAGGGTAAGTAACTACCACAGACTAAGAAGTAAGTGTACCCTTTGCCAACCTTGGTTTCCAAAAGCAATCTTCTAATATCCTGGTAAAGAAGAATGAAACTGAGAAGGGTGAATGAACACAACAACTTAAGCACATGCAATAACTCCACCACTTGATAAGCACAAAAATGCAAGAATATGTAATGTAAAATCTAAATTTGCACAATACACCTGTATGTATGAGAAAGGAACAAAGAAATATAAAATGATAGAAGGAATAAGATTAGTCACAAAACACACACTTTATTACTTCAATAACATGCACAATGTTTCATTACATTTGGAAAAGGAAAATATTGTCATTACAATATTTAAAGAAGGCTTGAAAGTTCCATCAGCATATGAGAACAACATGTAGAAGGAGGACTCTTTGAATGATATGTTAAATTTTTGACTAATACGTAGCAAATATCTCCCCTATCCCCCTTGGAATAAACATCCAACTTACATTTATAGAAGAAGATGTGAGAGAAGAGAGGAGAAGTAATATATTCCTTCCTAAATTGAATGTACATGATGGTTCATTTATTATAAAGTTGGTTGAACCACTTGAGAAGCTTCCATCATGTGTCATTAAGGAATGGTTTGACTTAATCTTCTTATTTAATTAAAGGAATAGTTCAATAAAATATTTTAATAATAATAATAAATATCATTATTAAAATATTTTAATAAAAATATCAATTTAATAATTTCATTTGGGACCCCCTAAAACTAGTTTGCATTGAAGAGGGGGGGTCCATGAGAAAAGGTCAAAAGAAACCAACTCGATGGTTGGCTCCCCGAGACAACTCACCGAGTTGGTAAAATTATCAAATGCTCTTACTTCCTTAATCGCATCAATTTCTAGAGGTGAGTTATGGAATAAGGAGAGCATGTATTTCTACCTTGGATGAAAATCTAACGGTTAGCCATAAGTGTAGAGTATGACTGCTGAGTAATGTCATACCAAGTTGAGAAAGGAACCACCCTTCAAGGCTAATGCCTCTGAGCTTTACGAGATGCATCAATCTCCATAATCAACATGAGTTCAACATATCAACTTGTGAAAATTACTCTTACAACTTGCAATCAAGAAGCAGTTTTCTCATAACTGTACCCTACAAGGAAATTCCATGGATCACAATTTTCGAGCTCAAGAAACCATATTCATTCTTCAACCAAATTTAGCAATCGAAGCTCCTCTATTAAAGTCCCAGTCGAATTAGTGAGCTTATGGAGTCTAAGATTTCCCAATGATCCAGACTAGAAACTGACCGAGTTTGCGAAGAACCTGAAAAGAACTAGAAGAGGTCCAAGAAGAGGTGGATGATATTTGAAATCAATTACCTCACTACGGCAGAAGATTTGATGCAAGTTCCTTGATTGATGGTGACTTGATGATGAAGTAGTTGTAGACATGAATATCCAAGTCTGAGTTACCTGTCAGTCACTAGAGCCCAAAATGAGCTGACTTTCAAGACAGAAGCCACCTCCTATTTATCGAGCACACTTGGCTCGTCCCGAGTTTTAAGTCCATTGAGTCCTCCAAGCTCTGGAGCTCCCATTCTAGTCAGTCTGTGTGGATGAGGATACTACCCATTCCTACTGACTTGTTGCTAGGAAATTAAGCACTATTTCTTTGGTGAGCACCTCACTTGTGAGATGCATACTTTCACTTCCTCTTCTATGCAGCAAATAAACTAAATCATTCTATCTCATCGACGTCAAAATCCATTCCATTAGCTCACCGTGCATATGACCAATCCATCCTATGAAAAATTGATCTTCCTCCAATTAGAAACCCTCGCTACCTCAGGGTCAATGTTTGATATGGCATTGATCATATCTAATGAAGATCTAACTTATTGCATGGCTCATTTCTGAGAGTTGAACTCCTTTGAGTTCGACACCCATGTCATAAAGGATTTTGGTAAAGTGATCACAATTTGCTAAATCCACAATCCTAGCTGAGTTCTCCTACAAATTCTAAAGGCCTTGTTTCCTACTGATCTAAACTTGATCCCCTTTCCCATTGCAAAATTTGATAGCAATCTACACCCTCCACTGAATCTGAGAAGATCAATCTAGTTCTATGTCACGCATTGAGAAAATTGGCTAGTCATCTCGACTCAGTAATTGTGTCATAGAGTGTAGAGCATCGAGACAATGTAATGGCTACCAAAGTTGCTCATGCCCTGGGCATCACCTTGTAATTCCTGAAACCACTTAGCTTGGACTATGTTATCTTACCATGCCTCAGACTAATTCAGGTAAGCTTCTCTAGTTGGGACGAATAAAAGATGCTCAAGTTATGGAGCTTGTTGTTGCATGTGTCCGAAGAAAAAAGTTCAAGGCCATACATCTTAGATTGTAGATATACTTTCCTTCTTATGGTATGTTATTGAGTAGAAAGTTCTACAGGGAAGTTGGAGGAGATATAGATATATATAGACTGGTCTCATTCTCTTATCCCTATCAATGGAAAAATGAAGAAGTTGTTTCTAAGGAGAAAGGATGAATATATTGTTCAAAAGACAGATGATCGTAAGGCCTAGATTCTCTATGAAGATATTGGTCATGGTAATTATATGGTGATGTCCTAAACTAAGGCAAAAAATCCAAAGGTGGTTTAGGATGATCCCAATGGAATTTAGATTCTTGAGTTCAACGGAAGTTATTTGATGGTTGGTTTTGGAGCAGGAGTTGTTTTGGTCTCACCTGATAGTAAGTTCCACCCTTTCTCTTACAATCTTCAATTTGATAACACTAACAATAATGCCCCTTCTTCTCAGCTTAGCAGTAGTAAGAGAAATGGGAATAAATAACCTCTATGAACAAGGAGATGCAGATCTTATCATCAGACAAGTATTCCAGGTTTGAAGACCCAAAAAAATTTCCTCTTCACATGTGAGCTCATTTTGGAATGGCGACGTGCTCCATTTTTATTTTGTAATGATGAGCTCAACACCAAGATAATCATTTTGTAAGTCATCATGTTCCATGATATTTCCTACAACTTGCTCTTCACGAAAAATCTTGTCACACCAATGCACCACTATCATCAACCATTATCGTGCCGCTCGGTCTTGCAAACGTCCTTCCACATAGCTCAGTAAATAGCTCATCATCTTGACTGTAACCACCCAATACTAAGCTCCAATTACTTAACAACTCACTAGAAAGCCTGGCCATATTTTAGCAAAACCCTAACTCCCATTAGCACAAATGCTAAGTTCTCCATATTTCATGTTTCTCACCACAATGCATTGGTGATCTCAACATCCATCAATTACCATGTATAAGCTTGGCATATTATCCTACAGGGCCAGACATACAACTTGGCTGAACCACTCTAATACTCTGATGGTTGTAGAAATCAAACTTCCCAAGCATGCGATTTCTATCCTTGGCTTGCCAATATGATTATTCCCATTTGGCCATAATTTGGAATTTCCCCATGCAAACTTATAGGCTTCTCTTGCCAAGCATTATCTCTGCCATGGACACAACCTTCTAAATTTCCCAACTTGTCTGCGATATCTCTATCTTTGTACATCCATATGGTGGGTTGAATTTCCCACTAGCTTAAGTGCGAGCTTCTTCACTATTTAGCATTGATCTAATGTCAAACCTGACATCCACTACCAAGATTGACACTGTGATTCGAGCCTGAGATTTTTCTTCTGTGCATGGCTCGACATTGCAAGTTGTCTCCTTATAGTGAGCCTCCTTCTCTCGTAATACCTTGTGAAATCAAACTCGTGGACTCAACCTTGGTGGCCTACATCAACATCTTAAGCCTAAAAGCATCATCCTTCTGAGGAGCACCATACTTATGCTCTAGATTCTCATGTTGAACTAACTACTCCCACTATTTTGGTTATCAACATGACTCGATACAACTCAGCCTCTATGCATGGTGATTGACTCACTCCTTTCACTGTGACTCACCACACTTGCAAGTTATCTTCTCAAGACCAAGCTCAAACCACTGTGCATTCTGACTGAGATGAGCTACATACCTTCTGAGGACTCACTTCATCTTATCCTAGATAAGTTAACACTTCATACGAGTTCACCAATCATACAAACCTTCTATTCTATCATGTCAATCATGAGCTCAATATAGATCCATTTCTCGTTTCTGCCTAAGCTCACTTGTAGTTGAGAGATGCATTCACGACATCAAGTGAATCGGCCTTAACTCTTTGACTGTCATCCTATGAAATCCACCTATTTCGGTATTCACTAGCTCGTCCCTCCAAGCATATATCGAGCTCAAAACCAAAGTACTCTCAAATTCCTATACCCTAACCCAATGTCCATGAACTCGGCATGTCGACGTGACCTAGCCTCCATCAAAAATATCACTGACTCTCTTGGCTTTCTTTATTTTAATCGAATCATTCATGAAACCAATCACTTGGTCCCAAACTTAGTGTTAGTTCATACCAGTTGGCTTGGCACTGAATTTGATGAATCCCTGATTGTTGACTTGGTGAAGTAGCCCAATCACCCACTGAGCCAATGCTTTTCTCACCATGTTCTGTTGACACTAAAATTTTCCTCCGTAATTTCTATTTCATTAATGTATGTATTAGGAATAGGATGTTGTTAAGTATAATTAGTAGTAGCATCTGATAGAAGATAACGACATCGTCAGTATGGTGCCACCAATAATGTGGAGTATGGTAATAGTCAAAGTACAATAGGAATGTTGTAAAAAGTAAATATTTGTCGTAAGTGGTCCGGTAATGTTAAAATGTCAAAGTTTGGGTAATTAGAGAAGTAGGGTCTACATGATTAGGAATTAGAAATATTATATTGGTAATAAAGACAAGGAGTGAGGTCATAAATATTTTGTGTATTTTATTTGTAAAAAGTCTAAAAATGTGGAACCCATATAAAATGATAAGGTTTATCTTATCTTAACAGATAAACTTACATGTACAGATAAGAGTTTAGGTATGGAATATGATTCATCAGAGTGGATTTCTTATCCTATCTTAGAGATAAGATGGATAAGCCAGGAAGTTCTATAAATAGAGAGGCCACCCCCCTCATTTAGCATAGAAGGAAGTAGTGAGAAATATTGTAGGAAGTGTGCGAAGGAAGCCATCAGTTTAAAGGTGTGTTGAAGAAGCCATTAAGATGTGTAATTGTAAAGTTTCTCCCATAGTCTTGGTGAAAGTCAAGTGAAGTCAATAACACTTGAAGTACCTCATGGGTGAGATTGTAACAATTTCATGTTAATATTATAATTTACTTTGATATTTCAGATTTGTCATCATTCCGTCTTATCATAGTCGATGGTATTTTTGTGTTATGTTGTTTTGTTTCCAGATTACATCACCAAACTAAAGGCTGTGCATTAGTAAATAATCATAGCACAAGAAGTTTCCGGTGAAGAATTATCATAGTGCCGGATTGGTGATGACATTTTGGTTCCGTTGCCGGGACCATTCCTCGTTGGTGGATTTTCTGGAGATATATTCCCACTTAGTCAAAAATCAATTAGAGGGTAACCTTGTTTTTACTGTGCATAGTAGTTACCATGGTAAAGTCATTTTTACCATGAATAGTAGTTACCATGATAAAGTCATTTTTGCTGTGAATAGTATTTATCATAGTAAAGTCACTTTTTACCGTGAATAGTATTTACCGCAGTAACTTCACTTTTTACCATGAATAGTGTTTACCACAGTAAAGTCAGTTTTTACCGCAGTAAGTCAAGTTTTACCATAGTTTACCTTGGTCATTTCTATTTTACTGTAGAAAGGTGTAAAGTTACTTTCTAGTATAGTGATTCCAATTATTTGTGCACATAAGTCTTGTTAATTGTACTTGTGGGTTGGTATTTCATGGTGGTTACTTTTGAAAATGGGAAAGATTCCTATTTTTTCAGCTAAATCTAATGAAGATGCTTCTTCTTTCATTCAAGAGTTTAAACGATCTTGTATTTATAATGGCCTTATAAGAAGGGAACAATGGACTTGATTTTTTCCTACCTTTTTGGATGGTTCAACACTTAGGTGGTTTGAAACACTAGGTGATAATGTGAAAAATTCATGGGATTTATTAACTGAAAGTTTTCTTGAAGAATTTGGTGAACAACAGAAATATGCAGATCTCATGATCGAGATCTCAAAGCTATCTCAAGGAGAGAAGGAGAAGATAAGGGATTATCATGCTCGTGTTCTAGAGCTAAGGAGGAAGCTCGATGCCCAGATCCGGAAGGAAGGATTAGCGGATGGGTTGATGAATGGAGTGGATAATCTCCTCTGTAAGCACTTCATTCTTGGGATGAAGCCAGAGATCAGACAACGAGTGAAGTATGACTGCCCAACTACCATTGAACAAACAAAGGAGATTGCAAGAAGGCAAGAAGAAAGCATGGAAGAGGAGCCCAAAGAAATTGTTGTTAAAGTAGAGCCTACACCAGCACCTTTGGTCCAGAAAACACAACCACTCCCGGTGAGCACAAATATTTCTCCTAGTACATCTACTGAGTATGAAGATCTGCTTAGGAAGATGGGCCAGTTAACTATTAATCTTCTTCAAGGAAAGGAATTTAGTTCTCAGGGAGGAGATAGCAGTCCAAAAAGAAATATTTCTGAAGTTGTATGTTATGGTTGTTATAAAAAGGGTCATTATAAGTATAATTTTCTAGATAGAGCTTCTACATCTGGTACAAGAGATAATGATAAAGGAAAAACACCTGTGAATTCTCTTGATGTAGTAGATAAGAGCATAAATAATGAAGTAGATGTGTTTGTAACAAAAAGAAAGAAAAAAAAAGATAATCAAGATGGAAATGATCCTAAGAAGATGAAAGAAGAAACTAGTAAGAAACATAGGAGAAGAAAGTTGGGTGTGCAGGATTTTCTGATTTCACAGGGGCAAGGACCATACTCCATCTTGGAAGATCTGTCTAAAAGGCCTGCAAATATTACATATGGTCAACTCTTGGCTATGTCTTCTAAGAAGAGGCGGGAGTTGCGAAGTGGACTCAATGCTCGATGAAGGAAGGAGGTTGAGGTCCCTGTTTTGGAGGCAGAGGCGGATCCCTATGCTCCACAAGCTGACGTATTATGTAATGGTATTTTAATTCATGATGTCTTAGTTGATGGAGGTTTTGTAGTTAATGTAATGACCGAGTCTGTAATGAATATGTTGGGTTTAAAAATTGATCGCCCTTCAACACTTATGTTAAGGTAATTAAATAAGGGAAAAACTAAACCAGAAGGTGTAGTTTCAAATGTGGCAATATCTATTATGGGTGTTGTATGTGTGGTAGACTTTCAGGTGATGAAAAATGGTACTGTTGCGTACCCAATGCTGCTGGGAAGACCATGGCTAAGGAGAGTTCATGCAAGAAACTACTGGAATGAAGGTTTCATGACACTTGGACGTGATAGAGAGAGGGTGAAGATAAATGTGATCGCTCGACATCATAAAGTAGAACCTGTGGATTCAAGTGATGAAACTGATGATTGGACATCCTCTGATTACTCTAGTGCCAGTGAAGTGGACACTGAAGATGAAGAAAGTGAGGTGGATGTTTCAGTCATGGATATCCTTCCAGTCACACCAACTCATGACCCCATAAAATTATCTAAAGAAGAAGTTGATGATCGTCTACAACAAATAAAGATTGGTGATGCTGTGATGGAGAGTGAGAAGGAATCCTACCTCCAGCTCTTTCGAAGGTACATACACCTATTCACTTTTGATTACAAGGAACTCCATCAAGTAAGTTGGGTAGAACATTGTATTGAGCTGGTAGATGGTGCTAAGCCCATAAAACAAATGCCATATAGAATGAATCCTAATTTTTCCAAGACTGTAAAAGAAGAAATAGATAAGTTGCTTGATGCATGATTCATTTTTGCTGTGGAGAATTCAGAATGGGTTTCTCCCATTGTGATCTCAATAAAAAAGAATGGGAAGCTACACATTTGTGTTGATTACAGGAAGTTCAACAAGGCAACAAAGAAGGATCATTACCCTCTTCCATTTTCAGATCAGATCTTAGACGAAGTAGCTGGCCAGGAGTGCTATAGTTTTGCTGATGGATATAACAGCTACAACCAAGTTCGTATAGTAGAGAAAGATCAGCTGAATACCACGTTCACCACTCCTTGGGGAACGTTTTCTTATAGAGTTATGCCTTTTGGGTTGTGTAATGCTCCAGCAACATTCCAGCGTTTGATGAATAGGGTGTTCGAACCCTACATTGGGACCTTCATCAGAGTATTTCTGGATGTTTTTTGCATCTATGAGAGTAAGTTGGACCACCTGCACCAGATGGAGACAACATTTCAAAGGTTAGATGAAGCACAAGCCTCACTAAACCCTACAAAGTGTGTCTTTGGATGTTCTAAAGGCGTTTTGTTAGGGCATGTTGTATCCAGAGATGGTATTGGTACTGATCCTGATAAAGTTTCAAAAATCAAAGATTTACCATTTCCTATTAATAGAAGTAAGTTGAGATCATTTTTAGGCCATGTGGGTTACTATAGAAGGTTCATCAAGAATTTCTCAAAGATTGCATAGCCACTAACCCAGTTCTTGAAGAAGGATGTTACTTATGAACGAGGAAATAAGGCACATGAAGCTTTTGGACAACTGAAGGAAGCCCTGGTGTCTTCACCTGTTTTGAAGAATCTAGATTGGAGCAAGCCATTCATTGTGTACACTAATGCCTCAGATGTAGCACTAGGAAGTATTTTGAGCCAAAAGGATGAAAATGGGAATGAACATCCAATTTACTTTGGGAGCAGACAAATGAGCAGTGCTGAGGTAAATTATACTGTAACTGAAAAAGAGGCTCTGGCTATCATTTTTGTTGTAAAGAAGTTTAGAAATTACTTGCTAGGGAAAAAATTTCTAGTTGTAACAGATCATCAGGCTCTAAAATATATTGTAAATAAGCCTAACCCATCAGGGAGGATAGCAAGATGGATAATTTTGCTACAAGAATTTGAATTTGATATTATAGATAGGCCAGGAAAGAAGCATGTCAATGTAGATGCACTCTCTCGAGCCTATGATGGTTTAGGATCATCTTGTGATGATGATGATTTCCCTGATGCAACATTGTTATCCCTTGACACAATCCCTAGTGAATACATAGATATTTGGAATTATCTGAATGAATTCAAGTTTCCTGATGGTGCCAATGTAAAGACTAAGAGAAAGATTACTCAAGCCAGTCGTCCATATTCTATTCTGCATGGAGTATTATTTCGAATAGGACCTAATGGACAGTACAAGAGGGAAGTTGGACGTGATCAAGGGAAGGAACTGCTAGAAGAATTCCACAATGGTACATGTGGAGGGCACTTCTCTGGACAACTTACAGCAAGAAGGATCTTGGATGCAGGTTATCACTGGCCCACTCTTTTTAAAGATTGTTATAATTATTGTAAGACATGTGATATTTGTCAAACACATGGTAACCGTAAGACTTCATTAGCTCCATTATGTCCTATTCTTCCCCTTGGTCCCTTTGAAAAGTGGGGAATAGACATTGTAGGTCCACTTCTAACTACATCATGCCAAAATAAGTATATTTTAGTTGCCACAGATTATTTAACCAAGTGGGTTGAAGCTAGGCCATTGAAAACATCTTCCATGGATGAAGTGGCAAGGTTCATGTATGAACGCATTGTCACCAGATTTGGTTGCCCATTAGAAATTGTAACAGATCAAGGAAGCCACTTCATTAATGAGGTGGTAGAAGCCCTAGTCAATAAGTTTTCTATTAAGCACAGGAAGGCAACAACATACAAGCCAAACAAAAATGGACAGGTGGAACGAACAAATTTTGTGTTGTGTCAAATTCTAGCAAAAGATGCAGCCTTGCAGGTACATAAATGGGATAAAAGGATTCATGCAACATTGTGGGAATATAGGGCAACATCAAAGTCAACAATAGAATACTCCCCATTTCAGTTGGCCTATGGCATTGATCCAGTTCTTCCTATTGAGTTTGATATTCCCACTGTGAGAGTTATGAAAAATGAAAGGATGGATGAAAGTGATTCAGTAAAAGAAAGGTTGGTACATCCTCATTTACTGGAGGAAATGAGAGAAATAGTAAAGGATACAAGCCATAAGAAGAAAATGAAGCAGAAGGAATACTTTGATCAAAAGATCCGGTGGTCTCCATTTCATGTGAATGACTTGGTTCTAGTATATGATTCCAGATACTAAAAAGAAGATAGAGAAAATTTCTTCCAAAATGGATGGGGCCCTACAAAATAGCAGCTGTGCATGAAAATGGTACGTATCGACTGGAGGAATTGGATGGCACTCCCATTAAAAAATGGGTCAACCACGACAAGTTGAATATTTTCCAAGCACCAGAATAGTCTACTCCGAGGACGGAGTAGAAGCTAGGAAGGGGGAAGATGTCGACACTAAAATTTTCCTCCGTAATTTCTATTTCATTAATGTATGTATTAGGAATATGATGTTGTTAAGTATAATTAGTAGTAGCGTCTGATAGAAGATAACGGCGCCGTCAGTACGGTGCCACCAATAATGTGGAGTATGGTAACAGTCAAAGAACAATAGGAATGTTGTAAAAAGTAAATATTTGTCGTAAGTGGTCCGGTAATGTTAAAATGTCAAAGTTTGGGTAATTAGAGAAGTAGGGTCTACATGATTAGGAATTAGAAATATTATATTGGTAATAAAGCCAAGGAGTGAGGTCATAAATATTTTGTGTATTTTATTTGTAAAAAGTCTAAAAATGTGGAACCCATGTAAAATGATAAGGTTTATCTTATCTTAACAGATAAGATTACATGTACAGATAAGAGTTAAGGTATGGAATATGATTCGTCAGAGTGGATTTCTTATCCTATCTTAGAGATAAGATGGATAAGCCAGGAAGTTCTATAAATAGAGAGGCCACCCCCCTCATTTAGCATAGAAGGAAGTAGTGAGAAATATTGTAGGAAGTGTGCGAAGGAAGCCATCAGTTTAAAGGTGTGTTGAAGAAGCCATTAAGAGGTGTAATTGTAAAGTTTCTCCCATAGTCTTGGTGAAAGTCAAGTGAAGTCAATAACACTTGAAGTACCTCATGGGTGAGATTGTAACAATTTCATGTTAATATTATAATTTACTTTGATATTTCATATTTGTCATCATTCCGTCTTATCATAGTCGATGGTATTTTTGTGTTATGTTATTGTTTTGTTTCCAGATTACATCCACCAAACTAAAGGCTGTGCATTAGTAAATAATCATAGCACGAGGAGTTGCCGGTGAAGAATTATCATAGTACCGGATTGGTAATGACAGTTCCTCATGCTCGTTGTTTTGATCCTATCTGAGCTTGGCGTACTATTCTCCAAAAATCCATGAGCTCGGACCTCCCGATCATGAACCTCCTTAATCCTTTCGATGTGCATGATCATGTAACAACTCCATAGGAATCACTTTACTTTGTGAGAATGTTAGATCGGTTATTTTGGGTCCTTCATATTGACTCTGTCTCAACATAATTTATGCTTCTTAGCAAATCACACATTTATTTTCTAGGTACGTAATGCTCAACTAGAAAATCAAATCACCGAGCTGTTCAGGGAGCTGATTTTGAACCTCCACCATCTTATATAAATTTCAACCTTTTGCATTAAACCTTAGATTTTATACAACTTCCTCTCGAACTTGGGATTAATATAAACACAACAAGACCCCTGAAACATGACTTTTATCAAATTGACCATTTTACCCGATATTCACTAAAAGTGGGGTCAATAACTAATTTTCTTTCTCTGGACAAACGTTATGAACTCCAAGACTTGAAAAGGGGAGAATAGCTTCAAGATGAATCCAAAAATACCCAAAATACCATGAGCACCCCAAAAAAAAAATACTGCTAATGTCCTAGAATGGTTAATGAAGCCCCTTATTTGGTCTGAAAGCATGGTAGGACTCCGTTGTCCAATTTTTTCCTCAAGGGAAAAATTTGATAATAGGTATCATAGCTTCATTTTATGTAACCATGTACTCATAATTTGATTTTTGTTAAATAATCTCAATTTTGATCTTTATAACTTCTCATGCTAGTTTATTAATCATTGATTACTTGTACTAATCTAGTTTAATGGTTTATTTTTTTAGAGTTTATGTTGTTTTTTGGTTGTGCATGTGTATTTTTAAGGTTTTCCCACCAACTTTAGCTAGTTGTAGATAATTTTGGTGGAAATATCTATTGGAGGTTGGTATATTTTTTGGTTTTATCGGTTTTATTAATTTTTATTAAAAGTACAAATCTTAGTGAATGTTTTTTTCTCCAAACCCTCCCTTCCTCCTTCCTTGCTAGTTTTTCCTCTGATTTACCCTATCACTATTTTCTTCCCCCTAAGCTTAGTTAAGCTCATTCTTGGCTCGAAGAGCTTTACAAAGAGTTAAATCTCTGTCATCTCACCCTTTGAGTTGGTTAATTTTACATTGCCCTTGAGTCAAGCTTTTTGCTTTTTTCATGTGAGCTAGTTGTCTTTGCCCTAGTGAGTTAGGTTTTGCATTATTGTTGAATCTTTCAAGTGAGTTAGTGCATCTGCATTGAATCTCTTTACATACGGTTTGTTATTTACCCTTCATGTTGGGTTTGTTGTGCGTATACATTTTCTTTGGCAGTGAGTCGAAGTCTTGACCTACATCGAGCTATTTAATCTATGGGATGTTTTTTGTTTTCCTCGCCTCTTACTGTTTGTTGATGTCACATTGGCCTGCTCATCCCTGCTGCCTCGACCCATTCTATGAATCTAAGTTCCCTCATTTCCATTCAGCCTTGCTCACCCTTGGACTCATGTTGGTTCACTGTGCCATTTTCTCCATCCTTGGCCTCTCTTTCCATTAAGCATGTCCCAATCTACGTCTAATAGACCCTTGCTCATTTCATTACTCTGCCTTTCCCTGAGTCAGCTATTTCACTCCCCTATTAGGCATTGTCCCTTCTTTTACCCGAGTGTTACTCTACCACTTCCATCAATCTAACCTCCTCAGAGTTCCTCCTCTATCCCAGCCGTTTTACCTTGCCCTCGAGCCCCGAGCTCAACCAAGTAACAGGAACCTTCCTCCACCTCGCTAAGCCTTGACCGACTCATTGACTCCACCTTCCTTCCTTTAAAAATTACTCACCCCTCAAATT
Organism: Taxus chinensis; assembly: GCA_019776745.2. Taxonomy (NCBI): domain Eukaryota; kingdom Viridiplantae; phylum Streptophyta; class Pinopsida; order Cupressales; family Taxaceae; genus Taxus; species Taxus chinensis. Next base: position 197,522,735 of record CM034153.1, read on the forward strand.
TTAAACTTAGATTAAATTTTTTAATGAAGTGGTGGTTTAATTTAAAAGATAAGTTTTTTTTAAAGTGGTTTTAATATTAGGTAGTGGATAGTTTTTTAATTAGAGATTAATTTAATTAATTAAGGGTTTGATCATTATTAGGAGGATCTTAAGTTAATTTAATTAGTAGTTTTTAAATTGTTTAATTAACATTTTAATCACTTTTTAAATCATATTTCTCTAAAATTAGATTATTTGGGTAAACTAAAAGTGTGATTTTTTAGTGTAATTGGATGTTTTTAGCTATTAATATTTTTTGGAGTGTGTAACACCTCTCGTAGCATTTTTCCACCTTTCAGGAGAAATTTCAGCATCTTGGAGGTCCCTTGGACTCATTTTGAGCCCTCTTTTACACTGTATCACCCTTGTTACTTCTTATGGACTAATGAACGTGTCTGTCATAGTCTTGTAGAAAGGGGTTTTTTTTGCTACGACATGAGATGCTATTTCTCACACAGGACTGTGTTTTTCTCCTGTTCTCTTACTTTTATCCCTTTTTGTGCTTTCTTACCGTGTCAAACTGTCACGATCAATGAAACTTGATTTTGGTCTCCACACTTGCAAATTTCTATGCCAATTACAAGGTGAGTGATTGGTTATTTCATGATGCGTAATCACATTTGATTGTAATCAACACACTAAACTATAAAGTGCCACAAATAGGGGGTTACAATTGTTGTTCTAAGGTGTTGTAATCACATGGAGATGCATTTTTTTCTAATATCGATGTTTTGCATCCTTGAGTGTATTATTGCACCCTTATTTTATTGCATTTATGAGACTTTTTTGGCTGAGTCCAACATCCATTTGAGTATTTTTTTTCATCAATGAATTTATTGTACTAATTACTCTTATTTGTAGATGCATAATAGAGGATGTTATTTCTAGCCTTATGTTTCGTAGGACCAAATTTACATTACAAAATCCTCCACTTTTACTTGGTAAGGAGAATTATGCATTGTGGTATTCAAGCATGGAATTTTTTCTTGTTCAATAATATCTTTACCCATACTTGTTTAGACAAGTACCTACCCTTAACGATTCATATCATCTCATTAATTGGCTTAACACTTATGACATGATTCTTGGTCACTTGTTGATGTACATATCCCTGCCATTTCATCATTATGTGGCATAGATGGAGTATCCTCACATAATTTGGAGCATTCTTTAGAAATTATTGGGAGACCCTTCAAATGTTTCCATTGCTGCTTATTCTTTTGATATAGTTTTTTCCACACCTACTTCATGTGATGACAATTCTATTGAGATAGATTTGTTTTTTCATATTTCTCATGACAAGGTTTTTTCTTCTAGTTATGATGCTAAGAGTATTGATGAGGATACATATCCTCCCCCTCTCGGTCACCCTTCAAAGAATGTTGAAACTGCTCTTTATCCATCAGACACCAAACAAACATGTTCTCAACTTCATTATTTCATTGCACACTTTACTCGTCCTACTTCTTGTGTGATTCATACCTACCAAGCATTGATATTTTATTTTTCAAGCAACCTTTTTGGGATGAGTATCTACCAGACCTTATATGTCTCTTCACAGAGTCTACTTATGTTATAGTACTTCAAGTTGTTCTTCTTTCTACAGATCCTTCACACATTTGTACTTCAGAGGAGTCCTTCATCTCCTATTATAGGAGTGCTCCTTATGGGATATTTATTGCTTCTACTATTTTAGAGATCATTATTGATCCACCTCTTCTTACGGATCCTCATTCTACCATCGTGGGGGTTGTTTTTCCTTCACTTCATATGGACATTCTTTCCATGAATGATCCATACCCATACTTTGTTAGTTCTATTTCAGTGGAATCACCTTATGTTCTTGAGCACCTTCTTACCATATTTATGCCACACTTTAGTTATGGAATAGTTTCATATTTTTTCATACTGATACCTTCATTTTCCTTTGTGGAGTGGGTGAACTTCTAGTGCTCCATTTTATCCTCTTTAAGGGAAGAAACATTTTTTGATGCAAATGGAATTTATTCCGTTTACAGGAAGAAGACCACATCATAGACACTCTTCTTGGATACTTCATAGAGTTACAAAATTCAAATTAGATTGTAGGTGTCTTTACCGAATCCCCAACTAAAGCCAATTATCTTTACTTGTGCTCTCATCTTTGGATGAGGTCCACTACTACAACAAATATACTTTTGGCTTTCATGTCTCCTCCTCATATTCTTCCTATAAAAAGATTACAATTTTTACATGGGTACATTAGCATGCCTTAGTTTCTAGGACCCATTTAATGCATCTTTGTTAGGTTATATTTCTCTTTTGACTTGTCATGACCTCTAACTCAACTTTGATAAAGGGTGTGATGGTTTATTTGACTTTCCTCATCATCACTCAGGGTATTTTCTACCTCACATGGTGAGTCATATCACATAGGTGATACCATAGATCATAGGGTTATGTAACACATGGTATATTTAGTCATAGAATCTTTCATTTGCAAATGCGTCATAGGTTTCATAGAAGTTATATGATAGATTATGGCATAGAATATGTCATGTGCATCAATGTGTGTCATACAGAAGCTACTTTCCAATTATGGAATGTAAATCCTTTCTCCCTTGTGGAGGTATGATGATTACATGAATTATAGTTATAAAGCACTCCTATATGCACCCACTTTTATCTATGAGAATGAGTAGACTATTTTTCCTTATGCAAACTCTTTTTGGTTTTTTGTTAATCTCTTGTTGATTCTTGGAGCACATATTTCATTCTATTGGAGTGAAACAATATTGATGTTTACATGGTTCCATTAGGTCCTTAGAGCTCAATATCTGTGGTTTTAGTAATCCAATCACTCGCCTTGCTAGTTGTTGATTAATCTTCATTTCATGTTTTTTCTCTCCTTGTGCAAGTTTTGGACCGTAACAAAAAATGTTCTTGATTCACTTTTCTTTTAGTTTATGTTTTTCTTGCTAATTACTTTGAGGAAATTCGTGATATCATTCAAGTGTAACTCTATCACTGTGCATGCCATTCCATGATTTCTACAGGCTCTGTCTCACATAGGCTCACTTGAAGTTTTTGAAGGAGTGGATTTTGCAGAAAAAGAATTAGAATTAGGAGAAGTATTATGAGACTTAATTGGGATAGTACATATCTTCTTACTCACCACTAGGTCTGGTTTCTCCTTTGCAAACTATGTAGAATGTGGAAGGAGATATCCTCTATTAATTATTTTATTTTTTAGATTCACTACTGGAGGATATTTTGTCTTATTATTTTTCAGAGTAGTGGTGGATAAACTTACTTTCTATGATTGGGAGTGGGTAAATAATGCACATGAGAAGCTAGGTGCATCTTCATCATCATCTTTTACACCTGATGAGTATTTGAGGAATCCACTTTGTGCATTATCATCCACTTATTCAATCTCTAAGAAATGTCTATCCTCATTTTCTTGTTTCAGTTCTACCAGTTTTTCTTCCTCCTTAGTGTCAAAAGCTACATTTATAGGAGGTGCTTCTAGGGAAAGCCTTCGAGGTTACAAAAAAATCCTTTTCTTACTTGGAAAATTCTTCCTAGGTTCATCCTTATACATGTAGTATTGGCCCAAATTCTTCTTAAGAGAGAGAACATCATTAGTCAGTTTTTGTACTAATGAGTCTGTGGTTCCTTAATTTGAACTCTGACCCTTCTCTTTACTTGGACCCTTTTTTATCTTTCTAGACATAATAAAGTTATCTTCAATCTCGACCGCAATTTTTTGTGTCTCTTCCAAATTGGCTAGTTGATTTTTTCTCAGCATGAAAATGACTTCAGGAAGCTATGAATTAGTAAATAATCTTAATTTATTATCCTCCATGGGTCAGTAATCTTTAGGGGTATTGTAAATAATTCTCTTTGAATTTAACCACAAACTCCCTCATGGGCTCATATCGATATTTATTAAACTAATACCACTGGGAAAGAAGAGAATGAACATCCTCAACTTGTTTGAATATAGATTCAAATTTGGATTTCATATCATCCTAGTTGGAAATATATCTCCTTAGTAAATGACATAATCAATGAAGCAACATCTTATAAGGATTCTACGAACAAGAGAACTGATACATCTTCATATCCTATATCCAATACCCCACATGTTGTTATGAAAGTTACAATGTGATAATCATGGTGTTTTTTCCCATCTCCATAATATTTAGGAAATTTATTTCAAGATCCTTTTGGTAATTCATGCAAAGGAGGAGCTAGAGACAATGGGCCCATGTGTTTTCTCTAAGGTAATGGTGATTTTTGGGCCATCTTTGGTTCTTCTTCCTTATATTATTCTTCTTCAAATCTTTATACAAATTATTCTAAAATTTATTCTTTGGGAGGAACATAATTTAATGCTTCAATTATTGATCCTTCAATGGAGTATTCAAGAGGCAAGGTGGGATAAAACTCAAGAAAATACTTTTCTCATGTTCTCCTTGTAATTTTATTAATATAGGAAGTTTGAAATCATATTACAAATGCCCTTCAAAAGACATGTCAATCACACTAGTAGCTCTAGAGAACCTCGAATACCTTCTTTCTACCGACTTGGTAGATGAATGCACTACTCAAAATTGAGTTATTCTAAGATCTTCTTTACTTATTTAGAGCTTTTCCTTCATGTTGTAGGGCTTGAGCATGTTCTTCTTCAAGGTCCAAAACTCTTGAGGTTGTGTGATAGTAGTTAGATCTCTCTTTATTATGAAAAATGTAGTTTATTAAATCAGTTGAAAGGTATCCTTAGGTATCTGTTAGTTCAAATCTACAGCACCCCAAAATGACCTTCCGATCTGTAGTCCAGAATTGGGTCATTTAGTGTGATTGCATAGCATTGAGTTTTCTCTAAGGTGTGGGGCCTTGCAAGGTGAGAAAACTCTCTAGATTGAATCTAGTTCTTACTCCTCTATTTAGGTGTATGCATGAATTTGCAAAGGTTCAATACTAATTCCTACTCTAAATTCCAAGGAGACAGAGTTGAAGATGCAAGAAAGGGGAAACAAAACTCAGCTAAAATGGTGATACACCAAAGGAGTGATGAACTTCTATTTTGTAAATAAAAATAGATCATAAGAATGTAGCATAGAACATGCACAGATTTCTAGAATATAATGAAAGATCATAAGACAATGATAAACACATGAGAGGATTGGAAAATCAATCGCAGAACATACATTATCATTCTTAAGTTTAATACAATGCATTACAATGGTAAGGAGGAAAAATATGTGCTAAATCCTATATGAGAGGTCTGGAACTCTACAAATCTACCTGCTAAGGAAGAAAAGAGAGCTTGCAAGAGAAAAATGTCCAACATTACAATAGATTACATCCTTTGCATTTATAGCTGAAGAAAAGAGAGGGAAAATAGAGGAGGAAGCAAATCTGATCCTTTTTCTCAACCACCTACCATTAACCCTTTCAAATCGGCCTACAATCCATCAAATTGAGATCCTCTGCTTCTGTTTTGTGTGTTGGAGAGAAAAATGATGAATTTGGTGAAACACAACTCTCAAGGAAATCTGATCTCACATTTATGGCATGAGAAGATATTTTTAGGGTTTTCCTCCATCAAAACAAGTTGATTCTTCATCCTTGGCATGTGGGAGAAATCCATCATGGAGGTTTTGAGAAAAAACAACTCATTTGAAGCAATTTGGTTCGCATTAAAGGCATGAAAGACGTTTTTAGAATTTTCTCCATCAAAACCTACACAAAAAAAATGATGCTTTTATTCCTCTAATGCATAGAGAGGCTTGAGACCTTTCCAAAAAGTTTGATTTTGTTCAAATCTGATCTTTGGATCGAAAGATATGGCGCTCTGAATATTTAGGGAAAACATAAGGCAAAAAGTTTGGGTAGAAATTTCGAGGCACGAATTAGGGCACACTTGGCAGCAAAATTAGATTTTGAAAATGGGTCCATGGGGTCAAAATTTACTTTTTGTACTTTTAGAAAAATTTCTACAAATCCCTATGCCTCTGTCGCTCCAATACACATGGCACCTCTTGGTTTTCCGATGGAATTACGGGCTCAAACCTGTCCTTTTCCTTTTTAATTTTCATTGGGAAAATTTCCCAAAATTTCCCGGTGCCCTGCTCTCCTGGTGATACGTGTTGGCTCCTAGTTGCTTGGCAGGGGTGAGCTTTTATTTTTTCCTTTGTGCCTTTGTCACTTTGGAAAAAAACAAAAAATTCCTCCACGCCTCCTATTCCCACCACAAACAGGGACACGTGGTAGCTTCAAAACAATCCGCGGGATTTTAGGCTGAAATTTGACTTTGGGCATTTAACCCCTAAAGGGCTAAATGCCAAGTTTTCCTCTACAGGCCCGTGCCAGCCCATTTCCTTCCTTCGTCTGGCCAGTGGGCCAAAATTTTCCTTTGCGCCCTTTGACAAAAGTGATAAAACTTAAACTTCCCCTAAAGTCCCCCGCTCCGCCCTGCCACATGGCACCTTCTCATTGGTTGTGGGCATGTCTAGGGAAAATTTCCCCAAAAAACTCCACCGAGCCATAACTTGAAAATTACAAGGAGTTAGGAGGAAAATTTTACCTTTCTGAAAAGGTAAGGAAATTCTCTATCTAATGGAATCATACCCAAGAAATTTTGAGTTCTTGAAGCATGTAAAAATTTCATTTTAAGTACCAGTAAAGGAGAAGGAGGAGGAGTTAGCCAAAAATAAGCATGGGCTTATTTTGGATAACAACATCCTTAAAGAAGACAAGATTATGATGTAACATAGGAAGATTTCCAGGGATAGCCATGGAGGGAAACATGTATATCATTCATAAAAACTATCATGATTTTCAATATCTATTTTTTTGGATTTTTTAGATATTTAATTTTTATGGATTTTTTTGTTTATGATGTGTTGTAGAGACAAAAAAAATCTACCCCATGGTGGGTGCCAAAATTTTTTGGCAAAATAATTTGTCACAAGGAAAAAATCATTGATTTTCACCAACACTCTGAGACTATGTCCCTCTTTCTTATGAAAGGTGCTCACTTTATTGAATGCAAATAAAACAAATATCAGAGGTGGCCAATAGGTTGGGGATCATATATGAGTACTACATTGAACCTGCAACAAATGCTTGCACCTAGTGCAAGGGAAGAATTTTCTTGAGAGGTGAGATAGTAGGAGTGAGAAATTTGAGAGAGGGGTTAATCTTGTAAATAGAAACTAGTATATTTTACAAATTTTAACTAGATTTTATCCACACACAATTAGAAGAAAACAAATTTGTTAATAATTTCAAGACATAACGAATCATGAACACCAAAATTCATCAAAAGCTCTAACAACTTTCTTGGTTATACAAGATTGTCATATGCAGAAAGTTGAAAAGAAAGAGAGGGAGGAAACATATAGGAAATAAATAGAATAATGCCATTTTTTTGTTTCTTTGTAGTACAGTAGCTATCTACTTATAGAATCACAAATTGACCACCCTTTGGAATGAGGGATTCATACAATATATATATTTATGAAATAACTCTTTTCCTACTCCCACATGAATTTTAACTTACCTTTACAACTTGTGACCTTCTATATCCCTAGAAAGGAAGGGTAATCACTTTTTATTAATTAGAGGAAACTCATTACAATGTTTTATTATAGGTCCCATTTAAATGAATAAGACAAAAAGTGAATATTAAACTCCCTTAATAAAGAAATAGAACATGAGAAAAGAGAAGAAGGGGGTGGGAAAAAGAGAAGATGGGAGATAACTACTCTGAAGAAGATGATGCATTTTTTGGTGAATATACACTTGTTGAAAGAATATGGGAGAGTGCTCCTTGAAAAATATCAATTCCCTTAAAATCTTTGCTGAAACGAGCCATTATGGGTGGAACTTTCTCTGCTTTAGGAATGCACACAAAGATGAGATCTTTAAGCCAATTCTTAGAAGTATTGTTAATGCTCTTAAATTTCATGAACCATACTTGATGATTCTTTTTAGTATTGGTAATAATATATCTAATCTCTACAATGGATTCGAGGTTATTTTCCTTAAATGAGAATGGGTCTTTTTCTTCTTTTATAACCAATTCCTCAAATGGATTCAGAAGATCATTTACTGAACTATTTTTATTTACCGCATGTGCTCCAAGCTTATCCACTTCCTTATTTTTTCCTTTATATACAAAGTGACTTCATCATAAGAATCCATCTCATCATGAGCATGACTCATCATTTCATATCGAGAAACCAATGTTTGGGACCAAATAGGATACATGTTTTCAAAAGTATAATTGAACACATTTATTCCTACTAATACAAAAGGATTGATGTTTCCCATCTCAATCATTGGTGGAAATACCTAATCCTAATGCTATTTTTCCTTTTCAATATCATCCTTAGTCATATTTACTTTTATAGGTTTTGAAAGCATGATTTCAAACAATGAAAGAATCTCTAGAAATAGGGTCTTACCTTTCTTAAGGATTTTGTTCACCCACCTGTCATTAGCTCTACCTTGCATTGTCTAGTCAGGAACTTTATAGATTAATTCTAGATCAAATATACTGATTGGAGTGAATTCTTTAATTGGAATATGTGGCATGGAATCAATATCCATGAAGGATTGAACATATGAAGTGATATTTATCACATGTTATTCCAATTATTCAATATTCTCCTTGTATTCTTAATTGCTTGTAAGAAGATAAGTGGAATATTCTTTGAATAGATAATAATATCCTTTGTGCATTGTTGGTCCTAGAGGAATTTTGGTAATTTAATATTCAGATGGGGTCATTTTCCTAATGGGCTTTATTACATTCATCTAAGATACTTCCACATAGTGATTTCTTGAGGCACCACTAAAGAAGCAATAAGTAATTTGGGCTTTCTTACCTCGATTTGTTTTCACCATATTTGAAATAGATTGAAAATATGGTACAAATTCTTGTTGTATTGTGTGATTCCTTCTTCCAATCATTTCTTTTACCTATGGGAAGATCTTCATTGTATTAGGTACAACAGTGGGTAATTTTTTAGCTTCAGGCTCAATGTGAGAGGGTACATCCTATATTTGTTGAGTTGGCTCAACTATAGAGAAAGATATGCTTGGAGATTTATGTGGAATTTTCAGATGAGATGGATCAATTAATCCTTTCTCCATATATTGTAAAAGGAATTCAATGAATCTTTATTTCTTATGCAACCTTCTATAGTGGGGAACTTGAGTTTGTATTGATTTCCTTTCCACAAGATCTTATGATTTAGCAAAGTTCACAGTCTTCTCGATCGACCTTGGAGCCAAGAGATGAGATGCCTACCTTATGAGAGTCTAAATACCACCTGATATAATGAGTATATCCATATTTATCTTGAATCAATATTGGACCTTTTTATTACCATTTCAGTTATATCATTGATGTATCCTAACTCATGAACACTCCATGAGATTTGTGGGAGAAGAAATACCTTCACTATTTTGTATTTAGGATCATACAACTTAGTCCCATCATCTTCTACACTATCCATGAACCAATCAACTATGAATTTTATCATTTTCTTAATGGTCATCCTCATGTGATCATGCTCTCTTACCTAAAATCATTCAAGTAGCTGACCCAATAATCTTAAATTTGTGGAATATGGTGCAACTCAAGAAGATATAAGGTCTCAAGGTTTCTTCGGTTGTCAATATATGCCCTGGATGTATATGAATGGAGATTCAAGAGAGAAAATGAATCTCCAAAACTTGATGTGTCAATGACATTCTTACATGATAAGATTCCAAGAGAGATAGAAAATGACACACCTTTCTTCTTAAGCCTCCTGAGTTTTCCATTGACATGGGTAAGTTGTCTGCATAGTTCAAACATCACAATCTTATCACTAAGGTTTCTTGGGAGCTTACGAGGGAATATGTTAAAACCTAAAACTCTAATATAAGAGAAGGTTGAAAATTAAGTGAAATAGGAACCATATATCTCAATCAATTTTGTAACTTGAAAAGACAATCTCAACTCAAGGCTACCTTCCAACAACCGTATGATGAACATGGTGAATGCATCATCCACCCTTGGAAAATTATGACTTATTTATTTGAGAGTAAGTTATGAGTAGCTTTCATAAGTGTGGGGGATTTGAGAAACATTCTGAGCAAGAGTCAGGTCTCTGAATTCTCTTTTATTCACAAGAGAATATATGAGATATGATGTCATTGTGAATTTTTTTAGTGACTTGCAATTGAAGCAATTGATGGTGGATGTTACCGCTTATGATTTGTCCCCAATTAATCATCTAATTTCCTTTGATTAAAGTGAGGATGAATTTTGCCATCCAATATTGAAAATATCTTTTGGCCTCTTTTCCCATTACCCTACTTGGTAAAATGATTGCATCTGAATAGCCTTCATGAAACTCAGCTTTGGACAAATATTTTGGTACACAAGAAGGATTCTGCGCATGTATCAACCATGATCTCATTGTAAGTCCCTGGAGATAGGATTTAGTATTCAACCACTCACCATAATAAAAATCCTTTTTGACTATGACCATTTTGTTACCTGTTGGGATTTTCATACATTTTGAGATTCTCTTCAGGGTAAGCGCTGCAAGTATGAAATTATCATTTTCTCTTATGATCCTTGATTCTAGATCATAGTGATGAGAACATGATAGCACTAATTATAGACTTTGAAGAGACATGATAGACATGAGATGATCTCCTAAAGTATATAATCATCTTGTGAAAATATTATCTTCAACTAGTTCCCTTAAGCCTCCGAGCATCTAACTCTTCAGGCATTCTAGGTCCATGTGAGAAAAATTGTTGTCACCCACACCTAGATATTCTAATACAAGGGGTGAAATAGGATCCATACTAGAGAATTTGAACTTTATGATTGCAAAAATCAGCAATATGAGTTAAAATGAAACCGAAAACAACTTTTTCCACTAGGATTTGAAACTTTCTATTTTTAAAAGGTAGGATTCAGGAGCTTCAATTTTGGAATAATTTTCATTTTTTCTCAAATTTTATTTTATGATGATCCTAACATACTTAAAATACCCCCATTGATGTTTCTTTATTTTTTTTTATAAATTTTATATTTTTAGTAAGTTTCTTTATAGGAAGTTACTTTTTGCGAGAACTATTTTTTAGGAAAGCTTCCTGTTTTGCATAGTTTGCCACTTTTACTATTTTTTGAATGTTTTGAGTAGAGAGAGCTTACAATTTTCAGAGGTATGATATTTTTAGTAAGTGGCTGCACAATTTTTATTTTTATTTTATAATGTACACTTACCAATGTCTTTTTGCAACAAAAATACTCTCATCAAATTTGGCTCTTCTACGGGATCTTGTGGTCTAATTTTCACAATGTTCCATCCTCTAGAACTCTTACAAAATGAAAAATAAACTTCTAGGGAAATGGTTTCAGGTTGTATGTTGTTTAAAAATATATCATCATCAGGTTTGTACTAATATTCTTCTCAAAGGTGCTTGAGATGATGATATTCTCTTAAAATCTCACCGGAATTCAATTTCAGGTTTGAAAGTTATCAAGAAATCATTGTTTTCATTTTCATGACTGCCCTTAAATTTTTTTGGAAGAATGTATGGTTTTTTTCATGTATTTTTAGTTTTTTATGGATTCAAAAGTGAATATCAGGTTGAACTATACAAATAAATGAGCTTGGAAGCAAGTTTATTTTATTTTTGAGTAGTCCCGGTAATTGGTGTTTTAACCAAGGTTGAGAAAACTTCTTATGTTTAAAAATTAGGGTTTGATGTCATGACATTGGGGTGAATTTTCCTGTCCCCTATATCTCCTTGGAAAAATTGACAATAGGGAAAATAAAATCACTTTGAGCCAGATCATGACACTTTTCATTATGTGGTGCAAGGAGAGAGATATAAAAAAAACATGCCTAGGCATCCGAGGGCTGAAAAACTTGTCACATGAGGGACTATAGATGGGGATGATCTAGGGAAATATTTTTTTCCCCATATTTTTCCTTATAAAATGGAAAATAGGGACACAAAAATTATCTTTGGGCAAGATTGTGCCACTTGTCATCATCTGAAGCAGGCTTGGGGAAATGGACTTAGCAGGTTAAGCTCTCTGTTGGGCTGAGGAGGGTTGCATGGGGGAATATGGAGGAGAGATAAGATGGGGAAATGTTTCTCCCCCTATGTACCATTTATAAAGGTAAAATAGGGACAAAAAATTGTTTCATGGAGTGAGATGCTGACATGTGTCACTCTAAAAATTAGCTAAGTACATGAAGCATACCTTGCAGAAGAGAGAACTTGGAAATACAATTCTTGGTACTCTAGATGGTATTTTGATATGAAATTATATATTATTTTTACCCCCAATACCATTTAATGATCAATGACATAGGTTTAAAAATATATTTTTTCCTGAAACTCCAAAAATTGGATTTGTTTCCTTCAGGATAACAAGGTGTGTCTGCAAAGATTGAGTTTCCTTGAGAAATCATTAGGTCTTGTGAAATATTTGATGATTTAAAAATGTAGATAATTTTTTCATGTTTATAATTCCTATTTTTTTTCTTTATAACTCCTTATAGAGCTCCCAAAATCCTCTAGAGAAGTTAAGGTTCAATTTTTGACTACTTACTCCTTACACCTAAAAAATCTGGTTTTGTACAATTTTTCCTTAAACCTAAAAATATTCCCTAAATCTTCCTAAATCACTTCTAACAAATTCATAGCTCTCTAATACCTCCTCTAGATTATTATGGGCTTTTTGGATCCTTCCCAGAGGATGCACACCTGCATTGAAATGGAAAAAATTGGCCTTTCTAGGCCTATCAAAGAACTAGCCTTCGGAAACACTTTGCTAGATGAGATGAATGATGACCTTGTTATATAATTTCAAAAAATAGTACAAACTTGTTCAACACATTTGAAGGACCTGCAAAGTCAAGATGAGCATGATACATAAGAAAAATTGATTTGAAGAGGGGTTTAGGGGGATTTTAAAGAATGTTTTTACATTTGGGCTTAGTTTTCATGGTTCAAGTTTGAATTTTTAGACTCAAAAAAATGCATTACAACAAGCATGAAGGAACAACAATTGTGAATTCAGATATCATAAGAGATCTTAAAGATTTAGATGAAAATTTATGTTACCATCATGTGGATAATTCCAAGATATTTTCATTTGGTATTTTATGAGCTTCCAAATCCTCTTGGAACTCCTAGAATCTTCTAAACAAGTTGTCTTTCTCGATTAGAGCCTTCATTCCTTGTGCCCAAAATGACCCAAGTTTTCTTAACTTGTTCCTGAAATCAATTATCTCCATATATTTTCCCTAAACTAAATTGGATCTCTTTATTTCACTCCTACACAACTTCTAGATGGTTTAGTCTTCCCTTCTATCTTTTGGAGGATGTCCATACTCTACAATATGGCTAAAAATTTCCAATTTAGTATTGTGGAGAACACTATACCATCTCAGAGCTTATTCTTATAATGAAATCAACCTAGATTCATTCCCTTGAACATAAAAAAAATTGAAAACCATGTTATCACTTTCCTCTCATCTGGAATGAGGGTGACATAAACCTAGATGGATTGTATGACCTGATAGGTCAACGAAAGGAGGGGTTGACAATGACTGAGAAAAGGTTTTCAAAGTATTGGCTTATTTTTCATGGCCAAAATTTTAAATTTTCCATGCTATCCATTTATCATAACAACAAATCCATAGTAAAGAAAGTATAGAAACACCATAGTAATCATGTCAAAATTCATTACAAAAACAGGTGTAAGAGAGAAATAACAAAGTAATAAAAACAACAGTAAACAATCAACTAAATATTAACTTGTATAAGCATAGTCACGTGTAGGAATAAAGCCAAAAACATGGTATACCCATAGTGTCACAACATAATCACATTATAAGGCATAATGTGTCAAATTAAAGAAGTACTTATATGTAAAATAGGCATGAAGACATAAACATGGGACATTCATAGTTTCACATTACAAGTAATGCCTTTAAATCATATAAATAAAATAGTCATAACATAGCGATAATATAAATACATTTAGTAATCAATCAAGTAATGAATCCACATAAAAAATTAGTGACAACAATATAGAAAGTAAGTGTAGTAAATAGTAATAGTAATAACAAAGATAAGAGAAGATAACACTACAAAGAAAACATGTTTTAGTTCCAGTAATCCAATATATAGAAATATACATTATGTATACAAGAAATCATGATGAGGAATATTAAAATTAATATATAATGAAACAAAATTTCTGGTATCATATGAGGAGATACCCCCAAGGGAGTAATGTAAGGAGCCAAGTTGCATCCGATCATCATATAACAATTTTTTAGTGTCCTACAATAAGCTCAAGATATTTTGTGAACATATGTTTGTAAATACTATATATGTTATGTACTAAATCAATGTGATAAATATCATGCATAAAGTAACATGTTAATAAGGAAAATGAGAACTCAAATCCTAATTTTGTATTTTTTTTTATCATATTTCAATATCTTATATTATGTGATTATTTGATTTTTTGTAAAGTTTGTAAAATAGCTATGTACAAAGCATAAGAGCTATCTGATAAGGGCCTAATGAAGAGGAATATAGTGTGTGGTAGGTAGAGGGGATGTAATCCTCTCAATTTATAGAAGAAATAAATGAATCTCGTGTATGATCTATGGATAATCTGTAAGATGTGTTAAACGGGAGTTAGGTTAAGAAGTCCTATGAGAAGTAATAAATGTATAATGCATTCACTGATGAGTAATATGTGTCATAGGTGACCAAGGAGAATACCTATGTAAGGGTGTTTGATAGGATATAACATGATAGATACTACATGAAGTTGTAGATATATTAGCACTAGAGATAGATGTCATAGTTTTTGAGCCAAGATGAGATGATGGAGGAAGTGTGAATGATATTCCTCTAATTGTGATCATTTGATTATTGTAAATGAACTTAGTACATGGCTTAGTATGGAATGTATAGTTATAAAGGTACAAATCTAAGAACAACCTAATATCATGTCACATGGTGTGAGATAAAAGGCCACTTAGAATGTAAGAGAAAAGGTAGAGGGGAAAATATTGATGGGTAATACAACATGCTCAATGTGTGCTTGAGGATCAACAATGACATCCTTCTTACTATACCCAAGATAGTATAGTAATCAAAATTCACACATGTTATGGGGAGTATTTCCATCAAAAAAAACATTTTTTATAGGATGTTGGTCAATTGAAATGGGTATGTAAAGTGTATCATAGAAAAACTCATGTGCCATATCAGTATTATAAAAGGAAATACTTGACGAGGAGGTCATGAGTAAAATAGTTCCAATAATAACAAAAAATATATTATTATAAGATGGTGGAGGTGGGACAACATGATAAGTATTATGGACTTCCAATGTATATTTGGCAACCCCATGTTCTAGCAATGGATCACTAAATATTTTTATCTTTGCATTGTCATTAGTAGGTTTTGTTTGAGGTGTAGTGTCAAATACAATAGTACCAACATTAAATAATTTTTGGATAACATGAAAAAGATTAAAATAATTATTAGTGGAGTGACTAATACATCAGTGGTAGGCATAGTGAGCAGTGGCATCAAATTTCTTACTATGATGTGTACTTGGATCATCCTCAAATGGTGGAGGGAGAGATACAAGATTGTAATCAATTCATTATTGAAGCAATTTTGGAGGAGAGAAAGGAATACAAGTGAAATTCCATCTAGAAAATTGTAATTTTGGCTTAGCAGGTTACAACATGACATTTAGTGTGGGTTTAACATCATATTTATTATTAGTAGCTTTATTCTTAATGGTAGCATTAGAATGGTACTTGTGAGTAGAGGTGCTAGGAGGATGAGAAAAAAAATTGATCCTATTCATGTTGAGGATCTTAGCTTCATGATCTTTTAGAGTATGAAAAATATGGTCAAATGCATAGAGATTTTCAAACATTACATATTATTGCAAAGGAAGAAAGATGTACTTTGAGTAAAGGAATATTGTAGTTTTGTATCAACCAACATATTGTTCATCTTGGAAAGTGTAGTCTTATAGCACAATACATAATCACGGATGGGATCATTGGAACCTTGTCACATTTCAGCCATTTTAGCATATGATAATTTGTCACAAATCTTTATAGAAATTTATGTAATAAATTGATTATCTGGGGAAGAAATGTTCAAACTAAATGTAAGGGTAGGTTATAACACCATTTTAAGGTGAATTTTTTAAGATGACGAGGTTAAATCTTTGTAAGAAATGTATCATTGGAAGAATAGTCCAAGAAATTTACATGAAACACATGAAGGTGATCTTTAGGGTCACCTTTACCATCATAGATAAGTATTTTGGGAGAAACAAAATCGATGGGTAAAGGGTATGAAACCACTTTAGTTACAAGTCGATTATGAAGTAGTTGAGTAATATCCATAGTATGAGGATTGTAATTATAAAATTTCATTTTCTAAAGTATGAATAATTATTTTATGATCCCATGTATTATAATATCAAGCATGTCGATGAATTTTTGTGTAAATAGGTGATGTGGGGATAGTAGTGGTCATAGGGATAGTATAGAAATACTAATAGTTAGAGGATGAGATGGATTTATTTAATTAGGCATTGTTGATTTAAGGATATTTGGTGTATGTATAGCGGATGACAAGAGAGCATTAGAATAATTTATAGAGGATGTAGTAACATGCTTGGGTTGATGAAAAGTGGTATAAAGTGTGATATCTATGTTGTTGGGATTCTTTTGTAGGTAGTTTTCAAAAACAAATTGTGATGTCATATAAAAAATGTGATTTTCATCCATTTCATGGGTCCCCTCATCTTGTTTGTTAGAAGTGTAGATTTTGAATACAGAATGAGTGGAGATATCATAATGTACTTTTTCATACTAGGTATGAAATATTTCATTAGAAGGTGAAATCAGAGTAACATGGATGGTGTAGCAAAAAGAATCTTTTAACAAACCATAGATAAGATGATAATGATATGTGAGATTTAGTATCATGTACAGTAACCAATTAGGAGATATCATAATAAGAACCCTAAGTCCTTTAGGGTTTGGGAAATATATTTTATTTAAGAGTTGGGTTCACCAAAAAAATTTACCCTATAAGTTTTATTTTATAATGTTATTGGATAATAACCTAAGAAGGGTATAAGTATTAGCAACATGTAGAATATTATTATCTAATTAAATTTTGACATCAATTATACATGACTAGAATAATGCATTCAAGATTGAAATGACAAAGATGATTGATAAATGATAAGGAAATAGTTCAAAATATGAAATAAGAGATAAAATTAGATTTTCAGGATGATTTTGGAGTGATTTAGGTCTATACAATAGTGTAAGATGAAGATATGGAGTTGTAGATTTTACATAGAAGATTCTAGAACTAGAGAATATGTAGCCATGGGACCATATGGAATTTTTGCAACCTATGTAATAGTTTTATGGTCTAGGACAAATATTATACAAGTTTGGACTAGGAGACATCCAGGTTTTATAAATTTTTATGTATTTTTCTTGTCTAAAAATAGTAATCACTCTATGTCACATTTGTTTACACAACCTCAGGATGACCTTGATGACCTGCAACAAATTATAAACCCTAGAAACAAATAAAACCATTCATCAAATCATTAAAAATAAAAATTACACAAACATGTGTGTACATTTAAGGTCGGACCACCATGGGTAGTCAGACTCCCAGCTACTAAACCAATCCTAGTGCTACACTACATATCCTCCTTATGTAAATCAAGCCTTGTGTAGCTCTCCTAAGTCTTTGTGAAAGTGTGTATAGATAATGAAACCCTTGGGTTTCCCTTGCATTTCTTAACAAAAAGATAACATGCCAACTGTGTAGCATAGAATGTACCCACCTTAGTAATAATGATACATAATGTACATTAGTTATGTAAACTAACGCATTTTTTTATTTGAAACCCTTGTGTAATACTTCAGATGACTTATCCCTTGTTAAGACATGACTATTATGATCTTTTTATGTTTATATATGGTTAAAGTTTGACTCTTTTACCTACTTGATAGATTACTTCAAACAAGGAGTACCATAGATTCCATGTAAATTATTTTAATAGAATAAGGAACCCTTTGAGTGATTTCAGAATGATGTTTGTGATAAGAGATTGTAAGAATGTTAGGTAACTTATAAGGTGATAATGACTTGCTTATATAGTATTTTTTAGGTGAGATATTATGATAAGGCCGAATCTAGGAAGATGAAATGACCTAAATAATGATTTGAATTTGAAATTAGAGTTGATGATTGAGAAGGTGCCGGACCATACAAGTTAGCCAAAACTAGACCCCCACATCCCTACCCTTGCAAATAGTTTTAGACAAAAGAGATAAACATTGTAACTAAATTTTGTGTCATGAATATCAAATGTTTTATGCTTCTTTGAGTAAATAAAATTTCTAGATTTGATGTGTAACATCCTCATTTTATACATTAGAACAAGTCAAATTTTTTTAAAAAAATGCTTCCTGATTCTAAATACATAATTTAGAACTCACAAATCAAGCAACCATTCTTATAATAGATAACCATATGCAACTGTAATGACTCGAAGTACCTCCCATCTATTCATTCCATGACTCGGTAATCTACCGATCTATTCATGTGTATTAAGAGTTAGCGTTTTTATTTAACACATCCCTCTTGCGGCTCTCATCCCTAATCTGGGATTCAGAATTCTTTGTCTAAGGAACCTATCTGAATAATTTTTACTATTATTCATCGGCATCTCATCCCTTAGACTAGGTGACTTAGGACAACGTAATCAGCAGCTTGCGATACTTTGGCCAAAGATTTGAAACATACTACTTATGTCTCGTATTCCTTAACGGCATATTCGTCAATCTAGAATATGTCCTTCACCCCATTCCTATGTTATATAGAATGTCTTATACTGACTTCTGTTAGTTCCTCCTATCCCAAGTTATTCACTTGGAAACGGATTAGTAAGGTGACAACGTTATATGGATGCTCCCGAGGACTAGGGATACAATGACATACTGGATCAACCCTAGTTAAACCAGTGTGTCAAGATACCTCGAGTCTCCTAGGAAGCCTTATAACATGACCACATTCCTAATCAGTCCCAGAGTAACTTGTTCCAGTTTAAGGTGTAAATCTTAATGATCAATGCAAAGGGTGTCGTCATAAGTCACCTGCATTGTTGTATCTTCAAGAAGATCCTAATCTTCTCGAAGGTACAACCCTGCAGTTGACTTGTGCCATCAAACTTTAAATCCACCTCGAAAAGATCTAATTATTAAAAAGTGTTACATACGTTGAGTTAAATTATACCATAAGACGCTCCCTTTAAGGGTAGTCTTTCCCAATCCCCGGGTTCCTCACCTTAGAATGACCTTTCTTAATAAAACCCATTACACAATGAAGTTATTAAGACTATGGTCCCATCAAGGAGTTCATAGAATATACATAATTCTAAATCAACGAAATTGGACAATAACCCATAATCTTCACATGTGATTGCCAACCGAACCCTTTTTAGGTTTATTTCAATTCTCATAACTGAATTTATATCTTACTTATTAGTATCGAGATATAGTGATTAAGAATCCAATTAAACGTTGTCCTGGATTAATCAAGACTAGGAATTAATAATTTAATTCAGCTTGTTTAGCATACTGCTTAGGTTTATTTTAACCCTAGCTTCCAGAAAGACAGTGATCTAAATTTCAATTTAGCTTTAGATAGAACATACTAGAACTGCTAAACAATCATAAGTATTCAGTCACATATTCTTGCAAGCTTACATTGATAATCACAAAAGTCTCCAAATTATACAATAATAACAATGCTCTTAAGATCATTTGAACCGAAGAAGGTCAAACTATCAAGATACGAATACAAACATATAAGTATCAAATATCTATTTCCATTCCTTTCAGAACTAATCAAATACATTTTATGCATTCAGCATACTTGATACAATATTTCAACAGAAAAAGAACATCTTTCCTCATATAGTACATTTAGAGAATCAAGCTGTAATTCATCATAAAACCAAATTAAACAATCTGAACATCCTATTAGATCTGCGTGCTTTTACCACTTACGGCAACCATCTACAAAAATTGTCAACATGGGTCAGTTTGATGAACTGAGCATGATAAGCACTAACTCTTAAAAAAATTACAATCCACCAACTGTTTTCATTAAACAACCTGTTTAAATGAGATCATTTCACCAAACAAGTAAACATATTTCAGACTATACTTTTGAATACAAACATGACTATAAACGTGTAACTCACATTATCGTTATTGAATAGTCATAAATACTTTTCAAATATTTCATCAAAACATTAGAAATCAAGGAGGACGAAATTATTCCAAACAACTTTCCATCCAAATTCCAAGGACAACAAACATCAGACAGATCATTACATTCAACATAGTAAAATGAATATCATAACAAATCATGATTCCATCTAGATGTTAAAACAATTACAATGGTTAGTTAAAAATATAACAACATATACTTTATAACAGAAGAGAAAGAAAACGAGTCATTTCTGTTTCCCTTCCAACAAGCTCATGACTGTACCGTCCCATCGAAAGCAAAGCATTCACCTTATACACATACGAATAAGTCAGACGAGCCACAACAAGAACCACAGTTTTGTTAAAGTTTTAAATTACAACAAACTCTTGTAGCTTACTAGCAATACAATAGCTCTCACGCCAAAACAGTGATGAATATATACCAACCAAACTCCACATGACCTTCCATACGAAGTGACAAACAAGAAGATATTCAATGCCATTTCCTGTCGAGGTGCAGTCGACAGCTCCTTAGTTTAGTCAAGATCAAGACTAGATATCCATGCAACAGACAACGTAATCATGATCAAACATGACAACAATCCCTCCCAACAACATACAGCTCATTCTAATCCCTACTAAACACTGTAAGGTTTTAGATCCAAGGTTGAAATCAAAAGAACTTCCCTTTTATCGCAGTTAACAAGAGACTCATTAACATTAAAGCAAATGATGTTTCCCTATGACTATGCAGAGATATTCATACGAAATCCACGCAACATGCACATCCTCATTTAACTGGAATTATTCAGAAAGGAAACATAACATACCGTATTCACATCTGAACTCCTTCAGAGGTTGAAAAGTATGGTATTCACGACCCACTTCTATAGAGGCCAAGATACATGATATCTATCTATACATTAAGGAATCCAACAGAGCCAAAAACAACAAGTGTTCATAATCAGGCTTATATAGAAGCAGAAACACTGGTTACCTATCAAGGATTCCAACTCAATCCGAACAACAGTATTCACGATAAAGCTTCTACAGAAGCCGATATAGAAGATAACTATAAGTTAAGGATTCCAACCGTGCCAACAATGGTAAATATTCAAAATCAGGCTTATACAGAAGCTAAATACTGATTTCGTAACAAGGAATCCAACTGAGCCTCTACAACAATATTCACTCAAGCTTACACAGATAGGAAACATAAAAAGTACACCAACTGAGTTTGTACCAAAAATTCATTGCTAAACGAAGGTATTCATTACAAGATAACATAATTCGTATTATCAGTTACCCTTCTAGGACTCTGACAGAAACAAGCTACCAATATTCACATACATGGCTTCTACAGTAGTCCATAATATACGAACCATTCCATGTACTCCATAGAGTTATTTTGTATATAAATAAGTATATTGCAAACTATCAACGGGTTGAATCCCATAATCACAACACGAAGGGGGGGGGAAACAACTTCTACTACGTCGCATTGAAATACTGTAAACACAGCAAGTTATCCGTTCATAAATAACTTTAAGTATCATTGCGAAACCCAAAAAGATTTAGTAAACACCACCTATAATAACCACGACAGAACTTACAAAGAAGTCGAATTATACTGAACATTCAAACAAAAGTCCAACAGTATCCTTTCCGACAAGTATCAACAAGTATCAACTGTAGCCTGAACCCAACAAGGAAACAGTTCATGGGCTCCCAAAGAGTAGGTTTAATATACTTTCTTGCATGAATTTCACAAACTTTAGCCAAAATTCAAAACACAAAGAAATAGTGCAACAGTTTGAAACACAATGCACACCCGTCAAGGGTTAAATTGAAAAATCGAACAAGTAAGAAGATACAGTAACAAAATCACATAAAGCCACCATAAAAACCATCTGAACCCAAAAATCATCTAAACAGAGTTGTTCTAATGAAATCATTTGAAAGAAAGCAAGATTTTTAAAGGTTAGGGCCTAACATGCCTGGTTATTTGCTTAAAAATCCGAAGAAGACCACTGAAAGAGCTCGAGCCTTCTCCTCTTTTTCCAAGTTAGATTCACCAACAAAAATTTGTTATTTCCATGACTTATAAATTTTCCTTGCCAGAGAAAAGAGTGAGTTACACTCATATTTGCCATGAAACTCCCAGTAGACTGGTGCGAAGAACCAGTGATTAAACAGAGGGAAAACTGGAGCACATGAAAAACCAAACAAACTACTAGTTTTCTATTTTGCATGCCTTCCCATGAAACCCAAGCTCGAAGACCGAGTTCATTAATTGCATTTACTCCAAATCTCTAGCTCAATTTCCATTTCCACTGACCGCCATAGTTGGCGATGGATAAAAATAGTTCGAAGACCATTTCTAACTTTGGCGACTTGCCACGTCGGCTCTTGCTAGCCGTTTAAACTTCTACCAAATTACCTGTCCTTCATACTTATCCATCTATTTAATGCCATAGAAACTACCGCCCATGGCTCAAACCCTTCCATAGGTCCCCTTTCATCCTTGTTCATTAGTTAGGTTAGTAACATAGCTTAGGATTTAAGATGCGACTTAGTCTAACCTCCATAACACAAAGTTACTAACTTAGAACATTTAGCTTATAGCTTAGGCCTAGGTTAGATTAACACTAATCTAACCCATAGATCATAGTTTAGTTTTAGGTTACTAACCTTAATAAATTCAGTTTAGGTATAACATTTCAAATGCTCAGAAAAAGAACCTACAACATACATTCACGAACAGGATTCACTCCTACACTGCCTATAGGCTAGTTAAATAAATGTATCTGAATTTATTACCTGGTCCATGATCAAGACCTTCTTGATATTACGATATCAGGAACCAATTCATTTAACACGATCAGCCTGAGTTAGACTCCGGAATAGTTTATTCAATGCATTCAGACCTTGCAACCTGCGAAAGGTCTATAATTTTAGTTCATCCCGAATAAACTTAAAGCATTACTTGGATCAATGCCACTAATCCAAGGCTGGGTCTTATAGATGGATAAATCCACAATTCATTCTGAGATCAGATTAAACTCAGGTGTAAAATGAAAGAAATAAAAGAGTCCAATCATATTCTGACTCAATCAAAGATCTACAATTTCAAAGAAGATACAGTCCATATCAAGCATGACTTCTCAATCAAAGGAACACATCCTTTTTACAAAATAAATCACATATCAACACTTGTATGCTCAGGAGGAAGTAACAACAGTTCAGGGTGTTACATGCTTCCCTCCTAAAAGATTCATCGTCCCGATGATTACATATTCAATTAACCTTCAGGTCAACCAATTTATTAGTTCACAAAACAATGCGACTATTTTCCAACTTAAATAGTTCCAGAAATCAATGTCACAACACATTTTATTCAGCCTGAATAATGTTTGCCTCCATCTGGCTTTCATATAAACTTGAAAAAAAATAAGTTCATAAAAGAAATGTTTTGTCAATAGATTTCATTCTGTTGAAAAAGAGAAGGAAAAGCAATTTTCATCTCTTCCAGATTTTCCCAAGTCGCACTTTCTTCGTTAAACTGGTCCCACTGGACCTTACATTGCTGTATTTCATGATTTCTCAAATGCGATTGGTGAGTTTCCAGCACTCGCGTGGGTTTAACCATGATTATTCCTGGGTCTTGGACCTGCAAGGAATTCCAATTTAAAACATGTGATAGATCTGAAACGTATTTCTTAAGAAAATAAATATGGAAAATATCATGCATGCGAGATAAAGCAGGTGGTAATGCTAATCGATAAGCTACAGGATTGATTATTTCGACAATTTCGAAAGGTCCCACGAATTGAGGTGACAACTTGGCAGCCTTGCCAAAAGTTATAGAACTCTTTCTAGGTTTAACACGAAGAAAAACCTTCTCACCAAGCTCAAACCTTCGATCAACCCACTTAAGATCAGCATAGCTCTTCTGCCTATCCGCTGCTTCCTTTAATCGTTCACGAATCAACTTAACTTGCTGTTCCATTTCTGTGAGAATCTCTGGTCCAATTACCACTCTATCCTCAACACTATCCTAGCTAACAGGAGTTCTGCACTTTCTTCCATAAAGTGCTTCAAATGGTGCCATTTTAAGAGATGAGTGATAAGTGTTGTTGTATGCGAACTCAACTAATGGAAGATACTCTTCCCATTTATACTATTGATCCATGCAATACATTCACAACATGTCCTCCAACACTTGATTTACCCTCTCAGTTTGTCCATATGTTTCCGGATGATATGTAGAACTGAAGTTTAGTTTCGTTCCAAGAGCTGTGTTAAGTGTTTGCTAAAATCTTGACATCATTCTAAGATCCCTGTCAGATATAATCAATTCTGGTACACCATATAATCTGAAAATTTCGTGTACGAATCTTTTGGCCAGCACTGGTGAATCATCCTTTAGATTTCCAACGATGAAATGAGCTACCTTAGTCACTTTATCTACAACTACCAGGATAACATCATGTTTATTCCTAGACATGGGTAATCCTTGTACAAATTCCATGGTTATTACTTTCCATTTGTACTGCGGTATGCTATGAGGATATAACAGTCCAGCAGGGTGCATATGTTCTGCCTTAACCTGCTGACACTCCAAACAATAAGTCAAAAAATTAATGACATCCTTTTTCATACCTTTCCAAAACTATTGTTGTTTCAGATCAGCAAGCATTTTTGTGATACCCGGGTGTCCAGAGAAAGGCGAATTATGAAATTCAACTAACAACTTCTTTCTCAAATCATTCAGCATAAGTACATATACTTTGTTTTCATAATGCAAGATTCCTTCATCATCAAAATGAAAACCTTTATACCTTTCATCATTAGGTTCTGCAGCAAGTGCTGCTTTTACTTGCTGAAAGTAAATATCAGATTCTGAGGAACTTTTTACCTCATCTTTAAACTAAGTTCTTAATGTTATAAGAGCAAAAATGTGCTTCCTACGACTTTGAGCATTAGCTACTCTATTCTCCTTCCCTTTTATGTAGCTAATATCAAAATCATATTGTGATAAAAAGTCTAACCACCTTCTCTGTCTGGCATTCAGATTAGGCTGAATGAAAATATATTTCAGTCCTAAGTGATCAGTTTTCAACTCAAAAGGTTTCCCAAGTAAATAGTGTCTCCAGACTTGAAGTGCATGAACAATGGCATCAAGCTCCAAATCATGAGGAGCATAATTCAACTCATGTAATTTAAGTTTTCTACTTTCATATGCTATGACTTGATCATTTTGAAGCAAAACACCTCCAAGGCCTTCCCCAAAAGCATCTATTACAACAGTAAAACTCCCATTAGGGTCTGGTACAGCTAATATAGGTGCAGAAGTCAACTGGCTTTTCAGACTTTTGAAAGCCGCTTCACACTTATCGTTCCAAATAAATTTCTTATCCTTCTTCTATAATTAAGTTATTGGTGCAGCTACTTTAGAAAAATCCTTAACAAATTTTCTATAGTAACCAGCAAGACCCATGAAGCTTCTTACTTCGTGCACATTCTTTGGTGCAGGCCACTCAGTTATTGCCACTATTTTTGAAGGATCTACATCAATTCCTTCTTTACTTATGACATGACCCAAATAGTGAACTTCTGAATCAAAGAAAGAACGTTTGGATATCTTACCATACAACTTTATTTTTCTCAAAATTCCCAAAACTATCTTCAAATGCTCATTGTGCTCCTCAACGCTTTTAGAATAAATGAGAATATCGTCCAAGAATAAAAGTACAAAATTGTCTAGATATTCTTGAAAAATATTGTTCATTAAGTTCATAAAGGTTGCGGGTGCATTAGTTAATCCAAAGGGTAGAACCGTGAATTCATAATCTCCGTACCTTGTTTGGAAAGCTATTTTATGAATATCTTCTTCTCTAATCCTTAACTGATGATAACCAGATCGAAGATATATCTTAGAATAGACTGCTGCCCCAAGCATCTAATCAAATAGATCGTCGATCCTTGGAAGTGGATATCTGTTCTTGATTGTTGCTTTGTTCAACATCTGATAATCGATACACAGCCTAAGTGTTCCATCCTTCTTTTTCACAAATATTACGGGCGCTCCCCAAGGTGAAACACTCGGTCTAATCAAACCTTTAGACAAAAGTTCTTACAACTGTGCCTTAAGCTTGACTAACTCTGTAGTAGTCATCCGATAAGGTGCTTTGGAAATAGGTTTTGTTCCTGGTTTGATTTCGATGGTGAAGTCAAATTACCTCTTAGGTGGTAACCCTAGTAATTCCTCAGGAAAAACATCCCTGAAACTTTGTAACAGAGGAAATCGTTTCATGTAATCACCATCTTCTTCTGAAAATTCAGATATCTTTACTGCATAAAGGGTACATCCTTTGTTTTTAACCTTTTTAAGTTGCATAGCTGACAGTTTCCTAACTGAAATTTCCCGTTTCACACCTTGAATCTCTGTTGTTTCCAGCTGATCATCTAAACATTTTATGTTCTTTTCATAGTAGTCTACCTTTGCTTTATGGTCAGCTAACCAATTGACACCGATGACAATGTCATATGATCCCAAAGGTGTAACATAGAGGTCAACTTCTGTGGAGAAATTAGGTAAGTCAAGGACTGCCCCAAAAAGACACATACTCACTGTATGAATAGATTTATTACCATACTGTACAGTCCAAGATTCATCCATTTTTCCAGCTTTTATTTTAAGTTTAGAAGCAGGTTTATTAGAAATAAAACATTCAGTAGCTCTTGTATCAAAAAGAATTGTGACAGGTATGCCAAATAACTTACCTGGAACTTCTATAGGTGTCACTTGCTTTTTAGCTTGCTTGTCTGTTACTGCAGCATGTATCTTATGCTGCTTATTACGATCATCCTTCTTCAAAGGGCACTGATTTGCATAGTGGTCGTTGCCACAATTGTAGCAGTCTCCTACAAGTCCCTTTTTAGGCTCAAAATTGCCTCCAGTCTTGTAATTATCATGTTGGCCTCCAAAGGTCTTCTGCCCATTGTTATATTTTTTGGCAAAATTATCCCTTACATTTCCAGCAGGCTTAGTTGCTACTGCTTTCTTATTATTATCCCCTGGAAACTTACTTTTGTTTCCAAACTTTTTCCATGGTCCCTTTTTGGGTGCAAGAGAGGTTGAAGAAGGGTTTGTAGTCTTCTTCCGCACTTCCTCTTTATGAGCAAAAATAGCCTTTAATTTCTCTTCTTGCCTTATGGTCTTTTCAACAAATCCTTCCATAGTGGTTGGACTATGAACATTGACCTCTCCCCCCTATCACGGGATTCAGCCCCATGATGAATTTCATTATTTTTAACTTCTCGTCAGTTTGATACTACGGTACATACTTGAGGAGTTTTGTAAACCGCTCCCAGTATTCAGTTACCGTTAGCTTCCCTTGAGCTAAGTTCTGGAATTCTATCATTTTCTAATCATAGAAAAGTTGTGGCAGCCAACGTTGCCTAAAATAGCCTTTAAATTGATCCCAAGTAATATTGGTCTCATCAATATTTAGTTCAGCTTTACGGCTATCCCACCACGAAGATGCTTCATGGGAAAGCTGATAGGCTCCCCAAATAGCTTTGGTTTCCTCTGAGAAGTTTCTTATTGCAAAGTACTTCTCCATTTCGTTGAGCCAGTTCTCAGCTCCATCTCCTAATGTGGTACCATCATACTTAGGTGGGATTATCCTTTTTATATCATTAGTGAGCTCTGCTGCCAACCTAGACTTTTTGTTTCCTAGTTGGACAGGTGCATTCCCAGCATTAACATCAACACCCATATCGAGGTTGTCCTCAGGAGGTTGCTGATTGTTATTACCAGCTTCTTCATCCTCCTCATTTCCCATCACCTACTGTTCAAGTAAAGCTAAACGATCTCTTGTGTCAAAAAAGGCAGCAAGGATCTCATCAATTTTTTGGGTTGTTGCTGCCCCTCCTTTAGGTGGAGCATTATTCGCAACGTTCCCTCTTGTTCTAACCATTTTTTCTTACAAGAAAATTCAGGTTTTCATCAGATTATGAACACAATAGGTCTAAGAGCTGCAATCTTCAACTCTGATACCAAGATGTAACATCCTCATTTTATACATTAGAACAAGTCAATTTTTTTATTTTTATTTTGTAATAAATGCCTCTTGGTTCTAAATACATAATTTAGAACTCACAAATCAAGCAACCATTCTTATAACAGATAACCAAATGCAGCTGTAATGAATCGGAGTACCTCCGATCTATTCATTCCATGACTCAGTAATCTACCGATCTATTCATGTGTATTAAGAGTTAGTATTTTTATTTAACACATCACTCTTGCGGTTCTCTTCCCTAATCTGGGATTCAGAATGCTCTATCTAAGGAACCTATCTGAATAATTGTTACCATTATTCATCGGCATCTCATCCCTTAGACTAGGTGACTTACGACAATGCAATCAACAGCTTGCGATACTTTGGCCAAAGATTTGAAACATACTGCTTATGTCTTGTATTCCTTAATGGCATACTTCGTCAATTTGGAATACATCCTTCACCCCATTCCTATGTTATATAGAATGTCTTATACTGACTTCTGTCAGTACCTCCTATCCCAAGTTATTCACTCGGAAATGGATTAGTAAGGTGACAACGTTATATGGATGCTCCCGAGGACTAGGGATAAGATGACATACTAGGTCAACCATAGTTAAACCAGTGTGTCAAGATACCCCGAGTCTCCTAGGCAGCCTTATAACATGACCACATTCCTAATCGGTCCCAGAGTAACTTGTTCGAGTTTAAGGTGTAAATCTTAACAATCAATGCAAAGGGTGTCGTCATAAGTCACCTGCATTGTTGTATCTTTGAGAAGATCCTAATCTTCTCGAAGGTACAACCCTGCAGTTGACTTGTGCTGTTAACCTTTAAATCCTCCTCGAAAAGATCTACTTATTAAAAAGTGTTACATACGTTAAGTTAAATTATACCATAAGACGCTCCCTTTAAGGGTAGTCTTTCCCAATCCCTGGGTTCCTCACCTTAGAATGACCTTTCTTAATAAAATCCATTACACAATGAAGTTATTAAGACTATGGTCCCATCAAGGATTTCATAGAATATACATAATTCTAAATCAACGAAATTGGACAATAACCCATAATCTTCACATGTGATTGCCAACCGAACCCTTTTTAGGTTTATTTCAATTCTCATAACTGAATTTATATCTTACTTATTAGTATCGAGATATAGTGATTAAGAATCCAATTAAACGTTGTCCTGGCTTAATCAAGACTAGGAATTAATAATTTAATTCAGCTTGTTTAGCATCCTTCTTAGGTTTATTTTAACCCTAGCTTCCAAAAAGACATTGATCTAAATTTCAATTTAGCTTTAGATAGAACATACTAGAACTGCTAAACAATCATAAGTATTCAGTCACATATTCTTGCAAGCTTACATTGATAATCACAAAAGTCTCCAAATTATACAATAATAACAATGCTCTTAAGATCATTTAAACCGAAGAAGGTCAAACTATCAAGATACGAATACAAACATATAAGTATCAAATATCTATTTCCATTCCTTTCAGAACTAATCAAATACATTTTATGCATTCAGCATACTTGATACAATATTTCAACAGAAAAAGAACATCTTTCCTCATATAGTACATTTAGAGAATCAAGCTGTAATTCATCATAAAACCAAATTAAACAATCTGTACATCCTATCAGATCTGCGTGCTTTTACCACTTATGGCAACCATCTGCAAAAATTGTCAACATGGGTCAGTTCGATGAACTGAGCATGATAAGCACTAACTCTTAAAACAATAGCAATCCACCAACTGTTTTCATTAAACAACCTATTTAAATGAGATCATTTCACCAAACAAGTAAACATATTTCAAACTATACTTTTGAATACAAACATGACTATAAACGTGTAACTCACATTATCGTTACTGAATAGTCATAAATACTTTTCAAATATTTCATCAAAATATTAGAAATCAAGGACGAAAGTATTCCAAATAACTTTCCATCCAAATTCCAAGGACAACAAACATCAGACAGATCATTACATTCAACATAGTAAAATGAATATCATAACAAATCATGATTCCATCTAGATGTTAAAACAGTTCCAATGGTTAGTTAAAAATCTAACAACGTATACTTTATAACAGAAGAGAAAGAAAACGAGTCATTCCTGTTTCCCTTCCAACAAGCTCATGACTGTACCGTCCCCTCGAAAGCAAAGCATTCACCTTATACGCATACGAATAAGTCAGATGAGCCATAAGAAGAACCATAGTTTTTTTAAAGTTTTAAATTATAACAAACTCCTGTAGCTTACTAGCAGTACAGTAGCTCTCACGCCAAAACAATGATGAATATCTATGAAACAGACTCCACATGACCTTCCATACAAAGCAACAAACAAGAAGATATTCAATTCCATCGCCTGTCGAGGTGCAGTCGATAGCTCCTTAGTTTAGTCAAGCTCAAGACTAGATATCCATGCAACAGACGACGTAATCATGATCAAACACGACAACAATCCCTCCCAGCAACATACAGCTCATTCTAATCCCTACTAAACACTGTAAGGTTTTAGATCCAAGGTTGAAATCAAAATAACTTCCCTTTTATCGCAGTCAACAAGAGACTCATTAACATTAAAGAAAATGATGTTTTCCTATGACTATGCAGAGATATTCATATGAAATCCACGCAACATGCACAACCTCATTTAACTGGAATTATTCAGAAAGGAAACATAACATACCGTATTCACATTTGAACTCATTCAGAGGTTGAAAAGTATGGTATTCACGACCCACATCTACAGAGGCCAAGATACATGATATTTATCTATACATTAAGGAATCCAACAGAGCCAAAAACAACAAGTGTTCATAATCAGGCTTATATAGAAGCAGAAATACTGGTTACCTATCAAGGATTCCAACTCAATCCGAACAACAGTATTCATGATAAAGCTTCTACAGAAGCCGATATACAAGATAAATATAAGTTAAGGATTCCAACCGTGCCAACAATGGTAAATATTCAAAATCAAGCTTATACAGAAGCTAAATACTGATTTCGTAACAAGGAATCCAACTGAGCCTCTACAACAATATTCTCTCAAGCTTACATAGATAGGAAACGTAAAAAGTATACCAACTGAGTCTGTACCAAAAATTCATTGCTAAACGAAGGTATTCATTACAAGATAACAGAAGTCCTATTACCAGTTACCCTTCCAGGACTTCGACAGAATCAAGCTACCAGTATTCACATACATGGCTTCTACAGTAGTCCATAATATACGAACCATTCCGTGGACTCCACAGAGTTATTTTGTATATAAATAAGTATATTGCAAACTATCAATGGGTTGAATCCCATAATCACAACACAAAGGGCAGGAAAAACAACTTCTACTACGTCGCATTGAAATACTGTAAACACAGCAAGTTATCCATTCATAAATAACTTTAAGTATCATAGTGAAACCCAACAAGATTTAGTAACCACCACCTATAATAACCATGACAGAACTTACAAAGAAGTCGAATTATACTGAACATTCAAACAAAAGTCCAAAAGTATCCTTTCCGACAAGTATCAACCTTAACCCAACAAGGAAACAATTCATGGGCTCCCAAAAGAGCAGGTTTAGTATACTTTCTTGCATGCATTTCACAAACTTTAGTCGGAATGCAAAACACAACAAAATAGTGCAACAGTTTGAAACACAATGCACACCCGTCAAGGGTTTAAATTGAAAAATCGAACCAGTAAGAAGATACGGTAACAAAAATCACACAAAGCCACCATAAAAACCATCTGAACCCAAAAATCATCTGAACAGAGTTGTTCTAATGAAATCATTTGAAAGAAAGCAAAAATTTTAAAGGTTAGGGCCTAACATGCCTGGTTATTTGCTTAAAAATCTGAAGAAGACCACTGAAAGAGCTCGAGCCTTCTCCTCTTTTTCCAAGTTAGATTCACCAACAAAAATTTGTTATTTCCATGACTTATAAATTTTCCTTGCCAGAGAAAAGAGCGAGTTACACTCATATTTGCCATGCAACTCCTAGTAGATTGGTGTGAAGAACCAGTGATTAAACAGAGGGAAAACCGGAGCGCATGAAAAAACCAAACAAACTACTAGTTTTCTATTTTGCATGCCTTCCCGTGAAACCCGAGCTCGAAGACCGAGTTCATTAATTGCATTTACTCCAAATCTCTCGCTCAATTTCCATTGCCACCGACCGCCATAGTTGGCGATGGATAAAAACAGTTTGAAGACCATTTCTAACTTTGGCGACTTGCCACGTCGGCTCTTGCTAGCCGTTTAAACTTCTACCAAATTACCTTTCCTTCATACTTATCCATCTATTTAATGCCATAGAAACTGCCGCCCATGGCTCGCACCCTTCCATAGGTCCCCTTTCATCCTTGTTCATTAGTTAGGTTAGTAACATAGCTTAGGATTTAAGATGCCACTTAGTCTAACCTCCATAGCACAAAGTTACTAACTTAGAACATTTAGCTTATAGCTTAGGCCTAGGTTAGATTAACACTAATCTAACCCATAGATCATAGTTTAGTTTTAGGTTACTAACCTTAATAAATTCAGTTTAGGTCTAACATTTCAAATGCTCAGAAAAAGAACCTACAACATACATTCACGAACAAGATTCACTCCTGCACTGCCTATAGGCTAGTTAAATAAATGTATCTGAATTTATTACCTAGTCCACGATCAAGACCTTCATGATATTACAATATCGGGAACCAATTCATTTAACACGATCAGCTTGAGTTAGACTCCAGAACATTTTATTCAATGCATTCAGACCTTGCAACCTGCGAAAGGTCTATAATTTTAGTTCATCCCGAATAAACTTAAAGCATTACTTGGATCAAGCCACTGATCCAAGGCTGGGTCTTATAGATGGATAAATCCACAATTCATTCCGAGATCAGATTAAACTCAGGTGCAAAATGAAAGAAATAAAAGAGTCCAATCATATTCTGACTCAGTCAAAGATCTGCAGTTTCAAATAAGATACAGTCCATATCAAGCATGACTTCTCAATCAAAGGAACACATCCTTTTTACAAAAGAAATGACATATCAACACTTGTATGCTCAGGAGGAAGTAACAACAGTTCAAGGTGTTACATGATAATAGATCATAGTATAAAGAAAAGAAATTTGTATAATGGATAGAGATATGGAGAGATTGGATTATGAATGTGAGCAATTGTCTTAGCAAGGATACAATGTCAAACTTGAAATTATGTAAGGAAAACTTACCAAATTTTAGTGTCTACAAATATTGTACATTCAAAAATTTGGAAAAAGGGTTCAAAAGTAGTTCTCTTAATTCATTTTACTTGGTGAAATAGTTTTGTGGATTATTCCTAGAGCTCATGTGTGGGGTCATATTAGTGGTTTTAACATTTGTTGATTGCAACAAATGAGTTTTTATAGACTTAAATTTTTTATTTCGGATTCTTTTTCTAAGTTAATGGAAGGTTTATGTAACATTTTTTTTTAATCTAGTTGTTATATTAGACTGTGAGTTTACAGTATTCACTTCATTACTTTAATGGTTTGATTGAATGCTCTTGTGATCCAAATAGGCCCATTCATATGCTCTCATTTATTGATCATAAATATTTTTCTATTGATAGAGATTTTTTTCATGATTTATTACCCTCTTTTTCTAAATCCATTAGGGAATTATTTCCTAGGTTTGATAACACTAATTCACTTAAGGGAGAAATATATTTAGGATATTTTGTTAATTTGATTAAGAATTTTGAGATTAATACTGAGGGAGTCATGATTAGAATTTTCATTCAAAATTTGCTTGAGGATGTCTAGGATTGCTTTAATGAGCTTCTTGATAGAATTTTTGACTCCTAGACTAGAGTTATCTCTCTTTTATGGGGCAATATAGTGATAATACAAACCTTCCTTCTCTTCAGAATATTTTTATAATATTATAAAATAACTGGGTAAAAAAATTAATATCTTCGATTTTACATTTAGGAAGGCACGAAATAGAAATATTGAACACATTATAGGTAAAAGTTTAGGATCCTTTCCTCTTAGGGACAGTGAAAAAGAATTGTGATGAAATCGTAACTTACGACAACATGAGGTGGGTTGAATAAGTTTTGTTAGAAAAAGATAAAACATAATGAATGGGAAGGAGGTATTGGAGAATTCCTATTAGAAAAAGATAAATATAATTATTGGTAAATTCCAGTGGTGGAGGTTATGTTGGCTTGCCAATATCATGGAAAAGATAAGATAATTAGAAATTAATTAATTATTTATTTTGGACTAAGCAAGGATGAGGGCTCAATCCAAATATGGGATTCAAAATTAACAATCCTTTTATCAATTTTATGGGAGGCTTCGGAGGGGAAAATATTCAAAAATTGGATAAGAAGATGTTTAAACGGGGTTGATTTATAAAGTTTATATTTCTTCCATAATATTAAATTTTTAATCACCTTTACTTCAGTACAGTAAAGGTATTATTTATTAAATTGAAACTTCTGGTATACTTATAAATGTAGCATTGCATTCAGTGCTGGAAATTACGTCATTGGTGTTGTCATTGATTTCAAGTTGCATGTAACATTCCCATTTTAAGACTTTAGAAAAAAGGGATTTTTTTTTTTCGAAACATAATGTTCTCTGTTCTAAATAAAACATCATTTATAACACACATTCCATGCCAATCAATCTCATAACAGATAACCATATGCAATTTTAATGACTCGGTATACTACTGATCTTTCATTCCTTGACTCAGTTACCAACCAATCTCTCATGTTTGTCTTAAAGTATAGAATACTTTATATATACTACATATACTTGGTTTCCTACCCTATCTCAGGTACTGAGTGATATGTTTAAAGAACCTATCTAAATATTTGTTACCAATATTCATCTAACATCATGTTGCTTTAAACTAGGTGACATAAGACAATGCAACCAATAGCTTGCGATAATTTGGCTAAAGATTTTCAACATAATGTTCATGTTACTATTACTAGATGACATACTCATCATTCCAGAATACGTCCTTCACCTCACTCTTCTGTTATCTAGAATGGTCTTTACTAACTACCGTTAGTTCACCTACCCAAGGTTTGACCCTAGCTCAAGTTAGCAACATAATTTATCATAGGAAGGTGCTCACAAGGACTTAGGGTATGTGGGCATACTTGGCTGACCTAAATCAACTGGATGTGCCAAGGTACCTTGAGTCATTGGGATCTACTACCTATGCTAAACATACTACTAACTTGACCTAGAGAGAAACTACGTTCAAATCTAGATGTGCGTAGATCTAGATGAATGAATACGGAAGGGTGTTGCCACAAGTCAAATGCAACACTATATCCTCAAGAAGTCCCAGAACTTCTCGAGGGTATAGTCCTGTAGTTGGCATGTGCCAACATCCATAAGAACTAATTCATCAAGATATACATATCCCCTTAGTGGTCATTATCATGATTAATATTGGATTAAGATTCAGATTACAACAATCATGCCTAACCCTAATTCCAACATTCCTTAAGTTCTTTATCCATAACTATCCTGAATAGATATGGAGGACTTCATTATTTCAAGTTTGCACTGTTGTTCACTAACGTAGCATAACAAGCAGTTACCCCAAAAACATGATAGGAAACATCAAATGTTTAATTATTAATGCAACCTAGCTATCCAAATCAAGTTTTTCATCCACCTAGATTTAGCTAGTGTTTACTTTATAACCGTAGTTAAAAGATTAAAGATCATAACCACTATTCCTTTTTATCATTCTTAACTCACATAGTTGAATTTTATGTACCAAGCATATTTTATTATTAAACTTTTGTTGTGTAGTTAGAGAACGACATCTTTTACAGTTTAAAAAGTTCATTATAATAAGGGATATTATACTATCCCCTTAATCCAAATTATTAATTGATAACAACAATAGTATACAAATAGATATAAATAATACATCCAAGATATCACTATTATTTCCATCATACAAGTACAAAATAATTTACACCACAAATTGGAGTCCAACTCAAAACCTTTCAATTCATAATGATAAATATACATTTTCAAGACTATGCATTTCAGACATTCTGCATGTTAATAATCAATATGTTAAAAGAATATAACTTTTCTTTTCCAATACAACTCAAGAATAACTCAGAATTCTTTACATAAGATCCAGAATTAAGTAAGCCAATGAATCATAAAATTTTTGTTCTTCTTTTATTACTTATGATGTCCATCTGTAAAAATTACTAACACAGGTCAGTTTAATGAACTGAGCATGATAAGCACTAAGCATTAAAGTGAAGTGCATTCCACTAATTGTTCCATTAAAACAACTATGCTTTAATGAAACAATTAATATATCATAAAAATAAGCATAAGTAATATCAACCAGAAACAAGTACGATTAAAGATTTTGAATTCACTTTTTAAGAAAAGACCATAATATAATCCACAACATCTGCATTATATCATAAGCTTTAATTGATCCTATCAATTACTTTTAAAACAATCAATATATATTTTCATTCGATTGTTTCATAATTCTAAAAGAATAGAAATACACATTTATCTTTACTAAGTAGAAAAAGAGTTATATGCAGCATAGATCATATTAGGATGATTCATCCTACAACTTAAGAAAAGAAGAAGAATCAATACATACTATTCCTTACACACTTAATCATATGAAAGACAGAAACAGGTTTAGAACACACCAAACTACCTCAGTTAAAAGATAACATTATAAGGATTCAACATTAAAGGCACAACATCTAACAAGAATCCCAAATCAATCCAAGTAGGGGTAGAGAGTCAAAATAGTCCTCCTGCAAGTCTAAACTAACTTCCATATGTTAGAAGTTATAATTTCATAGATATGAAACCATACCTTCCACCAATCCAAGATAGACTCACACATAACTAATCTCTTCCCGTGTCCATCCAAAAGAGGATTTATAAAAATACAAAGTGTGAAAAGAG
Source organism: Taxus chinensis (assembly GCA_019776745.2). Lineage (NCBI taxonomy): Eukaryota > Viridiplantae > Streptophyta > Pinopsida > Cupressales > Taxaceae > Taxus > Taxus chinensis. The sequence goes on from CM034153.1 coordinate 197,560,229, forward strand.
ACAACCTACCAATATCAATCCAAATGGAGTATGACTCAATCAAGGAAAACTGTTGATCTAAGCATGTTATATTTTATTTCCAACATACCAACTCAGCTAATCTCTTTCCACATCATTACAACCAATGACTTATACAAAGTAGACCAAACAATCCACAAGAAATTTCCATCTTAGAAGAGAATCGAATACGGAGAAGTTAAATCAAATTAACTTATCCAAACAATAGTAAAATGGGATATCCATTAGAAAATATCCAATAAATAATTCATTTCATTTTTACTATCAAATTAATTCCCATTTCTATTTCAAACTTAGAAGTTCTTTAACAAGTTCCCAAAAGAGAACACACAGCCAAACACACTGCTAGAAGAAAGCACACTTCTTGTTTCCCTTACAAATATTCACTAACTAGTTTACTTATTCCTATTTATTAAACATAAGTTCGAATTTAAGTCTCAGAATGAAGTACACAGTACAGTCCCAAAAATAGTATATTGTCCCTAAGAAAACATATTCCTTTCTCTATAAAAGACTTAGAGATTCATTCACTTAAGCCAAGAAGGAATAGGAAAACCCCAATAATAAAAGCTAAACAATTTTAAAATACACATGAACTCAAAGAACTAAAATCCCATTTACAAAGCTTCAACAATTCATTACAAGAGAACAAGTAGTTCGTGAACTAGTTAAGAACAATTATACAAACAATTCAGATTAGAGATCTTCAATACAAAATTCATTACACTAAGGTATTCAATCCATCTTTTTAATAAAACTCAGAAATCAATTAAAAAGATCTAGAGAGAGTAATAAAATTCAATATACGTTTAAGTCAAGTAATGTCCCAATCTTACCTCCAACTCAACTGAAACAAAATTACAACAAAGACTCTCAAGTTCCATCCAAAAAGCTTGCGACAAGAAGGTATTCATTTCAACATTGTTCACAAGAAGGAAAATGAAAACTGTATTTCCATAAACCTCTTAAACTATGAGCGAATATTCCAACAAACTCTATATCCAACCAAACCCACAACAATGTATAGTTACACTCTAATAATCCTTCAAACAAAATAGGAAAGATTTCAACAAGACATGGGATTTCTCATAGTAGCAAAGGGAAGAATATCCCCCAAACTTACATGCCCTTACTAGTTTAAGAACATGGTGCAGTCTAAAAGATAGAAATACTAAAACCATTCACACTCAAGAATCTACGTGAAGAAGATCTCAAAAGAGATTACCAAATCAACTTTAAACCAAAACTCATCTCTCAAGCCCTTATCAAGCAGACAGTCCATAAATGAGTTCAAGCATTTTAATCCTTGAATATGAGTAAAACTCCAACTCAAAATACAAGTACAGAATCAACACATCAATTTAACTACAAGTTTGGAACACGCAAGTACTAAATACGATTACAATGTCAAACACGAAGCTTCAAACAACAATTCAGAACTACACAAAGCTCCAACACAGGCTCAAAATAAACACGAAACTCTAATACAATATCATAACAAAACATGAAGCCCAATACAAGTTCAAACAAAACACAAGGCTCCAAAAAAGGTTCAGAACCATACTAAGCAATAAATGCTAGTTTATAGCAACACCAACCTTGAATACAAATTTCATAATGAAATATAGAGCTTTAAATACAAGCTTCGCATGCATGTCACCATTCCCCAAAAACTAACATTAATTTACAATGGATTTACATCCCAAAAGCCACAGAGATTCATAAAACCATGAAATTAATTAACCAAAAAAATCATGCAAATATTTATCTCATGAGAGTAGAGTTGCTTTAATGAAACATTTAGAAGAAAACAAGAAATCTTAATGGGTAGACCCTATCATGCCTGATAGTGCCTCTACCAATTCCATGGAGAATTCCATCCAAGCTTCCCACTCTTCTTCTTCTCCATGAAAGATCAACAACCAATCAACTATTCTTCTAATGCCTCATAGACATTCCTTTGATCAAAAATAGACCAGAGAAACCAAAAATAACCATGAAGTGGAAGTCGAACTACTGGTTCAAAGAACCGGATAGCTCCATGTAGAGCAAAATTCACGAGACATGCAAAACCAAACAACCTCCCAAAAATCTACCTCCCTTGTTTCCAAGATGGTTTGTACACAAAAACTGAGAACCATTAATGTCATTACTACCAAAACTCCCACTTATCTCTCCTTGCCACCGCCTCCTAAAATTGGTGAATGCCATTTTTTAATTTAATAAGCAATTCCATATTTAGTGAAGCCCCCACGTAAGCCCCCACTAAATTTTACTAGACTTTTCCAATACTAGCAGTACCTCCATGCATTAAACTCAATCAAATCATTTAAATGTCATTGGAACCTTTTCCTTAGTGTTGTGTGACCCTTAGGTTCCTTTTAAATAGTTTAGGCTATATTTCCCAAGACTTAGGTTAGTCTATAAATAAATCACCTTAGGTCTTAAAACATTGCCATAAGTAATTTCCACCTTAGGCTAGACTAAATTCATAACCATTAGTATTAGGCATTAGGTTAAAATAGTCTAGTATCACCTTAGAAATTTTATCCCTTATTCATTTAACACAAGTGCTTAGGTTAGGATGCCATCCCAACAAAATAGAATAAGAAGCTTAGGTTAGATTAAAACCTAATTAAGTAGACATAGCTAGGAAGTAGGTTCTCTTACCTAGTTTAGGATACCATTAGGATAATCCTTTAGTCTTAGGATTTTGTTTCCCCTTTATAGTCATAAGCAGACTATATTTCGATTACGCCTATAATGTCCTACAAAGATCAATCCTAAAGACCCAAGCAAAACATACAACCTAATGAAGTCACATTAATACAAGACCAAATAATTTGTAAAATGTAAAGGTCCAGTCCGCTATGTCTCTCAAACTAATGAATGTCAATTTATCATTCGACCTGGCAAGAAGATTTAAAACATTTCTTGGATCATTGAAATTGATCCAAGGATGAGTCAGTAAAAGAGATAAGTTTGCAACTCTCAAAATCAGATTGCAGCTTATCAATAAGAAGTGATAATGGATTCTTACAAGCCATATCATTCTTTTCTAAAGAATCCAAGAGTAGAAATGATTTATCCATAACAAGCATGATTTTCAACAACGAAGGGAACACACCTCATTCAAGAAAATCACATACCAATGCTTGTAATGTAAAGAGAAATATAACCATTTGTTTAAGGTGTTACATTGCATTGATGAAAAATGATGTTCAAGTGGTATAGGAGTCAACAATAGGTTTCATTGATCAAGAAGCATGAATTTCAACTGGTAGTGCTATGTTTTGGTGTGATGAAGTGTTTCATTGGTGAAGTGGCAAGGTGTCTAGGAGTGTGTGCATATTCTTAATGCATGATTCAAGAAAAAAATGTGTTGTGTATGATCTCCATAGGTGGTAAAAGGATGATATGATGTCTAACATGTTTAGATAGATATATCAAAGGTGTATGAGGGTATTCTCAATGGATAACATGTCAGGTTCCATGAAGCATGTGATGAATCAAGTTTAACTAGGCCTAGTTCTAGACCTAGTGTAAGAAAATGTTATGGTATCTTTATGTATGAGGAAAGGAAGGATAATTTGAGAATGTGAGGAGTGTTGTGACATTTCATTACATGTGTGGAAGGTTTAAAATGTCATAGTTTAGGTGTATAGTGCATGTTAAAGGTATTTGGAAGAAATACCTAGAAGACAAGGAAAGAAGGAATGGAAAAACCCGATAACATGGTGGGTTTTAGAGGTAAGAAATAATGAATGAGCATTTAAAATCATGGAGGAGGTTATCCTAGAGATGTATGAAAATTTTCAAGTTAGATGTAAAATGAGGAAGCATGAAAAGTTGTTTTGAGCTCTACCAAGCTCTCAAAACTATCATTCCCATTTCTATGGCCAACTTCAAGTACTAACCCACACGTGGGTACTCTACATTAATACCCAGACATTTTTTGGATGTTATGGCGTAGAGATAATAATATTTTCCAATTAGAATGGGTTCATTTTGTCTTCATACTTTTATGAACCATTGTTTAAGAAGCTAAGTGAGTTTAGACCATCCTAAAACTCTAGTCTAAGAGTGATAGACAAAATATGAAGGGTTTTGTCACTAAATATAATGTGAAGGATAGTATGAAGGTTTAGGAATGTAGATAATTCATCAAAGTGCATTTTGATGGAGGTGACATGTTACAGGTGTGATGGTAAGCTACAACAAAAAAAAATTTTGTGAATATTTACATGTATATGTATGTGTTGTAGGTATCATGATGAAAGACCAGTTGTGGGAGAAAGTATGGGATGTATAATAAATTTCCATGACAATATTTGGATAGGTTTTGTGAAATAAATTGGTGAAATATTTCTCTATAGTGTTTATACCGCTAATGTTTTAAAGAGACAAAAACCAATCATGGAGGTACAAGAGTGTTTTTGATGTTTTACATATTGTAGTAGTGTATTTTGAGCATGGATACTTTGTTGAGGTCCCATATGATGTGTTTGAGCTCATAGTTTTATCATATCAGGTGTTGTCATGTGAAATTCCTAATGACCTAATCATCCCAATTAGGACTGCCAAGAAGGTTGTGGGAATAGCTATGCAAGTGTGAAATTATTAATGTGAGATATGAATTTGAGTTCTTGAAGATGTTTATCATGTCCTTGGTGAAGTGTTTCATGTTGTGGTAAAGTGTGGAATTTTATTTTGAGGTTTTGAATATTGATAATCTCAAGACTGGTTCTTGAGTCCTATATCCAATTTTGAGTAGTATTAGAGAAGGAGGTGTTTTGGAGTGTTATGCCTTATTTTTTTCTATTCCATGGTGTTGGTGTTTTTCTGGGAACCTTTTTTCATCTGTTAAAGTTCCCAAGAAGTCTTGACAACATGGTTTGATATGAGATCATATTCTCTTTTGAAGAGTGTTAAAATAGGTTCTTAGACCTAATAGATGATGTTTGCCAAACGAATTGAACCATGTTGAAGATGGAGGTTGAAAACTTTCTTATGATTTTAGATGGTGTTGAGAGGTTGTTTATGACATCTTTGGAGCTGATGGAGTCTTGGTGGAGCTGTCTTGTTTCCTTTAAATTAAAAGTGTGACCATTGGAGTGAAAACCTAGATTTTACGCCTAGTTGAACAAGTTTGTATTATAAGGCTTATGCCCACGTATATGGTCTTATAATGTAACTTGATTATGTTTAAAATGTGTATTCATATTTTTTATGAATGGCATTATATGGTTATATGGTATTCCATGACCTAGAGTGGTTTGTGACATGATTCCTGTAGAAAAGTAAGATGTATTTTCTCATTTGAGCTAGGAAAGAGGATGGAATTTTGAATGAGCAAGAGGAAGTGAATAAAGAAGTAAGATGGATCTAGATTAAATAAAATAATAGGAATGAGAAATTGAGAAGAGATAAGGATCATAATCTAAAGGTTATATGACCTAATCAACACACTTTGGTGTATTCATTATAGAAGAAGTAGATAGAGATGTTTGAGAGGGTTTTAAGTGAAGAGGGATGAAAGAGTGATCACAATAAATTGGTTAAGCAACAAGGTCATCAAGTTATATTCATATTCAAGTGGCTAAGTGGGTTCTTGGTCATCTTGTGGGGTTGTATCCCTCTTATAGAGTGGGTTCTCTACTAAATAGTGGTTGGTGCTCCTTCTATGATTGATGCCTCACTAAAGAAATATATCATGTTGTGTAATATATAAAGGATTCCTTTTTTAATGAGTAATATATGCAGAGATTAACTAGGTTTTCTTCCCCTTGAGAGTTTCCCACATATATCTTGTGTCATTTTATCATGTGAATTTTTGAATGTGCGTGGTTTAATCATCTTAATGCTTAAAGGTTTATAATTGTGCATGGTTAATTAAATGAAAGTTTTAAAGGACTGATTCAACCCACCCTCTCATTCATTATGATTATAACAATTGGTATCATAGAAAAATCATTTTAAAGTACTTTTAACCACTTAAAATATATCCTTTGAATCTCAAAAATGTAGAGTCAATAGAGTGGTTCCTCTTCTAGAAAAGATCCTATGTTTTATGGATCAAACTATGCTTTTTGGAGTATTAGGATTAGAACTCACATCATATATTTAGGATGTGATATATGTCAATCGGTTATGGATGGCTACACCAGTCCTCAAATCCTTCCAACTGACATTGCAAGTAAGAGGGATAGAAAATATAATTCTAAAGCTATGAATGTTATCTTGTGTGGTTTGGCAGAATCAGAATTTGTTAAGGTGATGTAATGTACTATAGTTAAGGCTATGTGGGACAAGTTTAATATCATTTATCAAGGTGACATTAGTAATGTAAACATGGAAAATATACAGATTTATAGAAGTTGGTTTAAAATTTTGAAGATGAAGAAAGAAGAAACCCTTGCTACATATCTTCTTAGAGTTGATCAGGTGATCAATACAATTAGAATATCAAGTGAAGATGTGGTGGTGAAAAAGGTGCTGAGATATCTTATTCCTAACTTTTATCTTAAATTTTCTACCATTGAGGAGGAAAAGGATATGAGTAATTTGATGATGGGTGAGCTCTATGGTATTCTGTCATACTTTGAGATGAAGACCATTTATACAAAACCTATCAAGAAGGAGCTTGCATTCAAGCCTGAGAAGAAGTTAAAAAGATAAGAATACTACCAACGATGATGCTTCTGATATTGATGATGATGAATTGATTTCTATGTTTTCTACAAATTTGAAGACTAGTTCATGTAAGTATAAGGTTAAATTTCCTTTCAAATGTTTCAACTAGGGTGAGATTGGGCATTTTGTAATTAAGTTTCCTCACAAGAATAAGGATGAAGATGATGAATAACATGATGGATATCATGATAAGATATCTCAAAAGTATGATAAGAGATCTCAGAATAAGTTTGAGAACAAGAAAAAATTCTATTCTAAAGAATATTGTTACTCATATGAGGTAAGTAGTTCAATGTTTTTAATTCTAATTTTCAATCTGATCTTGATGATAGAGGAGATGAAGTATTATTCATGGAAAAAGGTGTTAAGAGATCTAAAAGTGAAGACTTCATATTTGTAGGATATTGCATGCATTCTGAAGAAGAAGAGGGTGATTTTAAAACATAGCTAATGTGTGGTCAAGAAGATTTGAATAATGCTAATAAGAAGAATAAGAAGATAAGAGCACAAATCAAGGAATATGAAGAAGAGATTCATGATATTGAGGAGAAGCACTAGAATGAAAATACTAAGTTTGATGAGGTTATCAAACATTTAGATATTCACATGGATATTGTACCTAGAAGACTAAAATATAAAGAGGAAGCTAACATCAAGTTTGAAAATGAAATGGTCTCTCTAAGCGTAGAATTGTCTAAAACAACTAGCAAGGAAGATTCATTTTAGATTTTTGAGAAGATATCCAAAGATATAGATGATCTCTTGGACTATCATAGGTTTATAGGAGACAGGATTAGTATAGGGTTCAAAGAGAATCTTAAGGGAAAATATTTAATGCAATAGGATGTTTCTCCAAGTGAGGATATTATTGGTTTAAGTTACAAAGAGGATCAGATGAAGAACAACATGAAGACAATGTCTATCAGAAAACCTAATGCATCAAGGTATGAAAATACTTTCAATGGTTATTGTTATAGTTGTAATGGCATTGGGCATAGAAAAAAAGAGTGTAGAAGGTATTTTAACCATTAACATTCATGGAATCATGGAAGTAATCTTAATTCATATCAGTCAAGAGATAGTACTTGTTATAAATGCCATCAGAAGGGGCACATTACTAGATAGTTACCTCATGAGATACCTAGTCAAAATTGGAGAGATGAAGGTAAGAATCATGTTGCACACATTGAAAAATTATGTTTTCATGGTCCTTTAAGGAAAACCAAGAGGTTTCAAGCTCCTAGAGTGTAGGAGAAGAAGCAAGACAGGGTATGGGAATCAAGAGTGAATCAAGACATTCCATCTAAATCAATTGTTTAAGAAAAAAAAGAATGTTCACAGGTTGTTGATCAGAAGAAGAAAGAAAAAGGTGACTCATAGGTGTTAAGGAGGTCATGGAATCTCCTCAATTTTGTTTCTAGATGCCCATGTTGTGGGATGTCTTTATTAATTTTCTTAGATATATTCATAATTTATATTAAACATGGTGTTAAGGGGATCTTGAATGGATTAATTTAAGTGTGGTATTATAGGATTATATTCATGACTTCAAGGAGATCACATTCATTTCTTGAATATATCTATTCTTTCTAGATCTGGTACATGTATTGTCACGTAGAAAAGTTGCTGGATTTTATGGAGCATGGAGATTTATGAAGAAGAGTCTCTTTCATTTTGTATGATGACTTGATCAAACCATTAAATTCATGAAGGCATGTTACATGATGTTGAAGGAATGAGTTTCATTTATGATTCAAGGTATTCTCCATAGGTTATGTTTTAGTATTGGACTTATTTTTAAGGACAGTGTGAATAATGTTTAGGATTGACATATATGAAATAATAAAAAGGTGAGCTTTAGTTGATGAATAGAGTTTTAAGACAATATGAGGATGGTATATGTCATAAAATTTTGTCCACTAAGTGCTTCCTTGGTTCTTGTGAGTTGTGAGTGACCTTTTGGGCTATGTTGGTGTGTATTACATGCCTAGTCATCGTCCACATCACCTAGTGATTCATCTCGCCTTGTGAGAGTCATAGGTCTTAGGAAGTCAAATGACAAGTGTAAGATTTTGTCATAGAATCTATCATTGTCATTTGCGTCAGTGTGTCATAGGAATTACATTCCTTATTTGGAATTTTAACTCCTCCTTTAGTGGCGTCATATGCATCAGTCACATCATATTCGTTAGTGGTGTCATTGATATTCTTTCCTTGTTAGGCATGGGGGTTACACATCACCCCTATTTGTACTTCCTTTTTTCGATCTATGAGCATGAGTAGACATGTTTTCTTATTTGCAATATTTTTTCCATTATTCAAATATTACTTATTGCGTTGGAGCTTGACATTACCATCAGAGTGCAACTTCATTATGGTGCATTGTTTTCGACATCGGTTCTCATGAATCCCTCTTTCATGGTATCAGAGTTGGTTTCGGTAAAATGTGCACTCTTTATTTATTAAGTTGCTTATTACTTCTAGTTTCTTCTTATTTCCTTGTGCAAGTTTTTTGATTATTACTTTGGAATCATATTGCTCACCTCATGTTGAGGTTTCATTAGTTGCAAGTTTAAAGGTATTTTAGTCTATTTGCATTATCCGTTGTTGAGTTTATGATTGCTTCTATTCTCATGAGCTTGGTTTTGCTTTAGTGTGGACCTTTGGTTATTTTTTATTTCCTTGTGCAGGCTCTCACCTTAAATACCTTTGCATGTGCTGTCATTATTTTCGGTTATTTGTGTATTACTTGTTGGTTATGGTTGTGTTCAGGTTCAGATATTGTAGGGTAAAAGGAGTGTCAGTTCTTGGTGTTTGAGGAGTGTTGGATCCTAGAACCGAGTTGGAATATAGATCATAGTGTTATCCTCATAATAGCTTGACTGCATTCCCTTTTCATGCTCCCCAACTCATGTCTATTGCATCGATCACCATCGACTCACTCCCTTCACATCCTGCTGAGGATATACTAGTGAAAACGTGATTCAACACAACTTGATCATACAACAATCCTTAGACTAAGATTCACCTATGTTGCAATGGTTTATTGGCTTCTAATTGGTCACTCCTGATGTTTTCTCAGTTCTGTGTGGTGCTCAGTCTCCTATACTGAGGTCATGTATCTGTGGTAACCCTGATTCAACTTATATTGCCCTCTGCAGTGGACTGCAACCTGCATATTTGCTTAAAATCTTCACATAGTGCATTGGCTCTCCATCGTGGTTCTACATATTAGAAGTTGGCTCTGGTTTCTCTGACCTGGTTTTCCCTATGTTTGGTTGGTGCTTCATTGTGTTGAAAAAAGTGCCTTCCTAGTTTGTTTGTGCCCTCTCTGTCATTTCTCCAAGATATTCATTATCTCGGTCAAACTTACTTAGCACAGGATTCCTCAGTCAGCTCATCCTTTGTTGCCTCAATGCTTGCCTTGTTAGACTCCCAGCGTATCTCTAGACCCCTTCCTCAAAATATACATGACCCGAGATTCCTTTGTACAGTGGCCTCACTTTTCATCAACACCTGGACTTAGTTAGAGATATTCTTTCCATCGGAAGTTTACCAACAACTCACAACTCGGTCAACGTGGGCCCTAGTCCATTCTCCTTAGAATTAATTATTGGTAAATCTAAATCACCTTTTAAATTTGTTAATGTGTAAAAATTTTAATTGGCATTGTAAACCTTTATTTTGGCTTTTTACTTGTTTTAATATCCTTCCTTCGAGTGATGAAGATGGAGAGTGAGGTCTGAGATTGGTAGGAGGCTAATCCCCCCTCGCAATACAAAAAAACTGTATCTAAAATTTGATGCCATTTCCAATGAGCATACATACAACACCCTTTGCATGCATTTAGGGAACTTTTTAAATCCATTTGCAGGCTTATTAGCATTTTTCCATTAGTTGCGGGAATTGGTTTTTGCTATAAATTTTGACTCATTACTCAGTTTTGAGCACTTATTTAGTCAAAGTTGCATGTTTTTTCATACTCTAGTTGATGGGATTATCATTTTTGTAAATAAAATATTTTATAAAGTGCCACATTCTAGGGGGTGTCTTTGTATTGCTTAATTCAACTCATTTTGAGCCTCGTTTTATCCTTTTTATTACTTGTGGACTTGTGAGCACACCTGTCACAGTCTTACAGTAAAGGGATTGTTTCATGTGATGTGAGACATTGTTTCACACAAAGACCTCTCTTCCCATTCTTGTTTTCTCTCATTCTTGTGCTTGCTTGCGGTGTCGATCTGCTACGCCCAATGAACCTTGATTGTTGTCTCCACTATTTCTCATTATTACGTTGATTGCAAGGTGAGTAATAGAATGGTTCTCGGCACACAGTCACATCTGATTGTAATCAACACACAAAACTATAAAGTGCCAAACTCAGGGGGTGTGATATTGTTCTAGGGTGGTTGTTTCTTTTCTCTCTCCTTCCTTCTGCATCCTTTGGTTCTATCTCTTCATTATGGATATCTCTAAAGTACCAGTGCTCACACCTTTTAACTTATTTGAATGGAAATCTAAAATTATATTGGTTTTGCAAAGTAAAGGGTTATACCGTGTCACCATGGGGTTAGAGACCGAACCTAATGATGAACCCAAAAAATCTAAGTGGTTCAACCATTATGATGAAGCCGTAGGTCTTCTATATATGTCTTTCTCTCCTGACTTTCTCTTCCACATCAAAACCTGATAAAGTGTGGAAAATGCTTGACGATATGTTTGGGAAGTAAGATGACATGAGAGTGCATGAGTTGGAGAACGAACTAATAGGGTTAAATACTAGTGACTTTGAAAACCTACAAGCCTTCTTCTCAAAGTTTGTCCATACTAGAATGCTTCTAAATGAATGTAAAGTTGAAAAAAAAGAATCTCAATTGATCTCATCAATTCTTTCTAAATTAGGTTCTGAATACTCTATCTTCGTTTCAACTTTCCACGCCATGAAAGCCACCTTGGGTAGTTCTTGGACAATGCTCTTCTTTGACAGTTTTTCATCCCAACTCATTTGAGAACAGGAAAAACTCATTCAAATGGGGACTCTAAAATCCAAGTCACATTCCCTTGTGGTGAATAAGGGCAAGAAAAATGAAAATAAGAAAGAAATAAAGGACCAACCTAAGAAAGAAACCAAGACCAACCAACCCCCAACTAAGCCCAACACTAACACATCGACTTCTAAGCCTAAAGTGAAGAAGGAAAATTTTAAATGCTCCTATTATAAAAAATCTAGCCATGATGAGCATCATTGTTTTCAGAAACAAATTGATCACTTAACTTATTTAATTAAGAAAAGTAAAATAAGTGTTCCTAAATCTGTTAAAAAAAATGCTCAGAAGGGCGAGTCTTCTAATGCAAAGGAGTCTATAAATGAAAATAAGAAAGGTAAGTCCCTCGTAGCTAGATCAGCTCCATCATCAGCTTGGATTATTGATTCCGGTGCCTCGCCCCACATGGCTTCTTCAGAAGTTGAATTCTCTAGCATTGAACCATGTGGCATGCCCCAAATCATGTTGGGTGATGAAACTCATGTATCAGTTTCTAGTAGCAGATCAGTAGAGATAGAAGGTGGAACATTTAACCAAGTGTTGAGTGTTCCCAATCTCTCTACCAATCTCCTATCGGTTTACCAAATCACCCACCTTGGTGAAGGAATGTGAGTGTAATTTGGTCCTAACTCGGTGATTATTCGTGAGCTTAACTCTGACTACACTGTGGCTGAGGGAAAGATGGATCATCATTCACAGTTGTTTACCTTTTCCCACTTCTCTTCTGATTTGACGCCTAATGCCTTGCTCACTCATGAAAATGAGGTTAGAAAGCTATGGCATGAGATTTTTGGGCATCTTAATTATTGTTACCTTGAATAATTGAGCCAAAATGAAATGGTCAATGGGTTACCCGAAGTTAAGTTTTATAAACATCTATATGAGGGTTGCACCCTCAGAAAGCACCCTGAAAAAAAATTTAATAAGGGAAAATCCTGGAGAGCTACTCATCCCTTGGATCTTGTTCATAGTAATGTTTCTGGCCCCTTTCCATCTCCTTCTTTCACTAGAGCTCTATATATACTAACCTTCATTGATGACTTTTCATGTTATACTTGGGTATATTTTCTTAAGCTTAAGTCTGAAGTCTTTTAGCATTTTCAAAACTTTAAGGATCTTGCTGAGAAATAAGTGGAACAATCTATCAAGGTTCTTCGAACCGAAAATGGAGGTGAGTATGTGAGCAATGGGTTTGAGGATTTATGCACTTTTGAGGGGATTGGTTTACAACATATATTTACTTACAACCCTTCCCAAAATGGAGTTGAAGAAAGAAAGAACCAAACTTTAAAGGAGATGGCCACTTATATGGTTCACTCGAAGTCCCTTCCTCTGCAGTATTGGGTTGAAGCAGTGAATTGTGCTTGTTACATTCAGAATCATGTTCCACACAAGGAAGTAAGATGGATGACACCCTTTGAAGCTTGGTTTGGACATAAGCCTGATGTTGAGCACTTTCAACTCTTTAGATCCAAGGCTATGGCTCGGATTCCCATGAAGAAACGCAAGGCGTTGGATCCAAAATCCAAACCTTGTATCTTTGTTGGGTATCCTGATGGCATGAAGGGATATCAATTGTTGAACCCTACTACCCATGAGCTCTATATTGAGAGGAGTGTGGAGTTTGATGAGTCATCCTTGACTTTTACTTCCACTGAGGTTATTTTTCCCAATAATTTAGATTCTAACTCATCAGATGATGTTGTTGTTGAGTGATTTCCTCCTCTCCCTACTCCTCCTGATCCTAAAACTTCTAAGTCTTTTGATTCTGATAGTAGTGATGATGAGGACTATGTTCCCTCTCACTTGAGTGAAGAATCTTCCGAATTTGAGCTTAAACCTTTGGGACCTCTTTGGGCTAGGAAAACTTTACAGAGTGCTGGAGATTTAGTTCGAGATCCTACAGATGAGAGACGTACTCTCTTGAGTTTTGTTGGACCCCACTCCTTCTTCACCTCTGCTTCTGATCCACCATCTTTCCAAGAAAATTTTTGGATTCTTGAGTGGGATTCTGCTATGGATGAGGAGTATTCCTCACTCATAAAGAATGACACTTAGTATCTTACCCCTCTTCCAAAAGGAATAAAATTAATTTGGTGTAGGTGGATATATCGAACAAAGTATGGAGCCAATGGAGAAGTTGAGAAGTATAAAGTGCGACTTATAGCTAAGGGTTTCTCCTAGGTAGCTAGGGTTGATTACTCATAAACCTTTGCTCCAGTTGTGAAGATGACTTCCATTTGACTGACCCTTGCCATTGCAACCGCTAACAGATGGGAAGTCCACCAAATGGACGTTAAGAGTTCCTGTTAGTGCAAAATCATAGCACCCCTGGATGCAGATCAGGTTTCTAGGTTGATCACTTTGGCATCCAGTGTGATTGCATAACATTGAATCCTTTCTCCAAGTGTGGGAATTGAAAAATGAGAAAGGATTCTCCAGAGAAGGCTGGTTCCTATTCCTCTGTTCAGATGCACACGAAATATGCAGAGGGTTTTCTCAAAACCTAATCTAATCTGCCAAGGAGACAAGGTAAGAAGATGCATAAAATAAATCTAAGCTAATAGAGGTGATGCACCGAGGAATGAAGAAAACCTATTCTTCCAGTGAACATAGACCATTCAAATGTGATATAAGATCATGCACAGATAATAAAACTTGTAGTGAAAGACCAGGAGGATGCAAGATGAACACAGAGAGGGTTGAGAATCATCCATAAACATGTATTACTTACTCCAAAGATTGATACAATACATTACAGAATGCCAAGAGGAAGAGTCATATTATAGTTTCAAATGAGAGGTTCGAAATCCACAAATTCACCTGATAGGAGAAGAAGGGATGAGCAAAAACAGAAAATGTTTGACCCTTGAAAAGAAGCCCCTCTTTACAATATATAGAAAGAATGAGAGAGGAAAGAGAGAGGGGGAAGCCAAATCTACTCCAACCACCTCCAGGTTGCATTCAGTTCATCTCATTATGGCAGAAGCGGCGGATCCTGGAAAAATGGCGGGCTGTCCAACAGAAACGGTGAACTGTCTGCTGCATTAAAGTTGTTTTTTGAAGCATTCCTTTTGCTTGTTATTTTGTGACAGAGGTGTTTCTTGATTTTCTCTCTCCAAACTAAACCAAAATGCAAGATTGACCCCAGAATCGTGTAGAGAATCTCACAAGCTTTCCATTGATATAAAGAACATGTAAATCTGAGCTTTGGATCGAAAGATATGTCGATCTGAAGATTTAGGGCACAAAACAGGTGAAAACGGATTTTTAAATTTCTTCCCGAGCTCTGCCACCTGGATGACATGTGGCAGGTTCTGATTTGGTGAGAAACTCTCTCTCCTCCACCTCTCGGTGGGCTCTCTTTTGAAATTTCCTTGTGGGCCCTAGCTGGGACACGTGGCACTATCCCATTGGTTCGGGCTGATCCTTCAAAACTCACCCTCTTGGAGTTGCATGGCGAGTATGAGGGTATCTAGCTCTCTTCTCTGGCAAGGAGAATAT
Organism: Taxus chinensis; assembly: GCA_019776745.2. Classification (NCBI taxonomy): domain Eukaryota; kingdom Viridiplantae; phylum Streptophyta; class Pinopsida; order Cupressales; family Taxaceae; genus Taxus; species Taxus chinensis. The sequence continues at coordinate 197,575,489 of CM034153.1, forward strand.
ATATGCCATGGAGAAAGCAAAATTTTGTTGGTTGCTCTAACTTGGAAAAGGAAAAGGAAGTCTGAGCTCTTCCAGTGGTCTGCTTCGGAAATTTGAGCAGAAATCCAGGCATGTTAGGCCCTAACCTTTAAAAATCTTGTTGTCTTTCAAGTGATTTCATTAGAACAACTCTGTTCAAATGATTTATGGAATTTGATGATTTTTCTATGGATGTCATTGTGTGTTTTTGGCACTGTATCTCTTCTGGTTCGAATTTTCTTTTATCCTTTGATGGGTGTTTATTAAATTCGAACTGTGGAATTATTTCCTTGTGTTTGCATTCTGGCTTAATTATGTGAAACATGTGAAATGTATGAATGCTTGGCTTGTTCGGTGTGAGCCCATGAATCGTTCCTGTGATGGGTATAGGCCATTGTTATGTCTGTCAATTTTTGGTTGTCGATTCTTGTTTTGGAAACAGTCGGAAGAAATATTGATGGAACTGTTTAATTGTTCAGTGTTATGAAATCTTTGTAAGCTCTGTCGTGGGTTTTGATGATGGTAGTTATTGATACTGTTGGGTTTCATTTTGTCTTGAAGGTTGTTTGAGTATAAACATCTTTCGGTGTGACAGTATCTTATTGCAACTCTTTGGAATTGTTTTCCTTTTTCATTGGGGGTAACGAGATTTAACCATTACAGTATGCATTATGGATGTATGTATATTATGTATTGGAACGACTCTGAAGAGTTTAGTGAATGATTTGTATAAATGGATCACTGAGGAAGCTATATATATTTATATTTGCATGTTGGATATGTGTATTATATTAGAACGACTCTATGGAGTCCTCTGAACAAATCGTATACTATGATCCACTGTTGAGGATATAGATACCTCCTTGAGTTTTGTTAACCTGAATTACGTTGGAATCTTGTAGAAGTAGCAGGTCATATGACCTCTGTTATTTGTAATGAAATTTAGTACTGACTTCCTGGGTATGCATTTATGTTCCTTATGTGTAAGCTTGTTCGGGAATTTAGACGAGGCTCAGTTGAATCCCTTGTTATGAAAATTCGGTATTTGATTTGCTTACACTTGATTTTTGTTGAATGCTTACCTTAAATGGCTTAGATTGATTCTTTAACTATTTTTATCTTATATTGTTGTTGGGTTCCGTGGTTTTGGATAATAACCCGTTAACAGTATGCAATGTAAAATATAGATTCATATTTGTTTTAATCTGAATGACTCTGTAGATTCGATTGAATGATTTATGTGTTTGAATCACTGTTCATGGCTGAATATAGATGAATATTGGAAATTGTTGTTCCAGCGACTTAAGGGAATAATATGTATTTTGATCTCTGTTATTCATAAGAATACCATCGTGTCGCAAAGATTTTGTGGTACAGATTCTTTTGGTATATTTATATGTCTTCAGTCTGTGTAAATTTGTGTAAAAGATTGGCAAGGGTTTAGTCGGATTCCTTGTTTTGAAATCAGTAATTAAATTTGCTTGCCTGATTTTTATTATGCTCCGATTGATGAGCTCAGATGGAATCGTATGCAATTATTTGTCTTGTTACTACTGTTTGGAATCATTTGAATTCTTATAAGGTAACCTGTATTTCTATCTCTTATTGAACTCGATATTTGGACACTGTCGTTTGTCACTGTTTGAGTTCCTTGAGTATGGATAATTATCTCGTGTTCTGGCTCTGTTGAAATGAGTCATGAATACCATACTTTAGACTTGAATGCACCAAGGTGAGAATAAATTGGTTATATTCTTTTCCGTTTACTCCTGTCTGATTGAGACTGAGCATGTTCGGAAATTTTGTGTGATTGACTTGGCTTAGTCTTAGGGAAACATCCAATAGCCTAATGCAATGTAGTCTATTGTTGACAGCAATACTAGAGGTTCTTTGATTTCGAACTTGGGTCGAAAAGCCTTGTTGTGTTCGATTTTTATTATGACAGTGATTCTTCATGTGGTTTGACGGACTTGTTCGTATACATACTGGATGAATGTATTTCATATGTGTAGACGGTACAGTAGTGAACTTGTGTGGAGGGAAGTATGAATGATTTGGTTCTTTCTCTTCTATTATTGTAATACTTGTTGGTATCTGTCTAACAGTTGGAATTGTTCTTGTATCTTGTTGGAGGAAATCATGATTTGCTATGATATTTCCTTTTCTGATGAAAGTAACGATTTGTCCAATGTTGCTGATCTTGGATTCAAGATAATTGTTTGGATACTTTCGTTCTTGATTCTTAAATATTTGATGAAATATTTGAGAAGTGTTTAGGACTATTCTGTAACGTTGATAGAGTTACACGTTTGTAGTCAATTTTGTATTATAAAGGCATATTTTGAATATGTTTACTTGTTTGGATAATTGATCTCATTTAAACAGGGTGTTTAATGAAAACAATTGACAGATTGCAATTGTTTTAACAGTTAGTGCTTATCATGCTCAGTTCATCGAACTGACTCATGTTGACTATTTTTGCAGATGGTTGCCGTAAGTGGTAAAAGCAATGCAGATCTGACAGGATGATCAGATTATTTAATTGTTTTATATTGAATTACAGCTTGATTTTATAAATGTACTATATGTGGAAAGATGTTTCTTTTCCGTTAAGCATTGTATCAAGTATGCTGTTTGCATAAAATGTAATTGTATAGTTCTGGAAGGAATGGAAATAAGTATTTGATACTTGTGTTGTATTCTTATTTTGATAGTTGACCTTCTTCGGTTTATATACCAGAGTGGCAATGTTATCTTTGTGTAATTTGGATGCTTTTGTGATTGACAATGAAAGCTTACAAGAAAACGTGATTGAATTCATATGAGTGTTTAGCATATCTAATTGTTCTAGTGAAAGCAATATTGAATTTAAACAATTGTCTTTCTAAAAGATAGGTTAAAAATGAACCTAAGCAGAACGCTAAACAAGCCGAATTAAATTACTAATCCCTAGTCCTGAGTATGACAGGACAATATTAATTTGGATTCTTAATCATTTATATCTTTATACTAATAAGTATGATATAAATTCAGTTAGGAGAACTGATGTAAATCTAATGGGGTTCAGATGGCAATCTCAAGTAAAGGCTATGAGATATTGTCCAATTCTATTGTTTTAGAATCATGTATATTCTAATGACTCCTTGATGAGATCTTGACCTTAATAACTCCACCATGTAATGGGGTTTTATAGAGGAAGGTCGTCTTAAGACGAAGAATCCAGGGATCGGGGAAAGGCTAACCTTAGGGAAAAGTCTTTAAAGTAATTTAAACTCAAGTGCGTAACGCATGTGATTAAGTAGATCTTTTCGAGGCGGATTGAAAGGTTGATGACACAAGTCAACTACAGGGTTGTACCTCCGAGAAGATTAGGATCTTCTCGAAGTTACAACAATGCAGGTGACTTATGACAACACCCTTTGCATTGATCGCTAATATTTACACTTTGATCTCGCACGAGTTACTCAGGGTCCGATTAAGAACGTGGTCATGTTATAAGGCTGCCTAGGAGATTCGGGGTATCATGACACATTGGTTGAACTGCAAGGTTGAACCAGTATGTCACCATATCCCTAATCCTCGTGGGCATCCATATAACATTATCACCTTGTTAATCTACCTCTGAGTGATTCAGTTGTGAAAGGAAGGACTGACAGTAGTTAGTGTAGGACATTCTATATAACATAAGAATGGGGTGAAGGGCGTATTCCAGATTGACGAGTATGCCATTAAGGAATACGAGACATAAACAGTATGTTTCAAATCTTTGGCCAAAGTATCGCAAGCTACTGATTGCGTTGTCCTAATTCACCTAGTCTAAGGGATGATATGCCGATGAATAATGGTAACATTTATTCAGTTAGGTTCCTTGGACAGAGCATTCTGAATCCCAGAGTAGGGAAGAGAACCACAAGAGTAAAGTGTTAAATAAAAACACCAACTCTTATTACTCATGAATAGATCGGTAGATTACCGAGTCATGGAATGAATAGATCAGAAGTACTCTGAGTCATTACAGCTGCATATGGTTGTCTGTTATATGAATGGTTATTTGATTGTGAGTTCTAAATTATGTATTTAGAACCAGGATGCAATTATCAAATTTTTTTTATTTTTTTTTACTTGTTCTAAGGTATAAATTGGGGATGTTACACTCTGCCACCTGGATGACATGTGGCAAGTTCTGATTCGCTGAGAAACTCTCTCTCCTCCACCTCTCGGTGGGATTTCTTTTGAAATTTCCTTGTGGGCCCTAGCTGGGACACGTGGCACTATCCCATTGGTTCGGGCTGATCCTTCAAAACTCACCCTTTGACTTTTTGACCATTTCCTTTATGACACGTGTCATGATTTGGTTGGTTCTCAGCCCTTTCAGCTCCTTCGTGTCCACCGCGTCCATTTGTCCTGGATGTCCCAGTGCTGCTTGGGACAAAATCCTTCGGTTCACCCGATTCGGCCGGTTCGCGTCCATTTGTCCCACTTGTCCCTGTGCTTCGCGGGACAAATTCTTCCGGTTCACCCGATCCGGCCAATTCACGTCCTCACGGCCCAGATGTCCCATTTGTCTCCGAACTGTTTGTTCTCATTTCGGCCGAACCGGCCAGTTCGCGTATCTTTGTCTCAAATGTCCCAAAGCAGGTTAGTGCGAAAGTTCTCCTTTTCGGCCGATCCGGGCCTTCCGCGTCCACTGCGTCCATTTGTCCCACTTGTCCCAGTTTTCCTTGTGCTGAAGTTTCTTGTTTCGGCCGAACCGGCCGGTTCGCGTCCTTCGCGCACTCTTGTCCCACTTATCCCTTTGCTGTTTGGGCCGCCTGTAGGCTTTTCGGCCGATCCGCGCCTTGACGTCCCAAATGTCCCGACTGTCCCGGGGACTAGGACTTAGCCAATTTTCACATTTTTTTCTGGCCCAAGCTTATCTTCTGCAACTTCTTCGCATCTTCTCAGAGCTTGCTCTTTTCAACCTGGACGGGAGAGTTAGAAAAATTGCAGAAAGGACCCTAGAAACATGACTTTTTGTCCTGAATCAATTTATTTTCCTGGAACTTTGAGAATTCTGATGCATGTTATCAAATTAACCCTGGGGGGGTGAATTTTGGATAACAATTTGGTGACTCAGTGGGGTCACCTACCTGCTAGGTAGAAGATCAGTGGCCTTTTAGCGATCCATTGGGCATGGAGTTATAAGCAATAACCTGAAACGATCCTGATACTGCAACTTCTTCTCCAGCAACACTCTGGACTGTAGAAAACAACCTGAGAGCAGCAAAACCTGTGCCGAAGCACTTAGGAAAACTGAAACCTAACTACAACAGGACAATGTGCACAAGCACTTGGAGGAATGAAAGTCTAATTAATATTTACAAGGTAGTGAACTTCCCTCTAGAGGCAACGCTTGAGATAGATTCCATTGACTGGAATCTGCAGTTCTTCACCATCCAATGAGGCCAATTGGAAAGCATTGCTGCTCTTGCGCTTCGTGACCATGTATGGGCCACTCCAAATGGCATTAAATTTGAAATGCCTTCCTAGTTTTGCCTGATCTGCATCCCATTTCAACACTAGATCTCTAACTTGAAAAGATCTATCCTTGGCCTTTCTGTCAAAGGTCTTCTTGATCAAAGCTTGATCCTTTTCCATTGCTTGGGATGCCTGATTTATGATCTCTTGCAGCTCCATAAATTTTGCATATCTCACCTCCATAGGCTCAAATTCAAACAACTCCAGCTGCTTCACGAGTTCCAACATTGGCAACTCAAGTGACATGGGCAAGACTGCCTCTCTTCCGTAGACAAGCCTAAATGGAGAGTTACCTGTGGATCTTTTGGGAGTTATCCTATCAGCCCATAAGGCTGATTTCAGTTTGGTATGCCAAGCTCTCTGAGTCTCATCAAGAGTCCTCCTAATGATCTTCAACAAGTTCTTGTTTGTAGACTCGGCCTGGCCATTACCTTGAGGGTAATAGTTTGATGAAGTGCTTAGGTAGATCCCGTTCTTGACAGCCCACTCAGTCACCTTAGATCCAATGAATGCCAATGCGTTATCAGAGATTATTGTAGCAGGTACGCCAAATCTAGTAGTTATCCCCTCGTAAAATTCCAAGATGCTAGACTCATTCACCTCTTTGAGTGCTACTGCTTCTATCCATCTGGTGAAGTAGTCCGTGGCTGTCAAAATCCATTTGTGTCCTTGGCTTGAATTGGGGTTGATGGCTCCAATGAAGTCTAAACCCCATTACATGAATGGCTGGTCAACTGAGATTGGATGTAATGGAAGGGCAGTGAGTCTCTCTTTTCCTGTGAAGAATGCACAATTCTTACATCTCTTGATCCATGCATAGCAATCACTAAAGATTTTAGGCCAATAATAACCAGCCTTCATGATTTTTAGAGCTATCACTCTTGGTGCAAAATGGCCACCAGCTGGTCCATCATGAAACTCTTTTAATACCATTTGGATTTGACCTGTGTTAATGCATCTCAGCAGCACTCCATTCACATCCTTCTTGAACAAAACTCCATCAATGATGGTATATGGAACAGCCTGCAACATGAAGTATCTCCTCTTCACTTTGCTCATTTCTGGAGGGCACAGGCCTGTTTGTAGGAAGTGCATAATGCCTTGGGTCCAGCAAGGAGTCGGGGCAGCATTGTCTTCTTCTTGTCTGCCACTCGGCTCATGGCTGTCTTGAACTGTCAAAACAGCCTCTTCTTCATTGCATACTTCCTTTTGCTTCCCCAAAACCAGCTACTCACACAATCCTTTCCCTCTTACCAGCTTGATGATCTTGATCTCAATGTCATACTCCATGACACGGGTGATCCAACCTGCCCTTTTCTCATTCAAGTCCTTGTTGAGGAGGAAGTCCTTAACCCCAGCATGTGAGACCAGCAATTGGACCTTGTTGTTTGAGACTAAATGCTTGAATTTCTTCAAGCTTCTGATTACTGCAAGCACATGCTTTTCAATAAAAGAGTACCTCACTTCGCAGTCATCTAGGCTCTGGCTGAAGAAGGCAATCGGCTGTTCATCATTATCTTTGTTCTGCTGTACCAGAATGGCAGAAATAGTGTCATCACCTCCAAATGCATAGAGGATGAAATCCTTGGAAAAGTCTGGGTTGATGAGAGTGGGTGCTTAGGAGATGGCTTCCTTGATTGCTTCAAAACTCTCCTTGCCTTCTGCCGTCCACTTGAAAGCCATGCTTTTCCTTAACATTTTGGTGATGGGCTTGACAAGGGCTGCAAAATTTGGGACAAACCTCCGAACAAAGTTTATCCTTCCTAGCAAAATTTGAAGGGCTTTCTTGTGGCTTGGCAATGGTAGTGCTCTTATGGCTTCAACCCTCTCTGGATCAATTGCTAATCCTTTCTTGGAGACAATATGGCCAAGGAGCTTCCCTTCATGTGCAAGAAAGATGCACTTCTTAGGATTCAAAGACACTCTGAACTTTCTACACCTCTGAAACACTTGCCTGAGGTGAAAGAAATGGTCTGCTGCATTCTTTGAGAAGACAGTAATATCATCTAGGTATATCAGCACTATCTTGTTGATCAAGCCTTTGAATTCCATATCCATGGCTCGCTGGAATGTTGCTTCAGCGTTCGACAGTCCAAATGGCATCTTCTTGTAAGCATATGTGCCCCATTTGGTTGTGAAGGATGTCTTGAACTGGTCTTCCTCCTTCACCATAATCTGATTGAAGCCTGAGTAACCATCAAGTAGTGAAAACCTTTCTGAACCAGCTACGACCTGCAATATTTGCTCCATGGAAGGGAGTGGATAATGGTCCTTGAGAGAGGCTCTATTCAAATCTCTGAAGTCAACACACAGCCTGATCTCTCCACTCTTCTTCCTGACTGGAACTAAGTTGGCAACCCAACTAGAATGCTTGATTGGGAATATGATTCTTGATTCAATCATCTTTTCCAATTCTTTCCTCATGAGAGGCTCCATGTATAGATTGACTGGTCTCTGTTTCTACCTGACAGGCTTAGTATCTGGATCCAATTCGATGGTATGCTGAGCTAAGTTGGGATTGAAACCTTTCAAGTCTTCATAGCTCCAAGCAAACACATCAGGGAATTCTTGACATAGCTGTATGAACTCACACCTTTCTTGCTCAGTTGTCATCTTTCCAATTTGTAATGGCTTGTTCTCTTCTACCAAGATGGATACCGAATCTTCTCTCTTGACCTGAATGTTTGCTTTCTCCTTTCTAAATTGATCGTTGGGGTTAAAAATGGACTCCAAAGTGATAAGTCCCTTGGGCAGCTTGTCAGTTCTCAGCTGTATCACTTGGTCACCATATTTCTGTTCCAACTTTTCTTGATTCTTGGCTGAGAACTCATCTTCTTCTTGCAAGAAATGGATGATTTGCTGGTCATTCTCAAATACTTGCCAACTGACATCGTTATCCGGCACTGAAGGCCTGACAATCACGTGGATGTTTGGCTATACCTTGTCTTGTTGAATGTTTTCTACAATGTCAAAGGCTGCCCCTACTGCTGCAAGCCTGTCAGCAGCTTGATTCTCTTTCCTAGGAATGGCTTTAATGCCGAAACCCTCAAAATATTCCATGAGGTCCCATACCCTGTTCTTGTAGCACCTGAGTAGATCATTTTTGGTAGCATGCTGTCCCTTGACCTGATTTACAATCAATTCACTGTCCCCAAAAACTTGCAAGTTCTTTATTTTTTTCTTGATTGCCCAATGCATCCCTTGCACCAAGGCTTCATACTTAGCAGTGTTATTGGAGCATGCAAATTGAAATCTGAAAGCTGAATAGTATTTTACTCCTTGAGGTGAAACGAGCACGGATCCACCTCCTGTACCTTGTCTACTCCTTGATCCATCAAAAAATAGCTGTCATACCTCATTGTCATCCTTGTGGTTTTGGCTTGGTGATGCTAGGAATAGGTTGACTTTCTTCGTGTATACAATAGACTCCTAGCTCAGATTCTTCTATTCCTTGATAAGGATCAAAAGCATGCACCTTGTTTGCCCATTTATCAAGAGTCAAATCTGGGATACCTCCAACCTTAGTGTCAGCTTCATCAGTGCTAGGGTGATCTTCTTGATCAAATGTTGAGCAATTGACATTAATCTGACTTGGAGTGTAGGGCTCAATATGGAAGTTTGCAATAGGTTCAGATCTAATTGTGGCCTTAGTTCCATATCTCGTTCTAAATAGCATGTGAGACCAATCAGTGGATAAATATCCCCCAATCTTGGCAGTGAAGTCCCTTGACAAATAGAGGGCAAAGAGTGGTGGAAGGTCTATGACTGACACATCTTGTAAAACAACAACATTTGGACATGCGTGCAAGGTAAGACTCAAATTTCTAATCACTCCAACTGTTGCTATTGCTGTCCCATCCAACTGTACTACTCCCTTAGATGTTATTTCATACTGGAGCCCTAACTGATCAGCTATCTGTTTAGGCATTACTGAGCTACTTGCCCCGGAGTCTATCATGCAATTATGCACTAGCTGATTTCCAATGATTAACGAAACATAGAAAGGAGGGGGTTTCAACATCTTACCTTGTTGTCCTCCATGATTTCCCTTAGGCTGGGTAGCATTTGTAAGCACTTTGTCTTGTATCTGCTGATTCAAAGTTGGCCAGTCCTTCATGGCAGCTTGCAGTAGATCTCTTTGGCCTGGGATGGATAGGGATTCCCACATAGATATATTGACGTTTGTCTTCTTCATCTGATCAATGATACTGAATGGTGATGAAGGATCTCTCTGCTATCCCTTGGTTTGCACGTTTTACTCCTTGTATGTGGGCAGCAACAGCTAGCATTTGAGTTGGCCTAGGGGTTGTTCTTGGCTGTCCTTGTGCATTGGAAGCGGGACTTTGCTTGCCAATCATTTGTGGAGCCATGGAAGGTTGTGGATTGGCTGGGGCTAATGGCTGTTTCTCACCCAAATTTCTCCTTTTTGACCTTGTGTTTGCTGCAACACCTTGAGAAACTACCTGGTTCATGCCACAAAAATCCCTCTGCTTGCCAATTTACCAATGTGGTGTCATTTGGGGCTGATTGCTGTTGGAATGTTTCTTGTTGTTGGTTGTTTTCTTGACTGTTCTCACCCTCCACACCAGTAGTTGTTACCATTAAAGCTTGGGTTAAAGCACCATTGAAGCACATGGATTGATTATGAGGCTCATTACATGGAAAGCACCAATCATACTCCTGGGCAATGTTGTTTTGTGTTGGTACTAATGCCTTAGAGGCAGATATGGCATTTGGATTATAGGGCTGGAATGGTCTATTGGCAGGAGGCCTTGTTTGATTCATATTTGCAGCTGGATTAGGTGGCCTTTGAGGCTGATATGGCTGCCTATTAGGTTGAGCTTGAGGCTGATACGAAGGTCTAAAACCTTGAGCTTGCTGTCTTTTGAGTGTAACCAACTCATTACCTAAATTTTACAGTTGCTTCATGACCTCTTGAAGCTCATTTGGGGCACTTGGAGATGAAGTAGAAGCTTCACCTAAATTCTGATTTCTAGGAGTGGGAATAGGAGCTAAGATAGGTGCTTGACTAGCACTTGGGCTTTCTAAACTTGGATATAATGGCATTGGAGGCCTAGGAGCCAATTTACCAGCTTGGATAAGACAGTTTTCAGCTCTAATGGCAATGCTATAAGCAACAGGTAAGGTTGTGCCTCCCATAGATTGAATTAACATAGAAATATCATAATTCAAAGCTTTAAGATAGTATAGAAAAGAACCTTCTGCTGTTGGTCTGACTGTCACTGGAATCCTATCCCAAGACCTTTGAAATCTGAAGTTGAAATCAGTCAGCTGCTCTTTGGGGGCTCTCTTGATAGTTGTTAATTGTTCCAAGTAGAGACAAATTGTCTCCCTTTTCTCCAAACTGCTCATGAAGTGCAATACACAGCTGATTCCAGTTTGTGATAGAACCAGCTGTAAGGCTCCTAAACCATTACAATGCTTTCCCCTTGAATGAAGACGCCAACAATTTGACAGCTACATCCATTTCATTTATCTCATGGATTGCACAGACGTTAGCAATGTCTTTTACATGATCACAGGAGTGGTATGATTTTCTCCAGTGAAAAATGGAATGTTCTTCAATGCTACAATTGGAACTGGATTCTGTGCATTGAGGGCGAGTGGGCTGCTACTAGTGAAATTGACAAAGGGACTTAGTGGTTGCGCCATTCTGATTGGTCGAAGGACTCTTGAATACTGAATGAAAGGCCGAGTAGGTGGAGGAGTTGAGAGAGTTCTGTTTGGTGGAGATGGAGACCTTTGAATCCTTCTTCCTCTTTTCCTTCTTCTTGGAGATAATTGTAGGTATTCAAACAACACTTCTTCTTCTCTACCTCTTGACCTTGTGATTCTTCTCATAAGCTCTCAGGCCTGACTGCACTGCTGAAACCAGTTGATCTTCCTTTTGGAGTCACCAGATATGCGAATAATAGCATTTTTTCAAGCAATAAAATTGCAAGCAGATGCATATCAACTTTGCTACAATAAAAATGAGACCTCTAGGTCCCACCGGGCGTGCCCAAACTGTTAGTGCAAAATCACAACACCCCTGGATGTAGATCAGGTTTCTAGGTTGATCACTTTAGCATCCAGTGTGATTGCATAACATGAATCCTTTCTCCAAGTGTGGACTTGAAAAATGAGAAGTAGGATTCTCTCATAGAAGGCTGGTTTCCTATTCCTCTCAGGTGCACACGAAATATGCAGAGGGTTTTCTCAAAATCTAATCTAATCTGCCAAGGAGACAAGGTAAGAAGATGCATAAAATAAATCTAAGCTAATAGAGGTGATGCACCGAGGAATGAAGAACATACGCTTTGCCAAATTAAACACAGACCATGTAGATATAACACAACACCATGCACAGATAGCAAAAAAATGCAATGAAAGATCAAGAATGACAGTAATAAATATGTAAGAGGGTTTAGAAGCAACCACAGACACATATATATTGCTCAAGGATCGATTCAATACATTGCAATGGCCAAAAGGCAAAAAAAAAACGGTGTTACAGTCTATATGGGAGGTTTGAAAACTCCACAAATCTTCTTATGAACAGGAGGAGAGAAGGGGGGTGCAAAGCAGAAAATGTCCAACTCAGAAAGAAACCCCTCCTTACAATTTATAGGAAGAATGGGAGAGAAAAGAGAGAGAGGAATTCGAAATCTGCCCCAACCACCTCTAGGTTGCATTTAATTAATTCGTCCATCATGGCAGAAGCGGCGGGTTCTGGCAAAGCGGCGGGTTTGCCTAACAGAAGCGGCGGGTTGTCTGCTGCATTAAAGTGGTTGTTGAAGCATTACCTCTGCTTGTTATTTCGTGCCAGAGGCGTTTTCTCAATTTTCTCCCTCCAGACTACACCAAAATGCAAGATTGACCCTGGAAACGTGTAGAGAATTTCAGCAGCTTTCCATTGATATCAAGAACGTGCAAATCCGAGCTCTGGATCGAAAGATATGTCGATCTGAAGATTTAGGACACGGAACAGGCGAAAACGGATTTTGAAATATTTTTCCCGCGCACTGCCACTTGGACGCCACGTGGCATGCTCTGATTCGCTGAATAATTCTCTCTCTCTACTGCTTTTCGGCGGGCTGTCTCTTGAATTTTTGACTTTTGGTGCTCTTGGAATATTTTCCACATTTTTTTCCCACGCCCTGCCACTAGGGATACGTGGCATGCATTGGTTGGTTCACGAACCTGCCGGGTCTTCCTTCACTTTTACCCCTTTTGGCTTAGATTTGGCCAAACCTTCAAACTCCTCCCCGAGCTCCGCACTTCTATGCTCCATTGGACACGTGTCCAATTTCTATTGGCTCGGGAGGCCAGCGCTTCAAACCTTGCCCTTTGACCTTTTGGCTTCTCCTTGATGACACGTGGCAATTTCTCAATGGTTCTCGGGCCTGCCGGGTCTTCCGCGTACTTCGCGTCCATTCGTCCCGGATGTCCCATTTTGATTTTGGACCTTTGGGACAATTTCGGCCGGTTCGGCCGGGTATTTCTGGCTTCCTTGTCCATTTCATTTGGCCGGACTGACACGTTGACTCTTTTGATTGGCTTTCGGCTCCTTCTTTTCGCGTATTTCGGGTCCTTTTTGTCCCGCGTGTCCCAATTGCTTTTGGGCTCCTTGTGCTGATTTCGCGTCGATCCGGCCGGTTCGGCATTTCGCGTCCATTTGTCCCACTCGTCCGAACTGCCCCTCTTCAGCAGTTAGCCGATTTTCTCTCTCGGTCGAACCGGCATTTCGCGCGCCCGCCGCGTACTTTCGTCCCACTTGTCCCAATTTGCTTTGTGGGCCGCCTGGACTCATTTCGGCCGGTTCGGGCGGTTCGCGTACCTTTGTCCCATTTGTCCCACCTTGTGCTAGACTAGGACTTAGCCGATTTTCACAATTTTTTCCTGGCCCGAACTACTTGCTTTCTGCAACCTTCTCCACTTTCTCAAAGCTTGCTCCTTCCTTCTTCGGCCTGGGGAGTTAGAAAGATTCCTGAAGGGACCCTAGAAACCTGATTTTGCTCTGAATCAGTCATTTTTCTTGGAATTTGGACATCCTGATTTTATTTATGGAACTTTGTGTCTTTAAATTTAATCTCATTCAGCCAACACAAATGATCTTGTCTTAAATTCTTTGAAGCTTCGCATACACGAGGAATTATTCTACTATCTATAATTCTGAATGTTGCTATTCTTGCTCATCTTCTTATTCCCTTTCCTCAGTCCTTGTGTAATTGATGATCCTTGTGGAAAACACTTTCGTAATATCCAAGTTTGATCATAAAACAATGTTCTGTACATTTGTAAATAAGTTCATTTTTGAATAAGGGAACCTCTCCCATTAAAGAGGAGGGACTTCTTGTCCCCTGACTATTGCTCTTCTAAAAAGTCCTATTTGAAAACAACAGTTTTTGGTGACTCCCGCTGGGGAAAATCGCATTCCAGTACTGCAATTTTTTCGATCATCCTTTGATCTGGCGACTCCGCGTTTCACTCGAGGGAGAAGGACCCTTGGTATCGAAGATTCTCAGTTTCAGCTTTTGGAGCAACAGGGTTTTCCTTTCCCTTCAAATAGAAGAACTCGTTTGACGAGCACTCCACCTGTTCAAGATAGAAGTCCTACCGGTGGTATTCCTTCAGAACCTGCTAGTCCCAATCTACGAGCTTTGTTCCTAGCTGGTGTTACAGTTCCCCTCCAAGCCATATTTCCAAGATGGCGGCACAATTGCCATGGGGTCAACGTGTCGGGCCCCTGGCCCTTACTCAGCCTTTGCTGAGTTACCTAGAGGTAACCGAAAGAAATTCCCCAAGTTTAAAGGAGATGGAAAAATACACCCTGATGAACACATTGCAGCCTTCATAGTTGCATGTGGAGTCTTGGGAGTTGAACATGAAGACGTCTCAGTAAGGCTGTTCGTTGAGACGTTACAAGATAATGCTGCTGACTGCTTCTAAATCACACCTTTCGGCTGGTGCCATCACCAACTGGAATACAATGAGAACTCAGTTCGAAAGCCGTTTCAAGCCGACAGAAGATGTGCATGCCCTGCTTGCCCAAATTTCTCAGATAAAGAAAGATGCATCAGAACCTATGAGGGAATTTGTGGCTCGATTCAACAGACTGATCAACAAAATTCCTGTAATACTCGACCGGTTGATCAAATTCAAAAATGTTCTTTCTAAATGCTCAAACACCCAAAGTCAGTTATGCTCTAAGAAGGGCTAATCTCGGAACGTTAATTCTCGATCAAGAACTGGCTGTTAGTGTCGAGGATTACTTGATCATGTCAGGGAAGTTGAAAAGAGATCCCCCCAATCTAAATCTGCTGCTTCTTCCTCCTCCACCTCTGGACCCAATACTGATCCATTAGTCCAGAAACTTGTAAATGATCTAGTAGCTATAAAGAAACAATTGGCTCAGCATGCCCCGTATGCAGATGTTCCAAGAAGAAATTTCCAGCCCTGAAATCATTTGCCTGCTCCTCACACAAGACTAGCACTTGAAGGTCCTCCTGTTAAGGTTCCTGTGAATGCAACCTGTGAAGTTGAAGAGCCAGATGATGATGTGGACGATGAAGCTCGTGAGGAGTTCCTAGAGGAATTTGATGATGAGGTGGAAGAACTCGAAGGATCTCGGGTTAATTTCTGTACCACCGAAGGCACTGATGATGGAGATGACTATGATGAAGTGGTAGCAAATATGAATAGTGAATCATTTGCTGTCATGACTCGAGAACAGACAAGGTAGAAGGAGAAAGGAACACAGCCCATGAAGAAATCTAAGGAGCAGCCGGCAACTATTCCGTAATTTCCAAAAGAGGATCTCCTATCCCTA
Source organism: Taxus chinensis (assembly GCA_019776745.2). NCBI lineage: Eukaryota > Viridiplantae > Streptophyta > Pinopsida > Cupressales > Taxaceae > Taxus > Taxus chinensis. Next base: position 197,590,856 of record CM034153.1, read on the forward strand.
CCTCATCTGCACCAAAGGTAAGTCCTGTCAATCCTGCTACCAAATTTGCTTCTTCTTCTTTTTCTCCTAAAGTTAATAGGCCTAGAATTACAAATGATGATGGCCCATCCACCTCTGGATCCTTTGATATTGTTGATCATCTAAAGAAGACTAAGGTTCAAATTTCGGAAGCTGAATACTACCAAACCCATCCCAAAGCTTTTGCCAAGATGATCCAATTTGTTAATTCCCATTCCAAGACCACCTCTAAAGGCCTTTTGCCCACTCCTTCTACGCCACAGCCTAGCCTGGTAGCTGCTGTCACCTCACCTGGTGACAAAATCAAGCCTTTTTATGTAACACTTTTTATAGCTGGCCATAGGCTCAGTAACTGTGTCATAGATTCCGGAGCCTCTGATAATGTGATGCCTGCTAAAGTAGCTCATGCTTTAGGCTTGACCCTCACTCGTACTTATGGATCTTGCTACTCCATGGAAAGTAAGGAAGTGCCTTCGGTTGGAAGGATTAAAGATGCACAAGTGGCTTTTGCTGCTTTACCTGAAAAGAAAGTCTTGGCTACCATCCTAGTAGCAGACATTCCTCCTTCTTATGGAATGTTTGCTAAGTAGGAACTTCTGCAAAGATGTGGGTGGAGAGATTCAAATGGATTGGTCACACACCCTCATACCTGTCAATGGACAAATGAAGAAGTTACTGCCTGAGAAACAATCCGAGTATATTGTGCAGAAAATGGATGATCCTAAGGCACAAATACTCTATGAAGACATGGGTCATGGTAATTACATGATTCTGTCCCCTGATGAAATCCAACCCTCCAAAGTATCACCTAAAGATCCCAATGGTGTTTGGATTTTAGAATTTTATGGAAGTTGTTCCTCGGCTGGTTCTGGAGCTGGTGTCCCTGCTAGTGTCACCTGAAGGATGCCTACACCCTTTTCATTTAAAGTTGCAGTTTGAAAACATAGCAATACAACAGAGTATGAGGCTCTCATTCTTGGACTGCAAGTGGCCAAAGAATGAGGTGCTTAAAAAATCTTTTGGCTCGTGGTGATGCAGAGCTAATTGTGAAGCAAGTCAGAAGCCTTTTTCAGGTAAAAAAATGGGAGGCTGAAGCATTACCAGAATCGGGTTTGGGATTCAATTGAATTCCTTGATGCCTCTCTATTAAAGCAATACCTAGAGTAAAGAACAGCAGGGCTGATTCACTGGTTGTCTCAGGAGTCACTACTGATTCCCCATCCTGAATTCTCTTTTCAGGATAAAGTTCACTATTGAAATGGTCCACCGGCCCAGTGTACCTGAAAATACCAATAACTGGCAAGTTTTTCAACGATGACCAGCATTTGCTTTCCTTCCCTGGAACTCAAGGGAAATTTCGAACAACTGTATTTTGATCGGGAAGTGACAACCTGCCTCATGAGAGTGTGTCCTCTGACCAAGCTGTCACCCAAGGAGAAGAAACAAATCAGGAAGGATGCATTAAACTCAAAGGAAACAAGATTCCCAAAGGTTTGGTAAGTTTGGAGGAGTTGTTTGATAAACATGACAGATATGTGAAATCTAAAGCTTCTACTGGACCTCAGCAATCAGCTGAGTATGATAAGATTGATATAGGGAGTTTCTACTGATCCCAAGTTGGTAAATATTGGAAAATGTTGCACAACTGATGAGAGGAGAAGAGCAATTGATCTTCTAAGGAAGTATAAGGATGTTTCTTGCATATTCTTATGAGGATCTAAAAGCCTTCAAGCCAAAAGACATGCAGCACTCTATCCTCTTCAAACCAGGAATCAAGCCTTTCAAGCAGAAACAAGGCAGTATTAATCCCAAAATAGCTGACACTATATTTCAGGAGATTCAGAAATTGTTGAAGGCTAAAATCATGTTTTTCCCATTCACCTATTCAACATGGATTGCAAACATTGTGCCTGTTAGGAAGAAGAATGGTGAGATCACCGCATCTATGTTGATTTCAGGAACCTGAATCAGGCTTCTCTGAAAGATAACTACCCTCTACCTATGATGGATCTAAATATTGCAAGCAGTAACAGGATCTGAAATGTTATCTATGCTTGATGGATTCTCGGGATACAATCAGGTAGAGATTTGTTGATACTGCAGATCAACACAGATAGCCTTCACCACTCCTTGGGGTACCTTTGCCTACAAGAGAATGCCTTTTGGGCTGATTAATGCTGGTCCACTTTCCAGAGAGCTATGGATCTGGCCTTTGGAAGTTTTGAAAGGAAATGTATTGTCATAGACCTTGATGACCTGACAGTGTTTTTCAAAGAAAAGAGCGGATCACTTCGACCACCTGGAAACGGTTTGCTAAGATGCCGAGAGCATGGGATTTCTTTAAATCCTAAAAATCTATCTTCTGTGTTACAGAAGGAAAACTATTAGGGCACATTGTCTCCAGGGATGGTATTAAGATTGATCCTGAATGAGTTCAAGCCATCCAACAGATTCCTCTCCAACCAGTAAAAAAAGGCGTGCATTCCTTCTTTGGTAAGAATTAATTTTTTAAGAAGATTCATTTTGCTGAATGGAATGAATAACTTTTAACATCTTCAGATGATGAAAGGAAAAGCAAGCATTTGGTTGGTCTTCTGAAGGAAAGGAATCCTTTGAGGGTATCAAGAAAGCTATTGCTAAAACTCCAGTTTTGGCCTGTCCTGATTTCAGCAAAGATTTCATCATCTATTGCTATGCTACAGACAATACCCTGGCTACTGTCTTAACCCAAGAAGACTCTGATGGACATGAGCTACCAATTGCCTTCATGAGCTATATCCTAAAGAATCATGAGCTGAAATACACCATGATGGAGAAGCATGCTTTTGCAGTAGTCAAAGCTGTCAAGCAATTCCGTTTCTATATCCTCAACTCTCACTCTATGGTGATGGTTCCAGATACGACTATTAAGTCAATTCTTACACAGCAAGAATTTGGGTCCAAGAGAGGAAACTGGGTGGCTAAAGTCCAGGAGTATGACATTGATATCAAACCAACCAAGCTGGTTCGTGGAAGGGGTCTTTGTGAGCTCATTGCTGAAGGAGCCAAACATGAGTTGCTGGAGGAGAAAGCTGACATTCCTACTGTTCTATTCCTTAGTTCAGTTGATGAATGGTATTCTGACATTGCCCATTTTCTCACCTATGGGGAATGCCCCTCTCATTTAACTGCCAAGGAAAAGAGGACTGTTAAATTGAGATCAGCACAATATGTACTATGGGAAAATGCCTTGTTCAAGCGTGGTTTAGATGGGAGATTTCTGAAGTGTGTGGACAAGGAGCAGCAGAGAAAGTTGCTCTCAGCTTTCCATGATCAGGCATGTGGAGGGCACTATTCATCAACAGTCACAGCTCACAAGATACTCCGGGGAGGATATTACTGGCCTTCTTTGTTCAGAGATGCATCCAAGTGGGTGGATAAATGTGAAGCTTGTCAGACCTTTGTGGGAAGACCTAAATTGGCATCTTTACCTCTCAAGCCGGTTGTGATTGAGGAACCATTTCAGTAGTGGGGCCTAGACTTCATTGGTGCACTGAACCCTGCTTCTAGTGCTGGTCACACACATGTGCTAACTGCCACTGACTACTTCACCAAATGGGTGGAAGCTATTCCAGTCAAGAGCACTACTTCTGAAGTTGTATGCAACTTCATCAAAGAGAACATCTTGGTAAGGTATGGTGTACCTAACAAGATTGTAACAGACAATGCTTCGAACTTTTCCTCAACTGAGATAATGGATTTCTGCTACGGGTATGGCATCTCTCTGGCTCATTCTTCAGATTATTACCCACAGGGAAATGGACAAGCAGAATCCACCAACAAAAATCTGGTGACTATCATAAGAAAGTTGGTCAATGAGTCTCAGCGAAACTGGCATAAGAAGCTTTATGATGCTCTTTGGGTAGACAGGATCACACCTAAAAGAGCCATTGGAATGTCTCCTTTTCAAGTGGTGTATGGAGTGGAAGCTCAATTTCCAGTGACAGTGGAACTGCCAGCCTTGCACCTGATGAAGGCCATTAAAGATACTAGTTTCAGTGAGGCTCTGGATAAAAGAATCATGTACCTGTACAAACTGAACGAGGATAGATTGGAGGTTGCTGAAAAGATATCTGCTCACCAGCAGAAGGTAAAGATTCTATTTGACAAGAAAGCTAGGTTCAGAGAGTTCCAAGTTGGAGATACCGTGTTGTTATGGGACAAAAGACATGAACCTCGTGGCAGCCATGGAAAATTTGATTCACTGTGGCTCGGACCATTAAAGATAAGGCACTTTGCTGGTAAAAACTCTTTCTATCTTGATTACATGGATGGTTCCCCCCTCCCACTTCCTTATAGTGGGTAGTATTTGAAGTTGTTGAAGTCCTAGGTGACTAGGGAGTCCCTTTGTATATTCTGTACAGTGTTTTTGCTTTTCTTCTTTCGGTGTGTTTCCCTTCTGTTGTTGTTTGTGTTGCCCTCTGTTTTGGTTTGTTTTTGACTCCTTTGCCCAATGGATAAGGCACTGGTCTGCTTCACCGAGTTATCTAAGTTCTTGCTTTGTCTCATTCCATGAATTTATACCAAGTCATCCCAAGAAGGAGCCAGTTGTTGTCCACTCAAAATTCCCCGCTCTGATAAGAGTAAAATTTCAAAATTTTGAGTCTTAAGTGTTTTTCTCTGAGGTGCCTAAGTCGTGAAATCGAAAAAATCTATGTTTTGGGTCATTTTGTGTGATTTTCGGGCCCGTCGGAACTTTTTGTCCCATCTGTCCCAAGTACGAAAATGCACTCTGTTCCCCGATCGGCCAAAATCCCTGAAGCTGTCCCATTTTCGGGCCCGTCGAAAAATTTTGTCCCAAGTGTCCCAAAACTTATTTTGCGTGTTGTTCCAATTTCGGCCGAATCATCCTTCCCGCGTACTTCGCACTTTCCTGTCCCAAATGTCCCAAAGTTAAAAAGTGTGAGCTTTCCCATTTTCAGCCGATTTACCCGAACCGCGTCCTTCGCGCAATTTTGTCCCAACTGCCCCATTTGAAAAAGTGCGAGCTTTCCCAATTTCGGCCAAGCCAGTCAAGTCACGTACTTAGGAAATTTTTGTCCTGAATGTCCCAAGTCCAAACGAGCCCGCTGTTCCAATTTTGGCCGAAACACCCGAATCGCGTACTTCGCACATTTTCGCCCCATTTGTCCCAAATGCATTTGTGCGTCCTCTCCCTGTTTTGCCCGAACCGGCCGAGCCGCGTGTTTCGCGCATTCGCGTCTCACATGTCCCAAGCATACCTAGTGTCATTTACACTTAGTTTTTCCCGCTCGCTCCAAGTATGATGCTTTTCAAATTGGTGGTTGTGTATTCAATGCGCATTAAAGTCATTTCTCTCTCCAAACGGCTATATAACGAGCATTCCCCTTTGCATTTTCGCATTGCTTCCATGCTATCTTTTGCTCGAACCCTTGTCATTTGAAAACCTGCGCGATTCCCCCCTCCATTTGCAAATTCCTTCCAGAAGTCTAGGTTGCAGCTCCGAGACTATCACTATGAAGATCAAGTTCCAGGGACAGGAGTAAATTTCTCCGCTTGAATCTGCCGTTAGCAATATAGGGGACATCGAAGCTCGTCATCTCGACATCGGCGATTTTTGGGCAAGAATGACAGATGCAAACCCTACACCAATGGCACAGATGATTAATGATAGTGGTCTAGCTTTTGCCGGAGGATTCCCAATCTCAGTACAGTGTGTTGATACAGTGCTTTCATGTGGAGCTCACTTCGACCCTGATTCTATCGAATTGACAAATGTACATGGGGAACTCATTGCCAAGCTAGACGCTGCCACCATTGGCACTGCTCTGAGAATTCCGGAGATGGACAATGCTATAGTCATCTCCCAGGATCAAGCACAGGCTATGTTCGACCAAGATAGTGACAAATACAAGGCACGAGTGGCGAAGTCTTGGCTGAAGAACCCTAAGAAAGGTGCTTCTCGCCTAACCAAAACCCTCTTCCGAGTAGATTTCAACGAAGAACTGTCAGACTTCATAATCCTGCTGGCTCGAGTTATGGGTTTGCCCTCCACCAATGAGTTTCATTTCTGGATGTGCCCGCTCATCAGCATGGTGTGCCAGGGAACACAAAATATCAACTGGGCAGAGATCATCAGTATGAATTTGGCTGAGCAGCTATCCAACGTCCAGCAAACAAAGAAGTTCTACATGACTTCATATCTGATGTATACCCTAGCAGCATCCAGGCAGTGGTTTGGTTTCTCCTATATAGATGCACACAAAGATGATCCAGTGTATGCCTATTGCCCGCAGTTCACCTTGGAGACCAGCAACCGCAATTTCAGAAGGGTCAATGATGCCTTCACCATGTACGTGGTCAGATTGCTCGAAGGTGATACTGCTAAAAGGTTTTTAGATGAAGCCATGAACCTGATATCGCAGTATGGAGCCTATTTCATTCAATTCAGGAAATTTTCCTATATCAGGCTTGCTGGCTATGAAAGCACTCCTCTGCGGCTTCCCATGTTCTGCAATGAAAAAATGGCTTTGATTGAAATATGCAGGTAACTAGACAAGTTGCACAGAACTTGCAGAGACAAGAAGATTTCTGGCTTGCACTTTCCCATCTCTCTGGGAAATTACACATGCAAAACAGCTCTGGATGCTCAGAACATAGAAAGAGCCCTGGTCCCTATCACTGTTCATTTCTTCAAGCCAAGAACCTGTTTTGACTTGAAGAAGTTCATTAAACAGAACATCAAGATAGTCTATCATCATAGGGTAGATACAGAAGACTACTGGGCTGACTGTGCAGATGATTTTGAAGCCAGAAGAAGGCATTATGGTAGGGTCTCCCTGCAATTGATCCAAGAACTCAGTCTGTACCATGTTCCTGAAGGTCTCCAAGATGACAATTCTGATCTATACTCTTATGAGTATGAAAATGTGATCAAGCACACCCCCCTGGACGACCTGGATTGGAACAAGAAAGAGAGAGATGATCTGGCTGAGATTCTTGCTCCAGTCCTAATCAGGACTAGGGTCTAGTTCAGTAAGAAGATCCGAGAATTCAAGAGGCACTTAGGAGAATCTAGCTTCAAGGATGATTCGACACCCATAAGAGAGACATCAGTTCCAAAGTCTGGAACACCAGTGAAAACCCCTCCTGCCTCAACAGCTCAGGGACCTGTAGAATCTACTCCTTCTCCATCTACCCAGGTATACAGGAAGAAACTCAAAGAGGTAAAGAAGGAACCTGCAGAGAATGATCCTCCAAGAAAACAGGCAGAGTTGCCTATAGGGCCAGAGAACATCATTGTTCTCAGTGAAAGTGAAGAAAGCGAGATGCCAACTCCTGCAAATGTTCCTGAGGATCCAGTAGATAAGGACAAAGAGGTCCAGAGCACTGAACTTCCGGGTGCCATTGATTCTTCTACTGCCATTGTCTCCAGTGCTCTACTTACGTCTCAGCATGAGTCAACAGCTGCGCAGACCCTGAGTGTCATGAGCTCCCTATCTCTGGGTCCCCTTGCTTCTCCTGTAGATTCTTCTTCCTCTTTTGCTTGGGTGCAACCTCTGGTTGACAAAAGGAAGAGGAAATCCTCCTCTCAAAGCTTGGGACCAAATTTTGATGCTGTAGCAGCCTTGTTGGGCACCACTCCTTCTCGTGCCAAGAAAGCCAGAACCACCTCCAGAATTGTGTCTGATGCTCAAGGTCAGCAATTCTTGGAGATTGCTAAGCCTACAGTAGACAAATAAGAATCAGACTTGCTAACATCTAACTTGGAGCTTTCAAGGATCCCTATGGGAGAGTCTACTCCTGAAGGTGAAATTCACAACCTCCAGGAAGCAGTCACAAGAGTCATTGGAAGGGTAGAGAAAGGGCAGCAGACTATTGAACAGCTGGAAGAACAAGCCCAAGTTCTCATGAGTTTTATCAAGTCACTCTTGTCTAAGGACAAAGTTTTGGACCCTACCCCCTTGACTGCTCTACCGCCTCCTGTAATTCTAAGCCAAGATGAAGTGCAAAGTATCAAAGATATGCACAAGTATTCTGTCTATGGCCGAGCTATTGAAGCCATGGTGGATGACATGCTTGTTGCTGGGCTAAACTTCATCGATGAAGCTTTTAAACTACATGGAAAGGTAGACAATTTGCAACAGAAGCTATCCTCTACTATTGGGGTTATGGATAAAGAGCTTAAACTCTGGAGCAGTTGCATTGTAGACCTTCGCCTCATAGGACAGACAGATGAGAACATCTTACTGGCGAACAAGATTTTCGATGATGCCAAAGACAATCTATCAAAATCCTAGGTCTACAACGTAGAGTGGAAAATCAAAGTCTTGGAGGAAGTTGTGGGAGAAATGAAGAACAGTTGGCAGAAGGGAGAAGCTTTCAAGACACTGGCAGCTGCTGCTTTCAAAGATATGCATTGTCATCTTCAAGATGAAAACTCTGGTGCTTCCTTGTCCTTGCAAGAAATCAAATCTCAGTTCAGAGCTTTTGTCAAAGATCATCTATTCAAGGAACGCTCCATCTCTAAGGAAAAGATGAAGGAAATTTGTTCTCTTCAGTCTGCCATTGAAGAAGCAAACAAAGATTATCATACTCACGTCGAGTTTGATAAAGAGATGGAGAAATGTCTGGGATTTTGGACTCAGTCTGCAGCCAACACATCAGTCCCTCGTGGCAGAGATATAGCTGAGTCATTGAAGAAATTCAGGCAGCGGATTCTAAAGACAGTGGGTCCCTCCCAGTAACCAGCCACCTGTCTCCTTCTCCTTTCTTTCCTCTTCTTCCCTTTCTTTTCGTATTCTTTGTAATCAGTTAAGGTATTGTAACCGGCGGTCCTTAACTATTCTTTAGTTAAAAGAAACGGTTACGAAGAGTAACTGACTTGTAAGCTATATAATGGCCTTTCCACGCCATTTTGAAGAAGAGGAAGAACTTGGAATATTTGCTGAAAGTGTAATGAGATCTTAAAGAAATCAATACAAAAGGGCTTTTCATTCTTTGTTTATCTAATTCTTGTTATCTCTGTGTTTTCCTTGATATTGTGGAGATCATTTTGTTCCTAACTCGTTAGTCTCTCTGATTGCATACTGTTTAGTTTTGCAAATACAGTGATCTTGTACAACCAAGAAGGAACTTTGTGTCCTTGATTAATAAATCTGAAGAAGGTTATTTATGGAACTTTGTGTCTTTAAATTTAATCTCATTCAGCCATCGCAAATGATCTTGTCTTAAATTCTTTGAAGCTTCGCATACACGAGGAATTATTCTGCTATCTATAATTCTGAATGTTGCCATTCTGCTCATCTTCTTATTCCCTTTCCTCAGTCCTTGTGTAATTGATGATCCTTGTGGAAAGCACTTTCGTAAAATCCAAGTTTGACCATAAAACAATGTTCTGTACATTTGTAAATAAGTTCGTTTCTGAATAAGGGAACCTCTCCCATTAAAGAGGAGGGACTTCTTGTCCCCTAACTGTTGCTCTTCTAAAAAGTCCTATTTGACGACCAACACTGCCGTGAGCAGGGTGGCGGTTACAGGACCGCCGCCCTGTTCAGGGCAGCAATCACGAGACCGCCGCCCATTCAGGGTGGCGGTTTCGTCACTGAAGAGAAAAAGGCCAAGAAAAGAGGGGAAAAGGAAAAAATTAAGCACGTGGGGGCTAAGCGGGGCATGCGGAATGTTAACCCACACTTGGAGAGATTTTCCGGATCCTGAACACCTTGCGAGGAGACTTGTATCATCATTGGGGCACATGTCACGTTGTTCTGACAGTACAGTACCTTACAATTTTGGGTAAGTACAGCACCCTCAATTCTTCAATAGTTCAAATCATTAGTTTAGTGGCTTTTAAGTATTAATTTACTTTTTTTCAGGTAAAAGAAGTAAACTAGATGGGATTCGACGCAAAGAATAGGAGGCAGTCAAGCAGTAGGGGTGAAGATCAACATAATTAACTAGGAGGTAGTCAAGTGGATTTTAGACATTAATTTACTTGTTTTATAAATAATACAAGTAAAGCATTATTAATTTGATGCAATGAATAGGAATATAAGCTAGTTATGCGTTCTTTTTTCACTACTTGACTTAAAAGTAGTAGTATATCAAAATAACACCAGGAGAAAAAAAAATTATTTTCTAAGAGTTTATAAAGAACTCAACATATGATTACTTAATGAGCTTACCCCCAAGAATCCTCCTATAACTTCTTGAAGAATCATTATGCACTCTTGTAACCCAAATAATGCAAAGTAACAACCTAGACACACACACACAACAACAACCCAAAGTAAGAAACAAACACAAAAACAACTCATCACAATACTTGGAAACCAAAAATTTTCCAAGGGTATCTCAATATTTCTGTCATAAATGTTGGGGACACCAGCAATAAAATAAACAATTATATTTAGGGATTTCATAGAGGTAGATTTGTAATAATAAATCATGAATAACCCCCCTCAAATCTTACCAGAAGAATTGGTTGAGAAACCAAAGACGATGGTAGATGGAGTATAAAGTCCTAATGGAGGGAAAAAAATTTATCCACCACTGGGTAGGACATTCAATTATCCCAAAGAATTAGACCCCAATGATCAAGGTCGTATAAAAAATATATCTCTCTTAGTCCTACCCATTTTCAGGGGTTTAGTCTCATAATATCATGATCAATTTTTATTTGAATTCAAAGCACTTTGCCACACCTATGATTATACCTCTAAAACTCAAAAAGTAAATTTATTTCTCTCAACCTTAAAAGATACATCAATGAGAGGGTTCATGGGAGTATCCCCCAAATCTATCCATACTTAGTAAGAGATGGAAATATTTTTTTTGGATAAATAACGAGATTATTATAAGGTTAGAGACCATAGGGAGGAACTCTTTAATATCCAGTAAGAGGAAGATGAAATTGTAGAAGATTATCTTGATCATTTATTTTTTCTTCATAGGAGGTGTGGCACAATCCTAGACATTACTATTTTATAGCAATATATCTCAAAGGATTTGATGATGAATCTCCAGTGACCTTTAATTTAATGGGAAAGGGAGATATGATAAAACTCAATTTTATAGACATTATTGACCTCTGTAGAGATTATTCCCAAAATCACTAAAATTTGTGTAAAAATAGAGGAAATATTGTCAATGGAGATATATCTAAGCTAAGGGAGGGAATTGTAATCCTGATAATGGATATATTGGTACAACTAGATACAATGGTAGATAGAGAAATATCCAAGAATTCAAATCCATTTTTCATATGTTTTCCTAGATGTAGAGATAAACAAGGACTTACCAATGTTTGTCTCATTTGTGATTTAAAATATGCAACTGATCAATTTGAATTATTTCCCTTTCTTAAGAACCATTTGAAACAAAATTCAAAAAATGAGATAGAATTTTATCTATGTAAATAAAAGACAAGGAGGTAATTTTGTTTCAAATCAAAACTAGCAATATACCTAAAGGACCCAATGGGTTCCTAATCAATGGAACACTCCATGGAACCATCCTCAATCTTGGAATTAGAAAGCTCCATAATAATGAATTTCAAAACTACGGAATATGCAATCAACATTTGACTAGAAACCATGGACTCAAAACCAAAAAATTCCACCAAAATTCCAATAATTTAATCCTCAATATTAGCAACAATGGAATTTCCATCAAGGTGTTGGCTAGCCATTTTACAATCAAAGGAGGACACGTGGAAAACAAATATACTTGTTAACTTGAATTACCACTTCCAATCAAACTAAACAACCTATCCAAACTGAAATATTAGCATAGATTATTACTAATCTAAATAATTTCAGGCATGGAAATCATGCAAATATATTGAAACTGATAAGATACCTGTAGTAAATTCCATTGACTATGATAGCATTTTACTGCATTCAAGTAATATTGTTTCTAAACCATCTTCTCCAAAAATAGAATAAGTTTCAAAATAAAAGGAAGAGTAAAATGAAACACAAACCAAACCTCCTTTTGAGAAGGTACCTGACCCACTTCAACCAACACCATTCTTAGCTAGGTTTTTAAGCAAATATAATAGTCCAAACTAGGATATTCATGAATCATATTTTATTAATGGATTTAAGATATTGAGTATTGGGATTCCCCTTTTTCAAGATCCTAGATATATTCCAAAATTTAAAAAATAATCAAATAATTGTGTGTTAATACTCCATCAAGGAAGAAGAACCAACCAAAGACTATTCAGGTCAATGGTAAATTGGTCAGTGTGTTAAAAGGAAAATTAATTCCCCCCAAATATTATGTTATGAAAGCTCTATAGTGATAGTTTTTATTGGTAGTTGAAAATCCCAAATGTTTTACTTTACTTAGGTTATAACATAAATTTCATGACCATTGATACCTTGTAAACAATATCCCTACCTGATTTACAAGAAAATATAGTGGTATTGCATATGGTAGATCAGTCTATAGCTAAGCCAAAAGGATTCATAAAAGACATTACAATCATAATTAAATCATGATATTACTATGTATACTTCATGGTTATTAACATTAAAAATAAAAGGGTTGGATATCCCTTAATCTTAGGACATCCATGACTATATATTATTGGAACACTTATTGATTGCAAAATTGGAGATATGATGATCACTAATGGGAAGGATGTAGATAAACTATCTCTTTACCCAACTACAAAACCTTTTTCCATTTCATGCAATTAATGGTGTACTAATGACCTAGAGGATACTTAGGTCATTTTTTCCTCATTTGATGTTATAATAATACAAGAACACTCAAAGTGGGATCAATACTATTATACTGCTAAACTTCATTCTTAAAAATTGGAGATAACGGAAGAAGAGATCCTAGATGAAAACAAGCAACCATTAATCTTCCCTTTTACAAGAAACAATGATCTTACTGAGTGTGTTTTCCATAACATTTTTTATATCCATAGGTTGTTACCTAATATATTTTCCTTAAATTCTCTTTTGATATATTATTCAGTGGTTAATTCTACCTACCCAAATACCAAAAAACTACCCATCTTTATGGGGAAGGCATTGATAATAAATAGTTGGTTCACCAATTCTAAGGAGAATTACTTTAAACTCTTAGTCTCCCACCTGCAATATTTTCTTGGGAATATAATGATATGAAATGAATTCATCCTAACATTTTCATGAACCATATTTACACCACTATTTCTAGACAAGTTAGACAACCTTAGAAGTGGATAAATCCTACCTTTAGAGATATTGTAAAGAGTAAAATGTAGAAATTATTACAGGTATGATTTATTTATCCAATTTCAAATAGTCGGTGGGTATCTCCATTGGTAATTATACCAAAGAAAAATGGAAAATGGAGGGTATTTGTTGACTATAAGAATTGAAAAAATCCACTCATATGGATTGCTTCCCTCTTCCTTTCACTGACCAAATTTTGGACAATTTATCAAGAAAAATATATTTTTCATTTCTAGATGGATTCAATGGATACAACCAAATAATGGTTGTGTATGAAGAAAAAAGATATCTAAACAACATGCACTCTTATTCATCCATTTAACTAGGTTATTCAATTCAATGAGTAAGATACGTGCATGAACCAACATACAAGGGCATAGGCTTAAAGGGGCTATAGTGAGTGAGATGGTTGCATATCTAAAGGGAAGTAACCATTACACTAGGTCAACCTATGGTTTCCAAGGCTTGTGATCAAGATATAGGAAGGAACTCTATTGAGATATCAATGGTTGGGTGTGGATAGGTATGGATCAAAAAATAATAGAAAGAAATGTGCAATAACTAAAATGAAAGTAACTAAGGAGTTGATATTTGATAAAATTACCAAGCTAGCTAACCTCAAACATGTATAATACTAAATTAACATAGAAAAATGAAGAATACAAAAGGAACTTTATCTATGAAAAGTGACAAAGAATGGTTAAATCACTCACCTATATCTTTAGGGTGGTCATTGATGCATCTATATCCCCTTATAAGAAACATGCAGAGGGAGAATTGTTATTAAGTGGAGTAGGGGAAAACCATTCATGTTCTCGACTTGTTATATGATGACTCAACAGTGCAAGAAATCATCCAAGAAGATAGTTGTCCAATCCGATCCAAAAAAAATGCAAGATGAACCAAAATCATGTTATAAGAACAAAGACTAAGAGGGGGTGAATCTGTATTACAAAACATTTATTTTATTTAAATTTTCTTACGTACATCATATCAATCAATCATTCAACATATCATCAACTTCAACTGTGAGATTCAAATCTGTGTAAAAATGTGTCACAACCTTGCATGAAATTCAATTGTGTTACGAAGATATACATTCGTATAATGTGGTAAACCCTTTATTGTTTGAAATCTGCACTGTAACATCTACTTATGATTACACAAAAATTATTTCGCATTGATTTTTGACACATCATATATATATTTCAATTTAGTGTATTACCGACTTCATGAAGGAGCACCCACCCCTATTTAGTGTATAACTTACCCTATAATTATGCTACTATTTTCTAAGGTTATCAAGAACCCATTGAGTTATTTGAATCTTATAGATGACCTCATGGTATTGTTATCTCCCACCACTGATATAGTTGATCACAAGTTCATGACTCCATACACTTTGGACCCACTCAAATTACCTATTATCCTACTTTACTCAAACTTTATCCTACATTTTGTAACTATGTTAATAAACTGACCTTAGGCAGCTATTAAGTCCTTAGCACTACATTAGTATAGTGCCTCATGAATGTTGTTCATATCTGCTCTGGAACAAGTAACTATAATATTGAATCACCTTCTCTAGCTCTCTCACTTCCCCATCATCACTCTCTTCTAAATGAGTCATCACAACTCGCTTATATACATGTCTCATAATGAATAAGAACCTACAGGTTGTCCATAGACCACTAAGGTAATTCATAAAAATGATGCTTGAATAAAACAACTAGATTAAGGTCATTTTAATTAACTCC
The DNA here is from genome assembly GCA_019776745.2 of Taxus chinensis. NCBI lineage: Eukaryota > Viridiplantae > Streptophyta > Pinopsida > Cupressales > Taxaceae > Taxus > Taxus chinensis. The sequence continues at coordinate 197,605,866 of CM034153.1, forward strand.
ATTAGGAGGGGCTTAAATGTTGGAATAGTTCATTAAAGCTAATGCTATAAATCAAGAATAATACATCTATGGAAGTAGGCCAAAAGTACTAGGTCTTCTGGGGCCTAAATAAATACTATAACTATGAATATTGGGATTTGAATTAGTGGACAACGGTTATCATGAAATGAGTTGGCTAACCATCATTCCAGTACATCATCTCAACATGTACTTACAGTAATTTCATTGAACCACTACATTAGCTATTACCGCCACGAAGCATATTTTTGCAAAGCAAGAACCTCTAAAATTAGGGTACTTCAAACAGCTAAAGTTGGTTGTTAAATAGTTGTCAATTTATTTTTATGTTAACACTCGACTATCAAGACTTGAATGGATGACATTGGATGGTGGGAAACTATGGTGGGGACTGGAACTCACTGTCCTTGTCAATGAGACATTGACCATGTAGGGCACAACATTCTAAGACATCCATCTCTCCTACCTCGAAAAAACACAGGTGGTTTTGGGGAGAGAAGGTTGGTTTAGTTTCATTTTTGAAAAAGCAAATTTGGCACATAGAAGCTACCTCACCAAGATTTGCATGTGAATTATATTCCTATGGAAATATCTTGGTGTCTACAAATTAATGAAACTTTATTCAACCTCAAATTGCATGCATTACCTAATGGGGAGTCTGAGAAAATATTCATTTTCATTTATATTTGTTACAATGAATGAGTATGAAGAGACTCCAAGAGATTTTACAAAATCTATGGATTTTAAAATATCTGGAGTATCAGGTTGCTAAAGTCAGACCAATTGGGAAGAAAGAGAATCATTGTCAGGCATGATAGGATCTATCCTCAAGCACTTGATGATTTTATTTACCTATTGTTGGTCGTCAGATAGGACTTTACGAAGAGCAACAGTCAGGGGACAAGAAGTCCCTCCTCTTTAATGGGAGAGGTTCCCTTATTCAGAAACGAACTTATTTACAAATGTACAAAACATAATTTGTTGGTTAAACTTGGATATCACAAAAGTGTTTTCTATGAAGATCATCAATTACAAAAGGACTGAGGAAATGAGAGTACGGGAAAGAGCAGAAAGGCAACATGCAGAATTATAGATATCAGAGTAATTCTTTATGTATGCGAAAGTCACAGTGAATTGAAACAAGATCATTTGTATTGAATAAATAAGATGGAATTTAAAGACACAAAGTTCTGTAAATAACATCTGCTTAGAACACAAAGTTTCTTAACATAACACAGATTCATTAATCAAGGACACAAAGTTCCTTCTTGGTTATACAAGATCACTATAGCTTGCAAATTTGAAGAGTATGCAATCGGTAAGACTAACGAACTTGAGACAAATGATCTTCACAAAGAAAATAAATGAAAACTTAGGAATAACAAGAGATCAGATAGACAAAGAATGGAAAAGTCCTTTTGTATTGATTTCTTTGTAATCTATTTACACTTTCAGAAAATATGCCAAGTTCTTCCTCCTTTCCGAATGGCGTAGAAATGCCATTATATAGCTTACAAGTCAGTTACTCTTCGTAACCATTTCTTTTAACCAAGAATAGTTAAGGACTGCCAACCGCAATACCTCAACCTTTTACAAAGAAAATGGAAAAGAAAGGGAAGAAGAGAAAAGAATGGGGAAGAAGACAGGTGGCCAGTCACTGAGAGGGACCCACTAACTTTAGAATCTGCTTCCTGAACTTCTTTAACGCCTCAGCTATGTCTCTGCCATGAGGGAATAACGTGTTGGTCGTACATTGAGTCCAAAATCCAAGACACTTCTCCATCTCATTATCAAACTCGACATGAGTATGATAATCTTTGTTTGCTTCCTCAATGGCAGATTGAAGAGAGTAAATCTCCTTCATTTTCTCCTTGGAGATGGAACTTTCCTTGAATAGGTTATCTTTGACAAAAGCTCTGAATTGAGCTTTGATTTCTTGCAAGGAAAGGGAAGTACCAAAAGTCTCATCCTGAAGATGACAGTGTATATCTTTGAAAGTAGAGACCACCAGTGTCTTGAAAGCTTCACCCTTCTGCCAACTTTTCTTCAGTTCTCCCAAAGCCTCCTCCAGGACTCTGATCTTCCACTCCACACTGTAGACCCAAGACTTTGACAGATTATACTTGGCGTCATCAAAGACTTTACTCGCTAACAAAACATTCTCATCTGCTTGTCCCATGAGTCGGAGGTCTACTATGCAACTGCTCCAGAGTTGGAGCTCTTTATCCATGATATTGATAGTGGAGGAGAGCTTCAGTTGTACATTGCTCACCTTTTCATGGAGTTTGAAAGCTTCATCGATGAAGTTTAATCCAGCAACAAGCATGTCATCCACCGGGGCTTCAATAGCTCTGCCATAGACAGAATACTTGTGCATATCTTTGATACTCTGCACTTCATCTTGGCTTAGAATTACAGGAGGTGGGAGAGTAGTCAATGGGGCAGGGTCTAAAACTTTGTCCTTAGACAAAAGAGACTTGATGAAACCTATGAGAACCTGGGCCTGTTCTTCCAACTGTTCAATAGTTTGTTTCCCTTTCTCTACCCTCCCAATTACTCTTGTGACTGTTTCCTGGAGGTTGTGAATTTCACCTTTAGGAGTAGACTCTCCCATTGGGATTCTTGAGAGCTCTAAGTCAGATACCTGCAAGTCCTACTCTGATTTATCCGTTGTAGGCTTGGCAATCTCCAGGAATTGTTAACCTTGAGCATCACATACTATTCTAGAGGTAACCTTTGCTCTCTTGGCACGAGAAGGAGTGGTGCCCAACAAGGCTGCAATGGCATCAAAATTTGGTCTTGAGCTTTGGGAGGAAAATTTCCTCTTCCTTTTGTCAACCAAAGGTTGCACCCACGCAAAAGAGGAAGAGGAATCAGCAGGAGGGGCAAGGGGACCAAGAGACAGAGAGCTCATGACGCTCAAGGTCTGCGCATCTGTTGACTTGAGTTGAGAAGTGAGTGGGGCACTTGGGGAAATTGTGGCAGAAGAGTCAACATCACCTGAAAGCTCAGTGCTCTGGATTTCTTTATCTTTATCAGCAGGATCTTCAGGAGCACTTACAAGGGTTGGTATTTCACTTTCTTCACTTTCACTGAGAACAATGATGTTCTCTAGTCCCATAGGCAACTTTGCCTACTTTCTTTGAGGGTCACTTTCCCATAGGCTCCTTCTTAACCTCCTTGAGCTTTTTCTGGAACACTTGAGTGGATGAAGAAGGAGTAGAAGCCGCAGGTCCTTGTATTGATGAAGCGGGAGGGGTCTTCACTGGTGTTTTTGACGTTGGAATAGATGCTTCTCTTCTTGGTGTTGAAGAATCCTTAGAAGAGGATTCTCCTGAATGCCTCCTAAATTCTCAAACCATCCTGATCAAACCAGACCTTAGTCCTGACTAAGACTGGAGCAAGGATCTCAACTAGATCATCCCTCTCTTTCCTGTTCCAATCCAAGTCCTCCAAAGGAGTGTTCTTAATCACATTTTCATACTCATACGAGTATAGATCAGAATTGTCATCCTAGAGACCTTTAGGAACTTGGTATAGACTGAGTTCTTGGATCAATTACAGGGAGAACCTGCCACAATGCCTTCTCCTGGCCTCAAAATCATCTACACAGTCAGCCCAGTAGTCTTCTATATCTGCCCTATGATGGTAGATTATCTTGATGTTCTGTTTAATAAACTTCTTCAAGTCAAAGCAGGTTCTTGGCTTGAAGAAATGAACGGTGATAGGTACTAGAGCTCTCTCTATGTTCTGAGCATCCAGAGCTGTTTTGCAAGTGTAGTTTCCCAGAGAGATGGGAAAGTGCAAGCCAGAAATATTCTTATCTCTACAAGTTCTGTGCAACTTGTCTAGTTGCCTGCATATTTCTATCAAGGCCATTTTATCATTACAGAACATGGAAAGCCGCAGAGGAGTGCTCTCATAGCCAGCAAGATTGATATAAGAAAATTTCCTGAATTGGATGAAATAAGCAACATATTGCGATATCAAGTTCATGGCTTCATCTGAAAACCTTCTAACAGTATCACCTTTGAGTAGTCTGACCACGTACATGGTGAAAGCATCATTGACCCTTCTGAAATTATGATTGCTTGTCTCCAGGGTGAACTGTGGGCAGTAAGCATATACTGGATCATCTTTGTGAGCATTGATGTAAGAAAAGCCAAACCATTGCCGTGACGCTGCCAGGGTATACATCAGGTACGAAGTCATATAGAAATTCTTCGTTTTCTACACATTGGACAGCTTCTTCGTCAAATTCATGCTTATGATTTCTGCCCAATTGATATTTTGCATTCCTTTGCACACCATGCTGATGAGCGGGCACATCCAGAAGTGAAATTCGTTAGTAGAGGGAAAACCCATAACCCGAGCCAGCACGATTATGAAGTCTGACAACTCTTAATTGAAATCTGCTCGGAAGAGGGTTTTGGTCAGACGAGAAGCTCCTTTCTTAGGGTTCTTCAGCTAGGACTTCACCACTCGTGCCTTATATTTGTCACTGTCTTTGTCGAATAGGGCATGTGCTTGATCCCGAGAAACTACTATGGCATTATCCATCTCTGGAATCCTCAGAGCAGTGCTAATGGTGGACAGCATCCAATTTGACGATGAGTTCCCCATGTATATTGGTCAATTCGCTCGAAACGGGGTCAAAGTGAGCTCAACTTGAAAGCACGGTATCAGCACACTATACTAAGATTGGGAAACCTCCAGCAAAATCCAAACCACTATCGTGAATCATCTGCGCCATTGGTGTAGGGTTTGCATCTGCCATTCTTGCCCAAAAATCACTAAAATCAAGATGACGAGCTTCACTATCCCCAATATTGCGAAATGACAGACTCAAGTGGAGAAATTTACTCCTGTCCGTGAAATTTGATCTTCATATTGATAGTAGCTAGGAGGACAGAGCCGCAAACCAGACTCGGAAAGGAATTATAAAGGGAGGGGAACACGTGCAGGTTTGTAAATTGTAAGGGTTCGAGCAAAAGATAGCATGGAAGTAGTGTGAAAAATGCAAAGGGGGAAATGCTCGTTATATAGCCGTTTAGGAGAGAGAAAGGCCATGAATGCGCATTTAATACATAACCACCAATTTGAATAAGCATGAAATGACACTTGGTACAGCTTGGGACATGTGAGACACGAATGCGCGAAACACGCGGCTACGGCCGATTCGGGCGAAACAGGGAGAAGACGCACAAACGCATTTTGGGACATTTGGGACGAAAACGCGCGAAGGACGCGGTTCGGGTGTTTCAGCCGAAACATGGAACAAAAGGCCCGTTTGCAACTTGGGATATTTGAGATGAAAAAGTTCGCGGAGTACGCGACTCGGGTCGGTTCGGGTGAAAATGGAACAACTTGCACTTTTTGATTTGGGACATTTGGAACAAGAAAGTGTGAAGTACGTGGTTCGGGTGTTTCGGACGAAAATGGAACATCTCGCACAATAAGTTTTGGGACACTTGGGACAAAAAGTTCCGACGGGCCTGAAAATGGAACAACTTCGGGGATTTTGGTCGATCGGGGAACAAAATGCACTTTCGTACTTGGGACAGGCGGGACAAAAATGTCTGATAGGCCCGAAATACATACAAAATGACCCAAAACACAGGTTTTCTCAATTTTCACGACTTAGGCACTTTAGAGAAAAACACTCATAACTCAAAATTTTGAAATTTTACTTTTATCAGAGCAGGGAATTTTGAGTGGATAATAGCTGGCTCCTTCTGGGGATGACTTGGCATAAATTCAAGGAATGAGACAAGGCAAGAACTTAGACAAACTCAGGAGAAGCAGATCAGTACCTTATCCATTAGGCCACGGAGTCAAAAACAGACCAATACAGAGGACAACACACCAAAACAGAAAAGGAAAGAAAAACAAAAACACTGTAGAGAATATACAAGGGACTCCCTAATCACCTAGGACTTGAACAACTTGAGATATTTCCCACTATAAGGAAGTGGGAGAGGAGAACCATCCATGTAATTAAGATAAAAGGAATTCTCACCAGCAAAGTGTCTGATCTTGAAAGGTCTGAGCCACAGGGAATCAAACTTTCCATGGCTGCCACGAGGTTCATGTCTTTTGTCCCATAACAGCACGGTGTCTCCAACTTGGAAATCTCTGAACCTAGCTTTCTTGTCAAACAAGACCTTTACCTTCTGCTGGTGAATAGATATCCTATCAGCAACCATCAATCTATCCTCATTCATTTTTTGCAGGTACATAATTCTCTTGTCTAGATCATCACTAAAGCTAGTATCTTCAATGGCCTTCATTAGGTGCAAGGCTAGCAGTTCCACTGTCACTAGCAATTGAGCTTCTACTCCATATACCACTTGAAAAAGGAGACATCCCAATAGCTCTCTTTGGTGTAATCCTGTCTTCCCAAAGAGCATCATAGAGCTTCTTGTGCCAGTTTCGTTGAGACTCATTTACTAACTTTCTAATAATAGTCACCAAATTTTTGTTAGTAGATTCTGCTTGCCCATTACCCTAAGGGTAGTAATCCGAAGAGTGAGCCAAAGAAATGCCATACCCATAGTAGAAGTCCATTATCTCAGCTGAAGAGAAATTCGAGGCATTATCTGTTACAATCTTGTTAGGTACACCATACCTTACCAAGATGTTCTCTTTGATGAAGCTGCATACCACTTCAGAAGTAGTGCTCTTGACTGGAATAGCTTCCACCCATTTAGTGAAATAGTCCGTGGTAGTTAGTACATGAGTGTGACCAGCACTAGAAGCAGGATTAAGTGTACCAATGAAGTCCAAACCCCACTGTTGAAATGGTTCCTCAATCACAACTGGTTTGAGAGGCAAAGAAGCCAATTTAGGTCTTCCCACAAAGATCTGACAAGCCTCACATTTATCCACCCACCTGGATGCATCTCTAAACAAGGAAGGCTAGTAGTATCCTCCACGCAGTATCTTATGAGCTGTAACCTTTGATGAATAGTCCCCTCCACATGCCTGATCATGAAAAGCTGAGAGCAACTTTCTCTGTTGTTCCTTGTCCACACACTTCAAAAATCTCCCATCTAAGCCAGGCTTGAACAAAGCATTTTCCCATAATACATATTGTACTGACCTCAATTTAACAGCCCTCTTTTCTTTGGTAGTTAAATGAGAGGGGCATTCCCCATAGGTGAGAAAATGGGCGATGTCAGGATACCATTCTTCAACAGAACTAAGGAACAGAACGGTAGGAAGGCAAACTTTGTTCTCCAATAATTCATGCTTAGCTCCTTCAACAATGAGCTCACAAAGACCTTTTCCACGAACCAGCTTGGTCGGCTTGATGTCAATGTCATACTCTTGGACCTTAGAAACCCAGTTCCCTCTCTTGGATCCAAATTCTTGTTGTGTGAGGATTGACTTAACAGTTGTATCCGGGACCAAAACCATGGAATGAGAGTTGAGGATGTAAAAGCAAAACTGTTTGACAACTTTAACCACTGCAAAAGCATGTTTCTTCATCATGGTGTATTTCAACTCGTGATCTTTTAGAATATAGCTCATGAACGCGATTGGTAGCTCATGCTCATTAGAGTCTTCTTGAGTTAACACAGCAGCCAAGGTATTATCTGTAGCATAGCAATAGATGATGAAATATTTGCTGAAATTAGGATAGGCTAAAACAGGAGTTTTAGCGATAGCTCTCTTGATACCTTCAAAGGATTCCTTTCCTTCAGAAGACCAACCAAATGTTTTCTTCACTTTCATCATCTGAGAAATATTCAAAGTTAATTCTGCAAAATCAGGGATGAATCTTCTCAAGAAATTGATCTTACCAAAGAAGGAGTGCACGCCCTTTTTACTGGTTGGGAGAGGAATTTGCTGGATAGCTTGTACTCATTCAGGATCAATCTTAATACCATCCTTGGAGACAATGTGCCCTAATAAATTTCCCTCAGTGACTCAAAAGACAGATTTTTTAGGGTTCAGAGAGATCCCATGCTCTCTGCATCTCAACAAAACTGTCTCTAGGTGATCAAAATGATCCATTCTTGTCTTGGAAAACACTGTCAGGTCATCAAGGTATATGACAATACACTTTCCTTTTAAGCTTCCAAAAGCAAGATCCATAGCCCTCTGGAAAGTGGCACCAGCATTAATAAGCCCAAAAGGCATTCTCTTGTAGGCAAAGGTGCCCCAAGGAGTAGTGAAAGCTGTTTTGTGTTGATCTACAGTATCAACCTCTACCTGATTATATCTAGAAAATCCATCAAGCATAGATAACATTTCAAATCCTGTTACTGCTTGCAATACTTGATCCATCATGGGCAAAGGATAATTATCTTTTAGAGAAGCCTTATTCAGGTTCCTGAAATCAACACATATGTGGATCTCACCATTTTTCTTCCTAACAGGCACAATATTTGCAATCCATGTTGAATGGTGAATGGGAAAAATAATTTTAGACTTCAACAACTTCTGTATCTCCTGAAAGATGGTGTCAGCTATTTTGGGGTTGTATTGCCTCTGTTTCTGTTTGAAAGGCTTAATCCTAGGCTTAAGAGGAATAGAGTGCTGCATATCTTTTGGTTTGAAAGCTTTCAAATCTTCATAAGAGTAAGCGAGAACATCCTTATACCTTCGTAAAAGATCAATTGCTTTTCTCCTCTCATCTGCTGTGCAACATTTTCCAATATTTACTAGCTTAGGGTCATTAGAACTCCCAATATCAATCTTATCATACTCAGCTGATTGCTGAGGTCCAGTAGAAGCTTTAGATTTCACATACCTGTCATGTTTATCAAATAATTCCTCCAAACTCACCAAAACTTTAGGAATCTTGTTTCCTTTGAGATTGATGCATCCATCTTGATCTGTTTCTTCCCCTTGGGCGACTGCTTGGTCAAAGGGCACACTCTCACGAGGTAGGTTGTCAGTTCCCTCAAAATATAGTTGTTTGAAATTACCCTTGAGTTCCAGGAAAGAAAGCAAATGTTGATCATTATTGAAGACTTGCCAGTTATTGGCATTATCAGGTACACTAGGCCGATGGACCATCTCAATGGTGAACTTATCCTGAGAGAAATCGGGATGAGGAATCAGTAGCGACCCTGAGACTACTAGTGAATCAGCCCTGCTGTTCTTCTCCCTAGGTATTGCCTCAATGGAGAAAGCATCAAGGAATTCAATGGAATCCCAAACCTGATTCTGGTAATGTTTCAGCTTCCCATTTTTTACCTGGAAAAGGCTTCTCACTTGCTTTACAATAAGTTCTGCATCACCACGAGCCAGAAGATTCTTCACACCTTGTTCTTTGGCCACTTGCAATCCAAGAATGAGAGCCTCATACTCTGCTGTGTTATTAGTATTCTTTAACTGCAACTTAAATGAAAAGGGGTGTAGGCCTCCTTCAGGTGACACTAGCAAGACACCAGCTCCAGAACCAGCTGAGGAACAACTTCCATAAAACTCTAAAATCCAAATACCATTAGGATCTTTAGGTGACATTCTGGGAAGTTGGATTTCATCAGGGGACATAATCATGTAATTGCCATGACCCATATCCTCATAGAGTATTTGTGCTTTAGGATCATCCGTTTTTTGCACAATATACTCAGATTGCTTCTCAGTCATCAACTTCTTCATTTGTCCATTGACAGGCATGAGTGCATGCGACCAATCCATTTGGATTTCCCCACCCACATCTTTGCAGAAGTTCCTACTTAGCAACATCCCGTATGAAGGAGGGATATCTGCTACGAAGATGGTAGCCAACACTTTCTTTTCAGGAAAGGCAAAAAAAGCCACTTGTGCATCTTTAATTCTCCCGACCAGGGGCACTTCTTTACTCTCCATGGAGTAACAAGACCCATAAGTGTGTGTGAGGGTCAGGCCTAAAGCATGAGCTACTTTAGCAGGGATTACGTTATCTGAGGCTCCTGAGTCAATGACACAATTACTGAGCCTATGACCAGCTATAAGAAGTGTTACATAAAATGGTTTAATTTTGTCACCAGGTGAGGGTGACAGCAGCTACCAGACTAGGCTGTGGTGCAGAAGGAGGAGTAGGTAAAAGGCCTCTAGAAGTCGTTTTGGAATGGGAATTAACAAATTGAATCATTTTGGCAAAAGATTTGGGATGGGTTTGGTAATACTCAGCCTCTGAAATTTGAGCCTTAGTCTTTTTAAGATGATCAATAATATCAAAAGACCCAGAAGTGGATGGACCATTGTCACTTGAAATTCTAGGCTTATCAACTTTAGGAGAAAAAGAAGGAACTTTACTAGTAGGATTGACAGGACTCACCTTTGGTGCAGATGAAGTAGGGATAGGAGATCCTCTTTTTGCAATTACAGGAATAGTTGCCGACTGCTCCTTAGATTTCTTTATGGGCTGTGTCACTTTCTCCCTCTGATGTGTTTGTTCTCGAGTCATGACAGCGAATGATTCACTGTTCATGTCTGCTACCACTTCATCATAATCATCTCCATCATCAATGCCCTCAGTGGTGAAGAAATTAACCCGAGATCCCTCAAGTTCCTCTGCCTCATCATCAAATTCCTCCACATACTCCTCGCAAGCTTCATTGTCCTCATTATCATCTAGCTCTTCAACCTCACAGGTTGCATTCACAGGAACTTTAACAGGAGGTCCTTCAAGTGCTAGTCTTGTTTGAGAAGGAGGTAAACAATTTCTTGTCTGAAAATTCCTCCTTGGAACATCTACATAAGGGGCATGCTGAGCCAATTATTTCTTTATAGCAATAAGATCATTCGCAAGCTTCTAAACTAATGGATCAGTATTAGGTCCAGGGGTGGAAGAGGAAGAAGCAACAGACTAGATTTGGGAGGGTCTCTTCTCAACTTACCTGACATGATCAAGTCATCCTCGATACTAACAGCGAGAGTTTGATCATCGACCAATGTTGCGAGATTAGCCCTTCTTAGTGCATAACTAACTTTGGGCGATTGAGCATTTAGGAAGAAACATTTTTGAATTTGATCAACAGGTCGGGTAGGCTGCAGGAATTTTATTGATCAATTTGTTGAACCAGGCCACAAATTCTCTCATGGGTTCTTGATCAATCTTTCTTTATCTGAGAAATTTGGGCAGGCAAGGCATGCACATCTTCTGCTGGTTTGAAATGGTTTTCAAACTGAGTTCTCATTGTGCCCCAGTCGGTGATAGCATTAGCCGGAAGGTGGTAGAAACCAATCAGCAGCATTATCTTGTAACGTCTCAATGAACAGTCTCACGGAGACATCTTCATGCTCAACTCCCAGGACTCCACATGCAACAATGAAGGCTGCGATGTGTTCATCCGAATGCACTTTGCCATCACCTCTGAATTTTAGGAAAGTTCTTCCAGTTACCTCTGGGTAACTCATGCAAAGGCTGAGGAAGGGCAAGGAGCCCGACACGATGACCCCATGGTAATGGCACCGCCATCCTTGGAAAAACGGCTTGGAGAGGAACTGCAACACCAGCAAGAATCAAAGCTCGTAAATTAGGGCTAGCTTGCTCTGAAGGAATACCACCCGTAGGGAATTCTATCTTGAACAGGTGGAGTGCTTGTCGAACGAGTTCTTCTATTTCTCGTTGAAGGGAAAGGAAAACCCTGCTGCTCCAAAAGCAGAAACTGAGAGTCTTCAATTCCAAGGGTCCTTCTCCCTCGAGTAAAACGTGGAGTCGCTAGATCAAAAGATGATCAAAAACTACAGAACTGGAATATGATTTTCCCCATTGGAGTCGCCAAAAACTGTTGGTTGTCAGATAGGACTTTACGAAGAGCGACAGTCAGGGGACAAGAAGTCCCTCCTCTTTAATGGGAGAGGTTCCCTTATTCAGAAACGAACTTATTTACAAATGTACAAAACATAATTTGCTGGTTAAACTTGGATATCACAAAAGTGTTTTCTATGAAGATCATCAATTACAAAAGGACTGAGGAAATGAGAGTACGGGAAAGAGTAGAAAGGCAACATGCAGAATTATAGATATCAGAGTAATTATTTATGTACGCAAAAGTCACAGTGAATTGAAACAAGATCATTCATATTGAATAAATAAGATGGAATTTAATGACACAAAGTTCTGTAAATAACATCTACTTAGAACACAAAGTTTCTTAACATAACACAAATTCGTTAATCAAGGACACAAAGTTCCTTCTTGGTTATACAAGATCACCGAGCTTGCAAAGTTGAAGAGTATGCAATCGGTAAGACTAATGAACTTGAGACAAATGATCTTCACAAAGAAAATAAGTGAAAGCTTTGGAATAACAGAGATCAGATAGACAAAGAATGGAAAAGTCCTTTTGTATTGATTTCTTTGTAATCTATTTACACTTTCAGAAAATATGCCAAGTTCTTCCTCCTTTCCAAATGGCGTAGAAATGCCATTATATAGCTTATAAGTCAGTTACTCTTCATAACTGTTTCTTTTAACCAAGAATAGTTAAGGACTGCCAACCGCAATACCTCAACCTTTTACAAAGAAAACGGAAAAGAAAGGGAAGAAGAGAAAAGAATGGGGAAGAAGACAAGTGGCCAGTCGCTAAGAGGGACCCACTGACTTCAGAATCCACTGCTTGAACTTCTTTAACGCCTCAGCTATGTCTCTGCCACGAGGGACTGACGTGTTGGTCGTAGACTGAGTCCAAAATCCAAGACACTTCTCCATCTCATTATCAAACTCGACATGAGTATGATAATCTTTGTTTGCTTCTTCAATGGCAGATTGAAGAGAGCAAATCTCCTTCATTTCTCCTTAGAGATGGAACTTTCCTTGAATAGGTTATCTTTGACAAAAGCTCTGAATTGAGCTTTGATTTCTTGCAAGGAAAGGGAAGTACCAGAAGTCTCATCCTGAAGATGACAGTGTATATCCTTGAAAGCAGAGACCACCAGTGTCTTGAAAACTTCACCCTTCTGCCAACTGTTCTTCAGTTCTCCCAAAGCCTCCTCCAGGACTCTGATCTTCCACTCCACACTGTAGACCCAGGACTTCAACAGATTATCCTTTGCATCATCAAAGACTTTACTCGCCAACAGAACGTTCTCATCTGCTTGTCCCATGAGTCGGAGGTCTACTATGCAACTGCTCCAGAGTTTGAGCTCTTTATCCATGATATTGATAGTGGAGGAGAGCTTCAATTGTACATTGCGCACCTTTTCGTGGAGTTTGAAAGCTTCATCGATGAATTTTAATCTAGCAACAAGCATGTGATCCACCAGGGCTTCAATAGCTCTGCCATAGATAGAATACTTGTGCATATCTTTGATACTCTGCACTTCATCTTGGCTTAGAATTACAGGAGGTGGGAGAGTAGTCAATGGGGTAGGGTCCAAAACTTTGTCCTTAGATAAAAGAGACTTGATGAAACCTGTGAGAACTTGGGCCTGTTCTTCCAACTGTTCAATAGTTTGTTGCCCTTTCTCTACCCTCCCAATGACTGTTGTGACTATTTCCTGGAGGTTGTGAATTTCACCTTCAGCGGTAGACTCTCCCATTGGGATTCTCAAGAGCTCTAAGTCAGATACCTGCAAGTCCTGCTCTGATTTATCCGTTGTAGGCTTGGCAATCTCCAGGAATTGTTGACCTTGAGCATCAGATACTATTCTAGAGATAACCTTGGCTCTCTTGGCACGAGAAGGAGTGGTGCCCAACAAGGCTGCAACGGCATCAAAATTTGGTCCTGAGCTTTGGGAGGAAAATTTCCTCTTCCTTTTGTCAACCAAAGGTTGTACCCACGCAAAAGAGGAAGAGGAATCAGCAGGAGGGGCAAGGGGACCAAGAGACAGAGAGCTCATGACGCTCAAGGTCTGCGCAGCTGTTGACTCGAGTTGAGAAGTGAGTGGGGCACTTGGGGCAATTACGGCAGAAGAGTCAACATCACCTAAAAGCTCAGTGCTCTGGATTTCTTTATCTTTATCAGCTGGATCTTCAGGAGCACTTGCAAGAGTTGGTATTTCACTTTCTTCACTTTCACTGAGAACAATGATGTTCTCTGGTCCCATAGGCAAATCTGCTTACTTTCTTTGAGGTTCACTTTCCACAGGCTCCTTCTTAACCTCCTTGAGATTTTTCTAGTACACTTGAGTGGATGAAGAAGGAGTAGAAGCTGCAGGTCCTTGTATTGATGAAGCAGGAGGGGTCTTCACTGGTGTTTCTGACCTTGGAATAGATGCTTCTCTTCTTGGTGTTGAAGCATCCTTAGAAGAGGATTCTCCTGAATGCCTCCTAAATTCTCGAACCATCCTGTCAAACCAGACCTTAGTCCTGACTAAGACTGGAGCAAGGATCTTAGCCAGATCATCCCTCTCTTTCCTGTTCCAATCCAGGTCCTCCAAAGGAGTGTGCTTAATCACATTTTCATACTCATACGAATATAGATCAGAATTTTCATCCTGGAGACCTTCAGGAACTTGGTATAGACCAAGTTCTTGCATCAATTGTAGGGAGAACCTGCCACAACGCCTTCTCCTAGCCTCAAAATCATCTGCACAGTCAGCCCAGTAGTATTCTGTATCTGCCCTATGATGGTAGATTATCTTGATGTTCTGTTCAATAAACTTCTTCAAGTCAAAGCAGGTTCTTGGCTTGAAGAAATGAATGGTGATAGGTACCGGGGCTCTCTCTATGTTCTGAGCATCCAGAGCTGTTTTGCAAATGTAGTTTCCCAGAGAGATGGGAAAGTGCAAGCCAGAAATCTTCTTATCTCTGCAAGTTCTGTGCAACTTGTCTAGTTTCCTGCATATTTCTATCAAGGCCATTTTATCATTGCAGAACATGGGGAGCCGCAAAGGAGTGCTCTCATAGCCAGCAAGCCTGATATAAGAAAATTTCCTGAATTGGATGAAATAAGCACCATATTGAGATATCAGGTTCATGGCTTCATCTGAAAACCTTCTAGCAGTATCACCTTCGAGCAGTCTGACCACGTACATGGTGAAAGCATCATTGACCCTTCTGAAATTACGATTATTTGTTTCTAGGGTGAACTGCGGGCAGTAAGCATATACTGGATCATCTTTGTGAGCGTCGATGTAAGAAAAGCCAAACCATTGCCATGACACTGCCAGGGTATACATCAGGTACGAAGTCATATAGAACTTCTTCGTTTGCTGCACATTGGACAGCTGCTCCGTCAAATTCATGCTTATGATTTCCACCTAATTGATATTTTGTGTTCCTTCACACACCATGCTTATGAGTGAGCACATCCAGAAGTGAAATTCATTGGTAGAGGGAAAACCCATAACCTGAGCCAGCAAGATTATGAAGTCTGACAACTCTTCATTGAAATCTGCTCAGAAGAGGGTTTTGGTCAGACGAGAAGCTCCTTTCTTAGGGTTCTTCAGCCAGGACTTCGCCACTCGTGCCTTATATTTGTCACTGTCTTGGTCGAACAGGGCCTGTGCTTGATCCGGGAAACTACTATGGCATTATCCATCTCTGGAATCCTCAGAGCAGTGCTAATGGCGGAAGAATCCAATTTGGCGATGAGTTCCCCATGTATATTGGTCAATTCACTCGAAACGGGGTCGAAGTGAGCTCCGCATGAAAGCACGGTATCTGCACACTGTACTGAGATTGGGAAACCTCCAGCAAAAGCCAAACCACTATCATGAATCATCTGTGTCATTGGTGTAGGGTTTGTGTCTGCCATTCTTGCCCAAAAATTACTGAAATCAAGATGACGAGCTTCGCTGTCCCCAATATTGTGAACGGAAGACTCAAGTGGAGAAATTTGCTCATGTCCCTGAAATTTGATCTTCATATTGATAGTAGCTAGGAGGACAGAGCCGCAAACCAGACTCGGAAAGGAATTACAGAGGGAGGGGAACACGCGCAGGTTTGCAAATTACAATGGGTTCGAGTAAAAGATAGCATGGAAGTAGTGTGAAAAATGCCAAGGGGAAATGCTCGTTAAATAGCCGTTTAGGAGAGAGAAAGTCCATGAATGTGCATTTAATACATAACCACCAATTTGAATAAGCATGAAATTCGGGTAGAGTGGGAAAAATAAGCACGAATGACACTTGGTACGCTTGGGACATGTGAGACGTGAATGCGTGAAACACGCGGTTCGGCCGATTCGAGCGAAACAGGGAGAAGACGCACAAATGTATTTTGGGACATTTGGGACGAAAACGCTACGAAGGACGTGGTTCGGGTGTTTCGGCCGAAAATGGAACATCTCGCATTTTTTGATTTGGGACATTTGGAACAAGAAAGTGCAAAGTACGCGGTTCGGGTGTTTTGGCCGAAAATGGAACATCTCGCACAATAAGTTTTGGGACACTTGGGACAAAAAGTTTCGACGGGCCCGAAAATGGAACAACTTCGGGGTTTTTAGCCGATCAGGGAACAGAATGCACTTTCGTACTTGGGACAAGTGGGACAAAAATGTCCAACAGGCTCGAAATACATACAAAATGACCCAAAACACAGATTTTCTCAATTTTCACGACTTAGGAACTTTAGAGAAAAACACTCATAACTCAAAATTTTGAAATTTTACTCTTATCAAAGCAGGGAATTTTGAGTGGACAACAGTGTTAAATGTAGAATATCAACTAATCACACATGTTTCATCATATCTTTTGGATAAGCCTAACCAGGCTAGTTATTACATTAGAGATTCATCATGAAAAAGCCTTTCCATATAAAAATATGCATTCAAAAAAATCATGAGGTACTATACCAAACTTTCCAAGCTTAAATAACCATGCTCTATAATGCAAATCAGCTCAACTCAACTCAAACTATCAAGTATAGTTTTAGCCCTTTTTAGGAAAAAAGTGGTAGGGTGACTTTAGAGACCTATAACTTAATAATTATTTAAAAAAACTATCTAAAAAATTTCATGGTCATCTAGCATACTTCTCAAGCTTCCTTAAACAGTTCACTTTTCTTCATGAAACCTCCATCTCAACCTTAAAACTATAAATCTCCACAAAATTAGGGTTTATCTTCATCTTGGTGAAACACCTAAAACATGAAATCACTACCAATAGGAGCCTTTAAGAGTCCTCTATAACCCTGAGCCATCATACTAGATATCTCAATCCATTTGGAGACCATACATTTCATCTTTCCTCCATCATTTTAGAACTAGGATTTTTCAATGGTTTTGACTTGTCTAACTTCTTAATGATTGTTCATAAAGCTATGACATCCAAATGAATTCTTTTTTCTTAAAAAAAACTTGGTTCCATGCAAAAGCATCCCTTAAATTATCATCCTCCCATGCAAATCTCACATTTTTGGGTGAGCAAAATAATTTCACTATCGAACTAGAAATGAGAATTCTTGGAACTCGGTAGAGCCAAGAACATCATAAAATGCAAAATATTCATCATACTAACTTGTAATGTTTCCCACAACACTAGGAAAACCTTCTTCGTGATCTCTAATTATCATAAAATCCCACACATGTCTGAAATACTTGAAGAAATTTCATCTACCCATGTATACAAGCCTTATTCTCAAGAAACTTTCTTCAATAGACCTTAAAACATCATCATACCTCTAAATATTGACCTGAGATTCCTTCCACACTTCATATGTAGTGTAAAAACAAACAAACCATTCTTAAACAGGACTTCCCTTCTCTATATATCATGTCATTATCTCATCTTGTTTGGACTACATCAAGAATAATACCTAGAATGACTTAAAAAACCACATGACACAAGATAACTAGCCTTTTTGAACTTTTATAGACTCATTAATACCTTTAAATCATCATGCTAACCATGTTTGTGTTAGGAAATAATTATATTAGTGCTCCATTATGTTAATGTGTGAGCAATATTATATTTTGTATATTGTTTATATGAGTTGATATTATAACAACTCATGTTATTTTTTTTGTATTAGTTTTAGAGTTGTTACGAGTTGTTAAAACAACTTGTATAATTTAGGTGAGTGGTTTCCTATATTATAGGAAATATAATTCCTATATAATCATTTGTATGTAATATGAAGATTGACGGAATATCAAGAAGAAATCTAAGAATTATTATTGTGTAAATCTGATACTGTGCTATTATTTGGTATCAGAGCAAATTATCTGATTCCCGTGATGTAGATGCAATTCTATTTTTTTGCAGTACGTTCCTCTTGCATGCTCATGCATTAGAGGGATCTGATCAATTAATACTCGAGTCATTGGATTTCACTTGCAACCACATTTGTTCTGCTCTGAGAGGTTGTGCCTTGCATGTGGAGACCCATTTGTTGGTATTACAACCTCTATAGGTGGTGGCTTCCAAAAACTACCCACTCATACGGGTATTAAAACTTGTATGCCAAGTTCAAATCGTCTACATCAAATTCAACATCGGCGTGAACAATCATTTCAATACAAAGATCCTACATTTGCATCTTTCAACAGTTTTGATCTGTATGCGTATTTGATTGATATCAATTTTCACTAGATTCTTCTCTTGCTGTGAACGTATAGTGTGAAAAGGTGTCGCATATCAACACCCCAAAACTGCACTCCCTGGCTGATCTTTAGCATCGGAAAGATAAGCAATATCCTTTCCACATGCATTTGACTGTTTGGCATCTTTCGACCATTCAAGAAATTTCTGTTCATGCATTCACCGGTTTGAATGGATCTCAGAGTTGTAATGAATCTTGCCAGATTTGTCCAAATGATATATGCATAGTCTACAGATTCCTTATTGTTCAGATTTTCCAGTTGATGCCATTATCCAGTATATGCGTGCCAAATCATCTTCAGTTGACACCATTCGTAAAAGGAAATTGATATATATCAGAAGACTCGTGTCTTTTATTCAGAGGTCGGTCTTTATGGCTTTCGGGATGCTTGTTAGATAAGTTTGCTGCATTTTTTAAAATAGCTAAAATTTAATCATCTGTCTCCTAATATGTTTAGGAATAAAGTCTATGTTTTGTTGTTAAAAATTTTCTTGTCTCTTATCTAAAATTAAATGTTTGTATTATTAGGAGTGTCAAGTCAAAATTAATATGTCAAATAGAGCATGTTGTTACAGGTTTATTAATATATTTTTCATCATTGTATCATCAAAATATGTTTAGGTGAATAATAGGTTGTATTTCATATAAGTGATTTTAGGATTTTTTTTTTATCGAAAGTAATCAAAAGAATCAAAGTTGTCATCATTTTTCAAGTTATTATTGTCTTGTCAAATGTCAAAAGTGTTGTTAGAATTTTTTTTCCCCATATCATAATGGAAGTCCCTCTAGAAAAATTCAATGGGCTCAATTTTCATACTTGGAAAGTGAAGATCCAGATGCAGCTGATGAATAAAAATCTCTGGCGGATAGTCGATGGAAAAGAACCAAAACCTACAGATCTAACCAAATTGGTAGAATGGGAAACAAGAGATGATAAAGCCAAAGCCATTATTGGTCTTGCTCTCTCAGATACTGAGCTACACTATGTTGATCTCGAGAAATCATCTCATGAAATGTGGGAAAACTTGAACAAAAACTTTGGTGCTAAAGCGGTGAATGCAAAATTTTCTCTCAAATTGTAGTTGTTCAAGTTAAAAATGGGTGAAGGAACTACAATGTCCAGTCATATTAATGATTTACGGTCTCTTCTCTAACAGCTAGCAGAAGTAAAAGCTCCTGTAGTCGATGAAGATGCAAAATCTATTCTGTTAAATAGTTTGCCTCCCAAATACAGTAATATTGTCTTCACACTTGGTCAGATGGCTTCTAACTCATTGGAAGATATGATATCAGCTCTTCTAGCTGAGGAAAAAAGGACTAAAGAAGGTGTAGAAGAAGAAACTGCATTGTACTTAAAACAGAGGTACAAGAAATTCTCCAAAAATAAGGAGGAAATTGAATGTTTTTACTGCAAGAGAAAGGGGCATAAAACTCCATTTTGTAAAAATCGAGCTCATGATCTTCTAAATGGAACAATCAAAATAGAAGAAGCAAATATGGGCATAGACGATGAATCTGATTATGAGGAAGAACAAGTAAATGAAGACAGTGGCTCTGAAGACTTCTTGTTCTGAGCATGAAACCGGAGGCAGGAGGCATCAGAGGCTGGAGGTCATTCAGCGACCTCTCATCAGTTGCCAACGACGGGGCTGCATATTAGCTTTGGTGACATGTGTGGTGTGCCTCAGTTTGCAGTGATCTTGTTTTCAATAAGTGGAAATTTCACATTGAGGGGGGGAACATGATCCAATGTTCCATTTCCAGTATGTCAGCTTTTTCTATGTATGTACGAGCAACAGATTTCAGTAGAATTTCCTATGTTATTCCCTGCAGTGAGATAGTGATGAGAGTTGTTGATACTACTGCATCATCATGATATCGTGGTTGTTAGTTATCCAAAAAAACTATCCAGAGGTTGTTGGTACTATCCTCAAAAACCATCTGTTGTGTGGTTGTTGGTTAACCACTTGGAAAACCATCCAGAGGTTGTTGGTATTATCCTTGAAACCATCCAGATCATGAGCATGCTACGTAGCGGCACGTTGCAGTACAAAGTAGGTTTTCCCATGTTCGCACTAAGGGGGGGAATGTTAGGAAATAATTATATTAGTGCTCCATTATGTTAATGTGTGAGCAATATTATATTTTGTATATTGTTTATATGAGTTGATATTATAACAACTCATGTTATTTGTTTTGTATTAGTTTTAGAGTTGTTACAAGTTGTTAAAACAACTTGTATAATTTAGGTGAGTGGTTTCCTATATTATAGGAAATATAATTCCTATATAATCATTTGTATGTAATATGAAGATTGACGGAATATCAAGAAGAAATCTGAGAATTATTATTGTGTAAATCTGATACTGTGCTATTAGTTTGACCTCATACTATCCATTTACCAACTTTGGATCTCACCTACAAGACCTATCTTTCTTGACCATGCACTTAGACACCATACATGACTCCAAGATTGGACACTACTAATCAACCTTCAAGCTCAAACATGAATGACACCTCATGGAAACACCTAAACCACCTTCATACCCTTTGACATCAATGTGAAAATTGACATAAATGACAACCATAGACACAATTCCCAACAATCTCCCCTTTTTCATTGATGGTAACCACCTTCAGAAACATTTATGGCAACCACAAATGTAAAACACTTACAATATTTTCTACTATTTTATTTTTATGTTTCTGAGTACACTCTCCCCCTTTGAAATGCATGAAAAAGGCACTATTTCACATCTTGACATGAAAATAAACTTTGGCAACACACAATGACAATAATGTAAAAATAGACTTACTTCCTCACAAGCTCCCCCTTGGACTCTACTCTCTTTCTTGAATTCAATCTGGGCTACGAAAGATCCATGGACCTATTATTATCATGCAAAACATATGACAGTGTTATGTAAAGAAAATTTGACAACACACAATGACAATAATGGAAAAAATATAATTACTTTCTCACAAGCTCCCCCTTGGACTCTACTCTCTTTCTTGACTTCAATCTAGGCTATGAAATATATATGGACATGATATGATCATGTAAAACATATCCCACTAAGCTGATACATTACATTTTGGATTCATACCTACTATTCATCATCTTCTAGACTAGTACCATATGCTAAATATACAAGCTCATACCTTTAACACGTGTTATGAAGACAGGTCATGTCAAATGCCACAACCGTAAAGAAACTTTTTAGTGATCTTTGCCTCTATTTTAGTGCTAGCTTCATCAACTTGTACCTGCCTACTAAAAATTCTTATTCCTCCCCCTTGCAAAAAATATAACTTTAAGATCATAAAGTTTCCCCTTAGGAATGTGTATTAACATCAATGATAAAACATTCATTCTCATTCTCTTTTTTAGACCTTATAACTTGCACCACCTATAATCCTTCTTTCAGTATTCCTCCAATCAATCAACAACTCTACTTTGGCACACAAAACAATGCCCTTCAAGATTAAACACAACTATCCTTAGGATAATGTACACATAGACCTCTTTTATCTCATTATATTTTAACATATTATCACTTGATGCCTTACCACTATCTTAAAGATCCTTGACCTACTCAAATACTGCTTCTTGATCCCATAGAGAGTAACAAGACATTCAAAAATGATTTAAGCATAGAATCCTCTTGAATGATGCAAGATGAAACCTTAATAAAAATATACATATCATCATGATATCCTTCATTTATTAGCAAAATTGTTATCCAATTTTTCACCCCTTGCAAATTGTATAACTTAAGAAATATGGACTTGCATAGTTTCATGGATTCATGTAGAAGAGTATGGTGAAAAATAGGTATTTTTCATGTTTTGGGAACTCACAATTGTCTTGGGGCACTTGAATTACTCTTATACACTTCCCTCCTTTTCTCAAGGGTTAAAAGATCCAAGGACTTAGAAAAATTTGAGAAAAAAATGCATTTTGGGGCCATTTATAGTGTGTTGTGGGTTTTTCAGGTCTGTGAGAAATAGGAGGAACAAGTTCCTTGAGCTCATGATTTCCCCGCATCACCGATCTGCCCGCAATGCAAAGGGGTTAGTGTTTTGTTGAAATTTGAGCCAGACAAGAAACAATGAAACAATTTCCAAGGGATAATCAATTCTCTGCATCCTTTTTCAACCTAGAAATAAGGATTTGGGGGTGGATGTAGTGTATTACAAAGGGGAACAAGCTGCGGAGAACAAAGGATGAGGAATAACACGTTCCGTGGGGACGTGAGTTCCCCACAAAAGTAAATAATCCACAATACTAAGGCATAAGCATAGTGTGGAGAAGGCGGAGGTATAAGTCACAAATGAAACTAGTTCTTGTGGTCCCCAAGAACCCTGAAACCCCCAAAAAATAAAGAAGATAGAAATAACAAGGGGATAGAGTGGTGTAGTGTGGCAAGAGTAAGTTGCAAAGGAATAAGGGATTAATTGCACTAGTTTCCAGTTCCCTTAGTTCCCTAAAACCCTGATTTATCCAATCAGAAAGGGTCAAATGAAATATTAATGGGATATAAGGGGGGAATATAATATAATTTTGGACTCTAACAAGACATTTGGAATCCATGTTCTTCACAACATCATTGGACCCGATTGGCCATATCTCACTCCCAGATGCTCCAAATTCAATAAATAATATATCAAGAAAAACATATTTTCATGCTCTACACCATGGAAGTATGAAAATCTAATTTTGGTGGGGGTAGATGGGAAAAAAGGGGGGAAATATTCCACCATTAATTAATGCATTCATAGGAAGATGAAAACTCATATCTAATATGATATGGTGCCTTTTCTTCTCCTGCAAAAAAAGATCATGGGGGGATGGATTTGTAAAGTTTCCTATACTCATTTTCAAATATTTTATATTGGTTATTGGTGGATGGAATCATAAATATGAGTTTCACTCTTCTCTCTTTCCCATTATCTATATAATTTAAGGGGATCTCATTTGTAATGTTGGATACTTTGGGAATGTAAAGGCATCATTGAAAAGTGTTACACAAGTGTTCTTAAATTGTAGGCCTTAGATTGTAATTTTGTAGTGAATTCACACCTTCTTCCTCCATTGTAATGATCTGAACATCATCTTAAAGAAATAAAATTACTTATTTTTTGGCTCTATTTTACCTTAGCTTGTGATTTAATACATTTCCTTGCCTATTCATTTACTTGCAGGTATGTTGCGTATGTTTCTTCATATTACATAGTTTATTTCTATTGAGAATCATGTGAAAATGGGATTTTAGATGTTGCTTTGCACTGGGGCTGTCATTTTTTCCCTCTCCATCATTGTTTTGTTCCATTTTCTCTCTTTTAAAAGTGTTTTTCCCCTTATTTTTTGTGCTATCACCTCCTTTAGTTTAGGATTTTCATTTTTATGCATCTTCTTTTCTCCCTGGTCTTTTAGAATCATAGATTAGTATTGCATAGCTGCATTTACCTTCCTAGGAGTAGTTTAGCAATAGGAATAATCACATAAAACCATCCTCCAGAGGTCTATCTTAGTTTGCAAGTCCCATAACTTGGAGAAAGTCCCATGTTGCCTCAAAATCCTGGGTTGTCTATGACTCAAGGAAGGGTGAAATTTTTATCTATAACAGTTTTGGCATACTCGATGGGACTATGGAAGTTATCATTTCAATTTTTTCCAAGTTTTGGTGTGTATATTGGAAAAATTTCAACATTTGGAGGATTTTCTACAACACATCTTGTAACTCCAAACATTCTATTTACTAGTTTTAGAAGTTAAGGTGCATGAGTTTCATGAGAAGAATCCATACGAAGTCAAGAAAAATAGAAGAAGGAACTTTTGAATAGCTACAATTATCACCAGGAAGAAGAGGAGGAGGAAGAATAGTTTAGAGTTCACCATCTCTACAAAATAAGACTCTTTCTACTTCACCACCTAGTAGGCCTTTCTTGATATCTACTATAATTATGAGACCTATTGTAATGGCACAACAAAGGAATTTACCATTTGTCAAATTCATTGGTATTAGCCCTTTTTCTCTTAATGCACAACATGATATTCTAGTGAAAGCCTTAAAAATTATTCCTTTATTCACTAGGGAAAATCATACTACCCCAAGTAATCATATTCAATACATTGCCAATGCTTGTGTTGTTCATCAAGTTACTGAACAAGATACAGTTGTAAGGTTTTTATCTTCTTCATTTAAAGGAAAATATCTTCAATAGTTCAAGATTTTGGGACCAGGAATAATTACTAACTGGAATTATCTAGAGACGATGTTTTGTAATCAATTTGAGAAAAAAATAGATAACCTCTCCTTGTTAGAACAATTGATAACTATAAAGAGGGCTCTCAATGAGCTCATGGCAGATTTTAATTTCAGATTTCAGAAGACGTATGACATAATCTCAGCCCTCATAAGACCAAATCCAGAATATGCTTTTATTTACTTTTTAAGATCATTAAATTCTTATATTTCTGTCATCATTCAGTTTATGGGGGTGCAAAATTTTTTAGGGCCTATGCAATAACCATTAGGGCTAAAAATTATTTTATACAAGCCAGGAAACTAGCTCCTAGACCACTAATGCCCTTGTACCATGAATTTCCTCAAGCTCCATAGCCTTCTATTTCTCCTAGTCCTAAACAAAATTCCCAACCCACTGACTCTACATCTTATTTTCCTACAAATAAAAAGGAGGATGAAGAGACGAAGTCATTGATTATAAATTTATCCAAGAATTTTATATTCTTGGATAAAAATAAATCCCAATATTTTAAGAATTATT
Source organism: Taxus chinensis (assembly GCA_019776745.2). Taxonomy (NCBI): domain Eukaryota; kingdom Viridiplantae; phylum Streptophyta; class Pinopsida; order Cupressales; family Taxaceae; genus Taxus; species Taxus chinensis. The sequence continues at coordinate 197,631,106 of CM034153.1, forward strand.
CTAACCATGTGAAATATTCAAACCAAGGATTTAACAAAGGTTATCAGCCAATTAGGAACCAACATCCTAATCATATATATGGACAAAACCAACAAAATAATATGTGGCAGGGTAAAAATGCACCTCTTATAGTAGCATTAGTTACTCCTCCCCAGTCACTTCCTTTTGTTAACTCAATTCAAGCATTGGTTATAGTACAAAATAATGTGATACAAGAAACAAAATGGTGTTTCCCAAGTAGATAACCACATAATCAACTTATTTGTGTAAATGTAATACATCATCAAGCCTTCATGGTTGAGAATTATTCCAATCAGCAAGAACCATTTGTAGTAGCAAGAAATCCTAATGTGGAATAAGTTCAAGAGGTCAATCATGACATCAATATCATATAATTTGGGATTGATGAATTTTGTGCAATAAATCAAACAGTGGGTAGTTCTAGCAGACCTCAAATTAATGTTGCTGATAATACAAGGTCTAAGAAAAGGATGTTTGAGTCTCAACCTTCATCTTCTTCTAATGAAGGCAACACTGTCAACAAGGAAAGGGAAGATGAGATAGATAAAAATAGATTTCCCAAGGTTGCTAGAAAGGAATTTGCTTCCCAACCAAAGATGCCTATCCCAATCTTACAACAACCAAAGAAGGATAATCTTGTACCACAAATGCAAAAATCCATGGGCCTTCTTATCCATATTTTTTAGTAGATGAAGAAGACAAATATTAATCTGATCATGTGGGATACTCTAGTTATTCCATCACAAAGGGACCTCCTATGTGAATTTTTCAAACAGTTTCCCCAAGTTCATCCAATAGTGGAAAACACTCAAGTTGTTGTCAAATTTTTCCAAGCAAAGGAGGAGTTGTTAAATAAAGTTGTCAAGACCCCACCATTTTATATTTCATTAAATGTGGGAAAATAATTGGTTTATAATTTCATGATTGATGCAAGGGATAGTACCTCTATAAAGCTCAAATGGATTTATGATGTCCTAGGTCTCAAGTAAAGTCTTGTTTCTAAAGGAGTCTTACAACTTGATGGTTCAACCATTGGTGTATTAGGAGTGATTAAATATCTTTATTTAACACTTCATTCTTTTCCAATCCTAACCATAACGATATATCGGTAATTGACTTGCCTCCGATGTTTTCCATTAGACTTGGGATTTATCTTAAGAATTCTCTTAATTACTACCCCTAAGGTAATGGATTTGTGAATTATACTAAAAAGATACTAATTAGGATAAAGAAGAGAACAATGGACATCAATCAAAGACATTGGCATACAAAGGTGAGAAATTATCTCTAGGCAGACATGATCATAATGAAGAAGGAAATTGGCACTTCCCCTTACAAGCTTGACAAAGAAGCTAGACTTCCTTTGTCACTTGAATTGGCTCAACAATTAGAATTTGAAGGGGGGGAAAGAAAAATTTTAATGATAGAATTGGGAATAAATTATTCTATGATTAGGCTAGAACAACATAAAAAATCAGCCAAAAAATGGTTTGACAAGAAGGCTAGAGATCACACATTCAAGGTTGGATATCTAGTATTAAAATGGGAAGTAGAAAGAACTAAAACTGGGAGACACTCTAAATTTGATGCAATCTCAAGTGGCCGATATATCATTAATGCTTGCAAAGAAGCTAACTCTTTTGAGTTGTCATATCTTGATGGAGATACATTACAAATCCTAGTCAATGGAATTTACCTTAAGCACTCTCATTAGGTTGTCTCATTGCATATTGTACATATTAGTTTTTTTTCAATTCCTCTAAGTGTTTATAGCACATTATCTTATTTGAAGAGTAGTTTTTGTTTCCTTAAGTGTTTTTGCACAGTTTTGTTGCTTGTGGATGATCTTGTTAAATAGTGTTCATCATGGTTTCCAGAAAAGGTGTTGTGAAAATAATTTTAGGGTGTCCATAATCAATTTCAATACTTAAATCAATTTTTGGGAAGTCTTCATGGTTCATCCATTCAACCCAAATAGACTAGAATTCAGGATCAAAGTGGTATGCATTCAGGATGGGGACTATTGGTTTTTCCAACTTATTCATAACTTGCAATGGAAATAGAATGATATTTCAGAGCTAAAACAATTTTCCACTCTCATAAAATTCAATTTAGAAAATTCTTGTAATGAGATGGTCAATTAGAGCTTCAATTCAACCCCAGGTTCAGGCAGTGATTTAGGTGGATTCAAGGGTTAGTTTCAAAGTTTTGGATTAGTTTTCATGGTTATCAGGCTAAATCCATGCCCAATCAATGATCAAGGCCACTAGGAATTTCAATCTATCAGTCATATTACCCCAAGATTTGAAAAAATGTTATCCAATTTTACTCTCCTTACAAACTAGCTAACTTAAAAAATCTGGACATGGGAAGTTTCATCGAGTCATGGAGAAGAATATGGTTAAAAAATTTATTTTTCATGTTTGGGGAACTCACAGTTGTCTTAGGGAACTTAAATTACTTTGTTGAACTTCCCTCCTTTTCTCAAGGCTTAAAAGATCCAAGGACTTAGAAAAAAATGAGAAAAAATGCATTTTGGGGTCATTTATAGTGTGTTGTGTGTTTTTTGGGTCTGGGAGGAATAGGAGGAATAAGTTCCTTGAGGTCATGAGTTCCCCACAACATTGATCTTCCTGTAATGTAAAGGGGTTTTTTTTTGTAAAAATGTTGGTAGGACAAGGAAAATTGGAACAATTTTCATGGGCTAATCAATTCCCCACATCATTTTTCAACCCGCAATGAAGGATTTGGGGGGTAAATGTAGTGTATTGTGGAAAAGAATGAGTTTTAGAGAACTGAGGTTGGGGAGGAACAGGTTACATCAAGATGTGAGTTCCCCGCAGGCGTGAATAAGATGTAATACCAAGGCATAAGCATAGTGCAGAGAAGGTAGAGGTATAAGGCACAAATGGAACTAATTCTTGCAATACCCAAGAACCCAAAAATCCCAAAATCCCTGCAAAACAAGGAATATAGAATGAACAAGTGGATAGAGTGGTGCAGTGCAGCAAGAGTAAGCTGTGAAGGAACAAGGGATTAATGGCACCATTTTCCAAGTTCCCTTAGCTCCCCAGAACCTTGATTTATTAAATGAAATATTAAAAGGATATAAGGGGGGTATAATCTAATTTTGGACTCTGACAAGACATTTGGAACCCGTTTTCCTCATGGCAGCCCCTGGACTTGAATGGCCATATCTCACTCTCAAATGCTCTATATTCAGTAAATTATATATCAATGGAAACATGTTTTCATGCTCTTTACCATGAAAGACTAAAAATATGATTTTGGTGGGGTTAGGTGGGGAAAGGGGGGGAAATAGTCCACCATTAATGAATGCATTCCTAGGAAGATGAGAAATCAGATATGATATGATATGATTCCTTTTCTTTTCTTTCAATAAAAATATCATGGGGGTGGATTCATAAAGTTTCCCATACTTATTTTCAGATATTGAATACAGGTAGTTCAGGGGTGGAATTAGGAATCCAACTTTTCCTCATCTCTCTCTTTCTCATTCTCTATATAATGTAAACAGGGGTCATTTGTAATGTTGGATACTTTGGGAATGTAAAGGCATCATGTAAAAGTGATGCACAAGTGTTCTTAAGTTGTAGGCCTTGGATTGTAATCATGTAATGAATTCATGTTGTATTCCTCTATTGTAATGATCTGTGCATCATCTTGAAGCAATAAAATTACTTTTTTTGTGGCTCTATTCTACCTTAGCTGGTGATTTATTTAATTTCCTTTCCTCTTCATTTACTTTCAGGTATCTTGTGTATGTTTTTTCATATTTCAGGGTTTATTTCTATTATGAATTGTGTGAAACTAAGAGTTTATATGTTTCTCTGCATTTTGGTTGTCATTTCTACCCACTCCATCTTGTTTTGTTCCATTTTCTCTCTTTTAAAAGTGTCTTTCCCCTTATTTTTGGTGTTATCACCTCTTCTAGTTTAGGATTTTCATTTCTATACACCTTCTTTTATTCTTGGTCTATTAGAATCATAGATTAGCATTACGTAGTTGCATTTACCTTCCTAGGAGTATTTTAGTAGTAGGAAGAAGTAGAGAAATCCAACCTTCTCTGAGGGTCTATCTTAGTTTGCAATTCCCATAACTTTGAGATAGTCCCATGTTGCCTCAAAATCATGGGTTGTCTATGACTCAAGGTAGGGTGCAATTTTGAGCTCTAATAGTTTTGGCATGTCCAGTGGGACTATGGAAGTTAATATTTCCATTTTTTCCAAGTTAGGGTGTGTATATTTGTAAAATTTTAGCCTTTGGAGGCTTTACAGAAACACATTTGGCAACGCCAAACATTATTCTTACTGGTTTCAGTGGTTAAGGTGCCTGAGTTTCATGAGAAGAATACAGACAAGGTCAAGAACATTAGAAGAAGTAACTTTTAAATACCTAAAATTATCACTAGGAAGAAGAAGAAGAGGAAGAGTAGTTCCAAGGTCACCATCTCCACTAAATAGGACTCTTTCTACTTCACCACCTAGTAGGCCTTTCTTTCTATATACTAGAATTTTGAGACCTATTCTAATGACACAACAAAGGAATTTACCATTTGTCAAATTCACTAGTAACAACCCTTTTTCTCTTAATGTACAACATAATATTCCAGTAGTAGCCTTAAAAATTATTCCTTTGTTCACTGGGGAAAATCATACAACCCCATCTGATCATATTTATGACATTTCCAATGTCTATTTTGTTCATCAAGTTACTAAACAAGATGTAGTTATAAGGATTGTAACTTCTTTGTTTAAATGAAAATATCTTCAATGGTTCAAGGTTTTGGGACCAGGAAAAATTACTAACTGGAATGATCTAGGGACGATGATTTAAAATCAATTTGAGGAAAAGGCTGATAACTTCTCCTTGTTAGAACAACTAAAAACTATAAAGAGGGCTCCTAATGAGATCATGTCATATTTTAATTTCTGATTTCAGAAGACATGGGACAGAATCTCAACCCTCATAACACCAACTCTAGAAGGTGGTTTTATTTACTATTTAAGATCATTAAATTTTGATATTATTGTCATAATTAAGTCTATGCAGGGTGAAACATTTTCTGGGGCCTATGCAATAGCCATCATGGCTAAAAATTATTTTATATAAGCTGGGAAACTAGCTCCTAGACCACCCATACCCTTATACCATGAATTTCCTCAAGCTACTCAACCTTCTATTTCTCCTATTCCTGAGAAAATTTCCCAACCCACTACCTTTTATCTTATTCTCTCGCATAGCAAAAGGAGTATGAAGACATGAAGGCCTTAATTATAAATGTGTCCAAAAAATTCATATCCTTGGAAAAACAGCAATCCCAATCTTATAGGTATTATTCTAACTAGGGAAAATATTTAAACTAAGGATTTAACCAAGGTTATCAACCATTCAGGAACCAACAGCTTAATTAGATATATGGGCAAAACCAACAGAATAATTAGTTGTAGGGTAAAAATGCACTTCTTCCACTAGAAATAGTTCTTCCTCCCTAGTAAATTCCTACTACTAGCTTAAGTCAAGCATTGGTTCTAGTAAAAAATAATGTAATCCAAGAAACAAAATGGTGTTTTCCATGTATCCATCCACATAATCTACTTATTTTTTCAAATGTATTACATGCTTAAGCCTTCATGGTTGAAAATTCTTCTAATCAACAAAATCATTGGTAGAAGCAGTCAATCCTGATATCAATCTCTTGTTCTTTAGGGTTGATGACTTTTGCGCAATAAACTAGGTAGTGGGCAGTTCTAGTAGACCTCAGACTAATTTTGTTGATAATACAAGGTCTTAGAAAAGGATGTTCGAGTCTCAACCTTCATCTTATTCTAATCAAGGAAACACTGTCAACAAGGAAAGGGAATATGTGATATATAAAAATAGATTTCCTGAGATTCTAAGAAAGAAAGTTTCTTCCCAATCAAAGATGCTTATCCCAATCTTATAGCAGCTAAGGAAGGAGAATCTTTTACCAAAAATGTAGAAATCCATGGGCCTTCCTTTCAATATTGTTGAGAAAATAAAGAAGACAAATGTTAATGTGAAAATGTGGGATGCTCTTATTATTCCATCACAAAGGGACCTCCTATTTGAAGCTCTCAAATAGCTTTCTCGAGCTAATCCAAATGTGGAAATGACTCACACTATTGTTAACTTATGCCAAGGAAAGGAGGAGCTAGTAAGCAAAGTTTTCAAGACCCCACCATATTATATTTCATTAAATGTGGGAAAAGACTTAGTTCATAATTTCATGATTGATTCAAGGGATAGTACCTCTATAATTCCCAAAAGGATTTATGATGTCCTAGGTCTCAACTAAAGTCTTGTTTCTAAAGGATTCTTACAACTTGATGGTTCAATCATTGGTGTATTAGGATTGATGAAAGATCTTGAGTTAACACTTCTTGCTTGTCCAAGTCTAACCATAACTCATGAGATATTATTAATTGACTTTCTTGCTATGTCTTCCATTTAATTATCAAGAGATTTCACAACCAAAGTAGGTGGTTATTTCTCTTCATATTGGACTCATGTTCTCTTAAGAACTAGCTATGGTACAAGATTTATAATAAAAATTGAGCCTATATTTTCCTATCATAATGAGTCTTATAATCCTACCCCTCCCTAATCAAATTTCCTAATACAAGAAGAACATTAAAAATAGTCAATTTCAAAAGAGTAGCCCACTCCTATTCCTAATCTTATATTAGATGAATGGACTGAAGAGAACTATGAGTTTGATCCTTATGATACAGCTTTAGAAACTGGACTTAGAGCCCATTGCATCCTTGAAGAAAGATATGCTTTACCTACACCATTTAAATAAGAGAAAGATAGTACTTCATGATTGTGGAAGATGTTTTTTGATGGTTCTAAAACTAGAAATGGAGCTAGGGTAGGTGTTTTATTAATTTCTCCAATGAATGAGAAGTTCTTCTTTTCTCATAGATTGCACTTTACATGTTCTAACAATGTAGAAGAGTATGAGGCATTGGTGCATGGTCTCCTAATTTCTAAAAAGAGGAAAATAAAGGCATTGTGGATTTTTTGGGACACTAAATTGGTTTTCCACCAAGTAAGAGGGAAGTTTTCCACAAAGAATAAGATTTTGAAATCTTACAAACACAAAGTTTAGGACCTTTTGGAGATTTTTAATGCTTTCAACCTGTAGGTGGTCCCAAGGAAATTAAACAAAGAATCATATCATATGGTAGCTCTTGGTTCACAATTATCACTTGCTGAATATTTTCTTAAAGAAAATGGGAAACACATCAAGGTAGTGGTTACACCATCCAGTTCTAGATAATGAAACCAACTGGATAAATATTTCGACATTGATGAATAAATTATGTAATTAATCCTAGAACGAAGCTGACTTTTCCTAAAGAATGTCAATTTGATTTGCATGAAAACTATGGTGATCAAATTCTGTCAGCTCGAAAACAAATAAATTGCCAAAATTATTGGTCACCTTGGAGCATATTTTCAATCCTAATGATGAATTCAGAGGTGAAGAAAATAACAACAACATAGTTGAGTGGGGTAAGAAAAGAAGACTATGGTAATCAATGTCATAATTACACAAGGAAAGGAACTTCTTCTTAGAAAGGTATGTGATGAGAATGAGAAACAAGATTTTATATCCTTGTGTCAAAAAATTCAGTGATGTCATTTTTATGGGATTATGAATATCTAAAAGGGTTTAATCTAGACATTGTCCAACATTCCATTTCGATATTAATCCTAACATGTCAAGCCAATTAGACAAAAGACAACGAATACCAGTTAATACTCAAGATAGAGCCCCTCATGAGGAATGCAATTACCCAAACTCATTGAGGAAAAACAATATTTTTCCTATCAAATACTCTACAAACGGGTGGCAAATATTATTCCGGTGAAGAATAAGAATGGAGAAATCAAGAATTTTTGTTGATATCATAAGATTTAATCAAAGCCTCAATAAAGGATGACTATCCTCTACCTTATATAGATCAAATTTTTACAAATGATAGACATGAATTTGAGAGTTTTTCTAGGCTTGATGGATACTCACATTTAAATCAGATCAAGGTTAGGGAGGAGGATCAATATAAGACTACATTTACAACCAAATGGGGAATGCATGCATATTAAAAAATATCCTTTTGGTTTTTCAAATGTCAGGTGCCACATTCCAAAGAGAAATGGACATTTCCTTTAAAAGGTATGTTAATGACTTCATTCTTTTATATCTTGATGGCATTACTATTCTCTCACAAGTAGAGTAAAGATCATAACAGTCATCTTGAGAAGGTATTTGAGAGATGTCAGGGAATTTTGGGTCATCTCTTAATCCTAAGAAATGTAACTTTACAGTCCCTGGGGGTAAGTTTTTGTGGCATATTGTTTCAAAGGATGGCATTGCTATTGAGTCCAGAAATAATCACAACCATCTTTGTCTCTTTTCTTTTCAGCTCATAAGAAATCCTTGTTGTCATTCCTTGGAAGAATTAATTTTTTTAGGTGATTCATTCCCAATTTTACAGGATTGGTTAGGCCTATTACTCTTATGCTCAAGAAGGATACAATTTTCAAATGGACAACTCAAAGGAAAAAAGAGTTTTGTCCAATATAAAAAAATATATTTCTCAAGACTCCTACACTTGGCAATCCTAACTATGCTAAAGATATCATTTTATATGTATATAGAGTTGAATCTAGTATTGTTGTGGTTTTAACTCAACAAAATGATCGAGGATTGGAGCAGACCAATGGCCTTCTTTAGTCAAATGCTAAAGGACTATGACATTGAAGTACAACCAAATTTAAAAGTAGGAATTTTCCATCATGATATCCCTAAAGAAGTTTAAGAGTATGATTACTACTAATCACATCAAATTTTTAGTCTCACATTCCAATGTGAGAGACATGTATCATGGGAGTGGAAATTCGTGAGAAAAGAGTTATATGGCTTACAAAAATCATGGAATATGATGTGAATATTAAGGCCAAAAAACTATGGTAAGAGGTAGAAAATTTTGTGAGAAGCTGGATTTGGATGCTCAAGATCATTAAGAGACCTTCTTCATGAATGAAGAGCTTCCACATGACACTAAATTTCAAGAAGGTTGAAGGAGGCATGCAATCAATGATAATAGTTATATTGTTGATATGACTAGATTATTGTCTACCGTTACATACCCTCTTGGCATAAAAAAAACAAAAAAGAAGTCACCTAAGGCTGCAGTCTATTCCTTATGACACTAAGTGATTGAATTTTGTTTAAAAGAAACATTGATGGAGTTTTTCTCAAGTGCATTGAAGGTGAACATTGTGACAAGGTTTTGACTAAGTTCTATGATGGTTTCTCGGGTGGAAATTTTTCTTCTAAATCCACTGCAATGAAAATTATAAATTCATGATATTTTTGGCCCACACTGTTTGTTTATTCTCACAAATGGGGTAGAAAATGAAGAGAATGTGACTTTTTCACTAGTAAGAAGAGGTAGGTTACCCTTCCACTTCATCCAATTCAAGAAGATCAGCCATTAACCCAATGGGGTCTTAAGTTGCATGCCTTGGATTGTAATCCTATAATGAATTCAAACCTTCTTCATCCATCGTGATTATTTGTGCATCATCTTGAATAAATTAAATTATTTTTTTGTGGCTCTATTCTACCTTAGCTAGTGATTTATTTGATTTCCTTTAATTTCCACTTACTTGCATACATGTTGTGTATGTTTCTTCATATTACAAGGTTTATTTCTACTATGCATTGTGTGAAAATGGGATTTTAGATTCTACTCTATATTTTTGTTATCATTTATGCCCTCTCCATCATTGTTTTGTTCCATTTTCTCTCTTTTAACAGTGTATTTCCCCTTATTTTTAGTTTTATCACCTCCTGTAATTTAGGATTTTCATTTTAATGCACCTTTTTTTCTCCCTGGTCTCTTGGAACCATATATTATTATTAGGTAGTTGCATTTCCCTTCCTTGGAGTAGTTTATCAGTAGGAATAAATAGAGTAATTTGGCATTCTCTGGAATTCTATCTCAGTTTGTAAGTCCCACAGCTTGGAGACAGTCCAATGTTGCCTCAAAATCATGAGTTTTCTCTAACTTAGGGCAAGGTGCACTTTTGAGCTCCAACAAAAACCTAAGATTAAAACATACTTCCATGATGCTCACAACCTCATACTTTTTGAAACCTTGGTATCTCCAACTTCAAGAGACTGATATAGCCTACATACCTTTAGTCCTGCAAACTCTGCCATCAAGATAATAAACTTGTGTAATACTGATTTCACAATATTTTGATCATGCCTATTCATGGAATAAACATTCAACCTTGAGGAACTGTATCCACCTTCACATACCTTGAGACCATCATTGATTCCTAGAATGATACCAACATCAAGAGGTTACATAGACCACTTCATGAATGAGAATCCATCAAAGAAACACCATGAATTCAAATGAAATAAACATATTTTAGAGACCTAATAGGAGACTCCACTCATCTCAAGATGATAGCACATTCATTCTTCATATCAGGACACTTAATTTTTCATATCAACATATTTTCATGACACAATCCAACATAACAAACACAGTTCATACCTCTACACCAGTGTCTCAACATTCTTAGCTCCTTTTGAAAAAACACCTTGACTGCAACCTTGGAAATACTTCTAGACACACACACACACACACACACAACTACATACTATATTTGTAACACTTATTTCTATTCACAAGATTATTGACTTATTATGATTACTTTGACTGATAACAAATACATGTACTAGACTAAGAAAACATTCTTACTCATGATGTACACTCCCTTGATGCCTAATAATTTCAACACTATTCTTAGACCCTATTTATCATACTTCTCATGTATGACATAGAAAAATGAAATACAAAACCATACCTTTGATGCATCAAAGATCTTAGTAACATTCATGACAAGCTACATATAGTTATAGATTTAAAATAGATTATTGACAACATTTCAAACCTTTACATAGTAGCATAGACCTTTAACATGACATTGCACCTAAATTGTTTCACATTATATATGAATGCCTTCAAGAATTATAATGAATACACCCTATGCATCTTGGGACACTAGAAAAGTAGGAAATCATCAAATTAACCCAAATACTTGACCTCTTCATTTCTTATTGACCTTTTAGATGGATTTGTAGGCATGATAACATCCTCATTCATTTATAAGGATTGAAGACCTATCAAACACTCATGATACTCATCATTCAATGAATGTTTCTCAGTTAGGGCTTATAATCCTCCTTTTCTCTTATCAAATTTAGAATTGATAATCCTTATTTCCTCCTTCTTAGCCTTGTGAACAAAATCTGACATCTTATTTAAATCAGGGAAAATTTTAGTGGTGAATATTCGTTAATTCACGAATATTCCGATGTTTGAAATTTGAAATTGTTAAATATTTAGGGTACATGATAGGAACAGTTTGTCAAAAAATGTTGGGTACAAGTTAATCATAGGGGTCAATTATCCATTCCCACAAAATAGAAATTCACAAAAATTTCCTAAATATAGTCATTCGGTAGCATATTTTTATGCTACTGGCCGAAAACATATAGTATGTTGTCGGTCGGTAGCATAAAAAATGCTACCATTCGATAGCATTTTTATGTTACTGGCCGACATCATAACTATATGTTGTCATTCGGTAGCATTTTTGTGCTATTGGTTGACAACATACTATATGTTGTCATTTGGTACCATAAAAATATCCTACCGACTGGTAGCATATAAGAAAACTATCATCTAGTAGCATTTAATTATGATTTCGTGATGTCTTGATATTCACCATTCCTGCAACAGCTAATTTTCCTATCTTTTCCAAATACTTTCTAAGGATTTTTTTCAGAGGGACCATTAAAATTTTCCCTGATTTGAAGTTGATCCTTCTTTGAAAAAATTTATAGGTTTAGTTTTTATTCTTTTCGCCACTTCCTTCGAATCATTCTTCCTAGCTTGATCTCCATGATTATATTCCTTGGGTGTACTGAATGTTTTAGGATTTTCTTTTTCTTCATTTGTATGGACTCTCTTGTTGATTACTTTGACTATTTTTATAGGATCAAACTTCTTGATTTCCTTGGATGAGTTTGGTTCATATTTGGAATACCTCTTAATAAACAACTTCTTGTCTTAAACATTCTTACCCTTTTCAGATGCATCATAATTTCAACTTTGACAAAATATTTCTATATGATCTGGTTTATAGAAGTTATGACATACAACATTCTTCTTTCCTCTAGAGTGAAATGATCTTAGATTCCAACTACAACCCATAGGCTTATGACCAAAATCACAACATGAATAATAGTAGCCATTGAAGGATCTTTCATAACTCCATGAATGTTCATTCCTTGAAAATATTATTTCATACTCTTTTACCCTATGACCAAATTCATTACAAACATAACAATAACCATTGAAATAATTCTCATACCTTGATGCATTAGGTTGTATGATGGACCATGCTTTTTTATTCATTTGATCTTCTTTGTAACTTGAACCAACAACTTCCTTGTTAGAAACAACATCTTCTTTCCTTCTATATTCATTCTCTAAATCTTATTTTAAGGATCTCAATTCATCTTCATACCTGTTGCAATCTTATTCTTTAGCTTATAGGGTTTCAGTCACACCCATAATTTTAGATTACAACTCTTTGATGGATTGGTGATGCTCAACCTCCATACAACTACTTTTCTCTTTTAATTCATGAATTAGGAACTCTCTAATTTCATAATTATTTCTTAAGAATGCTTAAACGTCAGATGATTTTCCCATTTCTTGTGCTTAAAAGATATCCTCCAACCTATTACATTTTCTTTACAAGGACCTTACTCTAATACCATTTTTTATAATCATAGAGACTAAGAGGGGGTGAATAAGTCTTACAAAAAATTTACTTTATTTAACTTATATAACCAATATGAGCTTAGTAGGTGTGAACTAATCATCCACAAGTGCATGAAACAAAATAGAACAAAAATACATATAATATAATATGGAGAAACCTCAAGGGGAATAAACCCACTAAATTTTTCTTATATTACACAAAACAAAGGACTTTCATGAATATTACACATCACAAAATATTTCCTTAGTGAAGCACCCACTTGATAAGAAGCACACGCCCCCATTTATTATAGCACCCGCTATAAAATGAGGCTACCACCCCCTAAAGTGATCAATCACCCGCACAACAACCTAAATATGAATATCTATTATGTATTGTTTCTCCAACAACTGATTTTGATCACAAGTTCAGCTCCATATACATCAAATCCTCTCAAACAACCTCTTCTCCTACTTCACTCAAATCTTCTCCTCCATTTGATGACTAGGTCTAATGACCTTACAGACCTTCTCCTTCACTCTTATAAACTCCTCATTCCTCCTTAATTCTCCTCTCATATCTTCTAGTGACCCCTATATACTCTACTCTCAACTTCTCTAGCTCTCTCAATCCCCATCATCACTCTCTTCCAAATGAGTCATTACAACTCACTTATATACATGTCTCATCATAACATCAACCACATGTTGTCCAAGACCATAAAGGTCAGTCATGAAAATATTAAAAACACATATACTTACTCATATAAAATCACTCTAAGAGACATTAAAGTTTGGCATAACTCTTACAATATGAACTAGCATAATGCATGTCAACTAGGCCTAAAACACTAGGTCTTATTCACCAACGAATGCACCATGAATATAAAGGGAATAAAACAACTTCATCAAGTAAATAAAATCCATGAAAAATTAAATTACATCCTCTCATCATCACCAACAATATCAATAATCACTCCAACAACTACCAACACTATGAAGCACAATGAGAAACAAGAACCTCCAATTAGGTCTTCAAGCACCTAAAACTAGTCCACAAGAGTGAACAACTTTACACATCAAAATCAACTGTAAATATTTATTAGGAACATGAATGGAAGATACATGACCATAAATAACTCTCCAATTCCATGATACACCACCAAATAGGGCACAACATCCCAAGACATCCATCTCTCCTACCTCACTTAAGCATGTTGTTCATGCCCAGAAATAGGTCACCAAGAACAAGCAACTTGGCACATCAAATCAGCACACCAAGACTCAAGTATCATATGGATGGAAATATCATGGTCTAAAAAGTGATGAAACTCTCTTTAACCTCCCAATTAGAGCATAAGGCCTCAAAAAAACTCAATCTCAGGAACTAATCAAAACTGCTTCAAGGACTCAAGAACTTGTCTTGAAGAATCATGCTTCAAACATCTCATCCATCACTTCTAAGTTCAAAAAATCCATGGAGCACATAAATTACATCATTATAAAATTCCTTAAGCACTATTAATCATATGCCAAATGGTTAATATTAACTAATCACGCATGTTTCATCATACCTTCTTAATAATCCTGATAGAGGTAGTTAGGCCATTAGGGATTCGTCATGAAAACTCCTTTCTAGATCAAACCAGTCATTCAAAAATATCATGAGGGATTATACCAATATTTCAAATCTTAAATAACCATGCTCCATCATATAAATCATCTCAACTCAACTCAAACTATCAAGTATAGTTTTAGTCATTTTTAGTCCAAAAGTAGTAGGGTGACTTTGGAGACCTATAACTAATTAATTATTTACAAAACCTATCTAAAAAAATTCATTTACATATATCATACCTCTCAAGTTTCCTATAACATTTCACTTTTCTTTATGAAAGCTCCATATCAACCCTAACAATAAAAATATCAATAAAACTAGGGTTTTGCTCCATCTTACTGAAACACTTAGAACATGAAATCTCCACCAACATGAGCCTTGAATATTCCTATATGACAATGATTCATCATTAAAAATTTACCAATCCATTTGGAGACCATACACTTCATCTTTCCTCCATCAATTTATAACTAGGGTTTTTGTAAGGGTTTTGACATGTTTAACTTCTTAATTATTATGCATAAAGCTTTGACGTCTAAATTTATTATTTCTTCTTGAAAAATAATTTTGTTTCCATGAAAAAACATATATAAAAGTATCATCCTCCCATACAAAACTCATAGTTTTAGGCGAGTAAAATAAATTTAACATCGAGCTGGACATGAGCATTCTAGGAACTCGGTGGAGCCAAAAACACCATAACATGCAAATTATTCATCATACCAACTTGAAAGATTTCCTAGAGTACTAAAACAATATTCTTCATGATCTCAAATGCTCATTAAACCGTAAAAACCTCTACAACACTCTAAGAAATGTCATCTACCCATGCATACGGGCCTTGTTATGAATTAACTTGCTTTAATGGACCTTGAAACAATATCATACCTATAAATATTGACCTGAGATGACTTCCACACTTCATATGTAATGTCATAAAATACCAACCATGCTTAAACAAATTTTCCTACTCCATATCTCATGCCACTATCTCATCTTTCTAGGACTAGGTCAAGAACAATACCTAGAATGACTTGAAACACCACATAACACAAGAGAAATGGCCTTTTTGACCTTTTACAGACTTATTAACACCTTTAACTCATCATATTAAGCATGTTTGACCTCACACTATCCTTTGAATAACTTTGGATCTCACCTACAACACCTATATTTCTTGACCATACACCAAGACATCATACATGACTACAAGATTTGACACTACCAATCAACCTTCAAGCTCAAACATGAATGAAACCTCATGGAGAAACATAAACCACCTTGACACCCTTTGATATCAATGTGATATGTGACATGATTAAAAACCATATACACAATGCCCAACAAAGAAGAGAAAGCAAATGTGGAGATAACGTAAAAGAGAAAATAAAATGGTAATTTTGATGTCTTAGCTTCATGTTTCTTATGAGTGTTGAATGAGTTGGAGGAATATATAGGATTTCATCACCCATGGGTGATGGTTTCATCCACAAGAAAATATAACACTGACATAATCACCCCCAAGTGATTGT
The DNA here is from genome assembly GCA_019776745.2 of Taxus chinensis. Lineage (NCBI taxonomy): Eukaryota > Viridiplantae > Streptophyta > Pinopsida > Cupressales > Taxaceae > Taxus > Taxus chinensis. The sequence continues at coordinate 197,647,185 of CM034153.1, forward strand.
GTCACCCAGAGATGTAAGAATAAAGTAATGTGACATGAAAGGTAAAATCAATGTGTCATGAGTCATGAAAGTGGGTAAACAAGATGAATACTAGTGGAATGTAAGCAATAAGTCATGAATATGATATGCATGAGACCTAGGATGAAAAGGATTCCTAGTGAAAGGAAAACTAAGGAAAAGACCAAATAGTTACACTCTCTCTATGTACTATCTCTAACCCATAATGGTTACATGAATGACCATTCCCCATTCCTGAACCTACTCAGGAAATAGATGCATTAATGACCCTTATGTATAAAAATGAAATTATTAGTAATAGGTATGAAAGATGAAAATTGAAAAATTAGGTGTATACATATTCCCCATTTGTTGATCACCACATGTCGTAATAGTGCAACGTGGGGTGGTCAATGGAAAAGGAAAATCCGTAGCACCAAAACTGAAATAAGTATATGAAGGAATGGTGAAAGGACTAGCTGAAATGAAATATACCCACCAATGTGTACTTGATAGTGTTGATTTGGAATGTTCCATGCTATAACCTTGGAGAAGAAAAACTAAAAGGAAACACTAGATGCTCATCAATAAAATAAGACATAAATCACCTAGCTAAGAGGCCATGGGAAGGATGTTGTGATGAGATATTGTGATGTTATGATGTTAAAAATAGGTCAAAATTGAAGATCATTTAAATTAGTTTTATAATAGGTCAAAATAAATGGCATGATATCATGATCAATACGTAACAAACGGCATGAGCTGCGAAGGTCAGGAGATAAAATGGGGTTCATTTTAAGATTGAGCTCGATCGCGACCAATTTTGAATAGAAATTTGAGATTTATATAGTAATTTTGATTGTTATTTTCTTATTAATAGTTATGTAATTAAGATAACTAAACTATGGAACTCCAAGTTTGGGAAAATTTTAGATGATATGACACGCATACATGGTGGAAATGGAGGATAACAAGGTGGAGCATGTGGTGGGGCGCAACCAAGGGCAATTCATTGAATTAAATTTCATTGAGTAGATTAAGTGTGTTTTAGTTATTTAGCTTTTTCAGAGTCATTAGCACATCAAACTTACTAAAATTTTCATCATGGGGTAGGTTAGGACAAAATGTAAGTGGGTTTCGGTTGGATTCAATTATTAGTTTAGCGTTTTGTCAAATTTTAAAGTCAAATTTTTGAAACGCAGGGCCATGATTTGGCCAAACGCCATCGGCCCCTTTGGAACATGAGGTTCGATGGCATTGTGATGGGGAAAGAGGAAGCTAGAAGGTTAATGACATTGCCAAATATTTTCAGGGGTTGATGATGTCTACGAGTGGGTCGATGACATCAAGAAATCATGTCAAGGGGTGATGGCATCTAGCAAGGGGTTGATGGCATAGGGATTTTGTTAGAATGGTTTACATGTATTGATTTTTCACTCAAAATTTTGATTTTTCAAAGTTCTAATGTTTTTTTGTTGTCATTTTGTGAATGCAAGTAAAAAATATGATTCACCTATGGTGGAGCATTAATTTTTCATGCTTTAGTGTGATGATTTCTAGGATGAAACATGAAGAGATAGCCCAACTATAGGGTTAGGGGTTTGGGGGCATCATCTAGATGCCCATGATACTGTTTGATATGGACTTACTACATTTTTTTTGCTGCATGGGAGACTAGGTTAAACACCTTTTCATGGTGGAAAGGATGGGAGATGAGTGAGATGGATTTGACTTTGGAGGATGTACATGGAATTTTGGGGCTACCGATTGGAGGCACCCATATGTACTATGATTTGAAATCTGATGTCTTAGAGAAGAGAGCATTGGCCACATGGGCTATAAGGAGTAGTACTTATGATGAGTGCATGTTGTGCATTCGACTCAACGTAGTGCAAGCAGTAGGGATTCTAGATATCTGGAATGTGGTTATAGAGATCATGGTGGCACACATAGTGTATCTAAAGGCCAATGGAGCTAACCCATTTTTATTGATAGTAGTATGTAGGGATGTTGTGGATCAAGGTGTACTATTTAGTTAGTGAGCCACCATATGGGTGAAGTTGGTTCATGATCTTTATAGGGTGCAATGTAGGTTGTAGAGGGTCGTGGAACCCATCATTTTATTGATGGCATGGCTATATGAGTAATTACCGATGTACAGGACAACTGGGACACCATAGATATTAGTAGCAGGATGCCCTAAGAATACTTTAGTGGGCGTAGTGGCTGACACTGAGAGAAATTTTGGTAGACTGAACTCTAGTACAATTAGGTCAATAAGATTTGATGTGGCAGTGCTACATAGGAAACATAGATCAATGGCCTAGCTAGCCTAAATTAGAGTACCTAGAGGCCATGACGGTGGTGATGAGACACTATTTGTATTGGGTGAGATACATGTGATAGATAAATTACTGCAATAGTTTGGACGAATGGAACCAGCAATGATATCACCATTTCCACTCTACCAGTGTTGTCATGATAAAGAGGTGACAGAAGTATAGGTCCAAGTTCCAAAAATTTGACCTCGCATGGTATGTGTAGTGGGTGTATTAGGATGGTGATAGTGCAAACATGGTGGGGATTCTTAGTGTCCAATGTATATCATAGTGGATAGTGGTTAAAAGGAGGGATCCATTGGAGGATCCAAAAATATAGGACTACAATCTGGCATAGGTCCTAGTACTGCAAGAGGGGGAACCAAACAACCAGTAACATGGCTCAAAGAGCATATTATGTGATGGCCATGAAGAGGATTTTTTACAGTGTTTTACATTCAGATGGTCATGCATATGAGATAGAATCCCAAACCACAACAGAGATAGGGGATGATATTAGTTCCCCAAACATGTGGGAATAATATATAGGATCCTAACCTCATCGTGATGATGAGGCATAAGAGGTATTGGCTATCAGAGGAGATGGTGAGACCATCATTAAGTGACCTGAGAATCCAATTATGAGTGATAGCATGTTAGTTAGGTGCTTTATATAGCTATATGTGAGATATTTAGTAATGGATATCATATTTTGGTTTTGTAGAGGAGTGGCACTTACTGATCCAGAGTGCCCACTATGAGATCCTAGACTCTATGATAGATGTCTAGGAAACTACAGTGATGGTGGATCCAATAGCGCCATCATTTGGGGATTCATTTTGATCATTTCTCCTAGTAGGTCAGGCATCCAGGACACTGTAGTGGTATAGAGATGCGTAGGCACAAGTGGCTACCAACATCATAGATGTGATGCTACATAGTCTACTATAGGTACGTGTAACTCTAGTAAAAGAGTAGGCATCTCACCTAGCATATGCCTAGAGAACTGTGGCACAAATTACTTCACTAGAGACATAGTTGGTGAGGGTAGAGGGAGAGGCCTTCAGATCCTGATCTAGGGCATTGTCTATATCTCACATAATGAGAGAAAATAGCACGGCCCCATCAACCAAAAGAATCTAGAGACCCCCAAAATGGGGTGAGGGTGTTTGAGTCACATTTTAGATGGGCCATTTTTTATGATTTTTGTCGGATTTAAATAACTTGATTGTGTGTGTGTGTGTGTATGTATATATATATATATATATTATCATTTTTATGGTATTTGGGTATTTGATTATGTGAATATTTATCTATCATTTTCCTACTTTTCTCATGTATGTATGTTATAATACCATGGTACTTAGGAATAATGATAATGATATAGATAGGTAAATTCAGAAAGACGAGGATCGATAAAATAGCCCAACTCACATGATGTGAAAAAGAAAAGATGTGAAAAAGGATAAGACATCCAATGGTAAGTTGTCAAGGGAACATCCCAAGCAAGAGTGAGACTTTTTAGATATTGGAGATAGTGTGATAAACCCAAGGGGGGATAGAGAGTCCAAGAAAAGATATAAGATGATTGTGTAAAACCCAAGTAGAGGATCGAGATCCCGAGAAAAGATAGAAGATGATTGTGTAAAACCCAAGTGGGTGCAAGATCCCAAGTGATGGTGTGGGATCAGGTAAAAATATGAAAATAAGATGTAATCATGGTGTTTGAAGGTAACTAGCCACGAGGGGAAAAATATCGCAGTGTGTCAATGATAATTTCATCGACTTGATGCAAAATGTGGCTTCAGGAATAGTTCATGAGGTCCTTAATAGCATGTTTTGTAATAGCCACTTGTCGATGGACTTCAGACTACATGGTGAACAAGATATCATCTATCCAATCCTCCAACCAAGTGAGGATGTCATGCAAAACATCATCGAGAGTACGGCGAGGCTCTAGGTGAGGTGAAGGCCTATATGTATGCTATATTCTAGGTGGTATGGGGGAAGGTGGGTTGCTCTAAGAGGGATCACACCTATGCTTTCGAGTTCATAAAGTGGTTTCGGGGATGGGATGCTTGCTACATAGAACACTATAGTCAATATTGGTATACATGCAATACCCGTGATGAGAGCAAAAGAAAGGATATATAGAAGAAGACTATGTAACCTTTTTGGTTTCATCATGATTAAACTCAAATTCAAGCTTCTTCATGTGGCATCCATAGGATTTATAGTTAAAAACATCATGTCCTTGATCCTCATGCCATGTGTAATATGGCTCATATGTAGAAGGTTGAGGAGCTATAAGGGAAAGAGGTAGCGGGATATGTTTCATAGGTTATAAAGGGATAGTGAGAGTATCTAATAAGGGAATTGATGCAATAGATAAGGATGGTGTTGATTGATTATTGTATCACCCAGTCATTGAGGCATGATAAATAAGATCATCACCCATGAGGTCACTAACTTCATAGTCAAAATCAGTAACTCGATCCTCTGTCCAGGACAATGGGTCGATGTAGTCACAAAATCGTGCACTTTAGACATTATTTAGTCTTGGTCTCATACTGCTATTTATATGGTTTTTGAGTGAAGAATGTACTAATTAACCCATGTCCTTTGGCTATTTTACTTTGATTTATGTCGTCACTTCCAATCTCCAGCACATACTTTCCTAGTCTATCTTTTTCATTTGGCATCATTTTAAATTTGACTAGGGTGTCCACCTCAATACATAGGTTCCCTACTCCCATTTGGGGCACCCTGATCCGTTCTACACTTTTTGCCACTTTTTGGTCACTTACTGACCGTTTGAACTTCTTATCTTTCTAGTGAATGGCCTTTTTGGGGTTAATTACAAAATTAGAACAAGAGAACCATATAGATATAAAGTTATCATACCATAATGAGGGACCAAGCACTAAGCACTACTATCATCACCTAAGTTTACATCCATCAAAGGCTCCATTTGCATCAATCTAGCTCCATAACAAGGAACAAGGTTTCTTCATTTACATCACACTACATAAGAGGAAGGTTTATTCTATTCCATCCACCATTTTATTACATTTTCTACACATAGTTATTGCTTTCTACTTTCACAAAGTGTGACTAGCACAAGAGCACCTTACCACTACATGCGCGAATGTCCATAGAATATTGTATTTTTTTTTGTGGAAATAATCATAGCTATGAAGAGTGCCCCAAATTGTACGAATACTTAAGAAAGAAACATAAACAAGAAAATAAGTGCGTATAAATGGTTAGAGTATAGCGCGTCATGGAAGACCAATTGATGTCAAAGTTATCATCGGATCCTAAGTAAGTACCTATGAATATTACTAGATGCGCTGAGGTAGCGCGTGCCAGGGAGAATCTTCAAAAGAATCCTACTATTACTAAAGAGGAAATCCTGCATGCTAAGTATCCAAACCCTATGCATTAGAAATAGGTTTATCAAGAAACCATGGAGGTAATTTAGAATTTACAGGGTGAGATACATTGTTTCAAGGAACACTTGTGGAAGTTGGAACAAAAGAAGGTAGTTGATCTCTATGAGACAGATACTGATGACTTGAAAAAAAATTGTAAGATATTGTGCCAAGAGAACATTATTCCTTTGTTGGGGAGTTGGTTGAAGGGAAACACTATGCATGCTAGCAATGAGCATGAGAGACAAATTTTGCATGTTAATCTTCCTCCAGATATCTTGAATTATGACAAGGATATTACTCTAAATTTTTTTGTTGATGGTTGGCTCTTGAGTAACATCTTGATTGACACAGGCACAGAGGTGAATGTGCTCACTTTAGATGTATGGGTTCTAGACCTCCATTACAACCATCTTATAATGTATTGTTCATGGAAAATCAGACTAAGGAAATTCCCATTGGATTTTTAAAATATGCATCCATTACTATATAGGGGGCCAAGTTCATTAGGGACTTTGAGGTCTTAGTGCTTGCAGAAGTAGAAAACTTTCCTGCATTACTTGGGCACCCCTCGTGTTATGTAAACAACACTAATTTTTTTTTCAACAAGGGGTATATAACCTTTGAGAACAAGGAAGAGCATGTCATCATACCTATGACAGATGGGAGATATGCACTTTATGTAAAGCCTTTAAGAAAAGAAGACTTGAACAAAATTTATGTGTGCACTATTCGAGATCCAGAAGTTCTTGAACCATCAAAAGAAGAAGTTCTCTAATGGGATGATGCACAGTCAATGACCGATACCAAAAGTGGTGTATGTGATAATTGGGCTCACAACACTTATGAAATGGTTGGGTGAAAAGTATGAAGTGCATCTATGTGCATCAATAATCCATGTAGTATCAAGTGTTTAGGAAGAAGCTAGGTACCAAAGTATACAGGTGAGGAGAATCCAAAAATATTCCTACTTACTATGTAAGTTTAATGGGAATTTCAAGTGGAAAGAAGGAACATGTTAGTATATACTTTGCGTGGGATGGCATTGCGTTGGTGGATGGTTCACATGGATAATATTTTGGAGTTGAGAGAAGTAAGGATTATTTTATCTGCTCAGTTTCTATGAAGAAATGTGGCTACTCATATCTATGCATTTCATGGTAATGATCATGTTCAGAACCAAATTTAGTAGTGTGAGAGACTCTGGATGGTAGGGTAGGAATTTTTATCACCTTCATTGTGGGTACAAAATTATTTTTTCACCTTGCAAGGCTACGTGCATGCATGGTATGTCTATGCAGAATTGAATAGAGTGAATGGAAATTAGCAAGAACTTGTTGAAGGTATGACTCAGACCTTTGATTACTTTTCTTCTAAACCTATGATAAATGAGACACTATAGGTTATGAAGTGCTTAACTATGGGAGAAATTGCAAAGGATAAAGAGTTACTTTGGAAGTTATTAGGAGAATCATCCCTCCTAGAACTTTTTGAAGAGTAAGAATCAAATGTTGAACAACTTGAGTGCGCCTACCTAGAAAAAGAAAAGGGTAAGATGATTTATATGTTTTATGATGAATAAGTAGATAACCTGGATACTGAGCACACAAAGGGTACATGCAAAGTATTAGATAGTGCATATGAGAAGGCACATGCCTACCATGAGCCTATGAAGACCAAGAAAGTTAACATTAGCATGGATGTTGAACCTAAGGAGACTATTATAGAAGATTACTAGTCTGACTCTAAGGTTGCTAAGATCATTGAGTTATTACACAACTTTCAATACTTGTTCCCTAAAGGCTATCATGATTTGAAATGTGTATATGAATCATTGGGAGAGATGAAGATAAAGTTGAAAGAAGGTGCATGCCCAATCTGGAAGAGGCCTTACAAGATGAATCTGAACTTACACATCAAGGTAAAGGAAGAAATTGACAAATTGTTAATTTTTGGAATTATTGTGCCAATTCAAGAGTTAGAATGGGTAAGTCCTATGGTGATCAACAACAAGAAAGATGGTAGAATTAGTATTTTTGTGGATTACAAGGAGTTAAATGCTACATTTTTTATTGATCCCTTTCCCACACCATTTACTGAGGAAATCTTGGAAGGCGTTCTAGGGCACAAAATCTACTCCTTCATTGATGGATTCTCTAGATATCATCAGATGAGGATAGCTATTGAGGATCAACAGAAGATGACTTTCACCACTAAGTGGGGAATTTTTTCATACGTAATTATGCCCTTTGTATTAAGGAATTCGCATGCATTATTTTCTCACATAGTTGTACAAGCATTCTAGGATTTTATTCACAAGTTCTTGCAGGTGTATCTGGATGATTGGAAAGTCTATGGGCTTGTGAAATATCATCGTGATAATTTGAGGCTAATGTTTGAGAGGTGTGGGTAGTTGAGTATCTCCTTGAACATTAAGAAGTGTATAATTTCCACCCCTTTGGTATTTTGTTGGGACACATCATCTATAAATAGGGCTTCCTAGTGGATCCTGCTAAGGTAGCTATGATTTTAGGCTTGGAGGATCCTACTAGCCAAAGCAAGGTGCACGGATTCTTAGGGCACACAGGTTATTATATAAAGTTCATTAAGGGATATGCCAAGATCATCGTGCCCTTAGAAGAATTACTCAAAGGAAAAGGAAATTTCTATTGGGGAGAGGCACAATATCGCGCTTTTGACACACTAAAGGAAAGGCTTACTACAACACCTATTTTGAGCTTTCCTTCATGGTATAAACCTTTTCATGTTCATGTAGACACATCTAGAATGGCCATTGGTGCCGTATTAGCTCATCTTAGAGAATAAATTGTTAATCATCCTATTTGTTTTACTAACAGGAAGTTGACTCTAGCAAAACTAAATTATATAATGACAGAACATGAGTCCTTATCTATGATCTACCCACCCCATAATTTTTGACACTATCTATTGTCTACACCTTTCATATTTTATACAGACCATATGGCATTGGAGTACTTAGTGAACAAGCTCATTTCATAGGGGCGCATATGTTGATGGGTACTGTTGTTTTAAGAATTCAATTTTATAGTGGTGGTTAAGCCCAACAAGATAAATTCTAGTCCAAACCATTTATCAAGGATTCAATTAGGAGAGGATACACAAAGCATTAAGGAAACAATGTTAGATGCACAGTTTTTCAAGTTGAATCATGCACCCTCGGACTTAGAAGATATTGTTTTATTTTTATGCACAGGTGTGGCACTCGAAGGAATGAAGGGTTTAGAAAAGAAATAACTTTCTATTTGTGTCACACCTTACATGTTAATTAGTGGAGACTTTTATAAATTAGGTTGTGATTAATTTTAACACCAATGTGTGCTTGAGCATGAGCATGATGCAGTTATGGTAGAGGCTCATGGCGGTATTGTAGGTGGACACTAAATAGGGGATGCCACCACATGCAAGATTCTACTAGCTGGATTATGGTGGGAAACATTGTACAAGGATTATAAGCATATTGTAAGGACTTTTACCATTTTCAATGCCTTAGATATCTTAGGCAATGTGATGAAATTCCTTTAAGGAATATTACTAGTGTAGAACCTTTTAAGAAGTGGGAAATTGATTTTATGGGCCCTATTACCCTATCTACATGTAGGACATGATCGTGTTACATTATAAATTATACAGATTATCTTACAAGGTGGGAAAAAGTAGTTCCTACAAAGGATTGCATAGCAACTACAAAAATAAGGTTTATATGGGAAAATATTATTAGCAGGTATGGTCGTCCTTTAATTTTGACAAGTGATGGGGGTAATCATTTCCTTGATGAGACTATCATAATATTATTAGATGAATTCATGGTTGCAAACCATAGGACAACCCCCCTATCACCCTCAGGAAAATGAAATTGTTGATGCCTTCAACAAGATATTGAGTCATGCTTTGAAAAAAAATTGTGATATTGGAAGGTGAGATTGGGATGACAAGGTTTCTGCAGTACTTTGGGCATACCGGGCAACCTACAAAAGTTTGAATAAAGAAACACCATTTCAGCTGGTGTTTGTCACAGAAGCAGTTCTCCCCATGGAATTCATGTTATTGTCTTTACGTATTGCATGTGCAGGAGTTCTAGCTAATGAGAAAGGATTGGAAGAATGGATTGGCAAGTTGATGCAGTTGGATGAAAGACACGTCATAGCAAGATGTAGTTAGCAGCAAAAAAAGCTAGAAAGAAGGCATGGTGTGATAGAAACATCAAGGATAAAAATCTTGAGGTTGGAAAAATGGTACTTCTTGATGATTCAAAGCTTTTTCATCATCCTAAGAAAGCTGAAAGTGCATTGGTTAGGATAGTATGTTATCACTCATATACTTGAGTCAGGTGCTTGCCAATTAAAGGCATTGGATGGAACATTATTTTTCGGTTACTTTAGTGGGAGTAGGATGAAGCTCTACTATAAATTATCCTTCTTGGTGTTTGTAATAAGGCAATATTTCCACTTAGCTTAGGTTTCCATTTATGCATTTCCTTTATATGTGTTTCCTTCATCGTTGTTATACTTTGTTAATTTATTTGTGTTTTGTGTAATAAGCACACTTGCATGTTAGAATCTGATTACAATTTAAGTGTTTTCATGCACAGAGGACCACGCATACACTTAGTGTGGGGTGGTTTATATACAGGTTTCATTACCAAGTTGAGTATTGATGAGTGTCATCTGAAAATGGGTATGCATAAGGAAATTTTTGTGCAGGTACTTTTTGGAAAGTGTGCAGATAGAAAAATTATTACCATAGATGGAAAAATGGATGCATAGTATAACACGAGGTAGGCTGTAGAAGGGGAAAGTACTTAGAAGAAAGCACAGTGATGAAGTACTTCGATGCATAATAGTGCACAAGAGGAGTTATGTGGCCAATAAGTAGAAAGGCACACTAGAACATTATGACTGTGGCATGGAAATGAGCAGCGAAAACATTGGCAAATGATGTATTAATGTTGGGATCGGTGGTAGGTAAAGGATCAATAAATGCGACAAATTTTTTCAAATATATATAAGGATGGAATGTGGATTCATTTTTACCTTTCCAATTATGAATTTTGGAGTGATCTATTTGCAAACAAGCTAGCGAGACATTGTTGAAGTGTGGAGAGCTGAGAAACTAGGAATTGTGATCAAATTTATGCACAGGATTAACTTGTGCTCCCATTAGAGAAGTGTTTGACAAAATCAGAGGCATGCGGGGAGGATAAATCAAGTATTAAGGTTTGAATCAAAGCTAGGGCACACGTTTTCAGGTTAGAGCATGAAAATTTGAATTGCACAGCTTGACAGAGGTAAAAAAGGAACCTTTTTAATTACTATGGCACCAAGGAGAGCACCTAGAGTGGGGAAAAAGGGTAAGAAGAAGGTGGAGGTCAAAGTCAAAGTAGAAGATACCCCTGAAGGTAGGTTTTTAGAAATGCAATACCCAGAGGGCATTCTTATGGGGTGTGAATAGGATTCACATGTTCGTCGCTGTAAAGTTAGTGATTACAACCATAGAACCAAGGACATGAATGAGTATTTGGAAAATTTTCTTGTAGTGAAGATGGCGAAGAGGACAACAAATGACATTTCATTTGATGATGATGTAGGTGAGAATGTTTTGACCAAATTAGAAGTGTTACAATTGTATGAGCTCCCATACTTCAGCAAACCTGAAAAACTATACCAATGGCTCATGAGCTGAGTACATGAAGATTTATTTTACTTCATTGGGCATTGAATGAGGATTACAATGCCATTGATTTCTAGCTTGGCAGGGTTAAGCAGCTCAGGTGTAAAGATAAATAGTGGCCTCACAGACAAGAAGGTAGTAGAAAAAACAAGGAAGGAGTTAGGTTACACTAAACGTGGGCATGGGATGGATATCCCCAAGTTATAGAAGTACCCAGTCATCCAAGCAACGACACATCTACTAAAAAAATAATCATGAACATTGGTCTCAATTCAATAGGGCATGACTGCATGTCACGTGTAGAATGACAGAGGGGGTTGTTTACAACATCTCTAACTTTATTACTGAGACCATCATTGAGGAGGCACATGAAGGTGAAAAGATAATTTTTGGCGAGCTATCCTTTTATCTTTAGTTTTTCTGAAAATTGGTGTGCCCAATGGGCCAAAGGATAATATATGGATGTTCCCTCAAGCAGAGAATTCTTTGGAAGATATATTTACATATTACACTTATGATGGTTTAATGAATGGACCCTTCAAACAAAGGTTAAAGCTATGGTATGAGTAGTTGCGCGTTGCATTTAAGGAAGAATGGAGGATCCCCAAGGAGTTACCTTCAATTGTGGGTAAAAAGGTACAACTGGTAGAATACCAGTACTATTACATTGGGTGCTTCACAATGAAAAATGGCAAATGGAGTCCATGGTGCAAATTGCCTTATGCTTTTACCGTGCGCTATTTCTTGGAATCTATTCACAAATTTTCCAATGCGCACTACTTGATATTCAATGCAAACAAGGTAGATTGTGACTACCACACACTAAGGAAAACCTATGTCTACTAAGGTAATAGTGCTTACATTGAGTGGTTAATAAGAATTGAAATTAATATGAAGTTTGTAATCTTGGCCATTGGCTAGTTGGACGTAGATTTGGTGTATGTGTACTTGTAGCCTGAACTACAAAATGGAAAGTACTTGGAAAATGAGTTTAAGTTACCTTGGCCACCTAAAGGGAAACACGCAGTGGGTATGTTAGAGGAGGAATAAAATTTCCTTCCCATTATGGATGAAGAAGGAGTGGAAGAGGGACTACATGAAGATGTTTGGGGTCTAGAGCATAGGGGTAGGAAGCAGCCCACTATTGAAAAGAAAAGGGAGCTCAAACCAAGTCCCCCAATGTAGGAACAAGATAAGGAGTTAGGCATGGTGAAAATAGACATAAAGCAGACTCCAAAAGATCCACAGTACAAAAGGGTATTCAAGAGGACAAGGGTTCAAATCATGGGGATGTCACAACCACTAAGGATATCACCTAGGACTTCACTTCCCAAAGAATAACCTTAGAAGAAGATAAGGTGCAAGCTAAGAATGAAGAACAAGGAGTGGGATGAGTCCAGTGAAAGTGTTCCTAGCACACTGGTTAATCTCGGTGATGTAAAATATCCTTTTGATGAAGGTGTGAATAATGATGAAGAAGGGCATAAGGATCAAGGTTTAGAATCAGATAAGGGTGAGCCTTCTAGCACACTTGATGATACACAAAAAGGTAAAGACCTAACTCTAGACTTGGGCTCTCATGTTCCCAAAGGCAGGGCCGAAGAAGGGAATAATGGGTGAATATTACGTGACTCTTTCACTAGGCTACGTAAATGATACAAGTAAAATCATACATGCCCAATTTTAGAGAACTGTAGAGTAGAAGGATCTATATTGTTGGGAATTAATGGATGCAGATATGGCCAATGCGCAAACCAGAAAGAAACTATCTCGGTGCATGCAAACTCACATAGATGAGCAATATTTTTATGTATGTGAAGAATCTTGCATATCACTTTGGATGAAAAAGTCTCCACATTTCCGCAGATGAATATTAAGCCCATGGCCATGTTGGATGAGCAAGTGAGAAATGCCTTAGTAAAGGTATCTCTAGAGGTTGTGCATAGGAATGTTGATAAAATGATAACCATTAAAGAATTAATTGAAGACATCAAGGACATGGATGAAGAAATAGATCACCTTAAAGTAGAAAAGGAATGGGAAGAGGCAAAGAATGAGGCATTGATCAGTATGGCTGAGGAAATTATGGATGACATTCTAAAGGTAAGACCTCATCTAGAGTCTTAAATTTCTCACAAATTTCCTTCTACAATGCACACTGTCTGAAAATTAGTTAAAATGGTCATAGATGAAGGGCCCTTGCGTATGCCCGCCCCAAAGTATCCTGCAAAGGAAGCAATAAGATCCAAGGCCACCATTGCTAGAATTTTTTTATGATTCTTTATTGTAGGCCTTGAAGGAGCTTAAGAAGGGAAATCAAGCTTTGAACATATGCAAAGCTCCAGATGCAATAATTAGAATAAGGACTCTTGAAGAAGATAATTAATTCCTAAAGGCCATGAAGGATGAGACACTTGGGTGCGCAGATAGAATTTCTCTAGTAAAAGAAAAATGTGAAGCCCTTACACCAGCCCAAGATCCATACATGGATAGAATAGATAAAATTGGAAAGCTTGTTGCGTAGAAAATGGACTCCATAGAGGGAATAATGTCAATCATATCTAATATTTTCAGGGTTTTGAAAAATGAGAAATAAAACATGACTCAAGGTGAAGTGGATGCCATTGTGATAGACATCCCAGATAAGACAGGAGAGGCATTGAGTGACTGGAAGACATTGGAGGTAGAAATTAAGAATGAGTATCTGGAGTTAATATTTCCAATTGAGGAGGAAAGCGTGTGATGTCTCATTCTTTTTGTTAAACAAGTCTTTATTCTTTATTCTTTTCTTTTGAGATATAAGTGGGATTTCCCATTTTTGGGGACAGAAATGTAGCTAGTGTGGGGTAATGTTAAGCACATGGAATGTAGCTCAACTATGAAAGTGCATAATGATTGGGTGCGTAGGAACCAGGTGCACAGGAAGGCATGGAATCATAGAGGAACATGAGTGTGCCAAAACAGTTTGAATTCACGCTGTAGCCACTTTTTATAGGTCAAGGCTATTTTTGGATCTAGAGCGCTAAGCACGTGATAACATGAAGACTTGCATCTCACGCAAGGCTATTTTGGGAATTGCAGCATTTCGAGCACCATGCATAGGTTTGATCTAATAATAGGATTTCTACTCAGAGTTAACTATAAGAAGTCTATTGTTAGATAACTTGGATGTTTTGTATTACTTTTTAAAGGTGCATGGTTATTATTAGCATGTATCCTATTTATGAAAGGTGCATAGGAAATGAAGGGAAAATTCCCACCCCTCTCTCTCTGTGTGTGTGTGTGTGTGTGTGTGTGTGTGTGTGTGTGTGTGTGTGTGTGTGTGTGTGTGTGTGTGTGTGTGTGTGTGTGTGTGTGTGTGTGTGTGTGTGTGTGTGTGTGTGTGTGTGTGTTGATTTGCACGGTTTTGAGAGACTGATTATTGTAGAGTTATGTTGTAGATTTTTTAGTGTGCATAACCTTGGAAACTAGATCTTGAATTTATGAAGCTTATATTTTTTGCAATATTTAATATAATGGAACATATTGGCTAGATATTGGTGTCAGATGTGACTGAATATGGTTCTTACATGGTAAATATTATTATGATCATTTTTTATTCAATCTTTCATATCGTTTAGATCTAGATCTAATTCATGTATTTTGGTTTACTTAATCATCTCCTATGAATTTAAACATATACATGCACAATCATGCTAACATTCTAGACAAGCAACTCTAAGGAGGGACCTAGTACCTTTGTGCACTTTGGGTGAGTTCTTAGTTCAGGCTAAGTGATGTGTCATTGCACCTTGGTTTATTAGCAGTGAATTCTAGGCTACATCACAACTTCAAGGAATTATTTACAAGTTGGAGAATAATGCAAATTTCTCTGTTCACTTCTTCAGCCAAGGTGGCAAGAGATTGCCCAAAAAAATTGTAGTACAGGATATCCTTCTACACATTTTCTCTTGACATGGATCATGTGCACATGTTCCATTTTTCATTCATGTAATTTACATTTACATGATTTCATATACATATATATTCATCTTTTACATGATTTTTTACATATATACATGCGTATTTGACTAATTTATCATTTTTTCCTTACAGGTCTGTCCGTATTAGAAATAAGCAGTCAATAAACAACAATTACAACAATGGGGGAAATAACAACAACATTTTGTGATAGCACACACGATACTAACCATGTAGGTACATCACACACATTAGAAACTACATTTGTGCATTTCTTCCCTAGGTTCACTCTCACCACTTTTTGCACTTTTACATCTTTAGTTTCCATGCTCCCCTATTTTATCATTCGACACTTTATCTAGTCCATCGACACGCTTTTTGCATCACTCTACATAGACATCAGGTATGCATCTCTATCTACTTTATGTTACCAAGATTTCTACTCACCAACATAAAGTGGGGGAAAATGTAGTCACAAAATCATGCACTTTAGACATCATTTAGTCCCGGTCTCATACTACTATTCATATGGTTATTGAGTGAAAAAAGTACTAATTAACCCATGTCCTTTGGCCATTTTACTTTGATTTATGTCATCATTTCTGACCTCCAACACATACTTTCCTAGTTTATATTTGTCGTTTGACATCATTTTACCTTTAACTGGAGCGTCGATCCCAATACTAGGGTTCCCTATGTGCCCTATCCCCATTTGGGGTGCCCTAATCCTTTCGACACTTTCCCGCCACATTTGGGGCACTTTCTAACCATTTGAACTTCTCATCTTTCTAGTGGTAGGATTTTTCATGGTTAATTAAAAAATAGAACAAGAGAAACATATAAATTGTATTCACTTTTCCCAACCCTTTGACTCCTAGGCATGCTGACATATCACCCAGCCTGAACTGGGCACAAACTCAAGGTGCACATAGGCATCGAGCCCCTCATTTATATGAGCTTTCCAATCATTTTCACCATTAATGGAGGAATAATGCACAAACATAAATGCATACATTCTATATAACAAATATCAAGAAACTAAATCCAAGCACAGATGTACCATAACATGAATGAAATCATTATATCAACATATATGAATCAGATTTGAACCATGGGCAACATGAAGAACACAAGGGTTTGAACCCTTAACATATATATTCAAAAAAATACCATTATATTCATTCACTAGTATCATAGTAGCCAAATACATTAAGGAGTCCATACATGGACCAGATACATCATCAGAATTTTAGTATTATCTTCTAATGGCACCACTAAAGAAGTTACAATAGTGATCACACATAAATCCCCTAGCTCTCTCTACCTTTTTCCACATACACCATTCTCTCTCACTTTTCTTTTTTTTTTTGTCATGAAAATAAATACATAACAAGGGACTCGAAGGAATCTTCCCTTACCACCTACTCATCACTTAGAGTGAACCAACTTCCAAATGTCAGCATGTCTTGCCATACTCAAGTATCCTCAGCATGAAAGTTCCACCTAATCCATAACTAACTCTACTTTACAGCTCTTAATCCCATCATGATAACCATATCCCAAAATATGCTTTCCTTAAGTTGCAAGTATCCATGCCTTAACCTTGTCCATAACCAATTCTGGTTCCATCTCCACATGTTCCTTTATCACGACATTAACTGTGATCCAAAATGTGGTTAAGTATTAAGCCTGTTCTACCCGGGTGTGAACCTCTGTGCTTTCCCCAAAGTTACTTCCACGTGATCCTTTGTGTCTCACCGGTGCATGACAAAACCTTTCATGCTTAAGGTGCCTAAACTCCTTAGGGGCCCAACATTACCCCACACTAGCTTGATTACCACCCACAGAAATCCTTTGTGCTTGTCAAACAAAACTCCACCGATCCAAAAATTGGCTAAGGAAAAAATGTTGTATGGTTCAACTAACTAAGTGACTCACTAGAGAAGTTCAAGAAACTCCACATCTATCCCATCCTTCAACTTCTTCCATGCTTCTAATTATGCTAAGGCTTTTCCTGGTGCCTCTCCTAATATGTTAGGTACTTGGTCTGGTGTGATTTCTTCAACCTTCCCCTTGAGCTCATTTATGACCGAGACCAACTCCATGCAGACACCCTTGAACTTGTACATACATTCTTTGATAGAGTCCTGGAGTTCACTAATGCAAAATTCTAGTTTCTCGTGCTTATTATTAGCCTTTTCCTTCTACGTTGTGGTGTTAACAATAAGTTGGATGTGATCAACCTTGTTTGTGGGGACCTTCTCCTGTAAAACCTTGAGAACTGTCTCTTCATCTACTACTCGCACATTAACAATTGGCTCGTATTTTCTACAATTATTGAAACCCCTGTTTACCAAAATGTTTACCTCCTTGAGTTGGGTGAGAAAGTCCTCCAACAATGCAATATGGGCATCAATAGTGACCTTGTATTTTTCCCTTTCCTATGTAAGCTCCTCAGTTGTGGTCCCCATGTCATCTTTTATATTGGTCAATAACATCCCCACCAGATCTTCTAAGTACTCTATTTCATCATTGTAATTCATTCAAGCTTTGCTTACCAATGTCAAACATTATTCCAAAATAGTTTTAACCGAGGTGCCAACTCGATCGCATGCTTCCTTGGTTCACACATGCTCACCCTTCAATCCTTGGCACAGTCTCTCTATCTCCTTCTCCTTGCCCTTCTTATCCGTAACTAGGGTCCGAATAGTTTCCCCCCATATCCAAACTTCACCTTACCACCTCTAAAGACATCTTCTGTAGCATGTTACGCTCCTGCTCATTAGTAAGGTGGCTTGGATCCACCACCTTATAGCCTTCTCCCTTCTTCTTCTTCAACTGGATGGTCTCGACCACATGGTCATTGACCTTGAATTCAAGCTCCGCTGCTTAAAAATGTAGATTCCATCTTATCATCTTCTTCATTCTTGTCATTTCCCCATCTTGGTCCAACAGATCCCAAGCATGTAGCTTCTCCTAGGAAAGGGTTCTTTGGAACCTCGTGTGCAATACCTTCATGGGATTATCTATGAAGTCCATGTGAGGGGACATAGTTTTCCACTTCTTTATCTTTTCCTTGTGCTTTGAGCATTGTTTCCTTGGGGTACATGTTCTTACAATGAATTCCTTCTCCTCCTTAATAACAAAGGAGTCTCCTTTATTTATTTCTCTTAGGCTAGTGGGTTGGGTAGGTTAAGTCCCTTCTGCTATAAATTTCACAGACCCCTTCATAGTATGCACTTTTTCCTCTATGTGTGCATTATCTGTTTCCTTGGTGTCTACCTCAACCCTTCTCTTCTCCTCCTCCTCGAGTTAAGCCTCGAGCTCCTCCCTAAAACCTATGTGAACCTCCTCTGAGCCTATTTATGTTGCTAAGCTGGAGACATCATGTGTCTTATGCTTCTTCTATTCCATCTCTTCTCCTTTTGATTGTTTACCTTCCTTGCACTTTGGTTGTGAAGCCTCGACGTCACTTTGTTATGATGTACCTTCGCCCCCAATGCTAATTTGGTGTGTATAATACTTCCTTTTTCCAAGAAGTGTGTAGGTTTCTCCTCAATTCCTTCTTCATTTTCTTCTCCATCTTTACCCTAGACTACTCTCATAGGTGTGATTGGTGCCTCCCATGGCCTTGGAAAGGTGGAATATGTAACCTCCACTTAAACCCCTCCCTTTCTCTTAGGGCGTAGCTGTACAAATGACCAGTGGATGAAGCCCTTCATGGTAACATTGATCTACAGATGTAGATCATTAAAATATGGCTCTAAAATCTCTTTATACACCAGCCTCATGCCATACTTAAATGTTACGCAAAGGGTGTGGACATCAGCATCCACTTTGTTAGTATCGAGATTCAATTTCTTCACATCCTTTAATCGGTTGATAGCGCACTTCATATATTTAGTCGTGAATGCAAATGGAAGTTTGCACCATGGCCCTATTTCTCCTTTGGCCATCAAAAAATTTTCCAAGCTGAAGTGTTGCATAACCGAAAACTTCACCTAGTCCTTAACAACTTTGGTAGCTCATGTGGGATGTGTCACTCATTCTCAAAATCCTTGTGCAATATTTTATACCATTTTTTCATCCACAACTTATAAGAGCTTTTGATGACACCATCGCAAGTGAATTGTGAAAATTTTAGTGCGGGAGATGGGTGTGTTGTTTGGTGAACCCATATATTTCCATCTAGCCCATTAAGGACACCTATTTCTCATAATACAATTAGCAATAGTATGGATCCCCACGTGATCTTTTCCCCAACCTCGTTATACACCTGTGCCTCTTCAATAATATTATTTGTAATAAATTACATTAAGTTGTAGTACGTTCACTTGGATACCCTATATGCAATGTACAGGAATTTCTTATCTATATATGTCCATCATTTACATGCACCTAACTTTCAGCTAATGCGTTGGGCTACAAATCTCAACTCTGGGTCAGCAAGGTTAGTAATAACCATGTGTCCTTCCTCCCTCCTCATAGTTTAATTTCTTCACCAATTCCTCAATTTTTGTAGTAGCATATAAATGAAGTGTCATATCCTCACCAATGTTCCGTAGACCTGTTACTATTGAAATCAATTGGCCTATTAGCCTCATTATTCTCCCTGAAAAGTAGAATAAGTCCTCATGTACCCACAACTTCAACCACCTAAAGAGCGAGGTGGGTTTAGCAAAGAAGGGAAGCTCCCATAGCTATAAAACTCTAGTCTTCTATAACTCTTATTGTACTAAATCGTCCACCCTAGGTTTTCTGAGCTCGTCAAACTCTTGAATGTCTTAGATTAGATCCACCCATATCAACTTGTCATTATCAGTTGTTTTGTGGTTGAACTCGTTGATCTTACACCTGTACAGATTCGAACTCCAATTCTCTACCTTAATCACACCCGGGGGTACTACATTTATGAGTAAACCTCAATTGATTCCTCCTTTTGTACCACTGATTTCTTAGTTTATGATTTTTAAATCCATTTTTGTTTCTTTACCCCATGCCCTAGGTGTTTTGAGTTCTTCCCTTTCTTCTAGCTGGTATAATTCGGATTTCTCCTAGCTTGGAAGAGTTTGTTTTTTCCTTCAAGCTTAATTTTGAATGTACTAACAACATTGCTGAGTATGAAGCCTTGTTGTTGGGTCTGAGAATTTCATGGAAGTATGGTGTCAAGGACATCATTGCAAAAGGAGATTCAAACCTAGTTTTCAAACAAATAAGAAAATTGTATGCTACAAAAAATTAGCGGATGAAATAGTACAAACATGTAGTTTGGGATCTAATTGAGATGTTTGATTCCTTCAACATTGTGCATCATGAAAAAAGTTTCAATGTTATTGCTAATAAGTTGGCAGTGTTGGGAGAAAGATTTGGAGGTTGCACCATTTAACCTTATTATGAGTACAATGTTGAAGAGATAACTAGGTCAGCTGTCCCTGACAACATCAAGCACTGGCAAGTGTTTAATGATGATGCTCAGGTGCAAAGGTTCCTACAAAATCAAGGTGAGTTTGTAAATCAAAAATTTGATTGGGAACCAATGGTGTGTGTGACTGAAGGAAGAGAGACATTGTTTGGAAAATATATTGTCCAATTGAAAACTAACACCATTCCTAGAGTTCTTGTTCCACTTGAGTTAAATTTTAGCAATGTTGATTGCATCATCAATAGAAACATGTCTGCCTCAATGGATGTGGAAGAGAATAAATTGGGAAAAAGTGATAAACCAAGAAAAAATTGGTTGGGCATCAGCCTAAACAATGAGAAAAAATAGTCCTATGTTTAACTATTGAAGAAATATCAAAACTGTCTTGCTTGGTCTTATTCAGAGCTGAAAGCATACAGAGAATATTTGTTTCAGCATGAGATTCCTCTGAAAAAAAATGCCAAACCATTCAGACAAAACTAGAGGCCAATTAATCCACTCCTCTCAATGAATATGCAAGATGAATCAAAGAAGCTGAAGGAGGTAGGGATCATTTAGGCCACGAGGTATTCATCTTGGGTTGCAAACCTTGTCCTAGTCAGAAAGAAAAATGGAGATATAAAACTTTGTGTAGACTTTAGAAATATGAATAGAGCTTCATTGAAAGACAATTATCCTTTTCTAAACATGGAAAACATGCTACAGTTAGTGATTGGATCTGAATTTTTGTCCACCTTGGATGGTTTCTCTGGCTACAATCAAATAATTGTCAAGGAGTCAGAGAGATTTAAAACTACCTTTACCACTCCTTGGGGAACATATGTTTATGTAATAATGCCTTTTGGTCTCACGAATGTTGGGACTACCTTCCAAAGAGCAATGGATGTTGCTTTTGCTGGTTACATAAATCACTTCATTGCAGTTTATCAGGATGATGTGACTATCTTTTCAAGGAGTAGAAAAGATCACTTGCATCACTTCGAAAGAATGTTGATCAAATGTAGATAATATGGCATTTCTCTCAATCCAAAGAAGTGTCATTTTGGGGTGTAAAATTCCAAGATTCTTGGTCATATTGTTTCAAAGATTGGTTTCATGATTGACCCTGAGAGGGTAGAAGCAATCAGAAAGGTTCCAATTCCAAGAACAAAGAAGGGCATCCAATCCTTCTTTGGGAAAATCAACTTCATTAGAAGGTTTGTGTCAAATTTTTCTGAATTGACTCTTCCTATTACATGCATGTTAAAGAAAGATCAAGTTATCAAGTGGGAAGAGGCTGCCCTTAAATATTTTGAAGGAATCAAAGAAGCATTGAAACATGCACCTATCTTGGTAGCTCCGAAATACAAGAAGCCTTTCCAAATCTTCTCTTTTGCTTCTAAAAATACTATCACATTTGTATTGCTCCAAAAGGATGAAGATGGGGCTGAGAGGCCTATTTCCTTCTTTAGCAAGGTTTTACAAGTTGTTGAGTTAAATTACACAATCATGGAAAAACAAGCATTTTCCTTAGTGAAAGCAATAAAGGTTTTCAGGCCTTATATCTTAAATTCAAAAGTTGTTTCTTATCTTCCCCACACCATCGTAAAAGACATCTTATCAGAGATTGAGATCCCAAAATATGTAGATGGGTGAAAAAACTGCAGGAGTATGACATGGATATCTAAACCACAAAGCTGGTGAGAGGTTTGGGACTTGCTAAGCTTAGGGTTGAAAGCAACTTCCAGACTGTGGAAGTGAATGAAGTACAGGAAGAAAGGGTAGATGTTCTTGGGAAATTGGTAAGCTCTGAGTGGTACAAGGATGTAATCTTTTACCTCAGACACCTATGTTTTCCTGATCATTTGAATAAAAATTAGAAAATATCCCTTAAGCTGGCTTCTCAAAAATACATTATCATTGACTTTGGGCTAGCTTGGAAGAACCCTGAAGGTGTCCTCTTGAAATGTATAATTGAAGATGAAGCTCCCAAAATGGTTACTAATTTGCATGGGGGATTTTGTGGAGGAAACTTTACTAGAAGGGTTACAGCACACAAATTTTTGAGAGTTGGTTATTGGTGGCCTAATCTTTTCTAAGATGCAACCATGTTGATTAGAAAATGTGAAAGCTACCAACATTTCTCTGGAATAATGAAAGCTTCAGCCTCCCTTCCTTTGCAACCGTTATCAATTGAAGATCCTTTCAAACAATGGGGGATGGAATTCATTAGAGAAATTTCAGACCCTTCTAGTGTTGGACATAAATGGATCCTTGTAGCCAAAAATTACTTCACCAAGTGGGTAAAAGTAATCCCCTCTAAGAAAGCAACACACCAAGTTGTTATGGACTTCTTGTTAAATCGTATCATATGCAGATTTGGTGTGCCAGTCAAGATTGTTGTTGATAATGCCATGTGTTTTAGAGCTAAACCCTTGATGGAAATGTGTAAGGAGTATGGAACCAATCTAACTTATGATTCAAATTATAACCCTTAAGGAAATGGACAAGCTGAGTACAGTAATAAGAACTTGTTGAAGATCATTAGGAGAACCTTGGAGTTGAACAAGAGAAAATGGGGTGAACAACTAAAATTTGTAGTTTAGGCTGATAGAATTACTACCAAAAGAGCTACTA
This sequence comes from Taxus chinensis, assembly GCA_019776745.2. Classification (NCBI taxonomy): domain Eukaryota; kingdom Viridiplantae; phylum Streptophyta; class Pinopsida; order Cupressales; family Taxaceae; genus Taxus; species Taxus chinensis. The sequence continues at coordinate 197,670,641 of CM034153.1, forward strand.
GTAAGATCCCATTTGAGTTGGTGTATGGAAATAAAGCTCTACTGCCCTTACATCTTCAATTATCTTCATTTCAGTTTGTTCAACAACTTGAAGATCAAGAGGTCAGTCCATATGAAGCACAGATTAATCAGATTGTAGAGTTAGATGAAGAAAGAAGAGCATCCCACCAAAGGCATGTCAGATTTAGAGAGAAGTTAAAGAGGTTTTTGACAAGAAGGTCACTCCTAGGGCCTTCAATATTGAAGAACTGGTTTTGTTGTGGGATAGTAGAAATGAAGATAAGGGAAAACATGGAAAATTTGATGCATTATGGATGGGCCCTTACTCCATTGATATCAGAATTGGTGAAAATACCTTCTTTCTCAAGGAATTAGATGGGGAATTTCTTGAATTTCCTATTAATGGCAGGAATCTGAAGCATTTCTTAGATTAATCCCCAAATTTGAGATATGCACCAACTTGTATAGTGTATAGTGTTTGGATTTTTCTCTGTTTTTTGGTTTTTTATCAGTTTTTGGTTTGCCTTGGTGTGTGGCAGTCATTATTGTTGGTTTCTTAGCTAGTTTTTAGTGGCTTTGGCTCATGACTCCATTTTTTCAATGGTTTATTTTGGCACTTGGTCTACTTTTGTTCTTGTGGCAGTCACTGGGAGTGCCCATCCCCGAGCAGGAGCTAATGTTGGTGCCCATTTTGATCCTCTGGAATTTTGCCCTAAATTTTCCTTTGGTTTACATGCTCTGAAACATTTTTTCTCTTAAATTGGTGGTCTGCAACGTTTCCCTCCAGATTGAATGCCTTGAAATGCTCATAAACTTTTTTTTCCCCCAATTTGAAAGAATTTTGTATGTATGCCCTGTTTTGTGCCCTAATTTTTCCCTTTTCAAATACCTCTATCATTTTTCCCACTTTTCCTGGCCTTTGGAGCTCGTGATTTTTTTTTATGCATATTTTCCCTCAAAAATACTTTGCCATGGTTGTAAATTGCCTAAAATCACTTCCCATTTGCTTTTTGATTGAAAAATTCTTCACCCACAAAGAAAAAATTTAATTTGAGCATCTCTGGTAGTTTCTACGTTTTTTTACGGTCATACAGGCATCGTTTTCCTATTAATTTCTAGCTCGCATTCATCAGAAATGTGGTCATTTGTAATTGGATGGGGATCAGCGGGTTTTCTCGAAAACTTAACATTTTTTTATGCTTTGGAAATATTTGCAAGTTGCCCCCGCAAGCCCCAGAGGAGGACACGTGCCAAGCAGGATGTAAGGCGAAGTGGTGGAGGACTTGGAAGAATTTTGAATATTCACGAAAAGGGACGAAAGTTGTGAAAAGGGGCGCAAGCCCACATCAAGTCAGTAGTGGACATGTGTCAGTGTCAGAGCACAAGGTAGGCTGGTGGAATAAAAGTGGGAAAATTTCCCTTAGCAAAAAAAGGAGTTAAAATATGAAATGAGTCTGCATATCCTCAGAGAATCACAGGGAGACACGTGGCTGGGGCAAAGGGAAGTGCGGGTCACTGGAGGAAAAAGGAAATTTTTTCCCTTTTAACAAAATAAGTTAGAGTGATAATTTGAAGCATGGCCCTGCAATGAATCAGCAACCGACACGTGGTAGGGATGGAATCGGAGGCACGGGTCCATGGGGAAAAGCAAAAAAAAAAAAAAAAATTCCAAAAATGGTGGAAATGCGTAGAATTGAGTTGTGATTCCAATGGGGCCCACCTTGGGAGATGTCTCAGCACCAAATCTCAAGGGCGGAGGGGCAGAGAAAAATGTCAAAATTTCACATTTTTCCAAAAATGTTTAAAACTCAAAAAGTGATCCCAAATCCATTTTCAATCACGTTATGACACGTGGAGGGCTCAGATTGAAGGTAGAAAGGCAAATCAACAGTAACTGTGCATTTTTCAGTTTGGCCACCATTTGAGCTCCATGAAGCTTGGAGATGTGAATTTTACATCAATTTTCATCAAATTTTTGGCAAATTCATGTCGATTGTGCCTACAAGGACCAAGGCAATTGGTGTTAAGGATCAATTTACAGATTTGAGATGTTTTTGAAGTAAATTTTTTCCCTAGCCTATGTAAAAATGTAAAATATCAAATCAAGAAGTTACAGAGCCAAATTTTTGATGGATAAGGATGAAATGATGAAATGAAAGGGGCCTGCATGCTTTAAAGATGAAAAATGTGCCCCCATAATGGATAATGATGAAATTTTTGTAATGATTCACCTTTTGAAGGAACAACTGACAACTTTTTGCGAGTTTGTTAGATGTCATTTTCAAAAAATATTACAAAGCAAAGGTGCTCTGAATATTCCACTTTTGGAGGGAAGATTTGAGAGGCAAAGGATCAGTTGTAATGAAAAGTTATATATTGCATGAATTTTTCATGCAAATGGTCGAAGAAACTTAGAATTTCACGGGAAAATCTGGGAAAATTCTCATTCTTTGAGAAACCACCTGAGAACCATTTCTAATTTCTTTTTGCATCAGATTTGTATCATGGATTATTTTGTGTTGTCTCTTGGAAAAATTTGCATACACTTATGTTTCAAAATGTTTTCCATCTGTGTTTCTTACTCCTATTACAGTCTTGTGTTTAAAATCTCTATTGATCATACATGGTCTCATTTCTTGTTGATAGTTTAGTGGCATTTGCAATCTCACATTCAGAAGAGCTTTCATCTGATAAAGAGATAAACAAATTTAAAATCACTTTACCTTCCTTGAATTTAGAGATTGTTTGTAAACCTTTGGGTGCACCTTAGGTCATGATAAAATAGATATTTCTAGATGCTTTGTTGGTTCATCTGCTTCAAGATTTTGTGGCAGGTTGTCAAAGATTGTGTGGAAGAGTGCAAATTTGGGCCTCCATTTGGTGCACATATCCTGGTTGAAGGATTACTTTAACCCCTTTGAAGCATTCTATTATTTAGGTCTTACAAGCTTTTTGCAAACGTCCTCAAAGAATTTGGCAAATTCTAGTTAGTCTTGTCTAAAATCTCCCACCAAAATTTCATTCAAACAAACCAATCCTACCTATAATACCCCTACATTGCATTGTGTGTCAACAAAAGAATACAATCCATTTTTTAAAATGCACAAAGTAAATCAAGATCATACAATGTCTTCAATAACCCTTGCCTTGTCTTGAAATCATTTCCATCATTTAGTAGTGACAGCTTTGTTGAGTTTGAATAATGGGAAATTGATCATGTTTTCTCGAGGCCATTTTCATAATATTTGCACAAATTAAGGGACATCTTCATCTCCTTCACCATTTGAGGGTTACAAAATAGGTTCTCTTACCTTGGTTGAAAGGCACAACCTAAAACAGTTAGGAAAAGATTAGTCCTATTTCAGTGTTATCCATCTCTCAAAAAAATTGAGTGCTAGTTAGATCACATCCCCAGCTACAAAATGAAATACATCATGATCTATATGTCTTCAAGTTTCATGCCATATCTTTGATGTTGCTCAGACTGAAAAGGAGAAAAAAATTGGGTACCAACACTTCTTGGTACCATTGTCAGGGACTTGTTGAAAATATTTGAGATGTTTGGATGCATATCAAACCCTGGTAGTGTCTCTTGCAAGTTCTGACTGCAAATATATTGTTAAAGCATCATTCTATACTCATATTTGTAAGGTGAATATAAAGGTTTCAAGTTCTTGTAATTTTATCAGTTTCTAGCAGTAGTTACACTTCATTTGCATTTTCGATTGATAGATTCAAGAAAAAGAAAGGTTTGATCTATAAAGTTTGGTAAGATTTTTAGTGCTAATAGGTATTTGACAGAGTATTTTAGTGCATTTGCACAACTAGGGTGAAAGTCCTTAGTGGTGACTCTATGTTGTTTTGATCTTGATAAATACCAGTGTCTTAAGCTTTCTGTCATGTATTTTTGTGTTGCTAATCTCTACAAAACTAAAGGAAGAAGACCTCTCTTCATTAAAGATGTTGCTGAGAAGTTGTTTTTAGATTCAAGGAACTCAGAGTTAGAAGGGAGAAGAGTTTGGGAGGTTGTTAAAGGTCAGACATCAGGCAAAGGTATATCCATTGGTGAGAGATATCATCCTTTGGTAGAGGATTATCACTCTTCTTCCAGTGATTGTGATTCAAGAAATCCCCTCATAAAATTGTTTACTTCAACTAGTGAAGTTCCTTCTGTTGTATCTAGTGAGTTCCTTCTTCAATCTACACCTGTGTGTTTCAATTCTAATAAAACTTTCTGAGAAAATCAGCACTTAGAGAATACCAATATTTTGAACCACATTCTTGAGCCCCAAAGACCTTACACTCCTCATCATCTTGTGTCACCCCCAAGATCACCTCCACCAAACAATATGGCTTAGCCTAGACCTCCATTTGTTGTTAACACCTTTGGTCCTATAGACTTTAGACGAATGGATGGTTACCCAAATGTTGTCCCACAAGATGTCAGAAATAGGTTGCCAAAGTTTCAAGGTAACAATGCTATAACTAGTGATCAACATCTCAAACTTTTTGTTAACATGATGGAGGATTTTGAAATAGATTTTGAAGATGTGTACATTAAATTGTTCATTCATACACTAGAAGAGGATGCAAGGGATTGGTACAAGGCTTTGCCTGATAATTCTATTGATTCGTGGACTGAAATGAAGAATGCATTTAGGTTACAATATGGTGACAAGACTGATCCTAGATTTCTCTTGTCTGAATTTGAAAATATCAAGAAGAATCCCAATGAATCAGTTCATGACTTCAACACAAGGTTTAACAAAAATTTGAGAATGTTTCCTGTTAGTCTGAGGCCTTGTGATGAGTCCTTGTTTAATCAAATATGTAGATGCATTTAATAAAAAGGTAGCTTATTACCTAAGAGACAAAAACCCTACTAATCTAAGACAAGCTTTCACCATGGCACTTCAAATTGAAAACAATATCAAAGCAATTGGGAAACAACTCAAGAGAGATGGTGTAAAGTTTATAAACCTTGAAAAGCCTCAAGCTAGTAAGGGTGCTGATTTGGAGGAGGTTGTGAAAACTTTGGCAGGGGCTATCAAAGAAATCTCATACAAGTTAGCCTGGGATGAGAAGGGAATTGGGAAAACTTCACAAGGTCAAAAAAAGGGAGAAAGCCATGACAGATTTTCCAATCATCCTAGAGGTGATCAAAGGGCAGATGATAGAGGTAAAGTACCCATTGGTTCTGCAAATAGACATTCTTAAGCACATGAAGGATGAGTGTTACCTGATCCCCTAACCACTAGGGTTGCTGTTGTTGAGAAATTTGTTGATATTGATTGGTGTGATAGGTGTTTTCTGCCCCATCCTCTATGTGAAGTGGACCAGCAAGATGGTGAAGCTAATAATGATGATGGTACTGATGATGATATCTGCATGGTGGGTTGTTCTTCAAGCTCACAAGGAGGAGCAACATCAACTGAGGTAATAAGTGTAAGGACTACTACAATTTTTTGGGATTGCATCAAACGGGTACAAAACTTTCTTCCCTTGAATTTGATTTAGTGCAAGCTTTTGAAATTCCTAATAATGACTTTGAATACTTGAGAGCTTTGATGATTAAGAAGTATGATGGTGGTATCCCTTTGGAGGAAGATAGACAATTGTTAATGAATGTTTTTGTGGCTCAAGAGAAAGAGTATAACACTAGGAGAAAAGTTGTTAAGGGATTTGGGCATCAAGCCAAACCTAAAACACCCTTGCTTACAAGCATTCCCAAAGAAGCTCCTAGAAGAGAAACACCTACCAAAAGCTTTGTTGTCCCAAGTAAAAATTACAGTCCTCCTCATGACCAAACTACCAAGAATCCCTTGTTATCTAATGAATTTTCTTGTCTCCATTCCAATGCTTCCTTGCCAAAGAATGTTCCCTATGACATAGCCCAAGTATTGAGCCAAATCAAAGTGAGTGTTCCAATCATTGAGTTGCTTAGGATTCCTGAGCACAAGAAGAGAGCATTTGAGTACTTGGGATTGAAAGAAGAGAAGAGTACTCCAAACAGAAATGTAAATGTTGTTGAAACTCATCCTCAGATCATTGCAGACCTTGAAAAACCACCAGCAGTAGAGGATCTTGGAGAAATACTTGAGGTATACTTGGGGACATCCTTGGTTGATTCCCAATTGAATGTTGATCCATTCTTCACAACTTTGATCATAAAGGATAGGCTACTTCACAATTGTATGTTTGATTCTGGTGCATCATGTAATGTCATGCCTCTAGAGGTCATGAATGAGTTGGATATAAAAGTGACAGCAGCCTATGGAAAGTGTACTACCATGGACTCAAGAGAAGTAACGGTAGTTGGTTGTGTGAAGGGTTTGATGGTGCAACTTGCATCTTATCCTGGGAGGAATTTAAAATTGGATGTTGTGATTGTTGATTGCCCTACCAAATGGGGTATGTTATTGTCAAGAAAGTGGGCTACAAGTGTTGGAGGGAGTGTCCAAATGGACATGTATTTTGTAACTATTCCCATTGAAGGCAGCCTTGTCAAGCTCTATGGAGAAAAGAAGATGTTGCATCTAATTGAGGATCCAAACAATGCTTCCTATGAGGTGTTGTTTGTTGATGTAGATGTTGATAATTTTATTGGGTTTGCTGATGGAAAAGAACACAAGATGGATTAGTCAAAGTTCCTTGAACAGCTAAGTTCTCCTTGGACCTTGCTATTTGATGGAGCTTGCTCCAAATTTGGAAATGGTGCTGGTATAATTCTGATTTCTCCTAGCTTGGAAGAGTTTGTTTTTTCCTTCAAGCTTAATTTTGAATGTACTAACAACATTGCTAAGTATGAAGCCTTGTTGTTAGGTCTGATAATTGCATGGAAGTATGGTGTCAAGGACATCATTGCAAAAGGATATTCAGAGCTAGTTGTCAAACAAATAAGAAAATTGTATGCTACAAAAAATCAATGGATGAAACAGTACAAACATGCAGTTTGGGATCTAATTGAGATGTTTGATTCCTTCAACATTGTGCATCATGACAGAAGTTTCAATGCTGCTACTGACAATTTGGAAGTGTTGGGAGAAAGATTTAGAGGTTTTACCATTTTACCTTATTGTGAGTACAATGTTGAAGTGTTAACTAGGCCAGCTGTCCCTGACAACATCAAGCATTGGCAAGTGTTTGATGATGATGCTCAGGTGCAAAGGTTCTTACAAAATCAAGGTGAGTTTGTAGATAAGAATATTTATTGGGAACCAATGGTGTGTGTGACTGAAGGAAGAGAGACTTTTTTTGGAAAATATATTGTCCAATTGAAAACTAATACCATTCCTAGAGGTCTTGTTGCACTTGACTCAAATTTTAGAAATGTTGATTACATCAACAATAGAACCATGTCTACCTCAAAGGATGTGGAAGAGCATAACTTGGGAACTAGTGATAAACCAAGAAAAATTTGGTTGGGCAATAGCCTAAACAAGGAGGAAAATTAGTCCTATGTTCAACTATTGAAGAAATATCAAGATTGTCTTGCTTGGTCTTATTCAGAGCTGAAAGCATATAGAGAAGATTTTTTTCAGCATGAGATTCCTCTTGAAATAAATGCCAAACCATTCAGACAAAATCAAAGGCCAATTAATCCACTCCTCTCAATGAAGATGCAAGATGAATTGAAGAAGTTGAAGGAGGGAGGGATCATTCAGGCCACAAGGTATTCATCTTGGGTTGAAAACCTTGTGTCAGTCAGAAAGAAAAATGGAGATATTAGACTTTGTGTAGAATTTAGAAATATGAATAGAGCTTCACTGAAAGATAATTATCCTTTTCCAAACATGGAAAAAATGCTACAATTAGTGACTAGATCTGAATTGTTGTCCACCTTAGAATGTTTCTCTGGCTACAATCAAATTGTTGTCAAGGAGTTGGAGAGATTTAAAACTAACTTTACCACTCCTTGGGGAACATATGTTTATGTAAGAATGTCTTTTGGTCTCATGAATGTTGGGGCTACCTTCCAGAGAGAAATGGATGTTGCTTTTGTTGGTTACATAAATCACTTCATTGTAGTTTATCAGGATGATGTGACTATTTTTTCAAGGAGAAGAAAAGATCACTCGTAGAACTTGGAAAGAATGTTGATCAGATGTAGATAATATGGCATTTTTCTCAATTCAAAGAAGTGTCATTTTGGGGTGCAAAAGGCCAAGCTTCTTGGTCATATTATTTCAAAGTTTGGTGTCATGATTGACCCTGAGAGGGTAGAAGCAATCAGAAAGGTTCTAATTCCAAGAACAAAGAAGGGCATCTAATCCTTCTTTAGGCAAATCAACTTCATTAGAAGGTTTGTGTCAAATTTTGCTGAATTGAATCTTCCTATTGCATGCATGTTAAGAAAGATCAAGTTATCAAGTGGGAAGAGGCTGCCCTTAAAGTTTGCGATGATAGAATTACTACCAAAAGAGCTACTAGTAAGATCCCATTTGAGTTGGTGTATGGAACTCAAGATTTGTTTCCCTTACATCTGTAATTATCTGCATTTCAGTTTGTTCAACAACTTGAAGATCAAGAGGTCAATCCATATAAAGCATGGATTAATCAAATTGTAGAGCTAGATGAAGAAAGAAGAGCATCCCACCAAAGGCATGCCATATTTAGAGAAAAGATAAAGAGGTTGTTTGATAAGAAGGTCACTCCTAGGGCCTTCAATATTGGAGATCTGGTTTTGTTGTAGGATAGCAGAAATGAAGATAAGGGAAAACATGGAAAATTTTCTACATTATGGATGGGGCCTTACTCTATTGATATCAGATTTGGTGAAAATACCTTCTTTCTCAAGGACTTAGATGGAGAATTGCTTGAATTACCTATTAATGGTAGACATCTGAAGCATTTCTTGGATTAATCCCCAACTTTGAGATATGAACCAACTTGTATAGTGTATAGTGTTTGGATTTTCCTCCATTTTTTGGTGTTTTATCGGTTTGTGGTTTGCCTTGGTGTGTGGAAGCCCTTTTTTTCAGTTTCTCAACTAGTTTTTGGTGGCTTTGGCTCATGACTCCATTTTCCCAATGGATTATTTTGGAACTTGGTCTACTTTTGTTCTTGTGGCACTCACTGGGAGTGCCCATCCCCGAGCAGGAGCCGATGTTGGTTCCCATTTTGATCCTCTAGCATTTTTTCCTAAATTTACCTTTGATTTACATGTTCTGGAATGTTTTTTGTCTTAAATTGGTGGTCTGCAAATTTTCCCTCAATATTGAATTCCTTGAAATGCTCATAAACTTATTATTTTTCTCCAATTTGAAAGAAATATGCATGTATGCCCTGTTATGTGCCCTAATTTTTCACTTTTCAAATACCTTTGTCATTTTTCCCACTTTTCCCATCCTTTGGAGCTTGTGATTATTCGTTTTATGTATATTTTCCCTCAAAAATCCTTTGCCATGGTCGTAAATTTCCTAAAATCACTTCCCATTTGTTTTTTGATCAAAAAATTCTTCACCCACGAAGAAAAAATTGAATTCAGGAATCTCTGGCAGTTTCTACGTTTTTTTACGGTCATACGGGCGTCCTTTACCTGTCAATTTCTAGCTCGCATTCATTGGCAACATTTTCGTTTGTAATTGGATAGGGATCGGTGGGTTTTCTCAAAAACTTAACATTTTTTTTGTGCTTTGGAAAATGTTGCAAGTTGCCCCTGCAAGCCCCAGAGGAGGACACGTGGCAGGCAGGATGCAAGGAAAATTGGGTGATAACTTGGAAGAATTTTGACTTTTGGAGAAAAGGGACGAAAGTTGTGAAAAGGGGCACAAGCCCGCATTAAGTCAGTAGTGGACATGTGTCAGCGTCAGAGCACAAGGTGCACCGGCAGAAGAAAAGTGGTAAAATTTCCCTTGGCGAAAAAAGGAGTTAAAATATGAAATGAGCCCACAGATCCTTAGAGAATCATAGGGAGACACATGGCAAGGGCACAAGGGAGTGCAGGTCGCCAGAGGAAAAAGGAAATTTTTTCCCTTTTAACAAAATAAGTTAGAGTGATAATTTGAAGCGTGGCCCTGTGGTGAATCAGCGACCGATATGTGGTAGGGACGGAATCGGAGGTGCGGGTCCACGGGGAAAAGTGAAAAGAATTTCCTTTTTTCCAAAAAGAGTGGAAATGCGTAGAATTGAGTTGTGATTCCAATGGGGCTCACCTTGGGACACGTGTCAACACCAAATCTCAAGGGTGGAGGGGTGGAGAAAAATGTCAAAAGTTTATAATTTTCTAAAAATGTTAAAAATTCAAAAAGTGATCCCAAATCCATTTCCAATCACGTTATGACACGTGGAGGGCTTAGATTGAAGGGAGAAATGTAGATCAATGATAACTGTGCACTTTTCAGTTTTACCGCCATTTGAGCTCCAGGAAGCTTGGAGATGCAAATTTTGCATCAATTTTCATCAATTTTTTGACAAATTCATGTCGATTGTGCCTGCAAGGACCAATGCAATTGGTGTTAAGGATCAATTTGCATATTTGAGATGTTTTTGAAGTAAATTTTTGCCCTAGCCCGTGTAAAAATGTAAAATATTAAATCAAGAAGTTACAGAGCCAAATTTTGGATGGATAAGGATGAAATGATGAAATGAAAGGGGCCTTAATGCTTTGAAGATGAAAAACATGCCCCCATAATTGATAATGATGAAAGTTTTGTAATGATTCACCTTTTGAAGGAACAACTAGAAAAATTTTGTGAGTCTGTTAGATGTCATTTCAAAAAATATTGCAAAGCAAAGGTAATCCGAATATTCCACTTTTGGAGGGAAGATTTGAGAGGAAAAGGATCAGTTATAATGAAAATTTATATATTTCATGAATATTTCATGCAAATGGTCGGAGAAACTTAGAATTTCACAGGAAAAACTAGGAAAAAGCCCATTCTTTGAGAAACCACCTAAGAACCATTTCTAATTTCTTTTTGCATCAATTTTCTATCATGTTGAGTTGGTTTTAGTTGTAAAGCCATCAACAAGCTCTGAGATTGTTCTTATAACATTCCCCTGCTGATAAATTTGGTCATTCTAGATTATTTTGTGTTGTCTCTTGGAAAAATTTACATACAATTATGTTTCAAAATGTTTTCAATCTGTGTTTCTTGCTCCTATTACAGTCTTGTTTTTAAAATCTCTCTTGATCATACATGGTCTCATTTCTTGTTGATAGTTTAGTGGTATTTGCAATCTCACATTCAGAAGATCTTTCATCTGATAAAGAGATAAACAAATTTAAAATCACTTTACCTTCCTTGAATTCAAATATTGTTTGTAAACTTTTGGGTGCACCTTAGGTCATGATAAAATAGAGATTTCTGGATGCTTTGTTGGTTCATCTGCTTCAAGATTTTGTGGCAGGTTGTCAAATATTGTGTGGAAGAGTGCAAATCTGGGTCTCCATTTGGTGCACATATCCTGGTTGAAGGAGTACTTTAAACCCTTTGAAGCATTCTGTTGTTTAGGTCTTACAAGATTTTTGCAAAGGTCCTCAAAGAATTTGACAAATTCTAGTTAGTCTTGTCTAAAATCTCCCACCAAAATTTCATTCAAACAAACCAATCCTACCTATAATACCCCTACATTGCATTGTGTGTCAACAAAATAATGTAATCCATTTACAAAAATGCACAAAGCAAATCAAGATCATACAATGTCTTCAGTAACCCTTGCCTTGTCTTGAAATCATTTCCATCATTTAGCAGTGATAGCTCTGTTGAGTTTGAATAATGTGAAATTGATCATGTTTTCTCAAGGCCATTTTCATACTATTTACACAAATTAAGGGATATCTTCATCTCCTTCACCATTTGAGGGTTACAAAATAGGTTCTTTTACCTTGGTTGAAAGGCACAACCTAAAACAGTTAGGACAAGATCAAGTCCTATTTGAGTATTGTCCATCTCTCCACAAATATGAGTGTCAGTTAGATCACATCCCCAGCTATAAAATGACATACATCATGATCTATATGTCTTCAAGCTTCATGCCATATCTTTGATGTTGCTCAGACTGAAAAGGAGAACAAATTTGGGTACCAACACCACTTAATAAAAAAATTATTCCCTCACCTCATGCGATATAGCCGTAACCTTCTGGCGTGCTAACACTACTTCACCACCACATACCTCCATCGTACACCTCATCCACTGAAGTACATAACCTCTGCGCTATCCACCAAGTAATCTCCCATGCTTCTGTCTACCTCATGTTATAGTGTTTGATCTTTATTTCTTTATATCGTGGTATTTAATCCAGTCACTCTTCACAAAACACTTCTACTGAAGCACAAACCCAAAACATTTTATATATCACACAGATCTTTCTTCTACCTTTGTGCTCATCATCCCTAGAGTGGGTTTCCATCAATCCAACCTCCTTAAAAATTTTCCAACCATTTCCAAATTTATACGCCAATTCACCCCACACTAAATATATGTGTGGTCCTCTGCGTAATGGGATCACTTAAAATGTAATTAGCTACTATTGTACCAACATGTGACACAACACTGAAATGAAAAGATAAAGCATATGTATGATGAAAGGAAACACACACAAAGGAAAATGCATTAAAAGAAACCCTAAGTTAATTATAAATACTACCTTATTTATAAACACCAAGAAGACTTATTTATAGTAGGGATTCAACCTACTCTAGTTAAAGAAACCGGGAAACCGTGTGCCATCCAAATCTTCTAGCTGGAAAGTGCCTGAGTCAAGTGTGTAGGTCACGACATACGATCCCAACCAATGCACTTAGAACTTCCTAGGGTGGCACAAGAACTTGGAATCATACAGATTGACCATTTATCCCACATCCATCTTATTGTTTTCAATTTGTTGATCATGTCAAGCCTTCTATCTTGATTTCTCTATATTTTGGCTCCATCAGGCTATGGCACACTTCTCATCCAGCTACATCATTTTTTCTATGTGCTCTTCAAGTTCTTATTCATCAGCTAATCCTCATGCGTTCACAATACATAGGGATGGTAACATGAACAAAACCAGTAGTACTGCTTCTGTACCAAACACCAACTGAAAGGGTGTGGCTTTATTCAACCACTTGTAGGTTGTTCTATATGACCTAAGTACAGAAGAAACTTTATCATCCTAGTCCATCCTTCCAACATCACAAATTTTTATCAATGTGTGGTTCTGATTAACAAAAATGGTCTAAGGGGATATCTAGGGTATTAATGTTATGATGTAAATGAACTAAAGTAGTATGAAATAAATGTAAATAGACTACTCTAGATAAAATAAAACCCTAATGTACAAGAGAAGGCTAAGGAAAAGACTCAGCTGATTAAAGGTGATTGTCATAGGTTTCCATAGATCTGGAAATGGAATCTAGAGGTTCAAAAAAGCCCTTAGGGACTCTATAAATGGCAAATCTGGACTATCTGAGATGACACAGGTTCCTAAGAGTGTACTAGGGCACCCCAAGGCACCCTGGTCTGCAATCTGGGTGTTCAAAAGATTAAAAATCCTCATAATCTAAATCTATTCTAGTCATTAAGTATCTTCAAGTTCTTCCAGTCTGTCACACTGGATTTGTCTGATGAATTGGAGAATGACCCATAATGTAAGGAGAAGTATCAAACCCTATAAAAATGAAAGATGCATATGAATGGGTCATACTAACCTCAGCCGCCAAACTAGTGGACTTATCACTGAGTGTTGTACTACATTACAAACCCTAATGTAGTTCAGGTGTGTCTATGCATATCATGCCCTAGGTGCTCTCGTTTTAGTTGTACTTTGTGAAGTAGCAAGAAATAATAGCTATAGAAATTTAAGTAGCATGTGTGCATAGAATAAAATGAAATCCCTCCCCCTCTAAAGTGTGTGTGATTCAGATCTCCTAGTTTGAATACATGGCATTATGTGGATGAAATTGTTGTAATGGATATAGCCCTAGATGGAGTGATAGCAGTGATAAGATGCAATGACCTAGGACCCTTATTATGGTCTTATAATTTATATTTATAGGGCTTACAAGCTTAATTTTGTAATTTATCCTAACAAGGCCAACTAAGAAGAAGATAAGGATGGCCAACAACTAGAAGTGACCCAAAAATAAGTGGAAGAGGTTGTGCATAGACCGGGGCACCTGGAATGGAACCAGGGCACCTTAGGGTGCCCCAGCATAGGCTGGGGTGACCTGATTTTAGGCTAGAATGTCAGAAAGATCATGAAATGGGCTGATAGGTATTGGGAAATATGTGGGAAAGATGAAATAAAAGATAAGAAAAATTTGGCCAAAAGATGGGATTTATTAGTACTCTTTACACTTTATAACCTTCTAAATAATGGTATAAGACTCGGTTAAATATTGTCTAATGTGCAATATTTATGTCTACACTTTCCCCCACTTTATGTTGGTGAGAAAAAAACTCAGTAACATAAAGTAGATAGATATGTGTACTTAATAACCATGTAGAGTGTAGGAGAAGATGTGTCGATGGACTAGACTCAAACGTGGAATGAAAAAAATAAAAATGTGGAGCATGGATTCTAAAGATGAAATTGTGTATAAAAAGTGATGAGAGTGAACCTTGGGCATAACACATGTGTATATGTTATTGTGTGTAGTGTACCTACATGGTTAGTATGGGAAGTATCATCGTGGTGTGTTGTTGTTGTCGTTGTAGTTGTTTTTGTTGTTGCCCCCAATTTGACTATTTGTTTCTCATACGGCGGACCTGTAAGGAGAAAATGATCAAGTAGTCAAATATGTATGTATGTAAAATGTTGTGTAAAGTACGCAAATGTAAAATACGCTAGAATAGAAATTGTAAATGGAAAAATGGAACATGTGCACATGATCCATGTCGAGAAAAATGGTGTAGAAGGATATCCTATAGTGTCACAAGTTTTTCGGGTGATCTCACGTCACCCTGGCTGAAGAAGTATAGGGAGGAAATGCTCTATATCCTCTAACCTTTAACCACTTATACTTAAATGTTGGAAGAGATATCTATATTGTCGTGGTTTTTTGGGCGATCCGATGCCACTATATGGAGAAGTGTAGAGAGGAACACACAGTATAACCCCTAAGCCTGTAACTGCTACCCAGAATTGTCTAAGGACACCATGTCCTGTTAAGGCCATTATGTATGGCATTCATAGACTGGTCTAAAATCACTCATTTTGTATGAATAGGTTTAGATACGTTGTGTTAGTAGAAACCCTCAATGATGACTCCCCTCTTTGGGGGCGCATGTGATGACCCTGGAAGGAGAATACGGCCCTGGAAGAGGACCAACCACACTTTAACCTATATAACTCTTCCCTGTAGGGGGAAATAGAAATTCTTGGTAAATACCAAGGAGCACACAAAAGGGGACGGCTAGCCAATATAAGTGTTAGTCCCAACACATACATGCAATAAGTGTAAAATACATAGACAATATAAAAATACCAAATAAAGTAGTGTAAACACGCAAGAAAACAAGTAGACTGCACCAATCGGGTTTCAAACATGGGACATCAATCATGATGTTGCAAAACACATAAGGCCATCATGGATGCAAATAATAGTCAAGTATGCACATGAGAAAAGGGAAAAGCCTGAAAACAATGACAAACAACACAGACAAGTAAAAACAAACATGTATTCATGGAAACATGTATTCCTAAAAAACAAGTTTTTCACATGGAACACCCATTTACATGTTAGAGTGAAAACCAATATGTCAAATCATGTAGAAGCAAGTAATAAAAGATGCTAAGTAAAAAATAAAACAACAGCACCTAGACCGGATGAATGTGGATGCCTCCAGAAACTGATATAGGAAGGGTGGAACGTGACCATCCATGTCACATGTGAAGTTTTGTATCTGTGATCACATTAAACAAAGGCATGAATGTGCATGTGTGTATGATAATGACATATAGGAAATAAATCTAACATGTGTAGTAGAATGAGCATGTAAAACACTAGTAAGCAAGAGTAAATGTTACCAAGACAATGTAGTATACCATGGATGGATGGAATGGAATGCAATATGGAATGATGGGAGAAACATGTCCCCCAAGTGTATGGAAGTTTATGCAGTGAGGTTCATTTTGTTTTCCCACTCAGCAGTAAAGAATGAACCATAAATGAGAGTGTGTCATTGGGAAATGGTCGAGTAGCGTTGGTTGTATCTAACACATTGTGATGAGTATCTGTATGGGATGGTGATGAAATGTGACATGGGGAGAATATGCGCATTAACCCTATAGTTGAATTGTATATCATGACTTTTTTGATCGCAGGAGTGATGATTTAGCCCTAATAATATATCACTATAGAAGGATTGTATGGGATTGAGATATATGGAAAGGTGTGCATAGACCCTATAGCCTAAGCATATACCATGACTTGTTGAATGGGTGAGTGATGATTTATCCCTAAGCGTATATCACTATACAATTGAAGAAGAAGGTGGTAGTGTAGCCTATAGTGTTTGTCACTATGAGAAGGGTGATGAGGGTGTATGAAGCGTAGATGTGTAGGTGTGGATAATGGAAGGTGGTGATTTTGGCACTAAGTGTAGACCACTATGTGATGAATAAGGTGAGGGTGGTGATTTAGCCTAAAGCATATACCACTAATTGATGAATAAGACAAGCGTGGTGATTTATCCTGAAGCATATACCACTACGGTATGTGATGATGTGTGTGGATAATGATATATCCTAGATCATTGGTCACTAGTCTGATGAATGTGGTATGATGACATGTCACATGTAGGTAAGGTCCATTTGATTGGTAAACCCTCAACAGTCGAATATGGACCAAGGAACTAGAGTGTGTCATAGGGTGGTGAGTGCAGTGCATAGAAGAAAATAGAGTGTAAATGACCATGGTATGTGATCTGTGCTATAGAATGTGTAGTGGGTATGGAATGTAATGTAATAAATGTGTAGGTAGGAGTAGAATGTGTAATGATAATAGATAAAACTAGACCCAAGTATAAGGAAATATAGTGTAGTATGTAGAAAAGGTAATATGTATGATTGAAATGTGGGTGTGTAGGATGTATATGTAGCATGGAAGATATGATGATAGGTGTAGAAAGAATATCTGATAGTAAAATCTAGACTCATATACAATGTGACCTAGCGTAAATGTAGAATGGGAGGATGAAATGCAAAACTAGGCTCATAAACAATGATGACTAGTGTATGGTATGTTATGGATATATAATGTATGATGATGGAATGTAAATGTATAGGTTTTGTAGTGTGGTGTGTGGAGTTCATATTAATGGAAATCCCTCAACAGTCCAGTGTGAACCAAAGCACTAGGGTGTGTCATTTGGTAGTGAGGGTGTGATAATATTTGAAAGGATAGGTGGATATGTAATGATGATAAGTGATAGAGATGAAGTGTAGGATGTAAAATGGTACAAGTATGCGAAGTGAGGGGGGAATAGTATGTCATGTGATGCATGCCCCAGTAGTAGTGTGAGAAGAGGCTATGCAAACTCACCAAGGAGATCATCATCATCTAGATCAAAGTCAAATGGCTTGGGATTAGCAACATGGTAGGCTATAGTGTGAGGTTGATAATGTTATGATCCAGTAAGGCATAGACCATACATGCCCATAGTTTATTCTTCGTTAGTGAAATGGGGATGTGGGAAATCGTGGGCATATCAGCAAGTATATTTAGGTGAGTAGCCAAGGAAGGAACTATTGCAAATGAGATTGCGACCAAAAGGCATAGAGAATGAAATGTTAGTGTGACTAGGGTCCAAAGTGTTGCCAATGTAGGTAAGCCAAGAATCTCCTAATGTGAGTGGAAAGAAAAAAGGTGTACATGGTAAGTAGATGAGGAGATGGAAGACACATAATCCATAAGCAGTTGTAATAGTGATAAAGCCATAGTATAAGTGTGGAGCATGAGTGGAAGGTTGAAAGTCCTCAAAATGAAATCAAGATGAGCAAGGGTAGCAGGGGAACATATAGTTTCATCATGGGTGAGATCAAACGGAACATTTTCCCAAAATGAGTCACAAGGGAGGGGGTGGCTGATATAGAACTACGGTAGTGGGAATGGGTGATGGAGGGGGAATTGCATCTAGTAAACAAATAGCTCCCTCAAGTGGCAGTAAATGTGGTTGATCATTTAAAGGCTAAGGTTCCTTGGTAGTGTCAATGTGAGGAATAGGGATGTTATTATGAGGGTCATGGACACAATATTGGAATGGATCATGATCTCAGATGATGGTATACTCAACACACTCATGTAATAATTTGATGCAACGATGGAAGGTAGAAGGAATAGCTTGCATGGCATGGAGCCGTGGTGTACCTAACAAGCAATTATATGAGACAGGGAAATCAATGATGAAGAAAATAGTGGGGAGGGTCTTAAGACCTACAATTAAAGGTAATGTGATGTGTCCTATACATGGACAAATAGAACCATCATAATCACTGAGTGAAATGGAAGAAGGGCTAATGTCACAAGTAGAAAAACCTATGGCTTGGAGAAAGAACATAGGCCACATATTAAGCTTAGAACTATTATCGATAAGAGTACGCTTGAGTTAACTTGCGATTGTAGATGTTACACTATGATCTAAAGAGGTGGGTCATGTATCAAAAGGATGAGTGTGTGTAGAACGTGTGCCCTAGGATTGCTCTTGAAGCGATATATGTACTTGAGTAGTGAGCCTGTAGTTAAATGTGGCATACATGTAGTAGAATGTATGGATGGAATAGAATGAACTTCCCCATTTCTATACTATGTATGTATAGTTGATGCAATCCTTGTCTCTTGAGTGGAAATTAGATGGATGCTTTAGAAGTGCTATTCAGGTGCCTTTGGATGCAAGTATTAAGTGATGTTAGTAATGTTTAGTGCTTGGTCCTTGATTTTTGATGCAAAGCCATTCACAATTCAGGTCCACTCAACAATGATCAATATGATTCTAACCATAAATACATTCACCTATACTGGCCTAAGGGGATTTCTAGGGTATTAATGTTAATCTAGTTAGGAGGACTAAAAAATTGTAAATGAAGTAACGTAGTATGAAATAAATGTAAATAAACTACTCTAGATGAAATAAAACCCTAATGTGCAAGAGAACAGTAAGGAAAAGACTCAGCTAATTAAAGGTGACTATCGTAAGTTGTCATAGATCTAGAAATGAAATTTGGAAGTGCAAAGGAGCTCTCAAGGACCCTGCAAGGGCAGATTTGGACTGTCTAAAATGACACAAGTGCCTGGGAGTGTACTAGGTGCCCCGAGATGCCTTGGTCTGCAATCTGGGTGCTGGAAACACTTCAAATCCTCATAATTTGAATCTGGCATGGTCACTAAATATCTTCAAGTGGTTATTGTCTATCACGCTGGATTCGTCGGATGAACTGGAGGATGACCTATAATGTAAGGAGAAGTATCAAACCCTAGAAAAATGAAAAATGTATATAAATGGGTTGAACTTACCTTAGCTACCAAATTAGTGAACTTATCACTAAGCATTGTAATTTATTATGGACCCTGATGTAGTTCTAGTGTGTGTGTGTGTGTGTGTGTGTGTGTGTGTGTGAGTGTGTGTGTGTGTGTGTGTGTGTGTGTGTGTGTGTGTGTGTGTGTGTGTGTGTGTGTGTGTGTCATGCCCTAGGTGCTCTCATGTCAGTTGCACTTTGTGAAGTAGCGAGAAATAGTAGCTATAGAAAAGTAAGTAGCATGTGTGCATAGAATAAAATGCATTCCCTCCCGTATGAAATGTGTTTGATGTTGATCTCCTAGCTTGAATGCATGGCACTATCTAGATATAAGTGATGCAATGGATGCATCTCTAGATGGAGTGATAGTAGTGATAAGATGTAATAATCTAGGACCTTTATTATGGTCTTATAACTTTATATTTATAGGGATCTCAAGATTAATTTCATAATTAATCCCGATAAGGCCGACTGAGAAAAAAATAAGGATGACCAATAGCTAGAAGTGACCTAAAAAGAAGCTGAAGAGGTTGTGCATAGATCACAGCACCTGAAATGGGACCAAGGCACCTTAGGGATCCCTAATATAGGTTGAGGCACCCTGATTTCAAGCTAAAATGTCGAAAAGGTCATGAAATAGGCTGATAGGTATTGGGAAATATGCAGGAAAGATGAAATAAAAGATAAGAAAAAAGTAGCCAAAAAGGTGGGATTAATTAATACTTTGTACACTTGAGATCCTTCTAAATAGTAGTATAAGACCAAACTAAATATTGATTAATGTGTAATATACATGTCTACATGTTCAAAATCTTATTGAATGCCTCAGCAGTTCCATTAGCTTGTGGATGATAGAGAGTAGTCTTATGATGGGATGCCATAAACTCTGCCAATAATATCCTAACAGTATCATTCAAGAAATGAGTACCCATATCACTTGTTAGACTCAATGAACATACATACCTTCTTATTATATTCTCCCAAAGGAACCTTTTTGTGGTAGTTGCAGTGAAAATCCTTCATTAGTACTTACTCTACCAACATGGTAAGATAATATTTACAAGTAATGATGTAGCACGACCTTTTCCTACGTACGAGTGGGGAAATAGGCCCTAGGAAGTCAATTTCCCATTTTTTAAATGGTTCTACACTTAGTATAGGCCTTAACAGCATTTCATCTTTGTGCCTAAGCTTCCCAATGCACTAACAATGATCACAACCCCTGGCATATTCTGTGTAATCCTTGTATAATGTTTCCCACCATATACCAGCCATCAGAATCTTGTCCATGGTGGTTCATCCTACATAATGTCCACCAAAAATTCCTCCATGAGATTTCTCCATAATACCCACATGCTCATGGTCTATTACACACAAACGTATAACATCATCCCATCCAAGTTTGTATAGATCTCCACCAATTAACATATAAGTCACGACACAAATGGAAAGTTTCTTCCTCTCTATACTCTTCATTCCTTCAGGTGCCACACCTATCTATAAAAAGATAGAGATATCTTCCAAATCATAGGGCACGTGTTGTAATCACTTGAATCAATTCTTGAAATATGGTCAGGTCTTGAATTGCACTTTCCTGGTTTCACTACAACCAAAAAGTCAAACTCCTGAAATAACAAGACCCAACGGCATATATGCCCTTGCAACATAGGATTATTTACCAAATACTTAAGTGGCACGTGATCTATGTAAAATATAAACCGAGTAGCCAACAAGTACTACCTAAACTTATGCAGCGCATAAATCATAGATAGTGCTTTATGCTCTATTGTTGTGAAATTCTGCTCAGCTGGAGTTAAATTTCTACTTGAAAAACTTAAGGAATGATCAACAATCCCTTCTCTAAGACATGTTAGAACTACTCCAATTACCATACTTGATGCATCCACATGCATGTGAAAGGGCTTGTCCCAAGAGGGAAAGCACAAAATGGGCGCAGTAGTAAGTTTCTCCTTCAATGTATCAAAATCCATTTGTTGTGCCTCGTCCTAGTGAAACCTTTCTTTATCCCTTAATATTCTTCTAAAGGTGCATCGATCCTAGTATACCCCTTGATGAATTTATTTTATTAACCAATATGCCCCAAGAATCCATGCACTGGTCTTTGATTGGTAGGATCCTCCAAACCCAAGATAATTGCAACTTTTTCCAGATCCATCAATAAGCCTTATTTACAAATGATATGACTAAAAAATGTACCGAAAGGAGTAGTAAAAACACATTTCTTAATATTCAGAGAGATACTTAATTACCTGCATCTCTCAAACATCAACCGTAAGTTGTCATAGTGATCCTTGACCAATCTATACACTGTCCAATCATTCAGGTAAACTTGCAAAAATTTATGAATAAAATCTTGAAATGTCTGGACCACAATGCACAAAAATATAAAAAACACATTCTTAAGTCCAATAGGGATAACTGTATAAGAAAAAATTCCCCATATAGTGGTGAAAATAGTCTTCTCTTGGTCCTCCTTTACAATCCTTTCCTGATGATACCTTGAGAATCCATATGTGAAAGACTAGATCTTATGCCCCAGCTACACCTTCCAAAATTTCCTCAATAAAAGGTGATGGAAAAGGATATATCACACATGCAGCATTCAAATCTTTGTAGTCCATGTAGATCATTATCCTCTCATATTTCTTGATGCTAATTACCATTAGGCTAACCCATTCAAACTTTTCAATAGCCTCAATGATCCCAGATTCTAACATTTTGTCAATTTTTTCTTTAACTTCCACGCGTAAATTAGGATTCATCCTATAGGGTCTCTTCCTAATCAAGCATGCACCTTCCTTCAACTTAATTCACATCTCTCCTAATGAGGAATGAAATCCCTTCGATTCATGGTATCCACACAGGAAAAAATATTGGAAGTCACGCAACAGATCAATTATCTTTTAGACCTCTTGGTCTGTGCAGTAATCTCTAATGATTACTTCTTTTGGCTCTTCTTCTGTACCAATGTTGACCTTATTTTTCTTTAAAGGATTATGGTAAGTGTGCACCTTCTCATTCAAAATATCCTAGACATTGCACCTACCATCTATATGATTAACATCTAAGTTCTCAACTTCCTCATCATCTATCAAGTACACCATTTTTCCTTTCTCTTTTTCTAAGTAGGTGCAGTTAAATTGTACTTCATTGGTTTCTTCTTCTTTCTCAAATTGTGTCTCTAATTTAGGCTCCTCCTAGTAAATATAGAATGAGGTCCTTATCTTTGGAACTATCTCTAAGAGTAAGGCACTTGACTACCTTCAAGGCTTCATTCACCGATGGTTTAGAGGATAGATACTCAAAGATCTGAATAATTTTTGTTGTCAACTCTTGCCAATTTTTTGTTTGACGACGCAACTCTGAATGGATATACCATGCGCACGCACAACCCTATAAGGTGGAATAAAACTTATGCACCCAAAGTGAAGGGGGTAAATCTTTTGATCCTTCCATTCAGGCCTTCTCACATGCCTGAACGTGGTACAAGGTTAATTCCTTCCCATGAGAGTCGTGTATCTTTGACGGTGCATTGCTATGAAGAAATCTAATAGAGAACATGATTCTTACTTCATGCCACTCCATAATATTATCTTGATGGGTCACCCCCCAGTGCGTTGTTGTACCACGTAAGGTATAAACAAGCATATTCCTCTGCTCCACGGTACATGTCCACTGGACTTCCATAGTGCCTAAAAAGACATCAGGGTTACCTTATCCAATGTAAATTGGTAATTGTCTTCCTCCTGGGCACCTAACCGGACACGCCTTAATAACATGAGTCACAGTGCCCTTCAATTCTCTCCCAGTCAACTCATAAGTCCCATGCACCTAATTATCACATGCAACTCTAGTTGTGTCTCTCATGAACTAAGCATCATCCCACTGAATGACTCCTCTTGATGGCTCAATCACCTCTAGGTCCCTTATGGTCCGCACAAAAATCCTATTGATTTATCCTTCCCCAAAAGGCTCGATATAAGGTGTAGAAATCCCATCCATGAGTGGAACAATCATGTGCTCCTTATTCTCAAAGATGATATACCCTTGTTGAAGTGCAAATCCAAATTATTTGCATAACACCAAGGGCATCCAAGTAATGTTGTGAAATTATCTGTCTCAGAAAGTGCTAAGACTTAAAATTCCCTAGTGAACTTGACCCCTTGAATGGTTATGGAACCATCCTTCAAGACTTTGATGGGCATAGATTTAGTTCTATTCACCATGTACAACACATTCGAAGATGGTTGTAATCATGGTCACCCCATCTAATTTCACGCATCCAAAGAAATAACATTAACCTCTGCACCTGTGTCAATTAATGTGTTACTCAAAATCCATCCATCAACTTTAGCATTCAACGTGATCTCCTTGTCATAATCAAGACTATGAGGGGAAAAATTAGCATGCAAGATCTACCTCTCAGTCTCACATCCATTGCAATGTACCTTTTCTCTCAACCATTCTCCTAACATGGGAAGGATATTCTCCTATCACATTATCTTACATAATTCTTTGACATCATCAACATCATTCTAAGGATCTCAGCATTCTTCATTTGTTCAAACTTTCGTGACTGCTCCTTCAAGCACTGGATCTCCCCTTACAAACTCCTAATCACCTCCATAGTCTCCTTATAAAACTCCTTCTGATAAGTCAGATTAGGTTACTTTCCATGCAATGCCTCTTCCCTTGTAATCAGAGGTCTTTCCTTTGGAATTTCTCTAGCATGTGCATTTTCAGCACATGTAGCTACTAATACAAGTTCCATCTTTGGATTATATGCTACCATGGGCATGAATAAGGGTTCAACGTGTTTCACACTAACCATCCATGTGCCCTTTTCCTACTTCTTATGATTCTGAATCATGTGATCATACAAATTAGGGAGCTCCTCATACTTTTGTTTCTTTCCACACCACAAGCATTGCAGCAAATATGGGCACTCCGGCTTATAGTGATCTGTAGATCCATAATTGAAACAAGTTCAATGGGGAAACTCACTCCTTCCCCCACCACAACCACCACATCCTTTAAGTCCTCTGTGAAAGCATCTTCCTCTACCTCTGTCATCTTCATGACCTTCATGTTGACATCCCTCATTCTTATAATTGTTTGCAATTCTGGTCTAGCACACACCAGTATCAAATGCATCATGAATCTGGTCAATCAACTGGAAATCATTTTAATCATGAGTAGCAGAGGTATAAATCTTCCAATATCAAGACAAATTCTTACAGAGCATGCATTGTAACAAAGGGAATTTTATTGGATCATGATCCCCATGAAATATTTCACAATCTAATGACATGGTGCGCACTGAATTTTGAGGGCAAATATCCTTGGTGTGTCCTTCTACTTCACAGTACGTACATGAAATTCCATTACAAGTCTTGTGTGCTGAATTCGCAGACAATTTCTCAAGTTGATTTTCCATGGAAGAACTATGTTCCTCCAAAAAGAGACTTACCCCAATATCAACACTTTTGACTCTCTCAGTGCGCAAAGCAGCCTCCAAGGCTTCACGTAGATCCATGAAAGTCTTATGTGAAAGGGTTTTCCTTAAGGGTGTTATCAAGCCACCTACGAACCATTGAGAATGCTGAGATGGATGGATATTATAAGACAACTTTGGAAAGAGAGTCTTAAAATGTGCATCATATTCCCGCACACTCTCCACCATACCTTGTTTAATCTCCTTGAGTGTGTTGATGCTCTTTTTCTAAAAATCAAGAATATGAAATTATGCCAAAAAGGCATCACGTAGCACAATATAATCCAATGTCATCTGATGTGGGTCATACTTCTAGCACCAGCTATGTCAGTGCCCCTGCAATGTACTTTTAAACTGGTTTGCCTTCCACTCTAGGGTAGTGATCCCATTTGTGCACCATAGTAATTCACACTTGTGTACATGCTCTATAGGATCCTTAACACCTTTATAATCATGTAAATTGAGATACATCTCATAAAATAGCTATTGATGGGGTTGTGTTCCTTGTCTACTAGATCTAGAACCTTACTTTCCTTCTGTGTTGCCTCCACCACCAGATCCACTAGTTCCACTAATCCCTGATCCTCTAGATCCACCAAATCCTCCTCCTATAGTAGGTACATGGCCTGAAGTAGTGCTACTCTACATTCCCACCATTATACTAAACTAATCTCAGACTGCCTGTGAATTTGAAATGCTTCTAGACATGATTCCCACGCTTTGTGCACCTACACTTTGTCCAAACAACGTTCTTGACAAAATTCCTCCAAACACAGGAAATTTTTGCATGGCCACAAATGGATTCAATGAAAAATGATATCTACCTAAAGCTACTTGCTCACCAACACCAACCAGACTAGAAATACTTGTCTCAAAAGTTGGAAAACTAAGTGCAAGGGCTAGGCCACCAAGTGGGTTTAGATGTGCACCTACGGTCCTTCTCCTTTCTTCATCTAATGAGATATCTTCAGAAGTTAAGGGGGTTCTTCTCCCACACTTGCCAAGATGGGAAAGCACAAACTCTAAGGTTCCACGTCCTCTATGTGAACCTCAAATCCTTCCCACAATGTCTACCTCCATACATCCATCACTTTTGCAATCCCACATTATCTCACCAATTCCCTCTCTCGCACTTCATTATATTTGAGCCAGCTCTCCTCTTTCTACATCTACCGTAGGATCCGCCATCTCTCACCACACTAGCTTCCATGTCCCATGCCTAGTGGGAGTTTAGCTAGCCATAGGAAAATCTTCTAAACTCAGAGTGATGATCATAATCTTAATGGCTAATGGAATAGCATGTAAGAAATATCCTCTCGATTCTTGTAAGAACTTGAACTCAACAATCTCTAGGAAATAATAAGTAGACACTACATACTCCAACATATATCTAGTGAACACACCACTCCACAAATGATTAACATCACAAGTCTAGATCAAATCGACATCATGATTCCATTGATAATATTCGTGGGTCCAAACATGGGCTCTATAATACCAACTCTTCCTTAACGCATACACCGAAAACGATTCATATAGGTCTACTGAAAATTAGAAAAAGAATGTTTTATAGAGTTTATGATACAAATGTTCCTCCACCCATGCATGTGAATCAAACTCAGGTCCATTGTTGAATCTCTGTGCAAAATCATCCTCTTTGTTCTTAATCCAAGTTTCTACATTTTCCAAGGTCAAACATTATGTCATCACATACCATTATTACAACAGCTTCAAAAGAGGTCCCGGAAATGGAACCAAGATGTAGTCACTTTTACTAACCCTTTAACTCCTAGGTGCTTCGGTATATAACCCAGCCTAAACTAGGTGCTCACCCAAGGCACGCACAAGTGTCGAGCCCCTCCTCTATGTGAGTGTTATCCAAATAGCTCTCCTCAAAATTTGGGTAACTTACATACACATTCTAGCTCTAAGTTATTCATTGCAATATTGTGTGTGCTTAAGATCACTTGGCACATTCCCTTGGTCACATTTTCCATGCGTGCCCCTTTCTTTTCTCTCCTTCCACCTCTCCCTTACACCCATCCTCTGTGCATTCACCTTCTTCCTAATCAGCTTCTTCCATTCCCATGCACCTCGCACTTACTGCTAAGTCCTTGACCCTTCACCTGCCACGCCCATTACCTTGTAATAGTTGTACCGTAACCATATGTTCTCTTCTCACAAATTTTTCCTCATTTCCCCACACACATCACACGTGCCCCCTCTACGCCTTCCTCTATTTTCTCCGTGTACCCTTCCCTCATGCCCTTCTGTGTCAGATCATCTTTTAACATGCTTAATTTTGTCATGTACAACCAGTCAAAGTGCGCCAACAGGGCGTCAAATCCTTACAATAAATCAATGATTGACAAATGGTAGAAATGACAAGTATTTGCACAGTTGGCCATCATCTCAGCTAATCCACGCGTGCCACATGTTTTGCATGTGCTGACGACTCTAACATCTCCTGATAACCATATCTTTTGCTACATTTATCATATCAGCGCATGCCTAGACTTATCAGAAAGCTTCTAACATCAGCTACAATACTAGAAATTCAAATTCAAATTCTTTGTGGTTTTAGCAGGTGAGAAACAGGAAAATGACATTATGAACATAGATGAGTAGATCTGATTGCTCCAACCACCCAATTTGGTATGATCTACCCTCCTTATTCTTCAACACGTCAAACAGGCATGGGGAAGTGTATTTCACAGGTCTCCAGGTGAATTTGTAGGAATTGAATTCTTCTTGTTCATGGTTGTGTTTCAAATTTGGGGTTTCCCTCCTTTTTTCCTTCTTCCTCCATGGATTCATCTATAAATGTAAGAGCAAGGCTCATTTATTATGTTGGACACTCTGGATCCTTATGTGTTTTGCCAAGGACTCCATATTTTCTGTATTTTAAGTTGTAGACCTCTATGTTTGGATCTTGCATGTGGATATCAACCTCCTTCATCATTTTAACTGCTTTGTGCATTTCTGGAAGTAATAAAAGCATCGTTTTGTGACTATTCTCTCTCCTAACTTGTTTACATTCCTTCTTCTTGCCTTTTCTTTTGCATTGTGTGTTGGTTGTGCTACTTCAGGTCCCCTGCAATTCCATATTTATTTATGTTCCATGAGAATGATCTGGTCAATACGTGTTTCACTGTTCTACTTGTGCCTAGCCTCCTTTCACGCATTTCCTGTCATTCTTGCTCAGAACAAATAGTTTTCATCCCTCTTTTCTGGTGCTATCACCTTTTATCGTAGTTTCCTTCCATGTTATCCTCCTAACCCTGATCCCTTGGCATTATTATTTTAGTTTCCCCTTTTAGTACTAGGAGTAGTATTAGAAATGGAAATAGATATAGGAACCGGCCTTCTCCAGAGATCCATCCCAAGTTCACAAGGTCCCACAACTTGGGGACAGTTCCATTATGGTCTCAAACACCTCATCCCTTCCAAGATCTGAGATGTGGGTGCACATTTAAGCAACCAACAGTTTCTGGCACGCCTGGTGGGACCAGTATTGAAATCTCAAATTTCATATCTATAAGTTCTGGTGTGTGGACTTAGTGTTTTAGCCTTCGGAGGCTTATTTCAACACATATGGCGACTCCCAATATTTTAAGATCTCTATTTTCGTAGTCTTGAACACCTTTCATGAGAAGAGTGCACACAAGAAGAAGTGTAGCAACTGAAGATTCTTTTGAATAGCTCTAGCTATCCTCGAGAAGATTACCTTCCAGAAATCCCATGTGCACATCTCTATCTCTAGTGTGTCGTGCCCACTTAAATCTTCCTTAAAACAAACAACCTACGTGCCCTGCAATGACACATCAATAACCTCCTCCATTAAGAATCTTTTACAACTTTATTGGAGGTAGTCCCTTACTCATGTCCGTGCAACATGATATGACAAATGGTGCACTCAAGAGTACTCCCTACTTTACTAGTGAGAATCAAGTTACCCCTCATGAACATATCTAGGATATAGGAAATGTGTGTTCACTCTATCTGATCACACATGATGATGTAGCATTCAGGTTGTTTGCATCCTCTTTCAAAGGTAAAGCACTTCAGTGGTAGTGAGGCTTGAGACTTGGATCTATCACTACCTAGAATGAGCTGGAAACACCTCTTTGTAATTACTTTGAAGATAAGTCAAATCACCTATCATTGGTGGAGCAACTAACAAAAACAAGGAGGGCACCCAATGAGCATATGACTAATTTTAACATCATATTTTAGTAGACTTGGGACAAAATCCCTCTTGTGGTAAGACCTATAGCCCAGCATTCTTTCCTTTATTATCTGAAGGCACTCAACAGCGATATTTCAGTTATGATCCAATCTATGGGAGGTAGGACTTTACCAGCTACTTATATCATTACAGTGAGGGTAGAAAATAGTCTCATTCAAGCCGGAAAGTTGGCTCCTAGACTTCCCATGCCCTTGTTCCTAGAGACGTCACAAGTTCCCCATCCTTCTGTGGCCCCTATTCATATTCCTAAGCAAAGCGTGCAACCAATTGCCTCAACATCCTACCCTCCAGTGCAACAAAAGAAAGATGAAGATTTGAAGGCCTTAATTAGAAATTTATCAAACAAGGTCATATCATTAGAAAAGTAGTAGGCACAAGCTTATAGAGGAAATTCCAATTAGGCACATGGCCAAAGAAATCAGCCTTGGAAAAATAAATATGGAAATCAAAGATACGCACCCAACCAGCAGAATGATAGATCGCAGCCTAATGTACATCTTCCCTTACAAGTTGTTCCTCCCGTGCCTTCTCTTCCAACACCCAGTGTGATTCAGGTGCTTGTTCCAGTTCAGAACAATTTGGCACAAGAGTCAAATTGGTGCTTCCCTTGCAACATGCCTCATAGTCAAATATCATTATGTCAATGTTGCACACGCCCAAGCCTTCATGATCCAAAATGCTTCAACTAGTGAGCCTTCAACAAGCATCCTTGAAGCAGATAACCAAGAAGGACAAGAAGCTCCTCCAGAGACAAAATTGATGTTCTTTGTTGCGGAGGACTTCTGTGTAATCAATCAAGCTACAGAAGATGTAAACAAACTATGTGCCCAAGTTGTAGACAACACAAGATATAAGATAAGAATGTTAAAGTCAGGCACACAGGTTACACCCCTGGAAACACAAAAAAATCCTCAGAAGAAGAAAGAATCAAACAATACTTCTTGCAGCAAAAGTGCTCAAATCCCTATGTAGGAGACCCCACGTAAAGCTTCCCCTGAATCATCACATGCCTCTCCTTTGGTAGGCCAATCCTCTGCACCAACTAAAATTTAGGCTTCTGCGCCTGAACACTCAAGAAGGGATGTTGTCGCCCATATGCACAAGATGGGGGGCCTTCCATTTAGAATTTTTGACCAG
The DNA here is from genome assembly GCA_019776745.2 of Taxus chinensis. Taxonomy (NCBI): domain Eukaryota; kingdom Viridiplantae; phylum Streptophyta; class Pinopsida; order Cupressales; family Taxaceae; genus Taxus; species Taxus chinensis. Next base: position 197,700,987 of record CM034153.1, read on the forward strand.
ATGAAGAGAACAAACACAAATGTCATAATGTGGGATGCCCTGACCATTCCATCTCAGTGGGATCTATTGCATGAAGCTCTGGTGCAACTCTCGTGCATTGATCTAGTTATGCAGAAGCCACATGCTTCTATCAAAATCTTCCAAGAAGAGGAGAAACAAGTAAAGTTTCCTATCAAATACTCTACCTGGATCACAAACCTGGTTCTGGTGCATAAGAAGAATGGTGAAATCAGACTCTATGTTGATTTCAGATATTTGAATAAGGCATCTCTAAAGGATCATTATCATTTTCTTTCAATGGAGCAGATTTTGTAGACTGTGGCTAGCGCGCAGACATTTTCCATGCTAGATGGGTACTCAAGTTTCAACCAAATCCTAGTCAAGGAAGATGATCAATTCAAAACAACATTTACAACCAAATGGGGAACATATGCATATCAGAAAATTCCTTTTGGTTTGTCAAATGTGGGTGCCACATTTTAGCACGCTATGGATGTTGCCTTCAAAGGATACATTAATGATTTCATCTTGGTTTACCTTGATGATATAACTTTATTCTCAAAGAAGAGCGCTGATCACATGGCACACCTAGAAAAGGTCTTTGAGAGATGCAGAGAATTTGGGGTATCTCTTAACCCCAAGAAGTGTAATTTTTTGGTGGCACAGGGAAATCTCTTAGTCCATGTGGTTTCAAAGTATGGCATTGCAATTGATCATGAGCATGTCACAGCTATCCTAGCCCTTTCCTTGCCAGTGTACAAAAAGGCCCTACAGTCCTTCCTTGGCAAGATCAATTTTGTTAGGTGTTTTATCCCTAAATTTGTGGGACTGGTTCAGCCCATCACCCTTATGCTTAAGAAGGACTCAACCTTTAGATGGATAGCAAAAGGAAAAGAAATCTTCAACAATATCAAGCAAGAAATTTCTTGCACGCCAACACTTCAAAGGATTTTATCCTTTACACTTATGGCACTGATGTAAGTGTTTATGCTATCCTGACGTAAGAAAATGAACAATGACTGGAATAACTAGTGGCCTTCTTTAGCTAGACGCTAAAGGATTATGAATTAAAATATAGTCACATAAAGAAGTAAGTCTTTTCCATCATGTGCACGCTCAAGAAATTAAAAATTATGCTTGCCACAAATCATATCAAGGTTTTGGTCTTTTCTCTTCTATCAGAGACTTCATCATGGGAGCAGAAATCAGTGAGAAGAGAGCATGATGGGTGACAAAAATCATGGAGTATGTTGTGACTATCAATGCCACTAAGTTGATAAGAGGTAGCACACTCTGCAAGTAGATTTCAGAGGATGCACAAAATGAAACTGATGTTTCATTGTTTCTAGATGAGTCTCTCTCATGCGTAGAATGCAGATCCTAGCATGTATGACTAGATGAAGGACATGATCACATTCCTTTTTGAGGTCATGTACCCTCCTAGTTTGAACAAAGTAAAGATAATGCATCTGAGGTTGCAATCTATCCCTTATGTTTTTATTGATGGACTTCTCTTCAAAATGAATCTAGATGGTGTGTTGTTAATATGTATCAACGGTGTGCAAACTGAAAAAAGTATTAACAGAATTTCATAATGGATTCTCTGGTGGACACTTCTCTTCCAAGACTACAACAATGAATATCATAATGGCAAGTATCTTTGGTCTACCCTGTTTGTAGATGCACATAGGTGGGTCACAAAATGTAAGGAATGTGCTTTCTTTGTAAGAAAGAAAAGATTGATAGCGCTTCCCCTCTGACAAATCCAAGAAGATCAACCTTTTACGTAATGGGGTCTTGACTTCATAGGCATGATCAATCCGCCTTCAAGCGTTGGATATAAATGGGTGTTGACAGCTATATATTATTTCACCAAATGGACAGAAGCTATCACACTTAAGGAATTAACCGAGGTAGTCATCCTTGACTTTCTCAAAGGTATAGTCACAAGGTTTGGCGTTCCTGAAAACATTATCTCTGATAATGCAAAGGCCTTCCTAGGTACTAAAATCACTGATTGGGCTCTAGGTCTGGGCATTTACCTAAAAACCTCTTCCAACTATTACCCTCAGGGAAACGGTCTGGCAGAATTAACAAACAAGAAACTAATCAGAATCATGAAGCACACAATGGACATCAGCCAAAGATAGTGGCATACGAAGGTCTTGCCCACGCTTTCGGAATATAGAATCATAGTAAAAAAGGCAATAGGAAATTCACCTTACAAGCTTGTCTATGGCAAGGAGGCTGCCCTTCCCTTGACATTAGAGCTGAATTCATTAGCACTTGCCCAGCATCTAGAATTTGAAGGCATAGACCAAAGAGAAATCAGAATGGCATAGCTAGTTAATTTTGAAGAATCAAGGAATTCTACCATTATCAAGTTAGAATAGCATCAGTAAACAACAAAGAAATGGTTTGACAAAAAGGCTAGGCCTCAAGACTTCAAAGATGGGGACCTGGTTCTAAAATGGGATGCTGACAGAGCTAAGTCAGGGCACCATTCAAATTTTGATGCACTTTGGAGTGGCTCATACATCATCAGTTCCTACAAAGAAGCTAACTCATTTGAGGTAACTCATCTTGATGGAGGTGCGCTGCAAATCCCAGTAAATGAGATCGATCTCAAACCCTTCCATTAAGTTTGTTGCATCATGTTGTATATATTAGAATAGTTTCAATTCCTCCAAGTGTTCTTTGTGCACATTGTTCATTTGTACATAGTTCTTTCCTCTCGCGTGCTTCCTATGCACTCTCTTTTGTTACTTCCAGAGTACAGAGCTTCTCTCAGTAGTTGTAAGATTCAGAACAAGGTGCATAAATGATTCTCAAGTGATCACAAGGGGTAGTTTCATGATTGCATAAGCAGAATCCATGCCTAATGGATGCTTCAAGCTACTAATCTCTTTCATCTAGCAGGTAGATGGCCCCAAAAGTCACCAAAATTGTTATCTAAATAGCTCTCCTAGTGATTTGGTAACTTTCATACACATTCTGGCTCTAAGTTATTCATTGCAATATTACGCGTGCTCAAAATCACTTGGTACATTCCCCTTGTCGTAGTTTCCATGTGTGCCCCTTTCCTTTCTCTCCTTCCACCTCTCCCTTTCGCCCATCCTCTGTGCATTCACCTTCTTCCTAGTCAGCTTCTTCCCTTCCCACGCACCTCACACTTATTAAGTCCTTGTCCCTTCACGCACCACGCCCATTACCTTGTAATAGTTGTGCCTTAACCATATGTTCTCTACTCACCAATTTTCCTCATTTCCCCGCATGCATCGCACGCGCACCCTTTGTGCCTTCCTTTGTTTTCTCCGTGTGCCCTTCCCTCATGCCCTTTTGTGCCAGATCATCTTTTGACATGCTTAAGTGTGTCACACACAACCAGCCAAAGCACACCAACATGGTGCCAAATCCTTGCAATAAATCAATGATTGACACATGGCAGAAATGACAAGTATTTACATAGTTGGCCATCATCTCAGCCAATCTATGCACACCACATTTTTTGTGTGCATCGAAAATTATAAAATCTCCTGACAACTGTATCTTCTGCTATAGAGCATAGATCAATGCACACCTGGACTTGTCATAAAGTTGCTGACAGTAGCTATAGTACTAGAAATTCAAATTCAAATTCTTGGTAGTTTTGGCTGGTGAGAAACGGGAAAACAAATTTCTAAACATTGATGAGCCAATCTGATTGCTTGAACCACCCAATTTGGTATGATCCACCCTCCTTTTTCTTCAACATGTCAAACAAGCATGGGGAAGCATATTTCTCAGGTCTTAAGGTGGATTTACAGGCATTAAATGCTTCTTGTTGGTGGTTGTGTTTCAAATTCAGGTTTTCCCTCCTTTTTTCCTTCTTCCTCCATGGATTCATCTATAAATGTAAGAGAAAGGCTCATTTTTTATGTTGGACACTCTGGATCCTTACGTGTTTTTCCAAGGACTCCATATTTTCTGTATTTTGAGTTGTAGACCTCTATGTTTGGATCTTGCATGTGGATATCGGCCTCCTTCATCATTGTAATAGCTATGTGCATTTCTGGAAGTAATAGAAGCATCATTTTGTGACTATTCTCTCTCCTAACGTGTTTTCATTCCTTCTTCTTGCCTTTTCTTTTGCATTGTGTGTTGGTTGTGCTACTTCAGGTCCCCTACAGTTCCATATTTATCTGTGTTCCATGAGAACTATTTGGTCAATACGTGTTTTGTTGTGCTACTCATGCCTAGCCTCCTTTCACGCATTCCTTGTCATTCTTGCTCATAAAATATAGTGTTCATCCCTCTTTTCTAGTGCTATCACTAGTTTAGTTCCCTTCCATGTTATCCTACTATCCCTGGTCCCTTGGCATTATTAGCTTAGTTTCCCCTTTTAGCACTAGGAGTAGTAGTAGCAACGGAAATAGTTATATGAACTGGCCTTCTCCAGAGATCCATCCCAAGCTCATAAGGTCCCACAACTTAGAGATGGTTCCATTGTGGTCTCAAACACCTCAGCCCTTCCGAGATCTGAGATGTGGGTGCATGTTTGAGCAACCAACAGTGCGCTTTACAAGAATATTCACCATTAATGGAGGAATAATGCATAGACATAAATGCATACATAATGTATAAAAGAGATCAAGAAACTAAATCCAAACACAGATGTGCCATAACATGAATGAAAACATTATATCAGCATAAAGGAATTAGATTTAAACCATGGAAAACATGAAGAACACAAGGGTTTGAACCCTTAACATATATATTCAGAAAAACACCATTATATTCATTCGCCAGTATTACAGTAGCCAAATACATCAAGGAATACATACATGGACCAAATACATCATCAAAATTTCAGTATTATCTTCTAATGGCTCCATTACAGAAGTTACAACATTGATCACACATAAATCCCCTAGCTCTCTTTACCTTCTTGCACAAACACCATTATCTCTTGCATTTCTTCCTTTTTCTATTGTCGTGCAAATCAATACATAACAAGGGACTCGAAGGAATCTTTCCTTACCACCTACTCATCACTCAAAGTGAACCACCTTCCAAATTTCATCATGTCTTACCATACTCAAGTATCCTCCACATGCAAGTTCTAGCTAATCCATAACTAACTCTACTTTACCGCTCTTAATCGCATCATGATAACCATATCCTGTAATATTTTTTCCTTAAGTTGCAAGTCTCCATGTTTTAACCTTATCCATAATGAATTATTTTCACATCTCCATGTGTTCCTTTATCATGACATTAACTGTGATCTCAAATGTGGTTAAGTCTTGAGCCAGTTCTACCAGAGAACGAACCTCTGCGCTTTCCCTAAAGTTACTTTCATGTGATCCTTTGCACCTCACTGGCACACAACAAAACCTTACATTCATTAGGTGCCTAGACTCCTTAGAGGCCCAACATAAATATTAAGTTTTGAGACCATAATGAGGGACTAATCACTAAGAACTACTATCATCACCTAAGTTTACATCCATCAAAGGCTCCATTTACGTCCATCACAAGGTACAAGGTTGGTTCATTTACATCCATTCTATTAAATTTTCTACACATAGTTATTACTTGCTACTTTCACAAAGTTTGACTGCCACAAGAGAACCTTGGGCATGATTTCACACACACGCGCGCGCGCACACACACACACATGCATGCACGCATGCACACACACACACAAAGAGAACTACATCGGTTCTTAGATGTGGTGCACTTCTCAGTTAGTAAGACCACCATTGTGGTAGCTAAGGTCAGTGTGACCCCTTCATATACATATTTCTTTTTTAGGGGTTTAATACTCATCTTGGGGTTTTACAGGTCTCGTATTCATTTCATATCTCCAACAACATACTATGCAGCCCAACGAAGCTAGTGTGACAGGAAGCAAAGGTAGGAAACCATAAAGTGACACTTCAAAGGAAGGTTAAAGATATTTTTCATAGACCAGGGTGCCTATTTCTCAGACTAGGGCACCCACAAGCACCCCTACACCTATCCAAACTCCCCAATCCACTCAAACAACTCAAATTTGTACTTTTGGGGACCTCTACATATTCTTTCTTCCTTCTAAAATATTCAGTTTATTTTATGACACAATCCATATTAACCTTCGAATCAGATGAGTTCTTTTTAACCCATCTTACACATTGGGGTTTACATTTCTAGTATTGTATTCACTTGGGTCATTTTATTTACACATTTATCTAATATTTATTATTGTTCCTAGTTTATATTAACTACCATTCTCCCACATTTTATTTAATCATTTGGCTAAGTTGATATTGGTATGTGCAAGTGTAGCCAGTGGAGCAATCTAAAGCTTAGGCACTGATGAATAAATGTCAATATTGTTCGGGGATTCTTTTTTATACTAGGATAACATTTACATCATGAATAATTTTAGTGCCTAGGGTTTCTTGGTAGTGCAAGCCTTCCCTATCATGAATCTAGACATAACTAGCCATATGTGGGTTTTATAAAGCATAACCATTGTGACCATCTTCTATGGAATCATCCATTGAGCAAGAGTTGAATATGGTTTTTAGTTGTACCATATGTTTCCATGGATGCTGTGAGGTTTGTGAGATAAGTATGGGAACCAAAGGCTCCTTCTTGCGAGGTCACAAAGAAAGAGGTAGTTGATATATGATGAGTTTAGGGAGGTTAGAGGTGTTGATTTTGAGGGTGACTTAATCAGTCTCATCATCATTTGATTCTAATAGATTAGGGTGTGTGCTCCCAACCAACTCAGGATGACCAGCATTTTCGTGAAGAGTATATATAGGGTAGTTAAAGCACTAATATTCCTAAAAGGGGATTGGTGATAATTCTTCAAGCGTGGGGAGCTTGTATATAACCTTTTTCTGAAGTGTGTCATAATTCTAAGGGTTATTGTCCCTTGAATCTTATAAATATCTTCTTGGTAAGTAAACTTCACACCTTGATATGCGAAAGAGGATATGGCACACATAAAGTGAGTCCAAGGCCACCCTAGGAGAATGTTATAGGATAAGGGAAAATTGAATACCATTACCTTAATTGAATAGTCTTAGGGGGGACAGTGATGGGTAACCAAATACACCCCATTGGAGGTATTTTTCAGTGATCATATCTTTGGCAAGTGGTTCACATAGATTTTAGGTTTTTGATGGAATAACTAAGATCTTTGATGAAATATAGTGAGGCCACACATGTTCCTAATCCCTCATTAATGAGATCATGCTTAACCAAAGTATGACCAATATAAATAGAGATGAAAAGCAGTGGATCATCTACACAAAGAAAGAGCTCATTCAGGATCATAGAAATTATGGGAAAGTGAATACAATAATGAGAATTTATGGCCAGATCAGTACAAATAGAGAGCTCCACACATTTTTGGTGGATGATTTCTTTTGAGCCATGTAATGTGGTACTCTACCCCAAAAAAGGAGGGAAAGGGATATTCATATGAAACAACGTAGTCATGATATGCTCACGATGGTAGGGTAATGTGTGTATGAGTTCCAAGAAGGGAAATAGACCAGGGATTTGGGTAAGTTCTTTTGAGAGGATCCCACTCATCATGACTAGGTTGTGTAGTAGGGTGAGAGTAATGGGAATCCTTGGGAACAAAGCTAGAAGGAGTGGGGGTAGTCAGAGAGACTTATGAAACTATTTTTTGATCATTTCTTACGCCATCGGGCTTAGATGTTTGACTTACATAGGGGCCGATGGTGTCTATAGAAATAGGAGCAAACCCAAACATAATTGTCCCTATATGAGAACTTCCACATGGGCCAATAACGTCTAGAGGAGGAAATTTTTTGACTTGAGGAGCCTTATTATGAGGAACTGAAGGGTATATGACCCTATGAGTTCTAGTGATGCAACCTAGAATTTATCAGAAATAACCCAAGCATGCTAACACATCACTCAACCTAGACTGAGCACTCACCCAAAGCATGGAAAGGTACCAGGACCCTCTTTAGGGTTTCTTGTGTAGGATGTTATCATGATGAAGACTATTCTATAGAGCATATTCTAGATCTAGATCTAAGGGTAACAGATTTAAATAATAACCATAATGAATTCAATCATGCAAGAACCAATTATACTCATGTTTAACACCTTGATTCAGCCAATAAAATCCATTATATTAAACACAGTAAATACACAGATACTTCTTACAGTAAATAGTATCATAATCTCATGCGTGCATTAGATCTAACATCATAACTTCACAATAACTTATATCCAGTCCTCACATAGTCATCCTATTCTATATAAATCACTACAGATTTATAAGGGTGGGGACTTACCCTTCACCACTTACATAACTCCCAAAATAGGTTGCATGCTAAAAATATCTATGTGCCTTTACAATAATAGACACATATACAAGTTTTCTAACAATATATATCTTCTAGTTACCTGGCAGTAACAATTCTATTATTAACTCAAACCCATGCAATTCTTAGTAGTTTCTCTTCCAATAATAGCCCATGTGTGTCGTGCAAGTATTTATCTAGTTTGTGTGCTCTGCACGCTATCTCCATAAATATACCATACACGTGAAAATGGCTAAGTCCTAAATCTACCCTTGTCTTTTGCACATGTGTCATTCCCTATCCTTATGCGCCTTTGACTGTGTTTTACTCGTTTGCATGAATATTTTGTGTGCTTTCTCCTTAGTATCATACTCTTGTCCACTCAACACCTAGGCTTGAATGCTATAGGATATTCTAATTATACATAAGCTATGACATGTTTTACATCATTCATTACAACCATATTTTTACAAGGATAATCCATGTGAACCACATTAGTTATTATATTCTCTTGATTTTTATAACTTTTAGCAACATCATGATTATGCATAGGATTGGATAATATTTGTAGCTTTTCATTTACAAGGTTGATGGCTTCATGATGATCCTTTTTTTGAGTTACATCACGAGCCTTGAACGCTTTGTTCAAATGCTCTTGAGTTATAACGTCATAGTCAAACTTGGGTCCTATGAAAAATTTTATAGCAGTCATGCAAAGTACATGAAAATTCTCATATGAGTGACCCCAAACAGCATGCCGCCAATAAAACTCACTCTCATCATGTAAATGAGGAATAGGCTGAGAAGGATCTAGGATCAAAGTAAATGGATTAGGAAACAAAAGCTTAAATTCTTCTTTACTCGGTGGTTGATGAAGGTTGGATCGATTCTTTTTGTTAGTAGGTTGTTGGTCAATGTTTAAATAATTCTATTTGAAGAAGTAGCAAGAGGAAAAGTATCTGAAACTCTGTCATCCATCATGTTTTTTTTCAATGATCGTTGAAGGATATGGAATTTATTTTTATTTTGTGTCTTAGGAAGAGATTTCAAAAAACCCCCCATGGGATAGTTTTTTTTTTCTTATTCAAAGGCCTCTTCTAGGGAAGTAAGAGAAACAGACTTCACCTTATATTGAAGCTGAGGATCCAAGGCTCGTAAGAAAAGTTGAAAAGACTATCATTGGGAATTTCATGTTCTACCCACATGGATAGGTCTTCCAACACTTGATAAAGGCTTGTACTGATTCGTTCTCAGAATACTAATAGTTGATGAAAGCATTGATCTTATTTTTTGGTAAATCATGATATAAGAACTTGTTCACTAAGGTTGTTACTAGGAACTCTAGCTCAACTATGGAATTAGAAGGCAAGGTGTGATACTAGTCTAGAGCATCTCTAGTAAGGGTCTTAACTAAGATTTTAGTATCAGTGTATGAGTTAGTCCTGATCCATTCTTTGTAAATAATTCTGAAGGCATTCATGTGAAGAGTGGGATTAGTAGACCCGTTGTAAGATATAGATGGAACAATACCACTAATGTCCATATTAGCAATATAGGGTTTTGTTGGCTCTTATTGTACTATTTGTATGACTTTATTTTGAATGGGTGTGTTAAACGATGGGCATCCCATTAGGCCTATTTGGAAAATGAGAGGACATTGTTCCCTAAGAGCCTATTAGAAGGCGGTCAACTAACTAAGCCATATTGGCTTGAATTTTGAGGAGTTAAGAACTGGTGGAAGATTATTATTAGTTCATTTTGTCAATAAGTTAAAGAATACTGTTAGTAGGATCCAAATTAGAATCATTTTTAAATGATCCTATTCAAACATATTTCCCCTTTTTTCCATATGGTCAAGTTGTTTAGAGATGAAATCAAGAAGATGATTTCAAAGCATCTCTTCTGACTCTTCCTTCTATTGAGGAAACTGAGATAGGCATTTCTGAATCGTATGAAGATGGTCAAAATTATCATCATTCTTTCTTTCTTCCTTCTCATCCTCAGGTGGGACATTTTGGCAGGTAGAATTCTTATTTCTAGGTGCTACTACAACAAAAACGTCCATATAGAAGGGAAATTCAATGTCAGAATGGTGGGTCTCATGAACATTTTCCACAATAGATTCATAGGACCCTAGGCCTAGATAATCCATGTTGGAGTGTTGATATGGCTAAGAAAAGGTTTGAAATTGAAGTTTGTAGATAAAATAAACCATGTAGAAAATTACACATAGGGGCCAAAGGTTTCTAGTAGAAGATCTACTCAAACATAAAGGATTAGCCATGAAACTAGGTATGTAGAGGGTATGAAGGAGTCTACAAATAGATGAGATAGAATCAACTGGGGTTGATGGTGTCTGTGAAAGTAGGTTCTTAAGGTTTTTTAGGATTTTTAAATACTTAGATGAAGTCAAAATAAAAGATAGGTTCTTTTAATGAGTTGTGTTTGATCATAAGGTCTATAAGATTCATGTCAGGTTCACCAGAGAATGTATACAGGCCAAAATGTGTCTCAACAACATGCACTCTTACTCATCTATTTAAATAGGGCATTCGAGGCAGTAAGTAGGAGACACGCATGAACTGACATATAAGAAGATAGACTTAAAGGGGCTATAATGAGCACTAGGGTTGGATATCTAGAGGGAAGTAACCCTTACACTAGGTCAACCTGGGGTTTCCAAGGTTCCCATGCAAGATAGAAGAAGGAACCCTACTGAGATATTGGTGGTTTAACGTGGAGAGGTATGGATTGCTGATCATTCAGACTCTGGAACTTAGTGAAGAAAATACAAAATGTTCACAAGGGAAAGGAGAGTGCATTCAAAGGTGGGGAAGTATCAGAAAGGATTGCGTGTGAAGAACAGAAACAGGTTGGGGACTTAGACATTTTTACGATGAGGATCTATTTTTGGAGATAGTGTGTGGAGCACTCAAACCAATTAGAGACTTGCACGTCATGCATTGGCTATTTTTGGATGATCGACTATGAAGTGCTTTTCATGGATGCAGGCTAAAGATAGAATTATAAACTGATAGTTGACTAAGAGAGATCTATTATTAGCATTCTTGCATGTAAGCCTATTTTTGTAACTGTCTGTGGCTAATAGTAGCATGTGATCTATTTTGGGATTCAATGAGTGGTGAAGGGTAAGTCCCCACCCTTATAAATATATATTGAAATGTGTAGTAGAGAGAGAGAGAGCATAGATATACGTGTGATAACTAGGTTATAGTGAGATTATGGTGTCAAATCTGTTATGTGCATGAGTGTATACTGCTGTGATTATAAGGAAGCTTCTGTGTATTTACTGCAATTAATATAATGGAGATTATGGATTGAAACAAGGTGTTATCATGGTTATATTTTAGTATTGCATGCTTGATTCCATTATGGTTATTTGTTAAGTCTGTTATATTCTAGATCTAGATCTAAATATACACTGTAGGAATATATATTAGCCATAGATCTGAATGATTAAAATCTTCATCATGCTAAACATCCTATAACAACAACCCTAAAGAGGGGCTTGGTACCTTTATGCATTTTGGGTGAGCACTCAGTCTAGGCTGAGTGATGTGCTGGCATGTCTGGGCTTGTATTGTTGAATTCTAGGCTGCATCATTGGTTCCATTTGCGGGACCTCTTTTTCAGTTGTTTTCAGGATGGTTTGCGATGAAGACATATCAGTTGACCTTAGCAAGTGTTGAAGAGTGGATACATGATCTGGAAGAAGAATATACACGATGTTTTAGCATTGTATCTGAGTTTAATACATGTGGGTGGGTGGAACATAATCTGTATGATAGTTTTATGAGAGCTTCTTTGTTATCTTTCCAATAGAATTGTACAAGTGGTTGATTTCCTATACATCTAAGTGGAATTGGAGGTATCTCACACTTATCTGGATGCAGGAAGAATTTCAAGACCTTTATGATGCTGATCTAATTTGGACTGGAGTTTTAGAGACATAGTTCCATGGTGTTTTGGATAGTTATATCTTGGAGTACTTAATTTCCACTTATTCGTGGCCGAAGGTAGCTGAATTCCAGTTTTATGATATCCAAGGGGAACTTACCTATAGGACATTTCACTGGCGATCAAGATCTTGATGGTAACTTTGAATTTGGAGGGTAAACCAATGGCTAACTAAACCCCACCACGCGCATGGGAAGGAGAAAGTTTGGTTAAATATGGCAGACCTTGTGGCAGAAAGGTAGAGAGAGGAAAGGTTGCTTAAGTATAATGATGCATGCAAGAGGGAGATATAGAAGCAGTAAGAGGTTGCAGAGAAAATGGCGTTGTGGAGAAAGATAGTTCGAGAAGGAGTTGAATTTCACGTAGAAGACGTGGAACCTGAGCCTCAGGAACTCCCCCATTTGGGAAAACATGATAGGGAACCCTCTATAGGCTCACGTAGTAACATGCCAGCAGAGAAGACCTGGGTCGAAGGCACACATATAAATCCACCTAGCAACCTTGCCCTTATGCTTGGTTTTTCAGCATCTATTATAACACTCAGTCAACAAGATAATTCAAGCTGTGGGAGAGTAGGATAAAGTCTTATAAGAGGCATAGTGATGGAACCACAAATGGCTTCATTGTTATATGGGAGTACCTTTTTAGGTGTATCATCTGCACAGAATTCAAGTGCATAGATTTTTGGATTGTCTTCAGGGAGTAGTAATTCATCACAGACTGTCGAGGTATGATTTAGTTCTACTATTGGGATGCAAGGAAATACATCTTCTAGTCTGACCCTAGCCACAGGTTTGGAATCAGGAGGATTAGGTAGCTCTAGCTCTGGTAGATCTGGTGGATCTAGAGGCAGGGGAAACACAGGAGGTTCTGCATCAAGTGGGCAAGGTCCGAACCAACCCGAGAATATTTACATGGAGATGTCTCTTCATCTTCAATAATATAGAGGCATAGAAGATGTTGTTGAACATGTGCATATGTGTGAAATATTGTGGCACAAAAAAGGAATCACAACTTCTGAGTGTAGGAAAATCCAATTTGCTACTACGTTACAAGGACGTGCACACAGCTAGTACATAAATTTTGACCCTGATCAGACTTGCGTAGACTATACAACTTTAAAATATGCATTCCTTAAAGAGTTTTACATCCCTAAGTTTGAGCATAAGAGTATAATTGCACTCAAGGATATTAAGCAAGGAACTACTGAGAGTGTTAGAGAGTATGATTCTCATTTTAAAACATTGTTATCTAAGCTTTCTTATGACATACACGCAATCAAACATGCACAATGGTTCGTTGGGGGTCAAATTACTCCTTTTAGGAGGGCATTATCACATAAGACATACACTGATCTATGTGAAGCACTTGAAGTGGCCTTATGCACTGAGGCAGTTGGAAGTATAGATACTAGGGTGAGCCCATTTTTAGAAGCACAGATCGTAGCTATGGAAAAATAGTTGGAGAAACTATCAGCAAATTCAGCACATGAGACGCGCACAGGGATTTGGTGTTTGTATTGTGAAGTAGAACGTCACACAAAGGATAGTTGTCCTCATAGATCAATATGCTCGTTGTTGTTGGATTGTGAGATATGTCATTTAAACCATGATGTTATCCACTACCCATTATTATAACGCATGATAAGGAAGAATGTTTCAAGCTACTGTAAAATCTGCAGGTCCACGGCTCATGACATAGAAGACTATCAGCTAATTGGATAGATCAATGATGCTATAGATATTGGTGTATGACAGACAGAGTTTCAGATAACTCTAAAGGCAAGAATGAGCATCAGGACTGGGATCACAATCAGGCGCACTATGATCGGTATGAAGGGCATTTTGAAGGTGGTCGTGGCAGGGGTCAAGGATACCACAGTGGATTTGGAGGACGAGGCCATGGTAGTGGAAGAAGTGAGTTCCCTTGCGAAACATGTTATACATGTGGATATCCTGACCACTACAGGTGTGAATGTCCTTAGAATATTACATGTTCTTTTTGTGGAAAGAACAATAGCTATGAGGAGTGCCTAGACTTGTATGAGCATCTTAGTAAGCAGCATAAACAAGAAAAAAAGGCATAGGGATGGCTAGGATACAACACGTTATTGAAAATCAATGGATGCCTAAGTTCTAAGTAGAGTCTGAGGCATTACAAGTGAAGATCACGACCCATGCTAAGGCGGCACACACCAGAGAAGCATTACAGTAGAAGCCTACCATCACTAAGGAGGAGGTTCTACATGCATGGTACCCAGATCCTGCCCATCAAAAGGAGGTTTATCAGGAAACCATGTAAGTTCTTAGGAATCTTCAGGGTGAGATACAATACTTAAAAGAGTAATCATAGAAGATGGAGCAAAATAAAGTATCAGAGATGGTCCAAACTGATATAGATGACTTAAGGGAAGTGTGTAAAATGTTGCACCAGGAAAATATCATTCCATTGTTAGGGGATTGGTTAAAGGGAAACACTTTGTGCACAAGTATTGAGACTGGATGGCAGATCCTGCATGTGAATCTTCCCCCTCATAGCCTAGATTATGACAAGGAAATCACTCTGAATGTTGTTGTGGATGGGTGGCTATTGAGTAATATACTGATTGATACATGCACTGAAGTCAATGTTCTTACCTTAGATGCATGGGTACAAATGGGAAGACCCCCATTGTAGCCATCCTCTAATGTATTGTTTATGGCTAATCAAACTAAGGCCACTCCGATCAGGAGTTTTGAAGGATGCATCCATTACCATACAAGGAGCCAAGTTCACTGGAGACTTTGAGGTTTTAGCGTGGCAGAGTTCAGACAGCTTCCCAACTCTATTGGGGTGTCCTTGGTGCTATGCAAATAATGTTGATCTTCAGTTCAACAAAGGATATATCAGTTTTGAAAACAAGGAGGAGAGAGTTATTATCCCTTTAACAGATGGAAAATATGCACCCTATGTTGAGCCCTTAAGTGAAGAATATCTGAATAGGATTTATGTATATGCCATCCGAGATCCAAAGATACTTGAGCCAACTAAAGAAGGAATAATTCAGTGGGAGGATGTAGTCTATTAGTGATACTACAAGTGTTTCTTGTGATAATTGGGCTCATAGCACTTATGAGTTGGTAGGGCATGAAGTAAAGAGCATATTTCCTAGAGGCATAAAACCACGTTATGTCAGGAGAATAGGTAACAACTCGGTACCTTGTTACACTAGAGAAGGAGATCCTATGGTATTTCTGTGTGCCATGGAATAATAATGGATAGACCCTTTGGAAAGAAGAAATATGCTAGCATATACACTACGTGGGACAACAACACACTGGTGGGTGGCCCACAAGGATAATCTTGTAGGATGGAATGAAATTAGGATTGCTCTTGCTACTAGGTTCTTCAGGAGCAATGCACCTACTCAAATATACACTTATCATGGTAATCAACTTGTTCAGCACCACGTTCAGAAGTGTGAGAGACTCTGGATAGAGGGGTAGGAAGCTTTACCACCTTTTCTATGGGTGCACAAGTTTTATTCCACTTTACAAGGATGCACACGTGCTTGGTATGTATATGCAGAACTCCATAGAGAGACTAGAAATTGGTAGGATTTAATCACAGGAATGGCCCAGATGTTTGACTTCTTCTCTACAAATCCTCTAGTGGAAGAAGCATTAAAATTCATAAAGTTCTTAACTATGGGAGATAGTGCCAAGGATGAAGAACTCCTTCAGGAGTTATTGAATGAAGGATACTCAGGAGCACATCTTGTTGAAGAAACAGAGGCCAATGTAACCCTACTTCAATGCACTTTCTTTGAAAAAGAAAAAGGAAAAATGGTCTACTTAGTGGATGACAAGGAAGTAGAAAATTTAGATGTAAACCATTCAACAGGTAGTGTGAGGTATTGGACAGTGCAGATATGACCACACGCACCTATCATGAACCTATGAAGATAAAGAGGGTGAATATTGGATTAGAGGCTGAGCCTAAGGAAGCCATAATTGGGGACTATTGGTTAGACTCTGAAGTGGCAAAAATCATAGAGTTACTAAGGGATTATCAGGACTTATTCCCTAGGGGGTACCATGAACTTAAAGGCATGCATGAATCATTAGGGGAGATGAAGATAAATCTTAAAGAGGGTGCGTGCCCAGTTAGAAAGAGACCCTATAGGATGAACCCCAACTTGCGTGAAAAGGTCAAAGAAGAGATTGACAAAATGTTGAAGTCTGGAATTATCAAGCCCCTTGATGAGTCAGAATGGGTTAGTCTAATGGTGATCAGTATCAAGAAGGATGGACAGATCAATATTTTCGTGGACTACAGGGAGTTGAATGCTATATGTGTAACTAATCCCTTTCCCATGTTATTCACTGAGGAAATACTAGAAGGTGTTGTAGAGCACAAAATCTATTCATTTACAGATGGGTTCTCTGGGTATCATCAGGTTCAGATTTCCCAGGAGGATCAGGAAAAGACTACGTTTACTACTGAATGGGGTAGCTTCACCTATACTGTAATGCCTTTTGGTCTGAAAAATGCACTTGTTGTATTTTCACGCATAGTTGTTCAAGCATTCAAGGAATTTATTCATAACTTCTTACAGGTCTATTTAGATGATTGGACAGTGTATGGATTAGTTAAGGATCATTGTGACAATCTGCGCTTGGTGTTTGAAAGATGTAGATAGTTGAGTATCTCATTAAACATCAAGAAGTGCATATTTTCTACACCGTTTGGGATACTGTTAGGACACATAATCTGCAAGGAAGGTTTGTTGGTTGATCCAACCAAGGTTATAGTCATTATAGGCCTAAGAGAGCCTACCAGTCAGAGTAAGGTGTGTGGATTTTTAGGTCATACAGGATATTATAGGAAGTTTATCAAAGGATATGCCAAAGTTGTCACACCGTTGGAAGAGTTATTGAAAGGGAAAGGTACGTTCTACTAGGGAGAACCGTAGTAGTGTGCATTCGAGACATTAAAGGAAAAACTTACTACCGCACCTATTCTATGTTTTCCTTCATGGGACCAACCATTTCATGTACATGTTGATGCCTCTGGCACGACCATTGGCATGGTGTTGGCTCAACCTGGAGAAGGTATTATAGATCATCCTATCTATTTTTCTAGTAGAAAGCTGACTCCTACATAACAGAATTACACAACTACATAATGTGAAGTTTTGTCAATGATCTATGTGCTACATAAATTCCACCAGTACCTACTAGCTACACCATTCGTCTTTTATATAGATCACATGGCATTGAAGTATTTGGTAAACAAGCCCATTTCTACAAGGGTGCATATGTCGATGGGTGCTCTTATTTCAGGAATTTGATTTCACAGTTGTGGTCAAACTAGGGAAAAGTAATTCTGGACTAGACCATCTATCAAGAATACAGTCAGGAGAAGAAGCACAGGCAATTGAAGATACCATGCTAGATGCATAGTTATACAGGTTACAACGAGTGCCATCAGAACTAGAGGACATTGTTGTCTTTCTATGAATAGGGATGACACCAAAAGGAATGAAATCCTTGGAGAAGAAACATAGCTTGCTATACGTGTAGCCCCCTATATGTTAATTAGTGGTGACCTGTACAAATTAGGTCAGGATGAAGTATTGCACCGTTGTGTATTGGAACATGAGCGCACATATATTATGGAAGAAGCTCATGGTGGTATTGCAGGTGGCCACTATGTTCGTGATGCCACTGTGCACAAGATTCTACTCATTGGATTATGGTGGGAGACCCTGTATAAAGATTGTAAGGAATTTTGTAAGGCTTGTGATCATTATCAATGTCTTGGAAAACCAAGTCAACGAGATGAAATTCCTCTAAGACCCATTACTAGTACAGAACCGTTTGAGAAATGGGTTATAGATTTTGTGGGTCCTATTTCACCAACTGCGTGAAGAACTAGATCGCGCTACATCATAACTTGCACATAGTATCTGAAAAGGTGGGTAGAAGAAACACCTATAAAGGATTATACAATGGCTACAACAGCTAGGTTTCTTTGGGAAAATATTATTACAAGGTATGGATGTCCTTTAAGTTTGACCAGTGATAGGGAACACATTTTCTTAATGAGACAATCAGAATTTTATTGGATGAATTCATGATTGCACACCATAAGACTACACCCTATCATCCTCAGGTGAATGGAGACTATTAAGGTTTTCAACAAAAATTTTGAGCCAGACATTGACAAAAAAATTGTGATGTTGGAAGAAAGGATTGGGATGATAAAGTATCTTCAATACTTTGGGCATATCGGACAACATATAAAAGGTTGAACAAAGCCACACCATTTCAGTTAGTGTTTGGCATAGAAGCAGTTCTTCCTATGGAATTTATGTTACCTTCTTTGTGTATTGTGTGCGTTGGAGGTCTTGCTGATGAGAAAGCATTAGAAGAACGCATTGAAAAGTTAATCAAGTTGGATGAGTGATGAGCCATAACATGTTGGAGTCAAAAAAGAGAGAAGGCCAAGCAGAAAGCATGGCATGACAGGCACATCAGGGATAAAAATTTGGAGATAGGACAAGATGGTGCTCCTTTATGATTCTAAGTTTTTGTGCCATCCAGGTAAACTCAAGGTACATTGGTTGGGGTCGTATGTTATCACTCACATACTCAAATCAGGCACTTTCTCAGTTAGAGGCACTTGATGGAATACGGTTACCTAGTTACTTCAATGGGAGTAGGCTGAAGCCCTACTATAAATAAGTCTTCTTGGTGTTTGTAATAAGGAAGTGTTGTCATTTAGATTAGGTTTTCAATTCTACATTTCCTTAATGTGTTTCCTTCTTTGTCGTTATGTTTTGTCAATTTAGTTGGTGTGTTTGTGTAATAAGCTCATTTATGTGCCAGAAGCTAATTACTATTTGAAGAATTTTTATGCAGAGGACTGCACATACCCTTAGTGTGGGGTAGGTAGGTTGTTGGTACCTAGGTATAGGACTGTTGAAAATAAGTCCACATGAAAGGAACTATCTACAAGTGTTATTCAAGGGTGGAGAATTGAAAAAAAAAAGAGATTGCTTCTAGACACAAGGGCCATAGAGAGAGAGGAATGAAGAAACAAGTATAACGTGAGGTAAGCAGGGGCTAGAAAGACTACCAATGGAAGGTGTGATGAGGTACTCAGGTGCATAGAAGCACACTAAAGAGAATTCTACAACCAAAAGGTAGGAGGGCGTGCTAGAAGGTTATAGCTTGGGCGCGAAGATGTACCGCATGAAAATAATGAAAATGGTCACTTAATGAGAGGATTTTTGGTAGGTGGAGGAGCAATAAATGCACTAACTTTTTGAAATTCTATATAAGGATGGGATGCGAGTTCATTTTTACCATTGCAATTGAGAGAATTTGAAAAGGGTTAAGTGTGAATGAGCTGAGAAATCGAGTTGAGGTGTGAAGAGTGTGAAACCAGATGTGGAGAGAAGGGTTGTGTGTAGGAGAAGCTTGCATTCCCATAGGAGAAGGGTTTGAGTGAAGCAGACACCTTACAAATGAGCTAGGGTGCGTGATTTCCACTAGGGCATAGAGATTTAAGCTAGGGTTTTGACTTGCTTGACTGGAAAGGGAAGAAAAGAGAGTTTTTCAAATGGCACCAAAGAAAGCACCCACAACAGGAGATAAAGGGAAGAAGAAGGTTGAAGTGGAAGAATAAATTGCTCCCGAGAGTAATTACTTCAGAAATGAAGTATCCTAGAGGGTGATTATGGGACAAGAATGGGATTCCCATATCTGCCAATGTAAAATCAATGACTACAACCATCGAACATCAAATAATAAGAAGGATCTTGATGCATTGTTGAGCATGAAAATGAACAAGCACACGACAGAGGATATGTCGGTATATGATGATGCGGGTGAGAAGTTGCTGAAGCAGAATGGAGTCTACCAGTTGTATGAGCTGCCATACTTTGGAAAGTATGAACCATTGTATCAGTGGTTGATGAGCAGAGTCCATGAGGACTTCTTTTACTTTTCCAGATGGAGGGTAAGAATCACAGCTGCTTTGATTTCAATAGTGACAGACTAAGGGCCTTAGGGTTGGATCTAGGTAGTGATTTAACTGATAAAGCCACAATTCTGGAGATGAGGAAGGAGATGGGGTATACCAAGGGTCCACGTGGCATGGACATTGAAAATTTAAAGAAGTACTCAGTAGTGCAGGCAACTACACATCTTGTGAAAAAGTTGAATGACCAAGGAAGGTGGTCACAAGTAAACACAATGTGGTTGCATGTCTCCAAGAAGATGTCTCAAGGAGTGGTATACAACATTGTAGATGACATAGCAAAGACAATCATCGAAGAAGCGTGGACAATGTGACAGAATAATTTTTGGCACTGTATTATTGTCTTTAGTATTCATGGAAATTGGGGTACCTGATGGGCCAAAGGAGAAGATTTGGGAGTACCCCACAGAATACAAGTCACCTAGGTGGAAAGATTTGGTAAGTACTTGTGTGATGGATCAATGAGTGGACCATTCAAGCAGAGGGCAGAGATGTGGTATGATAGACTCCATGCAATGTTCAAAGAAGAGTGGCACATACCCAAGGATTTACCTTTGGTGGTGGGTAAGGCAGTTCAGTTTTCCGTATACCAACATTTTTACATTGTGCGATTTGTGATGAAGGATGAGGCTTGGAGCCCATGGTGCAAACTGTCGTATGCCTTCACAACAAGATATTTCCAAGCATCAGTTCACCAGTTCTCAAATGTGCACCACCTAACCTTCAATGCAGACAAGGTAGATTGTGACTACCACACTCTGAGGAAAAAGTATGTATATCTAGGGTGTAATGCATACATTGAAAGACTTATTTCAGATATTATAAGCATGAAACCTGTAAGCTTGGAAGTTGGGGACACCGGAGCAACGCTTGTGTACCTATAACTCAAACCCAAGCTAGAGAACACTAAGTATGTGGAGAATGAGTTCGTGCTCCCAAGGCCACCAAAAGGTAAGCATACAATGGAAAATATTCCAACACCCAAGCCCACAAAAACAATTCAAGTTGATGATGAAGAGGAGGAGCATGAAGATAGTGGTGGTTTGGAACACAGAGGTAGAAGACAACCTCCAAATAAGGATGAAGTTGAGTGCATAACTAACCACCTCAGCCACAAGAGGAAGATGATGAGGACTTGGATGTAGTCCAAGGAGAGGGCTGATTCAAGAGAGTATTCAAGGAGAACAAGGACCCAAGGTGCTACTCCACAAACAGTGCACAGATCACCTCGAATCTCTCCATAGAAAGAGACAACTGAGAAAAGGAGAAGGAAATTAAAGTTGAATGAGGAAGTGGAAGATTTGGAGGAAAGCACACCCAATTATCCTACACCTCTAGAGAACATGGAAGAACAAAAAGATGAAGAAATGAAGGATGGAGAAGAGGGAGAAAAAGGGACATATGAGACAACAACCGAGACTGCTTAGGACATAGCAGCACAAGTTCCAAATCTTGAAGCCCAAGTTCCTAAGCAGCCTAGATCAAGAAGAACAAGTGGGGAGT
Organism: Taxus chinensis; assembly: GCA_019776745.2. Classification (NCBI taxonomy): domain Eukaryota; kingdom Viridiplantae; phylum Streptophyta; class Pinopsida; order Cupressales; family Taxaceae; genus Taxus; species Taxus chinensis. The sequence continues at coordinate 197,722,814 of CM034153.1, forward strand.
ATATTCCACCAGCCATGGGCTATGCCAAGGACACAGGTAAAATTTTCCGTGCCCGTTTCCAGAGCACAATGACACAAAAGGAGTTGTATGGCTGGGAGTTAATGGATGAAGATATGGAAACAGTGCACACAAGGAAGCAATTGTCATGGTCGATGCACATGCACATGGATGAACCATACTTTGATGTGTGTGAGGATTCATGCATGTCGAGGAGGTTAAAAAAGACACCTCAGGCCAGACACATAACAGTAAAGCCTACTATTATGTCTGATGAGAAAATAAGAAATGCTTTGGTGAAGGTCTCGACAGAGGTCACACGATGGAATATGGATAAAGTTACAATAATTAGGGCACTAAGGGAGGAGATCAAGACTAAGGATGAGGAAATAGCACATGCCTAAAGTAGGAAAGATACTTGGCACAGAAGAAGAATGTTGTGTTTATCAGCATGGCAGAGGAGATTGGTGACAATGTCATGAAGACTAGAGCCACACTTAGAGCCAAAGGTACCCAAGACATTACCTTCGGCAATACATTATGTAAGAACATTGGTGGACTTAGTGCTTGAAGATGAACCTTTGCGCATGCCAAAACCAAAGGATCTAGCACAGGAAGCAGAGCGAGAAAAGGCATTTGGTGATGCGAAGATAACATTATATGAAGGATTTATTCAGAGCTTGTAGGAGGAGCTCAAGAAGGTGGATCAAGCACTAAATATTTGTACAGCGCCAGAGGATGTTATAAGGAATAGGACTATTTTGGAATACAATGAAGTCCCGAAGGCCATGAAGGACGAGACATTGGGCTACGCATAATGATTAGCACTTGTTAAGCAAAAGTGTGAGGCCCTTACAATAGCTTAGGAACCACACAGGGAAAAGCTGGATGAGCTTGGAAAACTCATCACTCAAAAGATGGACTTGTTGGAAGGGAGAATGACTGGCATGTCTAGCATTGTGTTGGTCTTACAAAATGAAAAGGGAGAGATTGTGAGGGATTAATTAGAGTCAATTGCAGTGGATATTCAAGAGAAGGCAAAGGTCGCGCTCAATGATTGACAAACCTTAGAGGTGGAGATAAAAGAAGAATATCCTGAATTGATTATTCTAGGTTGTAGTAGAAGATACTGTAGGGTAAAGACATTCTTTTATTCATCAAAATTCTTTCTATTCTTCTATTCATATTCTTTGATTCATTTTTGGAGACAACCATTACCGAGGCAGTGACAATGCAACTAGTGTGGGGTAATGTTGATTAGTCAGAACTCTAACACTTAGTGAAGAAAATATAGAAGGTTCACATGGGGAACAGAGTGCATTCAAAGGCATGGAAGTATCATAAAGGATTGTGTGCACAGACAGAGAAAACAGGTTCAGGACTTAGCCATTTTTATGATGAGGATCTATTTTTGGAGATAGTGTGCGGAGCACTCAAACCAATTGGAGACTTGTGTGTCACGCATTGGCTATTTTTGGATGATCATATATGAAGCACTTTGCATGGATGTAGGCTAAAGATAGAATTGTGAACTGATAGTTGACTAAGAGAGATCTATTGTTAGCATTCTTGCATGTAAGCCTATTTTTGTAATGGCATGTGGCTAATAATAGCATGCGACCTATTTTGGGATTAGATAAGCGGTGAAGGGAAATTCCCCACCCTTATAAATATGTATTGAACTGTGTAGTAGAGATATAGAGAGAGAGCATAAATATACGTGTGAGAACTAGGGTATAGTGAAATTATGCTGCTAAATTTGTTATGCGCATGATTATATACTACTTGATTGTAAGGAAGCTTCTATGTATTTACTACAATTAATATAATGGAGATTATGGACTGAAACAAGGTGTTATCATGGTTATATTTCAGTATTACATGTTTGATTCCATTATGGTTATCTGTTAAGTATGTTATGTTCTAGATCTAGATCTGAATATGCACTGTAGGAAGATATATAAGCCATAGATCTGAATGATTAAAGTCTTCATCATGTTAAACATCCTACAACAAAAACCCTAAAGAGGGGCCTGGTACCTTTGTGCACTTCAGGTGAGTGCTCAGTCTAGGTTGAGTGATGTGCCAGCACGCCTGGGCTTGTATTGTTGAATTCTAGGTTGCATCATGGATCAACAAATAATAAAAAGAAATGTGCAATAACTGAAATGAAAGTAACTAAGGAGTTGATATTTGATAAGAGTACTAAGCTATCTAGAATCAAACATGTATAATGTTAAACTAACATATCACAATGGAGAAGAAGAAAGTAACTAATCTATGTAAAGTGACAAAGAAGGTTTAAAGAACTCACCTATACCTGTAGGGTGGTCTTTAATGCATCTATCTCCCCTGAGAAGTAGCACACAGAGAAAGAATCAATATTAAGTGGAGTAGGGGAAGACCATTCCTATCCTAGACTCATTATATGATGACCCAATAGTGAAAACAATCATTCAAGAAGATACGTGTCTAATCCAATCCAAGAAAAATGTAAGATAAACCAAAAGTAAAGCTATAAGATGCAAATATGGTACAAAAGAGAAGAGGAAAAGTTAGTTCATATGTCTTAGCTTTTTATTTCTTATGAATGTCAAATGAGGTGGAGGTTTATATAGGATGTCATCGCATGTAGGTGATGGTCTTAGTCATGAGAAAATATAACGACACAATATCCCATGGATGATTGTGTTGGCCAGGGATGCAAAAACAAAGTAATGTGTCATGAGTCATGAAAGTGGGTGAATAAGATGCAAAATGGTGGAATGCAAGAAATAAGTCATGAATATGATACGCATGAGACATAGAAGGACAAGGATACCTAATGTAAGGAAAAATAAGGACAAGACCAAATAGTGACACTCTATATGTGTACTATCTTGAACCCATAATGGTTATATGATTAACCATTCCCCATTCTTGGAAGGCCCCTTAAGGCACCCACTCAGGAAATAGATGCATCAGTCACCCATATCTACACAAAGGAAATTGTTAGTAGCAGGTATGGAAGATGAAAAGTGAAAAATTAGGTTTATACAGGTGGCACAAGAAGACCAAGATAAAACCACATTCACCTGCCCATGGGAAACATTTACTTATAGGGTTTTACATTTTTTCTATGTAATTTTCTTTCCACATTGTAAAGAGAAATTTTAGTAATGTTTACTAATCTCACTCATGACTTTTTGGAAATCTATATGGGTGACTTCATAGTTTATGGAGCTATATTTTAAGAGGTAATGAATAACCTTGAAATTTTACTCTCCATATGTGAAAAATGTTGGGGTGATAATGTCAAGTGGAGATACCATTTAGATGGACCACCACATCCTGCCCTATGTTATTTTAAATTTGATTTAATTAAATTTATTGTGTCAGTCTTCCACAGCTTTAAGAGTGAAATGGCAAGACCTCTTCACCCATCCTATATATACTTTCAAATCCTAAAAATCTTAGCTCCTTCCCTCAAAGATTGCAAGAAGCTTTATCCGTCCTATTGCAAAGCATAAGAGATGAATTTTTAATACATATAGATCATATGAATTCTTCTGTTGATGCCTGGAAACAATTAAAGACTATATTTGAAGGAAATTTCTTGTCAAAAATAATTAAGCTAACTGTTTACAAATCCCATTAAGGGGGATGATAAAATAGTTAATTATCTAGCTAAAATTAAGAACATTAAAGCTCATTTGGATGGTTGTAATTGTGAACTATTTCAAGATAAGCTTTTATATTTCATTATTCAAATAAAAATTCATGAAAAATTTAGGAACTATATCTCCATTTAACTCTAAATATAATAATGAGAGTGATCTGAATGATCTGGATACTATTTCTTCTTTGTTAATTCAAGAAGAATGGGTAATGGATAATTTTGATTCAAAAGAGACTACTTCTAAGGAATTGTTCTCTCATAATCATAATTATTCTCAAAATAGGAATAGTAGTAATCCTAATCAGAAGTCTAATATCATATCAAGATTTAAATCCAATCCTAAATCTAATTCTATTAAAAAGAGTAAAAAATTTAAAGTTAAATGTTGGGGTTAGCACATTGGTTGTATAGATATATTAATTAGATCTAAGCATAAAAGCAATCAATACGAAAATAAACAAGAAGAAACAATATACAAGATTTAACATGGTCCACCCAGTGTGGGCTACGTCCACAAAGAAACATCCAATTTATTGTCACTGAGGAAATACAATGAAGATTTGCAATCTTCCACACCTTCTTGGATGTTTTGTACTTTCTTCTCTACAAATTTCTCTTTTTCTCTCAAAAGGAAACTTCTCTTGATTCTCAATTGAATCGTCCTTATAAACTATAGCTTTATTCTTATATATGCATCTACAATCTTAGGGCACTTTACCTATGCAATAACAACAATTAGATTCACTTTATAACTAAAGATAAATCTAATTCCTGCAACTTAATTATAGTAGTCACGCACAGGAAACCGATGCCAGTTAGCCTGAACCGATGTCGATTCCTCCTTCTCTAACTGATACCGGTCCCTAGATGACCAACAGAGGTTTTTCAATGGATGTGAGTTACTATGTATTCCAACAAGTTTGTAAAATCATGCCAGTGAAGCAATTAAGCTACACAACTCAATAATTTCCCACTCGGAGATAAATTATTGCACTATGCCATACATCTCCTTCCTCTGATCCTTTCATTGGTCTATTTCTCCCTCCTCAAGTCTCAAACTTGAAGAACTATAGATGTGGAGTGTATCTCCAGCTTCTCCTTTTTCAACGGCTTCGTTAGCATATCTATAGGATTTTCCTTTGTATGAATTTTCTCCAACTTCAGTTGCCCACTCTCCAATAACTGACATATGAAGTGATATCTCAAATGAATGTGTTTCGTTCTAGAATGAAATTATGAGTTATTTTCTAGATCAATCACACTTTGAGTATCACTGTATAATCTGCAATACTCTTACTCCTTTCCCAACTCTTCTATGAACTTCTTCATCCATATCATCTCATTACTAGCTTTTGTAGCTGTAACATACTCAACCCCTATAGAAGATAGGGCCACAACCTTCTGCAATCTATAAATCCAACAAACTATTGTGCCACCTACTGTGAAAACATATCCAATGGTGTTCCTCATGCCATCCAAATCACCAACCATGTATGAATCCACATAGCTAAGTAAAGAAGTATCTGATCTTTCATAACATAACTACATTTTGGATGTCCCTCTCAAATACTTGAGAATCCATTGGACTACTTTCCAATTATTTTTACCTGGATTAGCCATAAATCTACTCATAACTCCCACTGCATGTGTAATGTTTGGTCTATTACAAACCATAACATACATCAATCTTCAAACTGTTAAAGCATAAATAACTCATATCATGTACTCAACCTCCTTATGTGATGTAGGAAACTAATATTTTCTCAATTTGAAATGTTTGTCCATAGGTGTACTCACATGTTTTAAATTTTTCAAATTACACATTTCCAACACCTTATTGATATAATGCTCCTGAGAAAAATATAACTCCTTGTTCTTCCTATCTCTGTAAATTTTCATGTCAAAAATTCTCCTTGTAACTCCCAAATCCTCCATTGCAAATGTGTGAGCTAGTTTTTCTTTAAGCTCACCAATGTCCTGCATTCTAGATCCTACAATAATAATATCATCCATATACAGTAACAAAATAATATAGCTCATATTTCCAAGCATCTTAAAATAAACACAATGGTCAGATTTACATCTTAAATAACCATGCTCATGCATGAAACTATCAAACCTCATATACCATTGTATTGGATCTTATTTGAGCCCATATAGGATTTTTTTAATCTGCACACAAGTTTTTCCTTACCCTTGACTTCATACCCAAGCGATTGATTCATATAAATCTCTTCCTCTAAATCACCATGAAAAATTTTGTCTTGACACCAAGATTCTCTGAATGCAAATCCTCTACTGCAACTAAACTCAATACAATACAAATAGAATTCATCTTAACAATAGGAGAAAATATTTCACTAAATTCCATACCCTATTTTTGTGTAAATCCCTCTACTACAAGCCTTTCCTTATATCTCTTCTATCTACCATCTTCTTCCTTGATCCTGTAAAACCACTTGTTATACAATGCTCTTTTACCTACTAGCAACTTAACCAAATTCTATGTCTGGTTCTACTCTAAGGAGTCCATATCCTCATCCATGCCATACTCCCACTACTTGTGGGATTTATCCTGCATTACTTCTTCAAATATTTATGGTTCACCACTATCAGTTAATAATAAATAATATGACAAAGGTGAACATCTTTCTAGAGGTCTACTTATCCTTTATGACCTTCTCACAGAGATTTGGGGTGTCAGAGGCTCAATCTACTCATCCTGTAGATTTGTATCTACTTCTGACAATGACCAACACCAGTCACCTTCTTTTGACCTCAATTTAGATAACTGACATTGATTTGGCTCTTCTGTAACTGACATCGGTATAAGGGACTGATTCCGGTCAAGGGTAAACCGATCTTGGTTACTGTGTAAACATGTAGTTGTTAATTTTAAATCTGAGGGTTCATTTTCATCCACAAAATTTTCCACCAGTTCACCTTTGGGTATTAAAACTTGATCCATGTACACTCTCTTTTCATTCCAATCAATTTCATGACTCCTAATTATCTTAAAACCTTCTAAATCCAAAAACTGGAATCCGAAATCACCAAAGCCATAACCAATGAAAGTACATATTTTAGATTTAACATCCAATTTATTTCTATTTTTCTTATCAATATGCATAAAATATTTTGAGAAAAATACTCTAAGAAAATAAAAATCTACCTCTTTTCCATTCCAAGCTTCTTCTAGTATTCCACCATTCATTACACTTAAAGGTCTATGGTTAATCAAATAAACCGCCGTGTCTACTGCTTCTGCCCAAAACTGTAAGGGCAATCCATCATGTATCTTCATGCTTCTAGAACATTCCATGATTGTTGTGTTCATTCTCTCTACAACACCATTCTCTTTTGGTGTTCTAGGAAACGTCCTTTCTCTGTGTATTCCATTTACTAAATAATATTCATTGAAATCCTTTCTGCAATACTCACAACCATTGTTAGATCTAAGGCACTTTAACTTTGAATTTGATTCATTTTCCACAAGGGCTTTCCATCTTTTAAAATTTTCAAAAACATCATATTTACGATTTATACAATAAACCCATACCTTTCTTGTGACATCATCAATGAAAGTAACATAGTATTGGGATCTTCCATGAGAAGCTATCTGGGCTGGTCCCCACACATCTAAGTGTACAAGATCCAATTTATGCTTCTTTTTTTTTCCCCAACTTTGAGAAATATCACTCTCTTCTGATTTCCAAAAATATAATGCTCACAGAAATCAAGATCTACAAGTTTCTGATCTGATAACTTACCCTTTACCTTTAAGATTTGCATTCCCTTTTCACTCATATGGCCTAGCCAATTGTGCCACATGTTTGTATCTGAATCTAAAGTAGATAGAACATAAAAGGAATCAATAATATAGGTAGACAAATACAATGATACTACCATCTTTCCTCTTGCTACAACAAGAGAACCCTTTGTAACTTTCTAAGATTCAGTTGTAACTATAACCATGTAACCAATTTCACACAATTATCCTACGGAAATTAGATTTCTATTGAGGCTTGGAACATGCCTCACATATTTCAATATCCATGTATTTCCATTCTGCAATTTAAGATTAACTTCACCTCTACTATTAATATTGCATGGTTCAGCATCTCTTAAATAAACATGCCCAAAATTACCCTAGACATAATTTCTGAAATAGCCCTTATTAGGGGTTGCATGGAAAGAAACTCATGAGTCTAAAACCAAAACTCAATTTTATTATCCAAGGAAAGAATTAGGGAATCTTGCATTACCTCTTTTGTAAAATAAAAATCCTCTTTACCTTTCTCTGATGCATTCTCTTTCTTTTCCTTAAACCAGCAATCCTTCTTTGCATGACCTTTCTTTCCACAATTCTAGTAAATTATACCTCTACCTCTGGATTTAGATTTGTCATTCTTAGACTTTGATTTCCCATTATTATTGCTCTTAGATCTATCCTTTTTCCTTCCCTTTTTTTCTACATTCAAAGCATTCCCAGATGATGATTCTCCTGTACTTTTCCTACGTATTTCTTCATTCAAGATTATACTAACCATATCATCAAACTTTAAAACATTAGTAACAAACATTGTATTACTAACAGTCATTACTAAGTTATCCCAACTATATGGAAAAGAGCATAGTAATAAAAGTGATTTCACTTCATCCTCAAACAAAATACTAACTGATTTTAATTGATTTACAATAGATCGGAAACCATTCAAATGACTTGATGCAGATCCACCTTCTTGCATCTTTAAATTAAAAAAAATTCATCAAATAAACTTTATTTGAAGCACTAGATTTTTCATAGATATTTGCTAAATATTTCATCAAATCTATTGTAGATCCTACTTCGGTAATATTCGAAGCCAAAAATGCTTCCAGGCTCAATCTTATAGATCCAAGAGCCTTTCTATCAAGAATTTTCCATTCTTCATCAGTCATCTTTGCAGGTCTTTCCTTCTCATCCAGTGGTAAGTATAAATCTTTCTAATACAAATAATCCTCCACCTGCATCCTCCATAATAGATAGTCATAGTCATCAAATTTATCTACTTTTAATTTTCCTTCTTCTCCCATTGCTTTTCTCCCTCTCAATCATAAATTCCTCTATGAGTAAATATGTCAACACACACACAACCCTCAAACAAATGAAGCTCTGATACTAGTTGTTGGGCTTAGCACACCGGTTGTATAGATATATTAATCATATCTAATCATAAAAGCAATCAATATGGAAGGAAAAAATACACAATATTTAATGTGGTTCATCCAATGTGGGCTACGTCCACCAAGAAATAGTCAATTTATTATCACAAAGGAAATATAATGAAGATTTACAATCTTCCACACCTTCTTGTATGTCTTGTACTTTCTTCTCTACAAATTTCTCTTTTTCTCTCAAAAGGAAACTTCTCTTAATTCTCAATTGAATCTCTCTTCTAAACCCTATCTTTATGCTTATATATGCATCTATAATCTTAGGGAACTTTAGTTATGCAATTATAACCATTAGATTTACTTTACAACTAAAGATAGATCTAATTCCTGTAACTTAATTATAGTAGTCACACATAGGAAACCGATGTCAGTTAGCCTTAACTGATGTCAGTTCCTCCTTTCCTAATTGATGCTAGTCCCTAGGTGACCAACGATGGTTTGTCAACCAATGTCGGTTACTGTGTATTCTAAGAAGTCTGTAAAAACATGCCAGTGAAGAAATTAAGCTCCATAACTCAACATCAAATTTAATGGAACTTGTAAAAAGTGTGGAAAATTTAGTCATAAAGAGTCTGATTGTTGTGTGAAAGCTAATAAATATGTTAAGAATACTAGAAATAGTAAGCCTAATGGTCAAAAGAAAAATCAGAAGAAAAATCATGCAAATATTGTTGAGCAGTCTATTGCCTTATATAGTACTATCTCAACTTCAAATGAAAATAAATGGATCCTAGATAGTGGTGCCTCTAGGCACATGACCTATATTTATGGTATCCTATCAGATGTTGTTAAATTTGAGGAAAATATATATATATGAGATAATTCCATCATTAGATATGAAGATTATGGGAATGTTAAATTGGGAAATGGAATAATTAGGAATGTCTTGTATGTTCCTTAGTTGAAAAAGAATCTTTTGTCTTACTCTCAAATAACTCAAGAAAACTATAAAGTTGTTTTGTTGCAAGTTAAATGGTATGTAAAAGATAAACTCAATAATTTTATTACTTCTGGCATTCAAAAAATGGCTTATATTTTTTTATGGATTGTTGTCTAAATCTTTCTTTTCTTCCTCTTCTAGGAAATATATTCAAATTTGGCATGAAATATTAGGTCATGTCTAGCCTAAATCTTATAATTGGTCTCCCTAATATGAAATATGATCATAAAACATGTGAGAGTTATTTGCGTGGTAAGAAACATGTTGAACCATTTCACAAACATCATGATCTAAATTCTTCTCATTTATTAGATTTGATTCACAGTGATGTGAGAGGTCCACTTGAAGTTCCTTCTCTCAGTGGAGTTTTATTTGTTGTTTGCTTTATTGCAGAAAGGAAAAATAGAACAATCTTAGAAATGGCTAGGACTATGATTCATGCATCTAATGCGCCTAAATTTATATGGGCAGAAGTAATGAACACTGCAATCTATATCCTTAATAGAGTTCCTACAAAATATCTTCATCAAGTTACTCCTCATGAAGTATGGACAAATAAAAAACCAAATATATCTCACTTAAGAATATTCAATAGTCCTACTTCTATCTTCATTATAAAATTTAAAAGGAATAATCTTGGTGCAAGCTCTTATTCTTGTATTTTTTTGTTATGGTTGTCAAACAAAAGGATTAAGAGTCTATGACCCTTTCAAACAGGACATAGTTGGAAGCAAGAATTTTCATGTCTTATAGAAAACATTATGTGATGCTTCTTATGAACCCTCTTATGTTTCTCCTGAGATAGAGCTTGATAATCCTCCTCCTAAAAATATGGAAATAGAATTTCAAGAGGTCTATTATACGGATCTAGATATGATGGAGATTGAGGGGGAGTCAACTCAAATTGTCTCACATCCCAAGATTCCTAAATAGGCTCAAAATCTTGCTCAAGATTCTCATTATGTTAGCCTTAGAAGTATAACTTGTAGTCAACATACTTATCATGCCTTGATGACCCTATATGAGGTTGAACCATAATCTTTCGAAGAATCCTATCAAGATGATAGATAGATCAAGACTATGAAATATGAATACAATGATTTGATTAAAAATAACACTTGGGAATTAGTCCCTCCTCCTTCTAAGTGAATCATTATAAGATCTAGGTGGTTGTATAAGATCAAGTATAGCTCTATAAGATAAATTTATAAATTCAAGGCAAGGTTGGTAGCTCATGGTTTCACTCAAAAACCTGGTCTTGACTATGTTGAGACTTTTTCTCATGTAGCTAAGATGAGCATTGTCAGAATTATTCTTGCTTTAGTTTCCCAATATGGTTGGGAGATTCACCAAATCGATGTTAAAAATGCATTTCTTAATGGTGATATGAAAGAAGAAATCTACATTTTTCATCCTAAAGGTTTTGAAGAACCTGGTAAGGAACTATATGTCTGTAAGCTGAAAAAGACTTTGTATGGTCTTAAGAAAGCTTCTAAAGCTTGGTATGTGAAAATTAATAGTTTCTTTCAGGATCTTGGTTTCACTATTTTTTTTATAATGATCTATTTGTTAAGTTTGAAAATTATCATATTATCATTATTGTCATATATGCTAATGATAATTTGATTACTAGCAGTGATAAAAATTTAATTGTTAGAATTAAAGAAAGATTAAAACAACATTTTGAAATGAATGATTTAGGTCTACTAAATCACTTTTTAGGCATTTTTTATATTTTAGGATCATTAATCAATTGTTGCATCTCAATCTCAGTATGATGTGAATTTACTTAGAATATTTAACATGATTGACTATAAGCCTATTGTCATTCCATACCACCCCTAAGACTCCTATTTTTTTGGAATTTTAAATACAAAGTCCAAAGGACCCATAAAGAAATTCAAAGCACAACCAATTATCCTTTCCCAAAATGTATACCTTTAAGCACTTGATTATTAAAAGTTCACAACTCGAATAGGATTGTGCAGATAATCTTGAATAGTTGACGATTACATAATAGACCATACAGTGTAGAGAGGAATTGAATACTCAAAAAACATTGTGTAATGGACTTGTGAACTTAAAAAAAAATGAAATAATTCACTCCATGTTTCACCATCAATATAATGCTTCGATGCGTGAACCATGGAATGCAAACAAAAATGACTCAAAATTGTTCAATTATTTTTGGTTGATACAGGATTAGCTATCAACCCCAATGTTATTGCATCATCAAACAAGTCTATGGTATGGATTGTTGAAACTTATGGGCTATGTATAAAAATCATATTGTAAGGTTGTTCACATCATGGGCTTTGTTAGATTGGAGCTTAAGGATGACATAAAGGATTAGGTGATCAATGAAGAAATGATAATGAGAATTTTTTGGGTTGACTCAAATGTTGGGTTGGTTTGGAGCATTGTATAGGATAGAAGTATAAATAAATTAGCTAAGAATATTAGATATTGTAATAGTGATTTTTTTAGTAAGGAATACTCTTCAAAAATGTTTGGGAGTATATAAAATTTGGTTGAGAATTATTTTGTGCTTGTTTAGGATATAGTTCCTCTTCTTCCTTCAAAGAATGCTTTTATAGATAATTTGCACTTCCTTTGACTTGGAGGGTTTATGCTTCATAATATGATTTATGAGGATTTACAATCAAATTCATACTAAGAATTAGAGGACAATGCCCATTGTTAGGAGTTTAGGAAGTGTGGATAGAATAGGTGAAAGTGTTTAACATGGAAAACCAAATTGTTTGGGTGAAACCTAATGACTACTCAATCAAATCATGGGTATTGTACATTGAGAGGAACCTTGTTTTAAGTAAATGCATATATTTCTCATGATGTTGGTTATCAAAATAGATGATGGTAGACTTAAAAGGTTATAGTCTTATTTTCCCACTCAAACCCTAGACACACTGACACATCACTCAAAAATATCTGAGCACTCACCTGAAGCACGCAAAGGTACCATGTCCCTCTTTATTACTATCTCACCAGGATGTTAGCATGCATGTTCATAATATCCATAATCAATGGTATGTTTCATCATAATAACCAGATCTCAATGTACATATCCTATTCTAACAATCAGGTCCATGAGCTCAATTTGGAAACACACATAATAAGTAAACATACAGATCACGTAAGGATTAATACCCGATTCACCATACAGTAACCATAAGTAAAGACATCAACAATCAGTATTCATCCATAATGATCCAATATATTAAATGATCACAAACCAGTAGTTGAACACATTATAAATACCATCACAAAGTCATGTGCACAAAATCATATCAGCAACATAACTCTGTTACATACAAGCCTACACACTCTGTCTCTCAAAACAATGAAAATCAATACGTATATATAGGGGGTGGGGACTTTCCCTTCACCACCCATGCACTCTCAAAATAGGATGTATGCTCAAAATAGCCATGTGCCCCTACAAAGATAACTAAATAATCATGCAAGATTGTCCTAATAATAGATTATATATAATTAACTCTAGATTTAATCATATTATTAGCTCGAACTATGGATGACTCTTGATCTTCCACATGTTCCCAAAATATCCTTCGCATATTCTTGAAGTCTTCATGTCTTTATCCAAAGTGTGCTCAGCACTCCAACCTATTTTCATCCTTTACATGCAAAACAACTAAGTCCAAATTTTGTCTTTCCTAGGTGCAAATCTGTTAACCTTTCGCACCTGTCCATGTGCCCCCTTCTTTCATGCCATTTTCATATGCACATTTGATACTTACGAAATATTTCACCAGATCAAAATTACCCCACACTAATATAATTTTCGCCCCCGACAATGGGTATTCATACTTTATCTCTCCAAATAATTTAAATAATAAAGAATAACTTGAAAAATTAATGAAAAAATGAAATAATTCATCACCCAACGTGCTCTTCTACATCTAGAAGTAATAATTCAAGGTACACATTCTTAATGTTTGCTTCTAACTCATCCCAATCATTGAGTCCCTTCTTCACCCTTGCAGGAATGTCACCAAACATAATATCCATTTCATCTAAAGTCATATATTCTCCCTTGTGCTTTAGTACTCTAAGAACATTCACCAAACCTGATACCATGTCATCCATTACGTACATACATCACACTATTAGTTTCCCATGTTCTTTTAATTTTTCCTTCTAAGGATCCTAGGCTCCCATGAGTGCATCGCACTTCTCTACTAATAATATGATCCTCTCCTCATGTCCCAAAGTCTCATTCTTTCTGGCAACAAGCACTTAATTTTCTTTTATCAATGTCCTTGTTTTAATGATTGGCTCTAGCTATCCACATATATTCAACACCAAGTCTACTAGTTTTAACTTATCCTTCAAAGTTTCAAGTATTTATTCATACTCAACTATACAACTTGTAATCCTTGTCTTTGTTCTCTCCTTATTAACTACATCATCTTTCTCCTTTTGAGAAGCTATGTCCTCAACAATTGGACCTTGTGTGTTGATTCCCTCATCCAACAGTAAATTTACTAACTTCTGCAAGTAGTGCAGTGTGAAGGGAAAAGTTATGGTTACCTTCTCTTCATATTACATTTGTTCCTTCAAGAATTATTCTCTAATTTACTCATCCATTTCAAGAACAACCTTCACCTTGTGCTCTGTTGTATCTCTTTCCTTTGTAAAGCATTAAATTTCTTCCTCCTTTGCTTTCTTCAGACTCTTTATCTCCTCTTCCTTATTTTTATCCTCAATAAAATATCTCAAGGTAGTTGCCTTATTAAAATTTTGGTGTATGACCTCTGCAGCTATTTTATTCAATTCATTGCTCACTTGCTCATCAGAGAACTCTGTGGGCTTGATTATCACATGTTTAGAATGCAGATCCTTCTTCATTCATCTTATATCACATGACTCCTCACACACATCAAATACAAGCTCATCCATGTGATTCTGCATAGTCCATGAAAATTGTTTCCTCGTGCGAGAGTGTTCCATCTCTGAGTTCATCAAATCCAATCCATACATTTGTTCTAGGGTAAGAGTGCTCTAGAACCTAGCATGTATAATCTTTGTTAGTTCATTAATATACCTAAGGTTAAGAGTCTGCACAATATCTTCTTCCTTACATTCACTAACACACTCACCTATATGTTCCTATGTTATAGTGCCCTCTTTATTCTCTACTCCAACTTTAAAGTCAGGGCCACCCATCAGCTACTCAACATTTCTTCCTTATTTGTGTCTCCTCTAGCATAAATTTCTTCATTATTCTCATGTACACTTGCACTAGGGATGTCCATATCAAACAGTGGTTTCTGAGCACCGATCCCCTCATCTTCTCAAACTTCCAAGATGGGTGTGGAAACATTATTATGTGCGCCCCCATCTGATGACTTCTCTTCATCACTATCTTTTATGGGCACATACTTGCACCTTCTTCTCTTCTCTTCTTCATCCTTCTTTACTGGAATTATGTGTTGTGAAATCCTTAAAGGTTGTAAAGTTCTAACACCCACATTTGCATTCTTTTTCCCCCTTCGAAGTTTTCTTCTACCATGATCAAGGGAAGAAATGTCATCTTTTTCTTCTTCTTATCGCTCAAGGACATTTTCGATGCCCTATTTTTCCTGCCTTGGGGTGTCTCCTCAAATTTTATTTTTGTGCTCGTCATTTTCTTATTCTTAAGAGGGCTTGGAAGTGATATGTCCTCACCACCAATTTACTTCCTATCCTTGAACCTCGGCCTTAGATACACATAAACGCATGTTGGCTCTATTTGTCCCACATCCATAACCTTTGGAGTGATATCAATATTATATGAGTCCATTGTCTCCATATATGCCTCTTTGTTTGGGTAGACATATGTCTTGTGTAGAATATGAATGTTTGCATCTACCTTATCAACGTCAAATTACAATTTCCACACGTTATGTAGTTGGTTCACTGAATCTTTAAAGTAACGAGTAGTAAAGGTGAAAGACAACTTACACCAAGGGCTCTTCTCATCTGTTATCATGTAAAAACACCACAAACATAAGTGTTTCTAAGCGACAAACTATGTTTTCTCCTTCAATACACCGGGGAAATCCTGTAGGATGCACCACTTCCCTTCAAATGCATCGCATATCCTTTTTTACAACTTATCCGTGCGCTGCTTATAAGTCCCTGTTATAGTTCCTTGGCACGTGAAACTCGCGAACTTCCTTGCAGGTGACTTGTTTTCTAGGGGATAAACCCACATATATTATTTTGGCCCATCAGACACACCAATTTAACTTAACATAATTAATAATAAGATGGTGCCCCAAGTTATCTTCTCACCTTTATCATCTTGGACGTGTGCCTCTTCCACTATGCCTTTTGTAATGTACGTAACAATGTTATAATACGTCTTATTCACCATTTTGTGTGCTATGTATAATCAATGCTTGTTCACCTCCTTCCATCTCTCCAAATCACATAGCTTACAACTGACCAGGCATGCAGCTACCCTGGTGAATTTATCCTCTATGTTTGTAACATTAAAATCCTGACCTCCCTTATGATACTTAAAGGTGACAACCATTTCCTCTACTCCATCATCATCTAACAAATCACCTGTAATATTTGTACCAGATTCACGTAACTCTATAACTCTTCTGATCAATTTTGTCGTAATTCACATCCTCCTTCCTACAAAATACAAGTAACCTTTATAAACCCATGATACAAACCACTGGTACAGATGTTCAGGATTTCCAAAGAATGACAACTCAAACAACTGTATAACCCCAGCACTCTTAAGTAGCTTGTAGATAGAATTGTGCATTACTCTCTGCCCATCTGCAGTTCATCTATTTTTTCTCAAAATCATATCTTCTTTTATGTCCTTCTAAGTGTTCTCTATTTGATGATTTAAGTCACTCATTTTTCACTTTGTCAGCTGGGGTGTCTGCCCCTTCCTTCGATCACCTCTTCAAGGTATTGCATTTCCACAAACCACTCATGTGGTACTTCCTCGGTATCTTTCTCAACGGCCACAGCTCTCCTTGGTGCCATTTTTCGTCTTAATCTAGTAGTGTGCTTGGAAAACTGTAATCTTTCCACTACCTTACCTTTGCATGCCTTGATATACTATGTTTCTTTAAATATATTGTGCCCTAGCTACAAATTTATCTCCTTGAAACCCTAACCACATGAACCTTCCTTCCCCACACACCCAACAAGCTCAAACACCCTTCCATATGGAGCTCTGTCAATGCCATGTCCTGAATTCATCTGGTTCACTGTTCAATCAATCACTCTTTACATTTCTCACTTTGTCATACTTCTTATCTTGAAAATACAAGGATGAAAGGTAAGAAATAAGTTCGAATGCTCTCCCTTTATATTTTTTGCTTTCAAAATTTTTCCATTTATCTACATTAATTGTTCCTCAACTACCACCGTACGTGACATTAATTCCACTCTTTTGTGTGTCACATTGTGTTCTTTCATGCCCTAGTCATGAACTTTTATCATGCCTACTACTTCTTGTCCACAACCCTCTTTATGTGCACTTCCTTGTGTCAAAGTACCTATCCACTGTGCCTCATACCAAGTAGTTTCCCATGATGTTTCCTACCTCACATTATACTACATTTACATCCATCTACATGTAGTCTTCAATATGAGAAAAATTACTTAAATACCTTCAATTCAAGCACCTATAACCTTTTCATTGCACACACAAATATGAAACATAGCACCAATAACTTATTCTTTCTGACCCACCCAACATTAAAAGTATGCACGTAAATGTGCTTATTACAACAAAACATTGAGCTAAATGTACAAAGCATAGCAACAATGAAAGAAACACGTGAAAGGGAAAATTCACTAAAGGGAAATATAATCTAAGTGATAATACTACCTTATTATAAACACTAAGAAGACTTATTTATAGTAGGGCTTTAACCTACTCCTGTTGAAGTAACCAGGCAATAAAGTTCCATACAACACCTGTAACTCGCAAGCGCTTGATTCCAATATATTTGTTACTATAAAGGATCCCAACTAATGAAATTTCAACTTCCCAGGGTGGCACAAAAACTTTTAATCATAAAGAGGAACCATCTTCCTGACCTCAAATTCCTTATTCTGAATATGTCTAGCATGTCATACCTTCTGCCTTGATTTTTTTGTCTTATGGATCCATCGAGCATTAACACACTGCTCACCCAACTGCATTAGTTTGTTGATGTGCTCTTCAATAGCTTACACACTTGTAATAGGCCTTAGAGGCATCTCATCCCTGGATCCATGCTTCTTAAGGCACTGACGATAATCACATGCCTTGACATATTCTTTAATATCCTTGTATAAGGTTTCTCACTAAACGCCATCCATTAGAATCTTGTGTGCGGTGGCATCACCTACATAATGACCTCCTACAAATCCACCATGAGATTCTTCCATTATTGCCTCATGCTCATGCTCCTATACACACCACAAAAAAAATCATCATGGCCTATCTTATATAAATATCCACCTATCAACTAGTAAGGTTTCGTATGTATTACAAGTTACTTCTTCTCTAAAGTTTTCATTCACTCAGGCGCCTATTAACTATGCAAAATTATTGTAATGTATTCCAACTTGGCGGGTGCATGATTCAATCTAAAGAGATATACATATAACATTTTTTTCTCAATCCTTTGTGCATCCTCACCAGAATTGATCCTCGACAAATGATCAGGTGTTGAGTTTCTATTTCCTAGTTTCAAAATCACTATAAACTGAAACTTTTGAAATAGTAGTATCCACCTGCAAATGTGCCCTTGTAAAATAGACTTGTTGACCAAATACTTTAGTTCCATATGATCTATGAAGAAGATAAATGGTGTATCCAATAATTATTGTATGAACTTGTGTAGCTCCTAAATCATGGACAAAGCTTTGCACTCAATAGTTGTATAATTTTGTTTAGATTGTGTCAAATTTCTTCTTGCAAAATAAATAGGTTGGTCTATAATTCCATCACTTGGTTGTGCTAACACGAAGTCAATCACCATCCCATAAGCATAGAAATGAACATGAAATAGTTTGTACCATGAAGTTAAGTGAAAAATAGGTGCAATGGTCAACCTTTCCTTTGGTGTTTCAAATGCCTGCTATTGTGCCCCGCCCCAATAGAATTTTCCTTTAGCCTTTACTAATTCCTATAGGGGTGTGGAAATATTTTCATAGCCTTTAATGAATTTCCTTTAATACCTTGTATGACTAAGAAATCCACTCAATTCACTTTGACTGTTAGGTTCTTCCAATACCAAAATCACAATGACATTGGCTAGATCTACCAATAAGCCTTCCTTACAAATAATATGCCCAAGAAAAGTGCAAAATGGTGTCACAAATATACATTTCTTAATATTTAGAAAGATACTCAATTGCCTCCACATTTAAAACATAAGCCTCAAATTCTTACAATGATCCTTAACCAAACCATACATATTGTCCAATCATCATAGATACACCTGTAAAAAATTATGAATAAAGTCCTAAAATGATTGCACAACAATGAACGAAAAGAATACAGGTGCATTCTTCATTCCAAAGGGCATAATTGTATGCAAAACTTCCCCACTTAGTGGTGAAAGTTTTCTTTTCCTGATCTTCCTTTGTTATGTGCACTTGATGATATCCTGAAAATCCATGGGTAAAGAGTAAATCTCATGCCCTGCGAACTCCTCCAAGGATCTCCTCAGTAAAAGGATGGTAGGAAAAGGGTCAATGACACATGAATCATTCAAATCTTTATAGTCCACATAGATCCTTATCATCCCATCCTTTATTTATGTTTATTAACATCGAGCTAACCCACTTTGATTCCTCAATGGGCTCAATGATTCCATATTTGAACATATTATCTATTTCTTCTTTCACCTTGTTATGAAGATTAGGATTCATCTTGTATGGTCTATTCCTAACCAGGCACACACCTTCTTTTAATTTGATCCTCATATCTCCTAAAAAGGAGTGTGCTCATTTTAATTCATGATAGCCTCACAGAAATAAATCCTGGAAGTCACACAGGAGCTCAATAATCTTAGCCACCTCCTTCTCAGACCAATAATCACCAATAATGGCCTCTTTAGGCTCTGCATCTATCCCAATGTTAACCTTCTTTGTTTTCATAGGCTTATGATACGTGTGTGCCTTCTCATCTATTGTGTCCATCACCTCATGTTCACCTTTAGTGTGGTTAACATCTAGGTTGTTTGTCCTCATCATCATCATCTATTGTGCATACCAGTTTACCCTTTTCCTTTTCTTCCCAGACACAGACCATTTCTTCTTCTTTAGTCTCTTCAAGGTCAAGGCACACCTCCAAATCCAGCTCTCCAAACATGTCTAAGAAAAGTTCCTCAGCCTTCATGTTATCTACCAAAGTAAGGCACTTCATAATCTATGCTTCATTGACCATAGGTTTAGTAGAAAAGTAATCAAAAGTATGGATCATACCTAAGGTCATCTCTTGTCAATTAATTTTTTCCCGTGTCAACTCTACATGGACATACCATGCGTGCACGCAACTACTTAAGGGTGCGTAGAACTTATGTACCCAAATTGATGGTGGGAAGGCCTCCTATTGATTTGTCCAAAGTCTCTCACACTTCTGAACATGGTGCGAAGAAGAATCCTTCCCATGGAATTCACATATCTATGAAGGTACATTGCTCCTTAGAAACCTAGTAGAAAAGGTGATTCTCACCTCTCGCCATTCTAAGAGGTTGTCTTTGTGTGTAGTACATACCAAGTGCAGTTGTTATCCCATCATAGGGTATAATACTAACATATTTCTTCTATCACCCTCATCCTTTCCACTGGGATTCCATGGCACAAAAATACATCAGGATTCCCTTCACTAGTGTACCAAGGTACTTGGTTATGACTCAAGTGCCAAACAATGTGTGGCCTGATCATGTGAGTAACAATATTCTTGATCTCTCACCCAACTACTTCATACATTCCATGCACCCAATTTTCACAAGAAATACTTGTAGTATCACTAACTGAATGAGCATCATCCCATTGTATCACTCCTTCCTTAGATGGCTCAACTACCTCAGGATCTCTGATTGTATGTGCGTATATCTTGTTCAAGTCCTCTTCACTCAAAGGCTCAACATATGGGGAAACATTTTGCATCTGTAAAAGGTATAATAATGTGCTCTTATTTGTTCTCAAAGCTAATGTACCCCTTGTTGAAGCGTAAATCTACATTATTTGGATAACACCAGGGGCACCCAAGTAATTGGGAAACTAACCTTAAGCGAGCTCCAATACTTCAAACTCCCCAGTAAACTTGGCTCCCTGAATCATAATAGTCACATCTTTTAATACCCCAATAGGATTAGCCCTAGTTTTGTTTTCCATATACAACACATTCGAAGAAGGCTACAATGGTGGTCTTCCCATCTGATTCCAAGCATCCAATGTGAGTACATTAACTTCTACACCTATATCTATCAGAATGTTTCTCAGAAGCCATCCATCAATGAACTCATTCAATGTAATCTCTTTATCATACTCATGATTATGGGGAGGCAGATTTGCATGAAGTATCTACCTCTCACACTCATTACCTATGCGTGGTACTTTTTCTCTCAACCATTCTCCTAATAAAGGGATTATGTTCTCCTGACTGCAACATTCTGCAAACTTCCTTTAAATCATCTATGTCCTTTTGTAGAATTTCAACCTTCTTTTCTCATTCCATCATGCATGCCTACTCCTTTAAACTTTGAATCTCTCCTTGTAGATTCTTGATAACATCCATAGTCTCTAGGTAAACTTCTTTCTGATGTTCAACATCAGGGTACTTTGCATTAATCACTTCTTTCTTTTTTATAGTTCATTTTATATTTTGGAAGTTCATAGGTGTGCAACCTCAGTGCATGTGACTAACTAACACTGGTTGTAATTCAGAATTAAGCCCAACCTTCGGCATCCATTGATCTCCATCTATGCATTATATCTTAATCATAATTGTTCCCTTGTCTTTCTTGTGTACTGCTTTCTCATATGCTCATACAAGTAAGGGAATTCTTCAAATTTATGTTGTTTTCCACACCATGAGAAAACCACATTCTGAGGGCACTCACATTGATAATGATCAGGAGATCCACAAGTAAAACAAGTTCCTCTAGGAAATCCTCCTCTTCCACTGTCATGACCTTGCCTCTATATCCACCATGGAAGCCTCTATTCATTGTTATCCCCATTATTACACCCTTCATTATGTTGTTCTCCCTATTCCTTAGATCCACCTACTACACTAGTCCATTACACACCAGTTTTCAATGGCTTCATGAATATGATCAATCACTCTGTAGTTAATAGTATCATGAGTATGAGTTTTGAAAATTTTACAATACATAGATACATTATTCTGGATTACGTGCTGCAAAAGAGGACATCTACTCACATCATGGTCTAGATGATAAATCTCATAATCCAACAACATGGCGTGCACTAAATTTCGAGGACACTTATCCTTAGTATGTCCTTTAATCTCACAATCCTTACACCATATCCCACTGCACGTCTCATGAGATGAATTAGCAGATAAATTTTCCAACTGCTTCACCATAGCTGCAATCTACACCTCTAAGAAATGGGCTTACACCAGTGTCCACACTCCTAAATGCCTCAGCATGCAAAGATATGCTTCCAAAGCATCGCATGGATCTTTAAATTTTTTATGAGATAGCACCCTTCTAAAAGGAGTCAACAACCCACCAAAAAACCATTATGCATGTTGACTAAGATGTATGTCATAATAAAATTTTGACAACAAAGTTTTAAAATGTGTGTCATACTCCCAAACGCTTTTTGATAAGCCCTTATTAATGTCCTTAAGCACACTGATACTCTTCTATTCAAACTCAGGGATATGGAACTCAGCTAAAACATAGAGTGCAAAGCATAATAATCCACCACAATCTAGTGTGGATCATACTTTTTATACCAGTTATGTGCACGCCCTTGAAGAGTAGTAACAAACTAACTCACCTTCCTATCTAAAGATGTGATTCCTTTAGCATGCCATAGTAACTCACACTTGTGCACATGCTCTGTAGCATCTTCAATACCTCTATATTCTGGAAAGTGGAGAGACATCTCGTAATACACATGTTGTGGCTGATGGGGGTGTGGACCTTGTCCACCAAATCTAGAACTAGAACCACTAGTATTTCCTCCACCACCAGAACCACCTGATTCACTTGATCTCGACCCTCCTGATCCTTCCTAAACCACCTCTAGTAGTGGGCGCTGGACTAGTGGATGTACTTCTTGCGTCCCAATAGTAGTAATAAATTGAACTCCCATAGTATGCAAAGTTGTAGTACTTCCAAATGTATTCCTAATGTTCTGTGTGCCCACACTCTATGTTGATGATGTGCCAGAAAATATTCCTCCAATCGGTCCTCCAAATAACAAAGATGTTGTCACCTGTGATGTCATAGATGTTGTTTGATGCACTTTTGTATTCAAAGGAAAATGATATCTACCTGAAGCTACTGGATTACCTATACTCACCTGTTTATTAATAGTTACTTCTGGAACTTGAACACCAAGTGCAAGTGCTAGGTATCTAGGTGGGATCAGATGCACACCCGTGGTCCTTAGTTTTTCCTCATTAGACATGCTCTCATCAGAAGCTGAAAGGGGATTCTCTACTGGATTTCCTAAGTGGGGGAGAGCCTGATGCTCTAGCTCCATGTATTCCATGTGAGCTTCAAATCCTTCATGAGACATCATCCTCTGTAACTCCATAGACTCCTCAATATTGTGCTTCTTCACCAATTCCCTCTCTTGCGCTTCATTATACTTAAACCACCTTTCTTCTCTCTTCCTTTCTACCGCAAGGTCCACCATCTTTCACCACACCTTCTCCTGCCCTGCGTGCGCATGGTGGGATGTTTAGCTAGCCATAGGGAGGTGCTCTAAACTCAGCACCACCATCAAGATCTTAATGGCCAAAGGAATAGCGCAAATGTAAGATCCTCTGGGTTTGTGCAAAAATTCAAACTCAAAACTTCTGAAACAAGAATATGTAGACACATACATACTCCAAAGTATAACTATGCACAACACTAACCCACCAATGATCTACAACATGCATCCAAGGTTTCATCTACATCAAAAAAATATGATAATCTTCCTGCATCCAATTCCTCGATCTGTAATACCATATTTTGTTTGATGCATATGCAGACCATCACTCGTACAACTCTATTAGGAAATAAAAAAAGAACGACTCATAAATCTCATGATAAAGATGTTCTTCAACCCACTTGCACACATTGAAATCAAGTCAAGAACCATATCTTTGAGAAAACTAATCTTGTTTTTCAATCACCCAATCTTCAATAGCGGCAAGAGTCAACCAATACGCCATCATCATGTAACATCATGTTAAACAATTTGAAAAGAGGTCATGACAATGGAACCAAAATGTAGTCTTATTTTCTCCACTCAACAACCCTAGATACGTTGGCACATCACTCAGATAGATTTGAGTGCTCACTCGAAGCATGAAAAGGTACCATGTCCCTCTTTGTTACTATCTTACCAGGGTGTTAGCATGCATATTCATAATAACCAAGTCTCAAAGTGCATATCTCATTCTAACAATCATATCCATGAACTCAATTTGGAAACATATATAATAAGTAAACATATAGATCAAATAGAGGATTAATAACATATTCACCATATAATGACCATAAGTAGAGACATCGACAATCAATATCCAAACATAATGATCCATTATATTAAATGATGACAAACAACAATTGAATACATATATAATACCATCACAAAGTCATGCACATAAAATCATACAGCAACATAACTCTGTTACATATAGTCATACACACTTGATCGCATCTCAATCTATGTAAATCAATACATATATATATAGGGTTGGGGACTTTCCCTTCAACACCCATGCACTCTCAAAATAGGTTTCATGCTCAAAATAGCCATGCACAACAGATATAACTAAAGAAGCATGTAAGCATCACCTAATAATAGATTATCTATAATTAGCTCCATATATAATCCTATTATTGCTCAAAATTTGGATGAATATTGATCTTCCTCTTGTTTCAAAAATAGCCTTAATGTATCCTCCAAGTCTTCATGTCTTTATTTGCTTAGGAAAAATATAGGAAACACAACAACAAAGTGATACCTAGAAAGATAAAATATCATTGTCAATGAGGGGAGGAGGTGTAGATGATACTTGTAAGGCTTGCATTTATGATAATAAAGACATGTTAACAATAACATAATCTAGAATAGGAGATCAACTAATATTAGGGAACCAAGTAGGACCACTAGAGTGTGGAAAATAACTAGTTCAATTGAGGATGACCAAATCATGAGAATCTCCCATGTTAACTAAGTACTTCCCATAAGACTTGATTGTTTTATATGATGAAGCTCATTATAGAACATCACCCTAATATTTAACTATCTAATTCACAATTGGATCTTAATAGAGATTGTGCCATGTACACTGATATGACTAGTTTATGCATTGAAGTCTTGTAGAAGAACATCCCCACAATCCATGAAATTCGTTATTCTAAGTTATAAATATGTAAAGAGAGAACCACTAATATCCAAAGTAGCATAAGGTGATGATGATAGAGGAAAATAACATGCACCAAAGGAAAGTTTAGTGGAAGAGTTCTTCCTCATTAAAGATATCCATTAAAACGTATATTGGACATTTGATCCTTATAAGAAAATAAAGGGAGCTAGGTAATCTTTGTAGAGACATGCTAATCCCCCCAAGGATCTTGAGCCAAGATGAAGTTCTAATCTATTCACCAATAACCAGGATTATCCCAAGAAAATAAGGAGTGGTTTGTCATCTATCTCATGTGTCCACTCTTGCATATGGGATGGATGATACAAGAGGTATAAGAAGGTAGAAATCCATGGCTTACCATGTAGTTAAACAAGTATGCATTTTTTATTGTTAAAAATTTGAGGTTACGTTTACAAAAAGTATCTTTAAGGTTTTCCACATCGAGAGCTCATTAGATTAGATATTAAGGATGCCACAAAGAATTAGGCAACTAGTAAAGAAATGATAATGAGAATATTTTGGGTTGACTCAAAGGTTGGGTTGGTTTGGAGAATTATACAGAATGGAAGCGTAAACAAATAACATGGGAATATAAGATATTTTGATATTGATTTCTTAGGAGGGAAGACTCTTCGATTTTTTTTGGGATTATATCGTAGTTGATTGAGAATAGTTTTGTGTTTGTTTAGGACACAATTCTTGTTCTTCCTTCAAATAAAGCTTCTATAGATCATTTGCATTTTCTTTGACTTAGAAGGTTTATGCTTTAGAATATGCTTTGTTCGGATTTACAATCAGATTTATACTAGGCATTAGAGGACAATGGCCATTCCTATGAGTGTGAGAAGTGTGGATAGAATGGGTGAAAGAGTTTAGCGTGGGAAACCAAATGGATTAGGTGAAGCAAAGAGAGTACTCAATTGGATCATGGGTATGGTACACCAAGAGTAGCCTTGTTTTAAGTGAATTTATCTATTGCTCATTAATTTTGTGATAAAAATAGATGATGGTAGAGTTATAAGGTTGATTAGGAAGAATATAGGCAAGACAACAACCAAGTGAGACATGGAAAGACAAAATAATATGTTCAATGAGGGGAGGAGGTGTGGAGGGTGCCTACAAGCCTTGTATTTATGATAAAAGAGACTTGTTGACAATAATGTAATCCACAATAGAAGAGCCACTATGATTAGGGAATTATGGAGGGCCACTAGAGTGTGGAAAAGAACTGATGTGATCTAAGATGAACAAATCATGAGAATCTCCCATTCTAACCAAGTATTTCCCATAAGAATTGTTTGTTCTATGTTATGAAGTTCATTGCAAAATATCATCGCAATATCTAACTATCTAATTCATTAATGAGTATGAATAAATATCATGCATTGTACACTGCATACAACCAACTCATGCGTTGAAGTCACATAGATGAACATCTCGAAGATCCATGAAATTCGTTATTCCGGGTTGTAAATATGTAAAGGGAGAGCTGCCAACATTTGAAATAACATAAGGTGACGATGATAGAGGAAAATAACATGCACCAATGGAAATTTTAGTGGAAGGGAGTTTCCTCACTAAAGATATCCATATGAACATTACCTAAACATTTGATCCTTCTAGGAAAACAAAGGGAGTTGGGTAATCTTTGTAGAGACATGTTAATCCCCATGAGCCTCTCGAACTAAGATGAAGTTCCAGTCTATGTACTGATAACTAGAGGTATCCTAAGAAAATAGGGATCGGATTTTCATACATCTCATGTGTGTCTATAAAGAAAATCAAGTCTAATTTTTATATTACAAAAAAAAAGAAGAAACACACCTTTTAGATATCCCATGTGTCATTGATATAGTCATTTATTTTACAATTTTATCCTTAATATACCTTCTAGAAACGATGCATATAAAACCCAACAACCATATTTTGCCACCTAAGTGGTAGACAAAATCAAAATAACAAATAATTCATTGGTATGATAAAGGGAAACCCTCGTGTAATCAAGAATTTTTCCTTGGTGTATGGTTGAACTCACCACGATTTGATCCATTTTTAAGGAAATCAATCAAAATTATTGTCATCCCATGACGGATTAGAAGTTGGAGTCAGAAGTGTTGTCAAAAACCAATTAATGATCATGTTTTAAGATTATCTCTATCTCATTGAGATCAGTCATATATAAATAAGGATTAAAGATTGGGAGAAAAAAAGATAAGGAATCGTCCTTGTCTTGATGTTGTCGTATTTAGTAAAATTTTCAAAATTACTACTACGTGCTTTTAACATATGATTATGTATAAAGTGCCCCACTAAAACCCTTCAAAGTGGCGAACATTCTTCTTAGTTATCTTAGAGTCGCTACCCGTAACATGGTGTGTCGCGACATGTGTCACACCTAAAATACATTCACGATGCACTTTGGAAACTTGAGGACAAATTCCTATTCCCTTGGGAGTTTGTGCTTCACCTTTTCCCTCTATCTGCTAATCCATTGGACATTGCAGTTGGACAATAGGAAGAAGGGGAGATACATGATTCAAAAGTGACTAGAGCACATATGACTTGATTGACGATGATTGAGGAATCCCCCATAGATATCAAGAATTTTGAGACCGAGAAGGATAGCAGTCTCAAATCCCAAGATGAGGGCTTCATACTTAGCCATATTTTTAGAGCATTTGAAATTAAATTTTTGAGAAATAGGGATAGGAGTGCTCGAAGGAGGAATGATAAGGAGGCTAGTGCCTTCCCCTTGTTGACACTTAGGACCCATCAAAGAAAAGGTCATCTTAAGAGGATATAAGTTGTAATCAAGAGATAAAATAGATTCATTACGAAATTTTTTGTGAGGGAGTTGATTATCAGAGAGGGGGCCTCAACGAGTTGATCAGAAATATCCTATCCCTTAATGGATTTTTAGGATATGAACTTGAGTTCAAAACTCTTTCATGAGCATGAGCCATCGAGTGATATGGTCATTGTGATAGGGTACTAGAATGCATATATTTAGGGAACGTGGTAGTTGGTCATCTACTCCCCCACGAAGGTTATATGTGTTACCATAAGCCTAATGAGTAGGGGAGGTTTCATACTATAGGCAAAGAAGAGAACGCAACAAATCTTCATTAATTTCAACCAGAACTAGCAGAAATTTCATGGTTAAGAAGAGTAGTGCAAACTGATATAAGTTAGATAGCTTGCTCCTTACCTTTCTTGTAGAGTAGCGGTTGCTTAACATGGCACCTCAGAGTATGCATCAGACCGACAGTATATATAAAGACCAGAACGGTTGTGTAACTGCCCCCTGTATATTACCGAAGGTCGTGACCACTGGTGGAGAGAGAATATATTGTATATCCACGATCATTGACAGGTATTTAAAGCGTCCAGATTGTGTCTATTCCAATCAAATTGCCCCTGTCCCGTTCTCCAGTGAAGAAGGTGAAGACAAGGGTTAACAACTATAAATACAAGAAGAGCTAGTGAAATCAAAGTGATCGAATTCATTTTAGAAGTCATCCTTAGAAGACTGTGAGTGCTGGGATTGTAGTGTAGGAGCAAGGTGTGTGAGGACATTTCAAGTAATGGCCTTAATTTTTAGGGAGGTGTATGACATTCAATATCTGCCTGATCAGACTATGATTGTAATCCAAGGATCTTCTTATACTAGAATTAGGCCAATCCAAACACACACTTGGTTAGATTAAGAGCAATTTTCCCTTCTCGACTAGTTTTCCCTCAAACTGGGGGTTTCCAGGATATAAATATGGCATTGTGTATTAATTTGTTCATTCTATTTGTTGCAAGAAGTTCTAAGCACTAAGATTCATTAACCAGCTTTCATTTTTTCTGTCATTTTCAATAATTGGAAGTAGAAATAGTAATTGTGTCGTCTCATAGATTTCCAAAGTAGAGGTTTACATATCATCATATGTATCATGTGTTTCCATCAAGAAAATCAACTCTAACTTTTTATTCAAGTCCATTGAAGAGCCTAGTGAAAAGAAAAGTGAACCACCATAATTCAACACGATTATTACGAGCATAAACTTGGAACTTGAAGTGTGTCATCATGAGGAGGAAGATGAGGGGTTATATGGTTTGGACCAACTTGGATGGGGTGCATTTTGAATCCAAACTCTCCCGCGTCGCATAATAACCCATTTTCCCTTGCTTTCTCGCCTAAACCATTTTAGTCATGTTTTCTTTCAAGCCCTTATATTGAATCCTAATGGGATCTTTATCCATGCAAATCTTTTAAGGAAGAGAAAAAAAAACTTAGATCACAATATTTATAACTTATCATGAAGGTTTTTAAACCCAACAATAAGATAGTCAAGGTATACCATACTCTCTCACATACGATTTTACTATAAGCTATAAACGAAATCACAACCTTTACAGAATCTTATGACGTTTTATTGTAAATGTTGTTATCCAACTATATTTACACTCATCTTTGTAATAAGTTAGATAAAATAATCTTAATTTTGATATTACAAGAGAAGATGAACTAAACAATACGCCATTTTTTTTTACAAAAAAAGAGGAACAATAATACACCATTTAGATATCAAATGTGTCATTGATATAGTCATCTATTTTGCTATTTTCTCCTTACAATACGTTCTAGAGAGGATGCATATCAAACCCAACAACCATCTTTTACCACCCAAGTGGTAGACAAAATCAAAACAACAAATAATTCTTAGGCATGATAAAAGGAAACCCTCATGGAATCAAGAATTTTTCCTTGGTGGATGGTTGAACTCACCATGATTCGATCCGTTTTTGAAGGAAATCAATCAACATGATTGTCGTCCCACGACGTGGAAGTGTTGTCAAAAACCAATTAATGATCATGTTCTAAGATTATCTCGATCAGTCATATATATAAATAAGGATTAAAGATTGGGAGAAAAAAAAAAGATTAAGGAATCGTCCTTGTCTTGATGTTGTCGTATTTAATAAAATTCTCAAAGTTATTACTACACTTTTAACATATGATTATGTATAAAGTGCCCCACTAAAAACCTTCAACGTGGCGAACATTCTTCGTAATTATCTGAGTCGCTACCCGCAACACGGTGCGTTCGCGACACGTGTTACACAAAAAATACATGCACGACGCGCTTTGGCGACTTGAGAACAAATTCCTATTCCCTTGCGAGTCTGCGCTTCGCCTTTTCGCTGGGGACTCGTATTTAATTCTTAGTCACGAAAAATGAGGCTTTGATGACAAGATAATGTGAATGTGAACAGAGAAACTGCTAAAGTTAGTTAGCTATAGCTATCTCCGCTTCTATAGAATAATAAGGGGTGGTTTCACTCCCACCTGCCAGAATTCAAAAAGTGATGAAGGTTTGACTAGTATTCGGAAGAAATGGTCTGCGCTTAATTTTTCACGGCTCGGAAATAATCCTCCGTTCTCTATGAATACGCAGTTTTGCGCCGCCGGAGGAATTAGAAAATCCAGATTTTGTTCATGAACAACGCCAGGATTATGTCACAGGGATTCGTGGTTTAGGGATCGACTCCTGGGGGGTGTGAGAAACGGAGCAGTATGACACTATAATGATGGTGATCCGATGAGGGGGGATTTGGGCTTCTATGCTCTGACCGTGGTATTGTTTTTTCCAGGTTTTGTGAATGGATTGGGATCAATGTCGACCATTGCTGCCAGTTACGGGAACGGATCGGCGACCGTGTGCGGGATTCTGAGCGGCGGTGGTCACGGGATTCAATGCGTGCAGGGCGAGCGAAATGTGACGGTTTTCCCCAATGTTTCGTTTGTGGGGGTGTCCGGAGGGGACGGGTTTTTCTGTGGGCTGAGGCGCGGGCGTCTTCACCTACTCTGCTGGAATACAGACACGGGACTGTCGAGCGTAGAGTCGAAGAGGATTTCCAAGGATGTTGTTCTAGAGGAGATTGTCGTTGGGGATAAGCATGTCTGCGGTTTGGTGAACGGGAGTCGAGATATTCAGTGCTGGAGAGATGATGCGCAGGGAATCGCCGGGCGGTTTGATTCGATCAGCGCGGGGAGAAATTTTACTTGCGGGATTGAAACGGGGAGCCGTGGGGTTCGTTGCTGGGAGCTGAATGGGACGGAGATTGAAGCGCTGAGGAGCCCGAGCGAGGGGATGAGGACGGCTGTTGCAGGGGGAGGTCACGTGTGTGGGATTAAAGATGATGGTTTTGTGGCGTGTTGGGGACGGAACGAGTCAGGCCAGACGGGTGCGCCGGTGGAGGAGTTCAGCAGCCTGGCTTTGGGAGATCGCCATAGCTGTGGTATACGGCAGGAGAACAAGACGGTGGTTTGCTGGGGGGATTCGAACCCGGGGTACCGCGGGGGCGACTACTTTGAGGCGATTGTAAGTGGTGATAACTTTACGTGCGGAGTGGTTACAGCGAATTTCTCGGTTTTCTGCTGGGGAGGTCGCGGGTTCGAGTCCGGGAGGCTGCTTTCCCTCCCGCAGGTGCTTCCAGGGTCGTGTGGGACGTTGCAATGTGGGTGTGGAGAGTATCCGAATTCAGACAACTTGTGCGCTGCAGATTCTGAATACATTTGTTCTCCGTGCGGCCCGACACCACCGGTTTCGATCTCGAGACCGCCCGCGACCCCGCCCGCGCTTCCGCCTGATGGTACCGTCGTGATCAGGAAGGGTCTGAGCGGGGGGCTTCTGGCGTTGGTCGTTGTGGGCTCTGTAGGCGCGCTGGGAGGTTGCGCCACGGTCGTATGGTGCGTGTGGCGGTGGTTCTATGGCGGGCCGGGGCTCCCCTGCAGTTGCTGCGGGCGGCAGGGGCGGGTGCACAACTCGGTTCAGCCCACCGTAGCGCAGCTCCACTCCGGGTCGTTGCGCCGCCAGACATCCCGCGCGTTCAGGCGACAACGCAGCGGGACTTCTTCCAATCGCAGCAAGCGCGGCGGCGGCGACCGGGCGGAGGAGTTCACTTTCGCCGAGGTGGAAACCGCCACCGGCGGCTTCTCCGAGTCGAACATAATCGGCGCAGGAAGCTTCGGGACGGTTTACAGAGGCAAACTCGCCGACGGGCGCGAGGTCGCCATCAAAAGGGGCGACATTGATGTCACGAAAAAGTTCCAGGAAAAGGAAGCGGCTTTCCAATCCGAGCTCGCTTTTCTGTCGCGTCTCCATCACAAGCACCTGGTGTCGCTCATCGGTTACTGCGAGGAAGGCGAGGAGCGCATGTTAGTATACGAATTCATGCCCAACGGAGCTCTCTACGACCACCTCCACAAGCATTCTTCGTCTCCGCTTCTGGAATCCTGGACTGCGCGGATCAAGGTGGCGCTAGACGCCGCCAGAGGGGTGGAATACCTGCACACCTACGCCGTGCCGCCCATAATTCACAGAGACATAAAATCCTCCAACATTCTGCTCGACGCCACCTGGACTGCCCGGGTCTCCGACTTCGGGCTGTCCCTCTTGGGCCCGGAGGTGCAGGGCGGGCACCTCTCGATGACCGCCGCCGGGACCGTGGGGTACATGGACCCGGAGTATTACAGGCTCCACCACTTGACCACCAAGACCGACGTTTACGGCTTCGGGGTCGTGTTGCTGGAGATTTTGACCGGGCAGCGGGCTATTTTCAAGCAGCAGAAGGCGGGTCCAATCAGCGTGGTCGACTACGCAATCCCGAGGATCCTCTCCGATGAATTGCATCAGATCCTCGATTCCCGTGTTAGGCCCCCTCTGTCGCACGAGATCGAGGCCGTTGAATTGGTAGCTTACACGGCAGTGAATTGCGTGAATTTGGAAGGGAAAGACAGGCCATCCATGGCGGACATTGTGGCAAATCTGGAGAGGGCCCTGGCTATTTGCACGCCCGTGTCCATGTCCAGGAGCGGGTCACTGGTTGTTACGTCTCCCCAGTGATTTTTTCGACGGGTCCATCGCCTCCATCTTTTGTTAGGAGGCGGGTGGGGATCGTTTTCAAACACAGAATTTGAATTTTTCATTTTTTTAATTTGATTTGAGAGGGAAATTGTTGTACAGAATTCTTTGACAGATACATCCGTTGAAATTTGAGTCATACATTATTTTCTGAATTCCTCTTCATTGTCTTGTAGCAACATATATTTCATTTACTGTTTCAAAGAATTCCAAGCCCACCATTTTTAGGGATAAGTTGGAGCCAAATCCATGATCTAAACCACCTAAAGCGATATATTTTACGATGCTGTTATTATGAAATTCGTGTCTGCCCATCTCTTGTAAGTAGGTATGGTTCACTTCACTTTCATATGAGAGGAGCGAGGAAATACTGAACTGGTTGGCAGACCTTGAATGACTAAATTCAAGGTAATACACTTAATGACACTTGATTTTCCCATTGCAAATAAAAGCTTTCCAACATGCAGGCTACCAATTTGCCACATCAGGATCATCCCATTACGGACTTTGTACATGAGATAAAAATGAAACTGGTTATTACATGAATCAAGATCACTTCATTCATACCATAGGTAAGGGATGAAATTTTCAACAATTAAGGGAAGGGTATGGTGCTGCTTATTTATTCTAATATACTTTTAAGGATTAGAATAGATTTTCACTCAGACATGATCCACCATCAAGCGAGGAAATTTTAGGAAAAACTATTCAAGTAATGAAATAATTTTTTTTTTAATGCCATCTTGCCATTTCTATATCATGATCTATTATTAAGGATGGAAATCTTGGGAAAAACTACTCATAATGATAAGTAATGTAAGAAATTTTCTCCCCAACTTACCATTTCTATAATAGGTACATTAAGTATATGCTTCACTACCAAAAATATGATTTTGGATTTAACTCAAATATTTCACTCTACACTTTGGAATAAACTATAATTTATTATCAAGAAAAAAAATCTTTACTTAAGGGCATCCTTGCCACTTCTAAATTATATGTGTATCAGTTGAATTTAAATTATAATTAAAAGGACAAAAAATAGAGCCATTTTTTGTTATTATTATGGATTGTGAAAGTCTCGTTTCTTTTTAAATATCTAAGCCCTTTAAGGACTTAGTCGTCATCAAGTAATTACCTTACCTCTCTCGATAGAACATGTGGGCGTGTTCTTTCAATTTCTGTAATAAATGAATTTTTAGTATAATCTTACATTATTTTAGTGTATTTGTGTATTTGGTTTAGATTAATTTCTCATAGGTAGATTTTTTAATGTTCTACAATTTTGGTATGTTAGAATTGTACACGTTATTCAAATAAGCAATCATGTTTATTTGCACAAATTATTTATGTTCCAGACTTAAGAGACTTTGGATGGAAGACATGCGGACCAAAAGACAGGAAAAGCAGTGTTCCATAGATTGGGAGAATGATTTTTTTTTGCAAAGTTGACAAAATCTACGTAACAAAGCATGAGAACAAAGATGAGAATCCGCCATGCAAGGAAAAGGGGTCGTGTGATGCCGCAAATCAAAAGGGAAAAGGTTAGAGCAAATTTGAAGTTTATAAAGCTGCGGAACAAAGGAAGTTCGTTTCTAGTGTTTTGTTGGTGTTCAAAAGGCCAATTAATTGTACAACAAAAAAAATCTAAACAACAGTGTTCCGCGAGTATGTCAAAGCGTAGGTAAGCCATGGAGGTCAAGTAAAGCCGCAGATGTAAGGAAAAACACTGTAAAATCCGAGGATGTCTAAGAAGAGCCGCGAATGTCCAGGTAAGACTGCGGAGGTCAAGAAAAGTCGTGGAAGACTGCGGTAAACAAAGAAAAGCCGTGGAACGAGTTAAAAACATAGTGAAGGCCGCGTAACACAAAAAATTTTTGCGCGCCACGGGACGTCTATAAATCTATTTTTAGCCTCATATTTTCATTCAAAGATCTAATTTTGGAGCACGCAAAAGCTAAAAGAGGAACAAAGCACGCAAGAGAACTCCATTTTTATCAAACATAAGCTTTTAAAAATAGTAAGAGCATGCAAGAGCACGAGTTTCCATTTCTAAGCGTGTTTTGTTTTTTTTAGCACGCATTTTGCTATTTTTTGACGTGGTTTGCTATTTTGAGAGTGTGTTTTTGCTTTAGTGATCATTCTTCATGCATGTCACACGCGTTTTGGCTATTATGGAGAATACTTGCATGTTTGTGTTTTTCCCTTCTCTCTCTCAATTCTCTATAAAATGCCATGGAATTCATTGTAAAAGATATCTCAACACTTTTTGTTCATCATCATAGAGTTATTTGGCATTATGAGTGGAAGAGCAGGGGTCATGAGTGATATTTTGTATCAGTTTCACCTCTTGGATCAATAAAGGAATTGTTTTTACCTTCTTATAACATGTTTATCATGCAATATGGTGCCTTTAAGCTGATTTTATCTTGTGATACTATTTTATCCCTGATTTACAGTTTAATTTCCATGCATTTATGCAGTTATATGTTAATTTGCAGGTAATAGATTATGTTTAACAAGTGTGTGTAGGATCTTGTTGTGGAGCTCACCAAATTGTCCCCTCAAAGTGATTTATTTCTGTTTTTTATTCAGTCACAACTTGAAACTGTTCTCTTAAACAATTTTGTGTTGGCATATCCATTGTGAGTTATGTATGGTGTGTGTGGTTCCTGTGGTTTATTTGTGTGGTTCAAACAAATCTAAGATCCTCAAACTTTCTGGTGTATCACCATCTTTTCATTTTTTTCCCCTTAATTCCTTCTCCCTTTTCCTTGTTGATTCAATAAAGTAGAGTGGTCTTAGGAGTAGAATTAATCTTAAGTGTTACACTAGGGGAATCAACCCTCTCTGGAGATTCACTACAATATACAAGTCACCCACAACCTACGAGAGTTTCCATTTTGTCAATTGGAAGGGGAGATATCACACCACTCCCCAAAGGGTGCATTCCTTCGTGGCATCAGTACCCTACAACTTTAATAATGTAAAGTTATGGTCTTTTTGTGAAAATGGACCTTACGACCTGTATTTGGATCTCAAGATATTTTAGGCATTTTTGGTTGGTTTTTCCTTGCTAGTGTATATTGACATGCGCGCCAGTAGAATCTTAATTTGAAATCAAGAAGTCTAAATATATAGGTGTATTAGTGCATTTAGGAGAATTGGTGAATGGAGATAATTATTGACTTGAATGATATAAATATATTCTTGTACCAAAAACAATTACAAACATCTATAAAAACATTCAAGCATTTAAAGAAATTTGAAGAACATTTAACATTTATTGTTGCATTGATTCAACCATAGAATTGGATAAGGGTTGAATACTTGCATTGCACCCAACATTGCATATTCATCTACATTATACTTGGTGTTCTTCAAATAATTGTTCCCATCAAGAAGCTTATTAATATATATATATTTATCATAATTGGGCATTGCATTCTATATTAACCATTGGTATTGCTGCCCAAAATAACCCCCTGGTTATTTTGACAACTTGCAGTTCCATTCCGGCTCTGGCTTCACAATTTCACCACTAGTTTTCTCCTTGGTGTTGATTTCATGGTTGTAATTCTTCACGCACGCTCCCACACACTCCCCTTGATTTTTCATTTCCCTTCGCTTTCCTCTGTACATGCTTCATATGCTCGCCTTCCTTCTTGCATAGCTTCAAGTCTTTCACTTTCCTCTCGCGCACATTCCTTCGCGCATTTACTCCTCTATCCCAGTTGCTACGCACCCTTCTGCGTGCATCCGTGGGTTTTCCTTCGCAATTTTGTAAGTCCCCAGCGTGCTTCTTGCACACATGCCCTCTCCTTCCGAGTCCCACGCACTCTTTTGCACACAGTCTCATCCATGTCCACATTTTTCCCGCACATTCCCTTTTGCACGCCTTTGCTTTATGCGCTTCCTCATTTTTCTCCTTGGCATGCTTTCCCATGCTCCACCTTCTTACAAGCTCTCACGCTTTCCTTTGGTGGGCCCTCGAATCTTCCTTACATATTTACATACCTATGAAAATATGCATCCTTCTTCCTAATCCCCGCGCACCCTCTCACGCGCTTCGACGAAATTCTTCTGCATCCTTGTATCCTTATGCAAACTTTCTCTTCTACCCCCTTGCTCTCACACATGCGTCTACGGACGTAACCTTTGTGTCAATCCTAGTGTGCCACAAGTCCAACTCTCGAGACTTAGCAAATAAAGTGCACCTCACATGACAAATAGAAGAGTGCCAGTTGTGCATCGATCCTTATGGCGAATGGAAGAATGCCACATGTTGAAGTCTTAGCTTGCTATCAACATGCGAATTCCCATGACCAATCAAATCATGCCACATATCTGGCGTGTTCCTTTCACTGCAAAACTTCAAATCACCATAACTTCTTCCATAGAGCTTAGAATTGTGCGCGGTTGGTTTTATTGGAAAGCTACTGACGGGGCTACACCGTAGGCTCTTCAAATCAGATTTTCGCAGTACTTGGTAGGTGAAAATGGGAAAACGTGATTTAGATCATTAATGCACACTTCCAGTCGACTCAACTACCTGAATTTCATGGGATACGGTATCTTTCCTTCTTCCACAAGCAAACTAACATGGAGAGGAGGATTTGAAAAAGATACAAGCTGATTTGCAGGCATTTAATGCATCTTATTGGTAGTTATGGCTTGGAATATGAGTTTTCCCTCTCTTTTCCCTCCTCTTCTCTCGTAATCTTCTATATATTGTATAATAATGCCCATTTGTAAAGGTTGGACCCTCTTGGAATGCAAGGGCATTATTCAAAGTAGTGTATTTTGTATTTTGAGTTACAGGCCTCATATATGGGCCACTGCGCGTGGATTCTTTCCTCCTTCCTTCATTATAATGGACTGTGCATTCATTTGAAGTAATACTGGTTGTGTTTTGTGGCTATTCTCTGCCCTAACCTATATTTATTTCATCTTCTTGCCTTTCTTTTGCAATATTGGTATATTGTGCATGTTTTACATCTCTTGCAGGGTTTCTTTTTTGTGGTGCTCCATGAAAATGAGACCTTAAATGTTGTTCTGAATTGTGGCACACATGTATGCCCTTCCTTTACCCATTTCATTTCATTGGCACTCATCTGAGAGTGTCCTTCCCCTTCTTTCTGGTGCTATCACCTCCCTTTAGTTTATGAATTCAGTTTTATGCATTTCTCTCTCTTCTTAGTCCCTTGGAATGATAGAGTAGAGTTAGATAATTGTAATTCCTTTCTTACTCAAACACATGTCTCATAACTTGGAGATAGTCCCATGTTGCTTCAAAGCCTTGGATCATCCTGATTCAGATGCGGGTGCAATTTTGAGCTCCTACAAGTATCAACCACGGTCAATGCCATCAGATGTTAAAAATTATAAATCAAACAACTTTGACCATGCTTGATACTATTGGCTATTGGAAATGCATTATTATGGGAGTCCTAAAGGGAGTGAAAATTGATGGAAGAAGAATCAAAGCTACTGAAATGTGTCTTGACGAAGATATGCATGTCAAAAAATAGATAGTGAGGCAGCCATAATAGGATGTAAGGTGATATCATAGATAGATTGTAAAAAGACCATTGTAAAGGTATGAAAACATCTAAACTATGATCTATCATTGAACTACACATCAAGTACCTCTCATAAGTACCATTGCTAACTAGCTTGATGCAACCATTGCTAGATGCACATAATTGGTTTTTCTTACTCCTCACTCTCGACAATTTCCCTGAGGACACTACTCCAGAGAAGCCAATGCACTGATAATTCGTGGGAAGAGCCAAAGTCATTAAAAGTGAAAATTTAGGTGTAAACATGTCCCAACTGAAGATCATCGTTTTTCACAACAAGTGTACATAAGATAATCTTTGGGGAAAAATGCAACACCAAAATAAAAATGACTGAAATGAATGTGTAGTACAAAACTAATAAGAGCATGAACTCAAATAAAACATAATTGTTATCCAAATAATCAATCATGTTTATTTGCAAAACTTATCCATGCTCCCTACTTAGATAGTGTTTGGATGGAATACCCGCAAACCAAAAGCCAAAAAACTAGTATTTCGCGGACTTGGAGAATGAATTTTTTTACAAACTTGGCAAAATCCATGAAACAAAGCATGAGAACAAAAGAGGAGAATCCACCAAATACGAAAAGGGGCCACAGGAAGCTATGAAGAAAAAGGGAAGAAGTTATTGTATTTTGAAATTTGTATGACGCGGAACAAAGGAAAATCATTTTTAGTGTTCCACAGGTTTTCGAAAGAGTTTATTTTCCGTGGAACAAAGGAAACTCATTTTAAGTGTTCTGCGGTTGTGCAGAAGGCTAATTTACCGCTGAACAATGAAAAATCGAAACAGTAGTGTTATGTATTTAAGTGAAAAAAAAGGAAGTCCGCGAATAGTCAAGTAAAGCCACACAAGATTGAAAACAAAGTAAATCTACGGAAAACATAGAAAAGCCATGTAACACAGGAAATTCGGTGTAGCACAAGATGACTATAATTTTTTTAGCTTCATGTTTTTAGTCAAAGATCTAGTTTTGGAGCATGTAAAAGCTAAAAGAGAAACACAACATGCAAGAGAACTCCATTTTATCAAATATAAGCTTTTAAAAATAGCAGGAACATGCAAGAGCACGATTTTCCATTTCTAAACGCGTTTTGCTATTTTTGGACACGTTTTGCTATTCTAAGCGTGCATTTTTGCTTTAGTGATCATTCTTCATGCATGCCACATGCATTTTGTCTATTTTGAGAATACTTACACGTATGTGCCTTTTCCCTTTCTTTTATCCCCCAATATTTATAAAAACTCCATGGAATTCATCGTAAAAAACATCTCTGGACTTTTTGTTCATCATTCTAGAGCAATTTAGAGTTCTAAGTGGAAGAGCAGGGGTCATGAATGATCTGTTCTACTGGTTTCACCTCTTGGATTAATAAAGGATTTGTTTTACCTTCTCACGGACTTTTTATCGTGTAATATTATGTCTTTAAATTGATTTTATCTCATGATACTGTTTTATCCCTGATTTGCAGTTTAATTTCCATGCCTTTATGCAATTATATGTTAATTTTCAGGTCATATATTGTGTTTAACCAAGTTTTTGCAAGATTCAGCTGTGGAGTTCATCAAATTTCCCTCTCAGAGCCATTTTTTTCCCTTCTTTATTTTGTCACAACTTCAAACCCTTCTCTGAAACATTTTTACATTGACATACACATTTGTAAGTTGTGTATGGTGTGTGTGGTTCTTGTGGTCCAGTTGTGTGGTTCAAACAAGTTTGAGATCCTCAAAATTTTTGATGTATCACCCTCTTTTCAGTTTTCTCTTTATTCCTTCTCCCTTTTCCTTTTTGATTCAGAAAAGTAGAGTAATCTTAGGAATAGAATTAGTCTTAGGTGTTACACTAGGGGAACCAACCTTCTCTGGAGACTCACTCCAACATACCTGTCACCCACATCGTATGAGTGTTTCTATTTTCTAGTTGGAAGGGGAGACATCACACCACTCCTCAAAGGGTACATTCCTCCGTGACAACAATGACTACATGTATACTTATCTTCCCACAAATGTGGTTGCATAGTGAATCACTAGAGTATAAAAAAATGTTGGTATAAAAACCCATGTAGTACATGACTTAAAAAATCTAGAAGGTAAATTAGATAAATAAGCAATAAAGCATAAACTAAAAGGGAGCTCATGAAAGGATGATCAAGGAGGATTCTTATTTTTTTAGGTGAACAATCTTGTAAGTGAAATATAAGAGTTTAGGAATGTAAAAAGCCAAAATTAATAAAATAAACATTAATTAACGTTATTCACTATTGATCTTAATTTAGAATTATATCACCATAACGAAAATTGGCAATCTAATTAAAAAAATCAAATAAAAACAAATAAGTTATTTATAGAAAGGTGAAATTATAATCATAAAAAAATTCTTTCTTAATGTTATGATTTCTTTATATTCGCAACCTTTGTTGTTTTTGTTTGAATCTAAAATTGAAGGGATTAGCTACACAAAATTCTTAGACTTAACTGCCAAGGACTGAGTCGTCTGGGGCACGATCCTGACCTCATCCCTTATTACTTGGTATCTCCTGGGAGTGGAACTGTGGTGGATGGCTAGGCAACACCTTTTACACCATCATATGTACCGTTGGACCACAACCCATTCGATATTCAAAACCTTTATTACTGTTATAATTCTTTATGTTTATCATTTAAAAACATTATGGCTTCAACACCCTCTTAAATTTTCCTTTGTTTTTATTTGAATGCCTTCCTAAAACCATTGATATAGAAATTACAAGCCTAATAACTTTGATCTATAAATTCCCAAATGACATCAACAATTGGTTGTCTTGTTTAATGAGGAATGG
Organism: Taxus chinensis; assembly: GCA_019776745.2. Classification (NCBI taxonomy): domain Eukaryota; kingdom Viridiplantae; phylum Streptophyta; class Pinopsida; order Cupressales; family Taxaceae; genus Taxus; species Taxus chinensis. Next base: position 197,764,566 of record CM034153.1, read on the forward strand.
AAAGTATTTTTTTTGCCTCAAAGATAAATGCCCACATGTAATTCCGCACACATAATATTGCCCATGTTGATGCTTATGCTCAAGCTGTAACGGAGAGATTTTAAATATGTAGAGGATGACAAGGCCACTATTTGGGAGGAGATTTTTGTAAGTTCATTAATGTTATTTTTCCAACCTAGTGAAATATTAAAAAATAATATTTTTTATTTTAATAATTTATATGAGTGTGGACAACCAAAAAATTGCAGTGGACATTTGTTAATGTTGGTAAAAATTTGTAGTTATTCCACGTGAGATTGGAATGGAGGTTAAAAAAGGCAACTAAATCACTAATATTGTAAGTGAATAAAATGTTTTCAACATAAGGCATTGAATAAATTTTACTCCAATATTTAGTATAAGTAATATTATATTATTATTAATTTTTTTAAAAAAATTAATTTAAAATTGATTGTATGTTATTGAATGGGTTGTGGTCCAAAGGTGGATATGAATGATGTTGTAAACAATGTCATCTAGTCATACAAAATGAATTTGGTGGAATAAAAATTCTTTAATCATTCAAAAAAGTAGATTAATGTTAAAGGTTTTATCTTTGATTTCTGGCGTAGAATCTTTATTTATAATTATAATAACTTTATAGTAAAATTCCTACTTAAATCTAAACATATTAATATATAAAACTTTGACACTCTTTCCCAAAATTGGACTCCAAACTCTATAGAATGATCAAGATATTACAAAATTTAAATTTATCTCTCCAATTAAAAAAGAAAAACCAAACTTCATTATCTCGTTCACGAATTTCCCACTTACTCCTAACAAATAATGTCAAACTAGCTATAGGAATAAAAAAAATATTCCTTAATAATAGTGAAATGGATTGTGAAATATATAACTAAACTTAATTGTTTATCCACGGACATTTCAACATCCTACCTCCCCCTACTACCAATATCAATATCGACACATTTAAAACAAACACTCATGCCACAACACAACCCTTATTTTAAAGGATTTTGAGAGAGAAAAAAACTATAACCCATAAATATGTGATTCTGGACAACAAAGTTACTGTGTGAAAAAGGAAAATAGTATGCAAGTACCATAGTGCAAAAGATATTTGAAATTGTCGTTATGCTTCCTTACATTTCTTTTAACAACGCCCACTTCGGCTGTATTGAAATCATTTGTCGGCCATTCATTGTGCAGATAAGCCACTTTTCCAAGCCCAAATCTACCTAAACTACATGTTTTTCTTAAACAAATGGAGGGAAAATTTTCACTACCAATAATTTCTTTTGTATTTATTTGGTTGGATTGATTTGAGAGGGAAAGCAGTAATGCAATATTTTGACACGAACCAATAAAAAATGGATTTCTTTCATTCAATCTGTCTCACCACCGTCACACCAATTTTTCTGCTTGCCTTTATGCTTCCAAAGTATCTCCCTACAGAGTTATATTGCTTTTTAGAGTACTGAGTATTCTCTTTTTTGCAACTTTGTTTGTAGTAATTTTTGTCAACTACTGAGGTGGGTGACAGCTGAAACACAAAACATTAAAAATAAAATAATAGCTAATTACGTAGAACAAGGGTGGCAACTCCATCATGCAATACTATTAACTCTACTGAATTGACAAATCTTTGGGGGCTACCCTTAGCTAGTTCGTTGGAAAGAAGGGGCAACACAGTTACTTTATAACCACTTCTTTCCAAAGAATGTCGAGATGGGACTGTCTCTTAATAAGTTTCTACAGGCAATTATCAAAAACATATGGTAAAAGACAATGCCATTAGCAAAACACATGGTAAAGGACAATGCCATTAGCAAAACATATAATAAAGGACAATGCATATGAGCAAAACATATGCTAAAGGACAAACAAAAAGCTTTGGGAATGATTACTTATAGGAGACGTAAGGGATTTGTCGATAAGAAATTCAAGAGAAATTACAATCTTAATGTATGTGTGTTTAAAATAAAAGTGATTTTAAAACTTGCTTCCAATTTTTTTTATTTTTTATTTTTTATTTTTTTGTTATATAGTTTAATTAACCATATGAAATTATATGTATAAAGTTCTTTTAAATAAATACAAGTGATGTCGTTATAACACCAATTTTGAACGAAAGAAAGTGTGTATATGATCTTGTTGAATCTTATAGTTATGGTTTGTACAAGCACATACCGTACAAATGATTTGCACACATTTAGATCTAATACATGGATGTCGGTAAGCATTTATTCAGTACTGAAAAATTGCCCAACCTTTAATACATATAAATTACAAGAACACGAACATGTGTGATACGGAAAGAAAAATGTTCCCATCTTTTTTTGTTCAATGTCATGAAACAACATGTGTGTCCCAAGGTTGTTTCTCTAATTGGTAGGTTGGATCCTCTAGGTTAAATTGTGTGAAAATGGTGGTTCCTTGAACATCATTTTGCTAAGAGCCTAGGCACTATTGAACTTTTGTGTATCAATCTACATGCTAAAATCCATAAGTTTTTAGTACTTAAGCATGACTCTTTCATACACATTTTCTTAGTAATATTGCAAGGGGAAGTTGCTTGATGTTCTAATATCAATGTTTGATTTCCATTGCGTGTTTACCAAAATAGTGATGCAATAGGTAGCTCAAGTAGTTTCACCATTCTTTTAATGTAATGTGGCAAGATTATTTGTTGCAAATAAGTGCATTGCTTGGTCAAAATCCTTTTGTTTAATTGATGTTAGTTGTTTCTTTGTGCATGTTGTTAATACCTCCTAGGACATGTCGTGTGTGTTATGTATTGTGCATGTTATGCAATGTATGATGAAATTGCATTTGAGTTGGGGTGTTACCTTGTTGTTGAAATATTATTTGCAATGTAACAACCATAGTAAATGTTTGCCACAATTTTTATGAAGTTGAGTTAGATGTGTAGATAGATTTGTTCACAACAAGTAGTAGTTAAGCAAGGTCCCCTATAAGAATTATAGACATACCATTAAAAAAATTGTTGTTGTTGGGGGATTGCCTCTCGTAACATGTTTCTAATTTTAATAGAAATTTTGGGCCAACAAAGTTCATATCATAGCTGGGGATGTATTGTATCTTTTTCATGTCTTCTTGAAAATTTGGCAATGTTTAGCCTTAAAATGGTTGCATTTCATTTATTGGAATCTTGAGGGTTGCATGCATATTATAGGCATATATGTTAAAATTTGCAATTCCTGTTGGAATGAGAACAAGGAGCAAGTTAATTCTATTTTGTAATAAATTTTGAAGCACATTCCTTATGTAATTTATAAGGTAGGATTTTCTAATGCGCATAGTTCCATGTACGATCATATGTAGTGGCATAAAGTTAATACTTATTCAATGTAGTGTAAGTCATCCAATCAATACAAGTAAAAATATATGATTGTCTTCAATGCCATCAATCCTCGAAAAATACTTTACCTAACGTAATAAAATGCAATTAAGAGGAAACTTTCAATAAATGATAATATTTTGAAAATAATAATTCAACTATTGATAATATCTCTACAAAATTAGAACACGCTTCATATTACATCATCTCTTTAACATATATAATTTAAATCGAAAAGCATTTAATGCAAATAAGTTTAGATAAATTTTGATAAAATTATATGAATTGAGGACTAACTTCCTTGCCACCTTGGTTTGAGAGAGACTCAATCCTATCCTTCAAGCATTTCTCGCATGTAGTATGAAATAAATCCAAGCATGTCTAGCCCTACACGGATGAAACTAAAACATTAAACCGTGAGTCTATTAGACTAGCATTGACATCCAAATATAGCTAAACAACTCCCAAATAACTTTGTGCCATTGATCGGTCTCACATATTTGTCAATGATTTGGCACTAAATATGTGTTGAGAGTGCTATGATCTATTTTGCGGCTAGGATAAATCTTGCAATATCATGTACCCACCAACCGAGGTTGTAGAATGTTTCCAATGATACATGGAAGCTAGATATGGAAGGGAAGATTGGAAATATGAAAGTTGAAATAAATGCATGGAATATGGGAATATAAATATGAAACTTTCCCATCAATTTTTGTATATTTCTACTATTCTTTGCAGTTGACCCTACCCATTAACCAAAAAATATATTAACATTGTTAAAAAAGTAAACTAGTCTATCACTTTATGAATATATGTAACTGTAGAAACTTAAATATGGTAATTAATCTCTTGATATTGTTAGTATTGGCTCTTTCCTTGAATCATGACTCGTGTGCACATTCCAATATTAATTGCCTATCCTTAGCCCTATTCGATGACTTTATCTTCACATTAGAACTGTTTTTTCACTCAAATATATTATTGCATTAGTCCAAAAAATTCTATTACTCCTAAGTTTTTTCTTAGAAATTTCCAACACCTCATTCCATTTCCATACAAGGATTGCTAAACATGAACCAAACTAATTTTTTTCCCCCAAGCCACCCAACAATTGTTTTCTCAAATTTATGGATCAGGACTTTTTCTTTATGTTGACCTTAAAAAAAATTAGACCAATGAAAGCCTATATAAGCAAGTTAAAATCTCTCATTTACTCACCTATCTCTTATAAGCACTCAAGAAAATATATATAAAAAAGAACTCAAATATCTCCTAAATACCCCTAAAACATTAGCACACATCAGGAGAAACCCCCCATAGTAGCACTCCATACCAAACTCAAGAGTCTATCTTCTCAAGTTGGAAGCCCTCAAAGCCAATTCAAGCGCAAACATGTGAAGCTACCACAAATCATTATCAAGTCATCAGGTTTCCAAAGATATTGAAAACCATATAGATACAAAATCTCCAGGTGGAGAAATGCATGTGGTTTGAGGTATCTTTAGAGTAGTTCCAATGTATGAAATATACATATTATACTTTAATCCAACTACTAACCTTTTCGCAGGGTCTCCTACCTAAGGGTTTGGAGAACTATTTCAGGTCATACAAAGGGTGTTGCACATTTGTGATACCTAGGGTTTCATAGGAAGGCATATTTCATTTGATCACATAGACACCTAAAGTTACAAAACACCAACAACTCATTATATGAAATTGCCAAATGATTTTGTGTAGAAGTAATGGTTTCACCTTTTCTCAATCCATACTTCTAGAAAAGAAATGAAGCACTTAAACATTATTTCCATTCTTTTCATCCTTCTCCATAGTCATATTACCTTCTAGAGCAACAAAATAGCTAAGTGCATCTCCCTTCTTATGTCTCATTTCATTTGTTGACAATCATCCTTGGTGGATTAGACCGTCAGAGTCATGGGAATCTTTAGGTTAGTGGGACATGCGCCCTAAAGAGACCTCCAAATTTTAAAGAAGATGGCTCTTCTCTGTAGTGTGAGATGAGGGTTAGAAAAACAAAACAAAACATGAATTTTAACAGGGGCGATGTGCCAAATGAGCCTTCTAAGAGATAAATCGAGACCATAACTGTTTGAAAAAGGGAAACGATGAATGACTGAAAAGGGTAGTTGAAATAAACCACAGGTCAGAAAAGATTCACACAAAACACTACCTCAAACTACTTAAGCACAGCTTCAAAGATAACAAAAACATTGGAAGATGCACAATTTCTATGTGAAAATAAAGGCGATCAGAGACAATAAAGATATGCAAATGATGAACAAAATGCACCACAAGACATATATATTACTCCAATAATTGTGCAAAGTATTACATTAGAAAAGAGGCAAGATTGCTGTTACAAAACCCAGGAAGAAGGATAGAGCTCAAGACACCATTATTTTACAAAAGAGGGACTTGAGACAGAGAAGAAAATTGACTGACTCCCATAACTTATCTCTAAATACCTCTATCTATATTTCTATCTCTTTTGCGTACAATATATATATGAGGAGGAAGAGGAGATAATAATCCCTCCCTTACTCCTGTCCAACTACTTTTGATTATGATAAATGGAGCGAAGTGACAAGAATAAATTTCTCGAGATCTTTCTCACACTTTCCCATTATCTTACCTTTCTAAAGAGTGAGATCCATGCCTATTAAATACATCTTTAACTATCCTGGAACCGAATCCCTTGAGATGGAATCTCCTTTTGAGGAACATCCCTTTGGCTCTTTAATACATAACCAAATATTTTGATCCCTTGTGCATTGGTTTCAAGCCTCATGACTCAAATGACACATATTTTTGTCATTATACTGAAACGACCCTTTGAATGTAGATGAATAACTTGAGTCTTTGCAGGTTGGCACTCTTCACATGAGGCTACACATTAATTCGCTACTGAAATGACAAGCAAATGACCCTTCAGCTCTGATATTTTGAAAAATTCTTGAGCATTTAAATCTTACAGATAAGTCTCATAATCACTCATACGTGATACATGGCTTGTCACCTTTTGTGACCTTCTTCGAACCTGGAGTCCATTTGTTGCAAGATCCACGTGGGAGGCCTGTGCATCCTTAATATTTATTACTTCCCTTAGGGTTTTGGGAATGCGTTGTTTTGACACTTGGAACCATCCACGAGCACACCGTTTCATTCCTTTGGGCGAGTAAAGGACCCCGCTATATATAATGTCATAACCCCTTTTGGGTGGGACCTTTGTAGTTAGCTCCACGTGGGAACCCTACGGGATTCTAAGACTTTACTCCATCCTTTGAATTTTGAAGTCATGACGGTTGGACACTTAGCATCGTCTGCGAGCCTGCTCCGCTTCTTTTGTGTTTTGGCTAAGTCCCTTCTATTTGGTGAAAAATTGACTCCGAATAGGCTTCAAAAATGCAGGAATATTCTTGGATGTGGAATTTAGATAACAGTCTAGTGACTCACTGGGACCATTAGCCTACTAAATGGAAAGAACCCACAATCTCCTGCTATCAATTTGGTCTAGAACTAGTACGTTTCAAAGCCACTCCAAACCTGGGTTAGTAGCACTTTTGGATGTTACAGAGCCTTCATAGTTGTTGGCTGATTCTTGCGCCTTCCTACTCTCATAAAAACTCCATAATTTATTTTTGTGAGAGTAGAAAATTGAAAAGACAACCAATAGAATCCTCTGACTAATTTTAGTTGCTCTGCATTTGCTTGAAGTGAAGCTTGCAACTGCCTTAGACAACTGTGAATTCTCTAGTGAGCCAGAGTCTTCTTATAGGATCTGGTGCCTCTTTAATGGAGTAATATAAGTGCGGGTCCTATACAAAAGACAAAAACACACATGCCTCAAATGAGTCATGCAGAGTGTGCGCAAGCACTTATTTTGCTGAAAGCAATCTACTCCTACTCCTAATCTAATTGGTTTGGTACAAGCTAAACAAAACTTGAAACAGGACAAGGAAAAATAGCTTCCTTTTCTTATAAAGCGCAGTCACATGATTAATTTAGCTATTAATATGGCCTATAATAAGAGTTAAAATTTACCTTTCACTCTTCCACCCACGGTATCAACGAACATGAATGAATACCTCCTTGAGATGTTCCTCTTTTGGTTGGAGGTGTTGTAGCTGACCCTCAGGGTCTTGAAAATTATCCTCATGCTCTGAAGTGAGCATGACTGGTGTTGAGGCTTTCCTTGGTCTTGAGGAGGACCATTCTTTGGTGGGAGTCGGTCTGACTCTTTGCTTCTACCCATTGTTCTGGATTGTATCTTTTGGAATGGGGCCTTTTTGCAGACTTCTCTAAAGGGTGTCATCCCTATCCTTTCCCTCCTTGTTTTTAGCAGCTTTCGTCGGTGAATCCAGGCTCTTCGATTGAAATAAAAAATCTCTCAATAATACTTTATTCTAGAGCCCTTAGGATTAGTCCTAGGGGAGCTATTGTGAGCGAAAGGCTTCCTTTGTTGTAGGGTTGATGAAGTGGAGAAGTTTGTTATTTCTATAGGCCCTTCTTCATCGAGGCATCCCCCCAAATCTGATAAGCACTTGAGCTTATCTTCTTCCTCCTCTGTCAAAGCTTTATGCTTTTGTATGATGGTTTTTGAGTCTACAAATTCTCCATCATATGTGGCTTCATCTTGCAATATGAAGCCCGTTGATAAAAAATTTTCTAGGGAAAATGCTTTGTGGGGAGGAAAAACATAGGAAACTTCTGCAGCCTCTCTATGCTCAGCTTGTGATACGAACCTCCTGAGCCCATATCACTTCTCACCATATGCTCCTCTTCTTTTGGATTTAGAGCCATTGCTTGCTATTGGGAGGGGTATAACTGCTCGAAGAAAGGGGAAGGGTGGAATGGGTGGCTTAGAGATGGACAAGGAGACGATCCCTTGGTGGTAATGAAGTCATGATTGCACGACTTCATAGGATGAAGAGAAATGGAAGACGTGGAAAGAAAGATGAGTGGAAATGGATGAGAGGGAGGTCTGTGAGCCTTTGTAATGATTTTTTTGGACCATGTGGAGTCACTGGATGTGCTCCCCAACTATCTTCATTGAAGTTTGAACTTTATCAAGAATAGACCTAGTTGATGCCATGATAAAATATCACTTTGAGTCAACCCAGTGGGTGTGCCAAGAAAACTATTGATGATCATCCTTGGTGGATTGGACCATCAGAGTCGTGGGAATATTTAGGTTAGTGGGACGTGTGCCTAAAGAGACCTCTAGATTTTAAAGAAGCATCTCTTCTCTATAGTGTGAGATGAGGGTTAGGAAAACAAAACAAAACATGAATTTTAATGGGGGTGATGTGCCAAATGAGCCTTCTAAGAGATCAATCGAGACCACAACTGTCTGAAAAAGGGAAACGGTGAATGACTGAAAAGGGTGGTCGAAATACACCACAAGTTAGAAAAGATTCACACAGAACACTACCTCAAACTACTTGAGCACAACTTCAAGGATAACAACAACATTAGAAGATGCACAGTTTCTATGTGAAAATAAAGGCGATAAGAGACAATAAAGATATGAAAATGATGAAAAGAATACACCATAGGACATATATATTACTCCAATAATTGTGCACAATATTACATTAGAAAAGAGGCAAGATTGCTGTTACAAAACCCAGGAAGAAGGCTAGAGCTTCAAGACCTCTGTTTTTTACAAAAGAGGGACTTGAGACAGAGAAGAAAAATCGACTGACTCCCATAATTTATCTCTAACTACTTCTATATATGTTTTTATCTCTTTTCCTAAAATATATAGGAGGAGGGAGAGAAGATAAGAATCCCTCCTTTACTCCTTTCCAACTTCTTTCAATTATGATAAATGGAGTGAAGTGACAGGAAGAAATTTCTCAAGATCTTTCTCACACCTTCCCATTATCTTCCCTTTCTAAAGAGTGAGAGCCATGCCTATTTAATGCATCTTTAACTATCCTGCAACCGAATTATTTGAGATGGACTTGACTTTTGAGGAACATCCCCCAACTCTTTAATACATAACTATATATTTTGATCCTTTGTGCATTGGTTTCTGGCCTCATGACTCAAACAACGCGTATTTCGTCACTATACTGAAATGACCCTTTGAATGCAGATGAATATCTTGAGTCTTCATAGGTTGGCACTCTTCACATGGGGCTACACATTAGCTCGTTACTGAAATGACAAGCCAGATGACCCTTCACCTTTGATCTTTTGAAAAAGTCATGGGCATTTAAATCTTACAAATAAGTCTCATAATCACTCATACGTGATATATGGCTTGTCACCTTTTGTGACCTACTTCGAACCTGGAGTCCATTTGTTGTAAGATCCACGTGGGAGGCCCACACATCCTTAAGATTTCTGTTTCCCTTTAGGGTTTTGGGAATGCGTTGTGCCGACACTTGGCACCATCCACGAGCACACCGTTTTGTTCCTTTGGGCGAGTAAAGGACCCCACTGCATATAATGTCACAACCCCTTTTGGGTGGGACCTTTGTAGTTAGCTCCACATGGAAACCCTATGGGATTCTGAGTATTTATTCCATCCTTTGACTTTTGAAGTTATGAAGGTTGGACACTTGGCATTGTCTATGATCCTGCTCTGCTTCCTTTTTGTTTTGGCTAAGTCCCTTCTGTTTGGTGAAGATTCGACTCCGAATAGGCTTCAAAAATGCAGGAATATTCTTGGTTGTGGAATTTAGATTACATGGCCTCATTATAGGGTTCTTTGTTTGAAAAAACACATTTAGAGACATATCCCAATAACAACGAATCTTTTTTCAAATCCCTTGAATATTTTTGTTATTTTGGAAAATTAAACAAAAATATCTTTTTGTTTGTCATAATTTTCAACATAATTTTTAGAATTTAAAAATATCAGTTTTCCTTAATAAGGGCATGATAGGCGAACCATATAAATATTTAAAAAATTGATTTGAGGATTTTATCCACCATATAGATAGCCTAACACATATTTATTGGTTTTGTAAAAATTTTCAGCTATTTTTTAAAATAGCCATTATATATATATAGTTTTTTTAAATTTTTTTTTTGGGCGTACTCATCTCATTTGTTCTTTTAGGGATTATTCTCTTCTTGAACCTTTTCTTGACTAGTCCAATAATGCTAAAATCTCCTTAATTGAATTACTTCAAAAGACCTCTTTATGCAGAGATATTTTAGAAGGTATTGCAACATACAATGTTTCCTATCAATGCATACCATCAATACGTGGCATCCATTCTTTGCACTTTGCACTTGATAGAAGAGAACATATCATATGATGTAAAAGATTCCCCATCCCTTAATCCTAATATCATGGTAATGAAATTTTCATAAGGCTATCTTAGAATCTATTCAAGCATTACAAATTGATTTTCAAATGCACATTCAAGATATAAGTATTGAGATCAAGTCACTCAAGAATTTTTTTACACCCTAATTAAACCTATGTTATGGAAAGTGCACAATAATAAAGAGTATGTAAGGGTTTTTAAAATGGATTATTTTGATCTAATTAATTCACCATTAACCATTCATAACCAAAATAATTCATTAACATTGGAAAGAGGGTAAAGTGAGGGTTTTAGAAGGTCCCACAACCTTGTACAAAAAGCCCAGCGGCTAGATTAAGCGATGATGATTACATATAGATAAACCCATGAAAATTCCAAAAAACAGACAACTGAACAAAACCAAGAGAAGAAAAAGAAAACATCAAAGGAGATTTTTCAGCTTGATAAAATATTCTTAGCCTAGATAGAAATCGACTCTTCGACCAACTGATCTGCTAGAGTTAACAGTTCGGAGGATTCTTTGGTGATGGCAGCCATGGTGTTATCAGTGAAAGTTTCCCAAGATTTGTGAACAGAGAAGGAAAATTGAAGCTTGGCCAGGATGATAGTCACCAACTCGACATGGCATTATTCAGGATGGTTGTTAGTGTCAACAGAAGTTTCAATATTATCCTTCATTGTGTTTCCAGTCGTAGTGTCTTCCCAATTTGGAGCAGCATCCATTTGAACATCCTGTGGGCTGGTTTCGTGATCCTCCATGATGATATTTTTAGAACCACACTGGAAATTAAGCCCCTCCTCCTTCAGCTCCACATCCAAGCCAATCAGACCAGAGTCGGGGGAGTCAGGATACAACTTGGCTAAACCAAGTAAAGCGTTCAAGAGGTGGAGCTCCGAGATAGAGGTAGGGGAAGAAGAAGTGAATGCAACAAAAACAACAGGGTCTTCAAGATAAGTCTGGCTAGGGGAGGGTGGAGGAAAAAAAGGGGAATAGGGGGAGAAAATCCCGTGAAGGAGGAACCCATGATGACGACATTAGAGTTAGAATCAGAAGAGACCTACAAGTGACGATGATGGTTGGAAGAGGGACGAGAAGTCGGGGATGGAATGGGGGAAGAGGTGGGGGTATGGTGGGATTGACCATGCTTAGGGGGAAAAAGGGTCAACTTGACAGGGGAAGAAGTGAATTTGAAGAGGAGGTAAAGAAGGCCTTGATGCAGAATGGGGCCTTCTCCCTCCCTAACAAGATTAATGGAGTGCTCGAGTGACTGGAATAGAAAGGAAGCTAGGTTTATTTTCTTCCCCCAGTGTAAGTGAGAGAGAATGAATAAGTGGGGACCAAAGACCAACTTGTAATGCTTAATCATTGGTGAAATATCTCATAATAACCTTTACAACTCTATCCCAAGGTGGAAGTAGGGATTCCCGAACATAACCATAAAGATATTTTGTTAGCCTCTCACCTTTGGCAATAAAATCCTGAAGCTCCACTTGCAAAGACCTCTTGAAGTAGAAAGCCCTAGAGGCAGGAAGGCCAGTCACTAAGGTGATGGAATTGGTGGAGATGGTGAAGTGGGTATTGCCAATATGGACCTTGTCGTGGGACCAGGTAGCCAGGGCACATAAGAAACCAAAGCTGAGTACCTAGACATTCTTTCCAGGAATGTAGTTACACTATTGTCCCTAAGAATGTTCTAGACTTCCTGGTCCTCCTGTAGACAAGTGCAAGAAGTAGGTTCAATCCTTTTGAGTTTCCCTCCCACGGTGAAGAATTCGTGAAAATGAATCGAGGTGAGGAGACACGAGTTAGATTTAAAAGGCTCACATTTTCTGTGGGAATCTTCCACATCACCCATCCTCCTGTACCAGTGATAATTATGATGAGAAAGGGTGTATCTTAGACTCAAATCCACACAAATGGAGTAACTCTCTTCCCACGTGCTTGGCTCCGTAGAGCATCGCTTCAAAATTATGAGATAATCGCGAGTGCCGTCAGTGGCAAGGATGCTGTGCTTTTTGTTAAGCTTGCTGACATAAGGATCAGACTCCCACTACCATGTGTTAGCTAGAAAATGAGTAGTCATTATGGGAAATTTGAAGGAGATTGGCAGAGAAATTTTCTAACCACATTTGTTGAGTATCAAGGAGGACACCAATGTTAGCCATACAATCAGTCACCTTATTTTCTTCCTAGAGTATGTGTTGGAATTTGATCTACTGAAAGTTCCTTTGGAGAAGACGGATGTTAACAATAATATTTTTAATAGTCCATTGTCTTGGGTCTTCCGAGTTGAGGAGATTTATAATATTAAGAGAGTCACTTTCCAAAATTAAGGGATCGTTGCCAATTTTAAGAGTCAGCTCAAGCCTTTTAAGGATAGCTAAGGCTTCAGTATGATGATTGGTACCTAAGCTAAAGTTAGTTACAATAGCAACTTGAGGGTAACCAACAGAATTTTAGAGGATTGTACCCCCCATAATTCCCTGGGTTACCCTTAGAAGCACCATCCGTGTTGAGTTTCATCTAGCCCAGTGGAGGAGGGAGCCACCGAAACAACAGAGTGAGCCTGGGAAGAGGGTTTAGCCATGGGAAGGATCACCATCTGCTGACACCACTCCTTGCTATTGCATAACTAGATTTTTTGCTGATATTTCTTCCATAATAAGCGATTTAGATTGTCTTGGAATAGAATAGTGATATGGTTGGCCACCCTCTTAGGATCCAAACACTGGTTTTTGAATATTCTCCTATTTCTCTCTTTCCAAATACCCTAGAGGCCATGGGGGAGGATAAGTTTCCAAGCCAGGGAAAGGGCCAGGTGAGAGAATGGGGAAAACCATTGAATGAGGGTATCATGAATAGAATCGGGGAAAGTCTAGACAACTCTAAAAAGAGACAAAAGTCAATTCTAGACAACCTGGGAAAAGGGGCAGTGAAGAAGGAGATGAGAGGAGGACTCCAAGGCTTTGCAACAAAGAACACAATGTGTGGGAAGTGAGAAGCCTCTCCTTTTAAGTTCTCTCCCAAGAGGAAAGCATTATTGAAGGAGAGCCAAGAAAAGAAGCCAATTTTGGGAATAAACTCTTTGGGCCAAATTTTGTATAGTGGAGGTCTAGAGCTGGTCCAGAGCTTGGAGTTGAAGGAAAATTTAACAGAGAAGGATCTAGAGGGGGAGAGGGTCCAAATACAATCATCAGTAGGAGAGGAGAAAGGAATATAGAGAGAGGAAAGGGAAAATCTCAAGTGATTCAAAAGTTGTCTCTGATGGTCATTGATGCCCGACCAATCTGGTAAATACCACGAGGGGATTGAATTAGATTCTCTCTAGTAACCAAAAACTTTCTTTCCATGGCGATTGATGAGGGTTATTTTGACAGGGTCCCAAATAGGGTTAAGGCATAGAGGTTTATCACCTATCCACCAATCCAACCAGAAGTCAATTAATCTGCCATTTCCCAACCTCCACTTGGTTCCAGTACGTAGAAGAGGAAGAGAGCTAGTAACCGAGTTCCAAATAGCCGAGCTGCAGGGTAGGGAGGAGAGAAGGAAATATTCATCTTGTGACAAATATTTAGATCTCAATAGTTGAGGCCAGTGTGAGTTACCTTGAGAAACTTCCCAGCCAATTTTAGCCAGGAGTACAACATTCATATCAATAATCTATCTAATTCCAAGCCCTCCCAGATTGGTTGGCTTACAGACTTCATTCCAAGAGACAAGGTGTATCCACTTTTTGTCTTCCACCCCCGACCAGAGAAATTTCTTTTGGATTCTCTCAACAATAGTAATCACCAAGGAAGGCATTTATAAAAGAGACATGAAATATATAGGTAAACTCTGAAGAGTAGATTTGACCAATTGAAGTTTGCCAGCCTGACTAAGAATGGCTCATTTCCAAGCAGCCAATTGTTTTTGGTATCTCTCGATGACTGGATTCCACAGATGCTTGGTTTGCTTTACCTGGAAAAGGGGAATGCCAAGATAGGAGGAGGGTAAGTCCATAATTCTGCAACCAAATATGTTAGCAATCATCCTTTGAGTTTGAGGAGAGGTGTTTAGGAAAGATATACTACTTTTGTTGAAGTTAATCAGTTGCTGAGAGGCAAGTTGATAGTTTTCTAAAATTTCTTTGAGGGCACGAGCTTCAATCACCGAGGTGGCACTTAAGAGTAGAGTATCATCTAAAAATTAGATATGAGTGGTAGTTGGGGAGATGGAAGTGATTTTGATACTAGAAATGCCAGATTGACTCTTGGTAGCCTCAAGAGCTCTGTTGAGGGAGTCTGCCATTAACAAGAAGAGGAAAGGAGATAGGGAGTCCCCTTGTTAAATACCTCTGCTATTTTTGAAGAAGCCTTCGGATGCCATTTATGAGGATTGAGAAGCAAGGGGTTGCAATGTAAGAAAAAATCCAGTTACACCATCTATTGTGAAAACCGTAACTTTTTAGTACCCGGATCAGGAAAGTCTAGCTAACTCTGTTGAATGATTTTTGCATGTCTAATTTGAGGATCATCCCTGTAGACTTTGACTGTTGGGAAGAGTGGATGGATTAATGAACAGTGATGATACCCCCTTGGATAAAGCATCCACTGATGAATCCATTCTGATTCGACGTGATGAGGTCGTTCATCAGGGGTTTAAGCCATGTGGCCAACATTTTGGTGATGATTTTGTAAGAGGTGTTGTAGAGGATAATTGGCCTGAAGTTGGCAATAGACTTAGATCCAAGAGATTTGGGAGCAAGAGAAATGAAGGTGGTGTTCCATTCTTTCATAAGGGAGTTGCTAGATTGGAATTCATTTACCTCCTTGAAGAGATCATGCTTGATGATTTCCCAAAAGATTTGGAAAAGGAATCAGGGAAGCCATCGGGGCTAGGAGCTTTATCACCTTTCATAGTGAAGACCACTTTATGAATTTCCTGCATAGAGAAGGGTTTCATTAAATTGCCATTCATGTCATTAGAGATTAATTTAGGAATGTGTTGAAGCATCTTGGACATAGCTTTCTTATTAGGGGGTCCTCATCTTGAAGGAGATTAGAATAAAAAGAGACCAATTCATTAGAGATCTCAATGTCAGAGGTTAAAATATTACCTTCCAGAGTTAACAGTTCTTTGATTTTGTCCCTACTTTTGTGTTTAGAGGCTGTAATGTGGAAGAACTTGGTGTTGTGGTCTCCCTGATCCAGCCAAAGCACCCATGATCTCTGCTTCTAATAGGTCTCTTCTTCTTTCAGGGTATTGCGGAGGTCACTGAGAAGATTCCTTTCTTATTTATGGAGTTGTTCCGTTCTTCCTTCAACCTCCATCAGAGCTGAAATGTTAGCTATTTCTTGAGTCAACTTTTGTTTACAAAGTTTTATGTTGCCAAAAACTTTTCTCTTCCAAATCTTAAGTTGCTTTTTGATTTCGTTAAGTTTACTAGAGAACTTAAACATATCAGGGCCTTGAATTTTGATATCCCACCAGCTCTTAATAAGAGGGTCCAGATGATTATTTTCAAGCCAGGCAAGCTCGAATTTGAAGGGAGGATTTTTTATGGTCATCTTGTTGTTGGCACATAGAATTAAGGGGATATGGTCAGATTCTGCTCAGGTTAAGGAACTGAGAAAGAAATTGGGGTAAAGAGAGATCCAATCCAAAGATCCCATAGCCCTATCCAATCTGCTTTGAATGTGATTTCTGCCCACTCTGCGATTGGACCAAGTGAAGGAGGTACCATGTAGGTCCATATCAAAGAGAGTCTCCCCACGTATGAAGTCAGCCAGAGCTTCCATGTTGTTGGGATTAACAGGGGCTCCTCCTTGCTTTTTGGAGGGGTAGAGAGTGTAGTTGAAGTCTCCCATAATGAACACAGGGAGATTTATACAATTTTTTATGAAATTTGAGATGTCCTGCCAGAGTCTTTCACGCTGAGATTCCAAATTAGGGGCATAAACATTAATTACTAAGTAGAGTCATAATCTACCTCTTGGAAGAGAATGCACAAAAAATTGGGGTGCTGAAGAAGGTAATCACCTTTGATGTATTTGGGGTCCCAGAGAGTGCATAAGCCTCTCGAATTACCTATAACAAGCTGGGAAACAAAAGAGGTGGAAGGTAAAATTTTCAAGAGACTATCATCCTTTTTGAGTTTGGTTTCCTGAAGCATGATAATGTCAAGAGAGTGGTTAAATTTCATATCCTTGAGGACCCTCTTTTTTTGTAGAGAGTTAAGACCTCTTATATTCCATGAGATCACCTTCATTTCTTGGATTTGGGTTTACTCCCCACAACCATGGGGATGGTGCTCTGTGTTCCTTGGGCCACATTCAGGGCTGATTCTTGTTGAAGCTTGACATTTCCCGGGATACGTCCATGAACTTTCTCTATTCCAATATCAGGTTTCTTGCAACTACTTCGGGTCATGCAGAGGTTCAAAATGTCTTTAGAGGTTTGAGTGGAGGGGGATATCTGAGAATCAAAGAGGGGGAGGAAAGGTGGACCAAGGAAAGTGGAGCCAGTAGGAGGAAACTCTGAGCCAAGATTGGGGAGAGGGGGAAGGGAGAGGAGAAGGTTGGAGGGGGGGAGTGAGAAGGTGGAGAAGGGGGGGAAGAAACAACCACAAAGGTGGGAACAACCATGGAGGAGGGGGGGAGGGGAGGCCAGGGAGACCTCCATGGGGATAGAAACCAAAGTGGAAAGAGGCATGGGGTCGAGAGGGGCTTACCAAGTTGGAGTTGTCCCGCAGTGATCTCTCCTTCTTCAAGGAGGATGTTAAAAGGGGTTGGAAGTGAGGGATGACCGGGGTCTCTTCAGGAATAATCTTTGGAATATATTTTCCTTTTTTCTTGGGAGAGGTTACCTGGGTTTTGGGTTTAGGCTGAGGCTTAGTGGGGCATCCGGTAGCTCTGTGGGAAATGATTTTGCAGATAGAACATGCTTGTGGAATATATTCGTATTTAATGGATTGAGACCAGGCTTCAAAATACGATAAGAGATCAATCAATTTCGGGAGTGGGCAACTGACATCAGCGTTGACATAGAAATGAGCATGAATGAATCTAGTTTTGGCCTTTGTGGCCTGGTCTATTACAATTAGAGAACCCATAGATAGAGTAATACCTTCTATAACTGCAGGGTTCCAAAGCTCTAGAGGAAGGCCCAGAAGATGAAACTATATTGGAGCCTGTGTCATTATTTCTGTGAGCAGGTTAAAGCCAGATGACCATTTCCTGATGTAGAACCCTCTTCTACCAAAGAACCATGGACCACCTAGAAGAGCTCGAGCAAAGTATTCCTTCATTTTGAAAGGGAAGAGGACAAATCCATTTGGCTTCACAACTATTTACAGGGCGCCATAAGGGTTCCATTTCATGTGGGCCCATTTTTTGATATCTTCGAGGGGGGGTCTGGGACCCATCGGCTTACCTACTAGGGAAAGATATCTAGAGGCAGTAGTAGCCTCCGTGATGTGAGAAGGGATGTGGAGAGAGAAGGACCCATCAGAGAGCATGGGAGTCAGCTTTTCCGAGTGGGAAGCAGAATCAGACCCCTCCACTATTTTTTTGCGTGCCTCAGGGGGAGACCGGGGAGACAGGCCCCCAGAGTTTACAAAGTAGTACTCTTGATCTGGACCAGAAGGTTCTGGCATTAGATCCAACACTAGGGGACTCAGAAATTCAAAAAATCAGAGGCCATATCCTGATGTGTCAAATAACTCTAAGTGTAAATACATAAGATCAGTACTTGAATTCTACTTCCCATTATGAAACTTCTAGATTTCATTCATCATATCCCTGTTAAAAACTGTATATCTAGGTTAGGATGTGAAATATGGTCCTAGACAACATGTACGGTCTCGAACCAACAGATCCTCCAACTCTAATTTTGATGTAATAACGTTTTTTAGGTATTTTCATCTTCTTAGGTCATCTTTAGCATGATAATTTACCTTTGAAGCCCTATATAAGAAAATTAATACCTCTCCATTTACTCACCTAGCAATCATATAGCGAAGTAGTTGGAATGCTCATTGCAATACTCACAAAATACACTCATGGCTCCCTAAATCTTGTTAAAGTTTATGTACATCCATTAGAGCAAAAAATAATACAATAATGAGGAACTCAACTAGGTCAATGAGTCTATATTTTCTCACTTCCAAGCACACCAATATCCCTACTTCAAAGACTTAACAAGAGTACAATCTTGTCGAGCATGTTCAGGGTGGTTCAAGTTGCTAACTAGATGCATTCATATAGATGTTGCACGATATGTGGATAAGTACGTGTGGATTGAGAAATATTTAGAGTTGTGCTAATGTAGGTGGTACATGGATTTTACTTCAACCCAAAAACTAACCTTCTTGTATGGTTTTCCACCCATGGTTAGGGTTTGAGTGTGATTCAACTGATTAGAAATGGTTTTTAGATTGTGCAACACTTAGAATTTGAAAATAAACCACATTTCTAGACCACCAAAGGAATCATCAAGTTACATGAATCTAAACCAAGTAGATCCAAGGTTGGACAATAGGTCTAGACTATACATCCATTCATGAAAGACCTATATGGTCCTGCACTAGGTGATTTTTGAATTATAATATCCAAAACGAAGATTGAATAGCCTCTACACTCCTAGATTCCTTAGTCATTGCACCCAGATCTCTCCTATATAGTCATGTGTATCTAAGTACATCTTATTTATTCTATTTTCAAGATGGTATTATATTGTCATAATTAATTGCAAGTACCAATACAACTTTCTAATATTATATTGTTAATTTTGGAAGTTAATTAATTATAATAACTTTGAATTTAAAAACTTACATTCCTTTATAGTGTTTTACATTCCATAATATTATTTAAAAGATTAATAAAAATTTAAAAAGGGTGTAAACATTTGGTGAGCATAAATCCTGAATAGAATAATTTTGGCTGAAACCCTAGTGGGTCTAGGGTTCATTTTTATGCTCACCCTCCTTTGTGTGCTTACTCTATCACCATGATTAATCCTAAAATTCCTACAATATTTTGTTCAATCCTAGGGGATCACAATATTATGCTACTAGGAGATGCTATTCCCATTATGTTGACACACACCATGACACTATGGTCCATACTATTGTCTCTTATTATACTACTGATATCTTTACAAATTCTATTTTAACTATTATCACTAACCATGTATAAGGTGAAGGGTATAATGCTAACTCTAAAAATTATCCCCATTCCCTTCCCAAGGATGAAGCACATCGTATGGAATATTTATTATAAGAAGATCCTGCTCATATTTAGATCCTTCTATATGCTACTCGGGAGCAACTTAAGCATGCTTCTCCATCTACTATTCCTACTTCTATTATGCCTATATCTATGGGTGCACCTTAATGTCTCCATGCCTATTCCAACATAAACCAATGTTCCTAATTTCATTCATAGTCCTTTACATGCTTCTTCTAGCACGTAATCCCTTGAAACACTTTTTCATACTTTACAATCTCAAATCTTACAATTACAGAAAGGTACATCTATTTCTTATCATACCGTGGAATCCATTAGATTGCTTCATAATGTTTTTCCCTAGAAGAGGATTTTTATTGCTTTCCTCTTAGGTTTTTTGATCATAAGCTTCCTATTTATGATGGAAAGAGTTACACTGCAAAGCACCTTTGATCATTTGATGTGGAATTGTTTGAATATGCATCTTACACCATATTATTTATAAATATTTTCTCTCAAAGTCTCAAGTATTTTTCCTTGTAATGGTTCTATTATCTACCCACACATTTTGTGCAATCTTTCACCACTTTGGAAAATCAATTTCTTACACAATTCTCTATCAACATTGGCAAAAAAAATTCTTATGCTCAAATGTCTAAAGTATGCCAAGGGTCTAATGAACACATTAGTGAATATTTTTTAGGCTATAATACTATGCTTACTAAAATGAATACAATCTAGATGATAATAAACTTCAAGATATATTCACACACAACTTGTTTGGTACCTTACAAGACTACTATTTTTTATAAGTTCCCATCATTTAATCATCTATGCCATAATATAAAAGAACTCAAGGCCAAGTTACTACAAATGAATAAGCTTAAGTATGTTGTTGGCTCTTCTACTACACATAATTCTAACTTCCTAAGAAAATATACATTTAAAGGAAAGGATTTTGATAATAAGGATTGTCCTATGGAAACTGTTAATGTCATAACTCAACCTACTAATTTGCAATTACATCCTACATGAAGGAAATTTATGCATCTACCCCATGCTCCCCACATTATGATAAGGAAATTAATTGAGTGAAATCTTATGTATCTCCCTCCACCACTTGAGGTTGATGCAAGAAAGCCTTGTAGTAATAGTTTTGATGATAATGCTTATTAATACTATTATATACACATTATTCACCTCACTAAGATATGTATCAAGCTTAAACATGTTATACAAGATCTTATTGCTGTAAATGCAATTTAATGGGATGAGACCACTAAATCCTATAATCCTACCAATGATAATCCAAAGCTGAAAATGTTTAGTGATCTAATACCCAATCCTGACACTTAAAAAATCTACTTTGGAAGTGCATAATGCTTATGACATAGCACCACCACCTCCTTCTTGTGATCACCGATTGGATGTACTAATTGGAATTTTTGACCTATGCCACCTTCTACATCGACTATTACTTTTATGACCCTGAGATGGATGATAATCTTGTCTCAGATACTTTGTACATTCATGCATATATCAATCAACTCCCTAGGTACATAGTGTTTTGATTGATACACATAATAAACATAATCTATGTACTCTTAAGCTACTTCGTTCTCTTGGCTACTCTAAAAATCACATCACACACAATTCTATTTCTACCTTTAGACATATTATTCTACCTAGCACTATCATATTTGTTACTTCATAGGTCTCATTTATAGTCTTACACTCTTATCTTAGGTGACATGCATTTAGGTATCTCATGATTACATGATCGTAGGGCTGTCACATATCCCATACACCTGTGCCAAGATTATTAATCAACAACAAGTTTTCCCAATTGGAGGTATTTATTTTGAAACTCCTCTCCATATGTTGTCTCATCATACTTTTTTGTTCCTACTTATACTCTTAGGTATCCTAATAGGCCTTCTAACAAACATGTTATATCTAGTGGCTATAACATGATAAGTCTCTAGCTAGGACCTCTACATTACAAGTTTTATCTAGTGGCCCTCACCCTCCTAGGTTTCATTAGTGGTATTTTAGTTTACATGTTACCTCTATCCCTCGTAGGTCTCTTGATAGGCCTTTTAAAAAACATGTTATATCTAGTGGCTTTCACCCTTCCATGATTCCTCATAGGTATGCTAGCACACATGTTATCTCTTGTGGATCTCACCCTTCTATGAATCCTCATAGGTCTTATAGTGCACATCTTATATATAGTGGATCTCACTCATTTAGTCCCCCTCATAGGTCTACTACATCACACACTATCTCTCATGGATCTATTCTACCTCATTCTCCTCCCAATATTTCTATGACCCATATTACTAATTCTATACCACTCACATATGAGCATCCTTAATTGACATAATCAAGTCCCATGCCTCCCATTTATTCTATATTGATTCACTTATTCATGAGGACCTCATTGGGTATATCTTCTGGTACCCCTCTCACCATGCATAACTATATTCAATAATACAAAACCAATACCTATACACATAGCTTGATTTGTTTGCACTTTATACCACATATGTTGTTTGTCACTATGATTTGATTGGTAAAATATATTTTCTACTCTTTATATTCATGTGTTCATGAGGTATCTGAGCTTGATGCAGGACATAAAAATTATTACATGCTAATAGGAGTAAATTTTGTTCCTTACATTACTTCTCTTCGTGGCATCCCTCCACACTATACAAGTTCTATTATTTAATTATAATTCCTTTATTCTTCCTCATTACACATGATTGCATATATCATGTACATATTGTATTTCAAGCTAACATGACTAACATATTGTGTCTTGTGTAACATTGACATATCTTGCTTCATTTGATTTATTAAAACTTATTTTTCTCTTATCACTATTTGAAATTATTGTTTTCTACAACATGTTTTCTAGTTATTTCTGTTACTCCTTGTCTATTTCATTGTATGTGTCTTGAGTTCCTTGTTAGTCTTGTGATACCATAGGTGTCCCATGTTTTTGGCTATATGCATTTCTAGTGTTTATGTGGCCTAAGTGCTTTGACTGTCTTGTGACACCATGGGTGTCCCATGTTTGTGTCTATATGCCTTGATGCGGATCTTCTCTGCATGATATGAATTATTTTTTATCGTTTGATGGATGTTTTGTCTATATACCGGTTCTATTACATATGCATTATTTTTATTCTTTATGTTTTTTTGTTAATCTTATCATATATTTTTTCTTTTGTTACGTGCATATGGTTTCCACCATGTGTAACCTCTTTTATAGGTACATGTTCTCAAAGGTGACCACCACTTCAACTTTCCACATTCTCCTACATATTCTTAGAATTATAATTCATAGGAACACCTCTATTCTTTTGAGATGTGTGATCACATGATTTATCATACGGGCCTCAAAAGAGGGGGGATTCATCGGGATATATTCTATACTTACATGAATAATTTCAGGTTTAGACAAATGTTTTTATAAGGAACAAGTCCTTATAAAAAAATTTTACATATCAAAATTTAGCATAAAATACACAAGTGTAAATCCATAAAAAAATATCAGGACCATAAAGATATTCTTAGAACTATCATACATTTCTACCCTAGGGGACATTACACTAGATTTATCTTCAGTTTAAAATTTCCACTTATGGATACTATTGTCCAAATTTTTGATTTGTTAATAAGATTAGTGCACTAGCTACTAAAGAAACTAGTCAACTCAGAAGGATAGAGGGTTTATATTACCTTAGAAGCTGTGATAATAGATACAGGGGTTGAATGATGGATTAATATTGCTAAGGCCAAGACCTATGCAAGTAAGATTGAAAATGGATTGGATTAAATAGATGTATGTGGGGGTTGCCCAAAAAATTCCGGATCCAAGAAGTGGTTAGATTCCTTGACGGATGTCAACCCCTATTTTTATATAAGGATGAAATAAAGTAAAAACATGTAGAAACAAAGCTATCAATGAATTTGAAAAATGGAAGAAATTGATCTAAAACTAGTTAGATGAAAACAACTACAAAATAAGGATTACTTGGTCTAGGTCGATGAAAACCCAAACTATGTACAGGTAGGTTGGCAATGACCTATGAGGATGGATTTGAAGATGTAGATGAAGTATGTAAACTTGAAAGGTCTGGAAGTAATCTAGCAGCTGATGAGGACCTAAAGTTACTGTGGGAGGATCTACAGAAGAGAACCAAAGGCTAAGGAGATAGGGATAGATGATAAAAAAGAGATTTAGGTAGGTTTTGGATAAATAAGGGCCCAGGTCGACGATGACCAGGGAGGGTTGATGGTAACTATAACAGGATTGGGATGAGGCCGAGAAGAAATAGCTGAATATGGAAACTTGTAAGCACTAAGATTGTAGCTAAGGGTTACTGAGCGATGGCTAGATGCTGCTATGGACTTACAAAAGGTTAATATGCAAGAAAGCAAAGATAATCTGATAGAAAAATTGATAAAAGCACTATAAAAGTAAGAAAGCTCACGAAGGAAGATCGTGAGTGATGTAAAACACATTTGATGATGGATGGGATGTCTGTGACTATAACAGGAAGCTATGGAAGCCATGAAGAAGCTCTAATTACTCTTTGGTTGCTTGATTGTTGAGTGATTGCATACTAAATGGAAAGAAATCAAACATACTTAAAGGGTCAGTGATGTCTAGAATGGGTTGACGCCAACAAGGCTGGGTTGATGCCGATCACGGGGAAAGTTTCCCTTTCAGGATTTGATTTTTGATTTAAGGCGGGGTTTGATGATTTTACAGAATTGGTTGAATGTTTTAAAGCATATTAGCGGGATTATATGACTTGGGGATGAATCCAAGGTAGATAGGACATAAAAATAGATGGGATGAAATATACAAATGTAAGGTGATTCATATGTAGGATAAAAAACATCCTAATTAGAAATTTGGTTGGGGCAATGGATGCAGGTATTAATGAATTAATTAATAGGATCAATATGGATGGGATAGTTGGGCATGTAAAATATTAAAATGATTAATTAATTAATATTTCTTAATTAATTAATAAGGATTCAATGTGCATTTTATAGAATGGGAAGGATGAATAAATAAATGAATAAACATGCGCACGCAAGTGAATGAGGGCATAGATAAGGATTTTAGGTATCTACATTTTACCCCATTTTGATGAGTGGTTTACAGTAGCAAGCCTCGAGACAAAAAAAAAAGGGTTATATGAGGATAAATGATTGATTATAAGTTACCCCTCAAATAGGGAATCAATGACGCCAAGGGAAATTGATGGCATGTTTGAAAAAGGAGTAGGTGAAAAAGGGCGGGTGGGTGTTGAAAAGATGGGTGAAATCATAAATAAGGAAAAATGCCCCAGGATAAAGGATTGTAATGATGATGAAAAATATGGTGGTGACTCCAATATCACATTAGTAGGGGAAAATTGTGGTCTTAACAGAGACGAACAACAATGTTCTACAGACCAGTGAGTGGGTGAAGATTAGTGTAATATGGATACATGCTAGGATAACCAATGGGTCATAGGAAAGGCATCAAAATATGGAAAAAGTATGGCAAATCCTTCATACACGAGGAATCAAATGAAAAGGTTATGCATCCACAAGGGATGAGGATGCATGATATGGTGTCCAATGAGAGATGAAGAAAGGACGAGAAGGTAAAATGGAAAAGTGCGTGATGAAGTAATATGCCCTAAAGGGAGAAAGTATGGCCGCAAAGGAAAAAAGGGAAAAAGTAAAATATGTTCCAAAAGGGGAAAAGGTATGGCCACAAAGGGGAATTTGATGAAAAATAATATGACCCTAATGACAGGATGAATATGGCCACAAAGGTGGACTTTAATGAAAACAACAATGGTTCCCCGAGGAAGGCACAAATATGGCCACAAGAATGGAATTGATATAATATGGACCTAGAGGAGGACTTGATATAATGGATGTAATGCCCAAATGAGAAGATGAGAATGGAATCAAAAGAGGACTTCATGCACATATTAGATAAGATTAGAAAATGAATTGCCCAATAAATGGGTGATTATGGCCATGGGTGTGGACTTCAAAAGGAAATTATGCTCGAAAGAGTGATAAGTATTTCCTAACGGAACCTGGAAAAAGTGTGTATGCCTGAAGGAAGAAAATAGTTGAAAATGTTGTATGAAAATGCCCAAAGGAGAAAATAGATATGACCATAAATGTGGATTTAAACATCAATAAGAGATGATGTCCTAGGAAGGGATGCCAGAAAGGGGGGAGAAATCTTGAAATGGTTGATGCTAAGGCCATTTAATGATGACTAAAGCCAATCGACGATGACCCCAAGGTGGGCTATATAAACCCAATGGTCAGCTGAAAAAGCTCATTTTCATGTCAGAGTTGACAAGAAAGAGTAGAGCAAAGAGAGATTGACGAAATGGAGGCTGTTGGAGCTGCGAGGAAACGTGCCAGAGGGTGCGGAGGATGATGAGTAACAAAACTCATGTTGGTTTTTAATTTAATTTCATGTTTTATTGATTTATTTTGGTTGATGACGTCAGGGACGGTTGGGGCCCTAAGGCTAGGTCGACGTTGATTTGACTAGAAATGCGTTGACTTGACCTGGGTCGGTGTAGAATAGGGTAAAATTGGATAAGTTTGGGTGTGATTTGATTCTGGATGAAAATTAATGCATTTTAAATGTATTTTTAGATTATGGATCTAATGTGTGCATGATTTTTTTGTGATTTCAGGTCAGGGAGGCCTTATTTATGAGATATCGAGTTCCTAATTTGTACGAGAAGATTAGAGAGGTCGTTACAGATGATGAGTGGCATCACTTGTCGGTGGTCGAATTAGGGGGATTCAGGAACTATCAGAGGATCTCACAAGATGTGGGGCTTATGATTTTCCTGTTATAGATATGGGATTGACATGCCTACACATTTTGGTTTAAGACAGGGGAGATGACTATCACCTTAGAGGATGTGTATCAGATCCTCAGACTATCGATACAATGGGAACAGATAGTCCTCATCACTAGTGATGAATGATTGGGAGTTTTAACATGACTCTTTGGAGCTGATGTGCCCCATATCATATTTTCTTTAGGGGATTTTACATATGAGTAGAGATATGAGGCTAGGGTGGCATGCAACTGATTGATTTGCATGGTGATGATGGCAGTGTCTTGCTATGGTTTTTTGGACTTGGGAGGAGCTCAGTTTCCATGGGTGTTATCTGGGGGTGTGGATGATATCGTGGACCACTAGATAGTATTTTCATTTGGGACTTCCTTATTATCTTAAGTATATCATGAGCTATCTAGATACAGGGCTGGTAGGAGATTAGGGTTGGATGTTAGATTCTTACTACACTACTGAGATTATGAGCATATAGTAGTGATTAGGCCACCAAGGCTTCCATGGGTCATATGGGACCATATTCAGCTAGAGGTTGGAATTTAAGATTGAGGGATCGACTCAGACCTTTGGAGAAAGGGGAGAGAGGGGTGGATTGGTATGTAGATCGGCTTATCGCAGAGCTAGATGTTGATTAGGTCAGATGGAAACCATGTCGAGGATTTACCCCAAATGGTGTAGGGGAAGATGTGGAGTTAGTTGGGATGAGGAGGATGAGATGGACGTGTAGGGAGATGGCCTGAGATGATTGAGGCCATACAATTTGATAGGGTATGATGATAGTTTGGAGTGGTTTAGTCAGTACCTCATGATCCTATTTTGAATAGGAGGGAGGAGCTGGATAAAGAGCTACCAAGTCCTATTATGGAAGACCCACAAGAGGAGGAGGCTACTCCATGGGATGATGTGGGAGTAGGAGTGGGGTAATACAATTGGCATATAACAATATGGGCAGATCGGGGAGTTGAAGAGGGAGGAGAGGAGGAGACGAAGAGATTGAGGAGATGAAGGTAGATGTTGAGGTGGATCCTAGAGGATGTGGAGATGATGGAGTAAGGAGAGGTCCCATAGAGGTGGCAAACTTGCGTTTTGAGCTGGATCAGATGAGGGTCGAGAGAATTACCAGAACACATGTAGAGAAGAAACACAGCTCTACAATAGCGGGATGCGGTCATATAGGAGTGAAACAACATTTATTATGAGAGAGACCACTACCGTAGGTAGAGGGAGGCCTACAGGGCCCATTTTAAAGATTTAGATACCATTGTAGTGACCGAGTCAACTAGTGGCATTTAGGAAGCACTGCAGCGGTCAGGATAGATGACACCCCTAGCATGATTGGGATGGATAGGTACTCAGTATTGGCCACTGAGGTCAAATATTATGAGGATATTGTGATCCACTACTTACCTTAGATATTAAGATATTGGGAGCATCTCCAGAGGTAGGAAAGAGGTAGATATGGGCCATCAAGGAGTACAATGAGTGTAGCTCAGCCAAAATGAGAGGAGGGATGCTTGGAGGGTGACGATGGAATGCAGGGTTCAGGTGCTATACATAACCTAAAGGAGAGGGTATGAGAGTATTAAACATGCAATTTACTGATTTTGATAGTATTTTGGCTCTAAACGACCCCCCCTAGAGGTCCATGATGTATTGATACTATTTTGACACACACACACACACACACACGGTTTTGATTCATGGATCAATATGTGTGATGATTTAAATTCTATGTGATTTGATAATTTTAGATTAGATATTTATGATGATGGTTGCTTAGATGAGATATGATAAAAGTGGTTACCTTGGAATGCATGTTCAGTTTATATTTGATGATGATAATGAAATACATGTGTGATTAGATGGTTATTTTAGATCCAAATGTGAGTATGGATACAAATGTGTGATGTGAGGACTAGTACTATATGCTTCATGTTTAGATTTGATGATGATGATAAGGCAAATATATGATTAATTGAAATCAAAATGTGTATGGATGGTGATATGAATGTATGACATTGTAACATGTTCTAAATTTAAATTTTTACTATGGTGATTAAAATGTATAGATAAGATGTGATAAAAATAGATTGGAAATGGATGTGATTAAGAATAAATGTGTTGTTTAAATAGATAGGTAACATGAAATGAAGAGATATGTGCTGAGGAAAAAATGTTATGGGTTTAGGATGAAGAATTTCTCGTAAAAACAGAAACCCATAGTGCGAATGAAACTATGTTATAATGAGGAAATATTCCTCCAACTGTATTGGAGGTAAATAAAAAGGGTATCCATGTAACGTAAGGCTCATGCGACCAAATTAGATGTTAGCAACTAACCAATGATAGTTATTCATCTCGCAGATCACAACGAAGAAATTCATGATATGATCTCATAGGCCTAATGTTGACATGACAAAAGGGGTTTGAGATGCACTTGTATAGAGGAAAGAGGGTTCTCCAAAAATTGGTGTTCCCTAAAACTATGACCCAACTCTGAGAAGGGGAAAGAGAAAGTTGATCAATGCGGGAAGCCTTCAAATGCCATAAGGAGTAGACATCCTTTGAGGATATGGTCTACTTTACAATATATATAGATGGTAAGCATATTCGTCCTTTGTGGGATCAATCTATTTATTCTCTCTTTTTTTGACTTTGAATTTTATTTTGATCTCATGTTATTCGCTCTTTTTTTTACATGAACAATTTTCCTCTGAGGGATCAGTCTATTTTTGATAACTTTGATTTTGATTTGAGAATCCATGATTTTTGATTTTTCATGGGGGAGAACTGAGACTAGCTAAGTAAACCACTTAGGAGGGGATAAAGAGTGTACAAGAGACACCCTGAACCCTTTGCATGGTTCTAATAGGTGAATAAGAGGGAGATGGATGTGATGATTGTGGATTCATCAACAAAGGAGAGAACCTATCCATA
The DNA here is from genome assembly GCA_019776745.2 of Taxus chinensis. Classification (NCBI taxonomy): domain Eukaryota; kingdom Viridiplantae; phylum Streptophyta; class Pinopsida; order Cupressales; family Taxaceae; genus Taxus; species Taxus chinensis. Next base: position 197,794,295 of record CM034153.1, read on the forward strand.
AGGAATATGCTACAGATAGATCCGTGGTGCCCATATTTAAGGTCACGTATAGGAAATGATGGAAGAGCACATAATTTCAAATCATCACAATGAGATATGGAAGAGGCTAATATGGAGGAGTGATCTAAAGAAATGACTAAGAGCACATTGGTAAATGTTCTAACAATAGAATGGTCACAAGTGCAATGCATTAAATAGTTCCACTTCCAGTTTACCATATAGTTTGATCTAGTTACCTTTGTCATTGACCCCTTTATATAATAGTGACATCCCAATTTAGTTATAAGATTGCCGACATTACCACTGCATAAGGATTATGGGAGGGGATGAAAAAAAAAGAGTAAACGCAACTTATTAGGAAAGCGAGTGGTATATGTTTACGATGAAAAAATGGCCCCCCTAGAGGGACATAATAAATCAGGATCAGATGAGATGAGTTAAATAAAGATTTATGAAACAAACACCATAATGGTGGGTTTAAAGCCATGGTGCTTCCAAAGGGAAGCATAAATATGGCCATAAAGGTGGTCATAGGAAGAGGGGATGAAAGTAAGATTAGATAAACTAAGCTAGATGAGATAGGATGATGCCAAATATGGAAAGGAACTAATCCGTGAATAGATAAGTCCTGGAAAGAAGTCTCCGTAGTTTGAAAGGAAGAATGGATGGAAAAAATAAGAAAGGTGCTAAAAGATTGAAAACGGGGGGAAGATGCTCCACCAGTGAAAGGGATGCAAAAAAGATAGTGGATGTCAAAGGATATGGATGTCAGTAAGATGGTGTTGATGAACAAGGGAAGAAGCTCATCAAGAGTATGATTAGATGGAGATGCGGTGAAAGGGATAAGATGTGCTATGGATGAAGCACTAGACGGTGAAGGGGACTTGTTGAGGAGGTCCTCTTGCTCAGTAAGATCATGGAAAATGGTCTGGAGGGCCTTAAAATGCTTGGTATCATGACTTTGGATGTGATGAGAATTGAATGATGAGGGCTATGGAAGGTTCAGATTGAAGGCTCTAATAGGTGGAAGCATGATGGTAGCAGTTTGAAGAAAATGTTGGAGGACCTCCGTATATGATTCAATATGGGCACTAGGAAATGTCATGTAGGATGGTGTGGATGATGAAGGTAAAGGTGGAGTGGGTCGAGGTCTAGGTGGTCTGGAAGAAGAAGTGGTGGTGGATGATTTATGCCTAGATGACTAGATAACTAGAGGTATTTTTGATGAAGTGGTTGGCCCTAAGAGAGAATCAGATTGTTTGGATTTGGATGGATTGATTGGTCGCGATGGAAGTGGGGGTCCTAAAATAGAAGGATGAGGCCCCAAAATGGAAGATGTAGATTTGGTCCTGATAGGAGGGATGTCGATCTTCTTGTGAGGACACTCAAAGGACCATTGTGGAAGGACTCCAAGGTCTTTAGATTTGGATTTTTGAGGAATACCCATGGTGGGGATGAAAATAGTCTCTACTGGAGGATCTGGTGATGACATGATGGCGGATGAAGGAAGTAAATTCTGCATTATGGATTCTAAGAAGGGTAAAGATTGGCTAGATGTGGTAATTTCTAGTTGTGTGGATGAGACATGATGATCATCGATAGCCTCTACAAGCTTAAGAAGAAGATAATGGGGATGTGGTCACGATAGTCAATGCGATAGGTATGGGTAGAAGAAAAGAAAAGGGAACTAGTATGGAATCCAAGGATGGCACAAGAGGCAAGGGTGGAAGATATGTGGATGGGGAACATGGTACGTTGTAGTGGATTGAGGAGGTTCAGGTGTAGAATCAATAGTTAGAGTAGGTGTGAATAAAAATAGGGGTGTTTGGATCATGCAGTTGATGATGTCTATGTGAGATGGTGTATGGATAGGTATGGAAGAGGGATGAGTGAAAACCATGATTATTTCAGGTGCTTCAAGAGGCATATAGGTGGGTTGAGGAGATGTGATAGACGTAGATGTAGATGTGGGAATGACAGATGTCAGGACACAAGGTGCAGATGAGATAGGTGAGGAGGTCATAACTGAGGAGATAAGTGGTAGAAATTTCTGGGTAGATACAATATCAGATGATGTAGGCATATGAAAATAAATGTGTGATAATGACATCAATGTAAGTGTGGCGACAAGTGCAAATGTAGAGGAAGGTATGGATAAGGCTAATGTAGATGTGGTAAGAGTAGGACTAGATGTCATTGTAAGAGAAGCGGTAGAAGTAAGGGATGTAGGTAAGATGAGTGTAGATGTAATGGATGTAGGAATGATTTTAGAAGGGGTGGAGGCTGCAATACCAAGGATGGAAGTGGATGAAGAAATGGGTAAAATTGGTGTGGAAAGAGGTGTCTAATGTATGGTGTTAATTTAGAATGGGTTGAATTGATGTGATGTATCATATGAATGTGATGATGGGGGATTGGGAAATGACTATCTAAATATGTCATCTGATGAAGATGGGGTAGCTTGAGAGGATGTAGGATTATGGTGATAACTGGGATCATAATGAGCTAATTGATATGGGGTAAGAACATGAAGGTATAATATGGTAGGGTCATCAAAAGTATCCCTCGATGAGAAGGGAGGAGAGATGTCATAAGATGGAGTAGGATATGTTGACTAATACCTATAGAGAAGGAAATCACAGATAGGGTTCTCATGAGGAATATCCATAAGATATATGGGTATGGTGATGCCAAGTGACACAGGAAAGGAATGAGGTCAAATAATATGGAATGGTGCATGGGGATGAGGCTAAAGACAATGAACGTAAAGGTGATGTGATATAAGGAAATGGAGTATAAGGTGATGGAGATAAAGGGGATGATACATAAGGGAATGAGGGTGAAGCATTGTCTACGAATCAATATGGATGAGAGACAGGAGGTCTACAATGAAGATAGTCATAGATAGGGATAAAGGAAGATCTAGAAGCAACTGATGGTTTGGATGGGTTCACAAAGGACTGCTGAGAATAGGAAAACAAGAAAACAATTTACTTTTTATGTTTTGATTAAAAAAGTGTAAAGAGGATGGATATGAGAGGACCTAGGAGATGACAAACTATGTTTGGTTTTAGGTAGGTTGTGGCTAGGAAATATTTGAAATGGTTTCCTGTTGGGTGATCAAATCCCAATTAGTGAACCAGTTGAAAGGAATGTTTTGATGTGTTAATTGATTTGTGAAGTTTTAGGATGTGTATGATAAGACATGTGATGCAAAATATTTAATCTCCTACTTAAATTATATGAACAAGCAAGATGTAAAAGGAAAGGATATTTTAAAGCCCAAAATGAAATGTGATGTTCGATGAGTACACAAAAAAGAAGGGAAGGTATGATGCAAAAAGGAGAAAATAAGGAAAATAAGAATACATGAATAATGTTTTTCCTATTTTTCTTTACTTCTCGAATGATGAGTGATCCAAGCCACGAAACAAGAAAGGAATAAAGCAAGGCCTCACACTGCGGTGTTAGTGGAAAAATAAAAATATAGAAAAGAAAGAAACCACCAAATGGGTGGTCCCACCGGATGTGCTAGAAATGTTGTCCAAATTTCTCAGTCGTTAATAAAATTAGTGCACTAGCTACTAAAGAAACTAGTAAAATCATAAGGATAGAGGTTTTATGCTACCTCAGATGCTTGATGCTTGATACAGGTGCTAAATGATGGATTATTACTGTAACAAAATCTGTAAAACTGAAATGGATTGGATTAAACAGATGTATGGGGGGGCTTCTTAGATAATGCTAGATCCAAGAAGTGGTTAGCTTCCTTGGTGGATGTCAACCCATGTGTTTGGATAAGGATGAAATAAATCAAAGGAATGCAAAGATAGAGCTCTTAGTGAATCTGAAAAATGGCAGAAACTGATCTAAAATGAGTTATATGAAAACAAATGCAAAATAAAGGTTACTTTTTTTGGGTTGACGGTGACCTAGACTGTGTACAGGCAGGTTGGCAATAACTTGTGAGGATGGATCTGAAGCTGTAGATGAAGTATGAAAAATTGTAAGGTCTGGAAGTAATCTGATGGCTGATGATGACCTTTAGCTACTGTGGGAGGTTCTATAGAAGATAACCAAGGACTGTGAGATATGATAGATGATATAAAGGTTGATTTAGATAGGTTTTTTATTGAAAGAACCCTATTTGATGGCAACTAGAAAGGATTGATAGCGAGTATAGTAGGATTAGGATGAGGAAGAGAAGGAATAGCTAAATATGGCAACCTGTAAGCACTAAGAATGTAAATAAGGGTCATTAGGTGATGGATGAATGCTTCTCTAGAGTTGTAAGAGGTTAATATGCAAGAAATAAAAGACAATATGATAGAAAACTTGATAAGAGTGCTATAAAATTAAGAAAGCTAACGAAGGAAGATCTTGAGTGATGTAAAACATGTTTGATGATGGATGAGATGTCTGTGAATGTTGCAAGAAGCTTTGGATCCCACAAAGAAGATATGATTTCTCTTTGGTTGTTTGATTGTTGAGTTATTTCATAATAAATGGAAATAAATCAAGCATACTTAAAGGGTCGATGACGACTAGGTTGGGTTGCCATTGATCACAAAGAAACTTTCCCTTTCAGGATTTGCTTTTTGATTTAAGGCAGGGTTTGATGATTTTAAAGAGTTGGCCAGTGTTTTAAAGTATATTGGAGGGATTATATGACTTGGAGATGAATCTAAGGTAGTTAGGGTATAAAATAGATGTGATGAAAGCTAGAAAAGTAAGGTGATTCATATGTAGGATAAACAAAATCCTAATTAGAAGGTTGGTTGGAAAAATGGATGAGCGTATTAATTAATTAATAGGAATTTAATTAATTAATATGATCAATATGGGTGGGATATTTGGGCATATAAAATATTAAAATGATTAATTAATTAATATTGCTTAATTAATTAACAAAGATTGAATGGGAATTTAATTGAATGAGAAGGATGAATAAATAGATGACTAAATATGCGCATGTAGGGGAATGAGGGTATATATACCAATTTTAGGTGTCTATAGATGCATGTTTTTGGCATAATATCATATTCATATGACATAATTCTCAACAATTTATTAGGGCATGAATATTTCACTACTTTTCCACTTTAGTACTCAGTTATAGTTAAAAAGTGAAATTGTTTTTGGGGTATAAGTATCCTTCTCAATTTTCATTTTAGCATACTACATAATCTCACTCAATAGTAAAACATAAGGGAAGAGCATGTAGGTACCGATTCTCTATTATAATTATGTTTATATATACAAATTTGGTCCTATCCATTTATAACTTTGTGGTCCGTGAGGTCATGTAAATTATCAAAGTGGATAATTATTTATAAGTAGTTTTTCCTCTCCTCATTTCAAAAGGGAATAATATCATAGTTACTCAATACTTTGATACATAACATTATTCCTTTGATGGGTACATTAATAAATCTCTCTTATTCTCTCTAACTTTTATTTGAATTTTATCCTTCTACACAATTGGGGAATGATCACCCTAATTCTTCAGCAAAGTTCAATAACAAAATCCAAATCTCAAACCACAAGAAAGGAAATGGGAATATGTTCCCTCTGTAAGAAAAACATGTGTATTCTCTCAATTTTTTACATATTTTTAATTCACTTTATGCAAGTTAAAATTCTATATTTACAATTGAGTTACAATTTAATTTGTACTATGAACATTGACTACATTATGTATTGTAGGTTTCATCATGAATCATACTAACACCAACACATCTAGACAACAAAAAATTTGAGCAAAGATAAAGCGTGTCTACACACTCAAGAATATTTTCATTTAAGCATGCAAGTTTTTATTTCATACTTAAAGGGGGAAAATGTAGACACTCAAATTTGGGAATCGACCCTTTTTACATTGGTAGTTATGATTGTGTTTTTTCCTAAGACAAACACCCATATATTATTGCCACTCAATACATCTTACTATCTCTTTCATAACTTGTTTATTCCCACACACTAATGTGTCAAAACAATATGAGTATAAATGCATAATATTAGTACTTAAACCTAATTTTCATTATGTAACTTATACATTTCAATCATCAAATCCATGTTTTAAACTATTCAACTAGGTTAGGATGTGAAATCTAGTCCTGGATGACCTGTATTGTCCCAAATTGACATATCCTCTAACTCTGATTTTAATGCAATAAATTTTGTTGGCTATTTTCATCTTCATGGGTTGGATTCATCATGATAATTTACCTTTAAAGACCTATATAATCAAGTTAAGATCACTCTATTTACTCACCTAGAAAGCTTATAAAAAATAAATTGACACACTTATTGGAATACTAAGAAAAGGAACTCAAGTCTATCTAAATATTCCTAAAGTTGATGTATATCTAATAGGGTAACCACTACTACATTTTTGAATAAATAAAAAAGTTTAAGGAGTCTATCTTCTCTCACTTCCAAGCACACTAAGTTCATTACTATAAATTCTTTGCAAGAGAAAAATCTTTATGTTCAAGGTGTTTCAAGTTACCAAATAGATACATTCATATAGATGTTACTTGTTAGGTGGAAAACTAATTATGGTTTGAGGCCTATTAAGTTTAGTGCTGATGTAGGTGGTGCATGGATTACACTTCAACCTAAATATTAACCTTATTTTAGGATCTTCTAACCATGGTTAGGGTTTGAGCATGATTTAGTTGATTAAAAATGGTTTCAAGATTGTGTGGTACTTAGAGTTTGATAGTGAAACACATTTCCAGACCTTCAAAGGAATCAAAAAGTTGTAGGACTCTAAACCTAGTAGGTCCAAGGTCGTACAACATGTCCTATACCATACATATATTCCTAGAAGAGTTGGAAGGTCCTATACTGGGTGATTTTATAATTACAATATCTAGGACAAAGTTTAATTATCCTATGTACTCCAGAATTCCTTAGTTATTGCACCCAAATATATCTTGTACAATCTTGTGTAGCTATGTACATCTTCCTTGTTGTGTTTTTAAGCTTGTATAATAGTGAAATCATTAATTTCAAGTACCAATATGTCATTATGATATTGTATATTTAATTTTGGAAGTTAATTAATAAAAAATGCTCTTAGTTTCAAACCACACATTACTTTGCAATGTTGTGCATTACATAAAATTACTCAAGATATTAATGAAATATTCAAAAGGGTGTAAATAAGAGCATTTAAAAACAAAAAGGAGAAAACATATATGTGTGTTGAGGAAGGAATACACTTGGTTATCAAACCAATCTACTGAACCAATCCAAGTGCTACACCACATTCCCTCATTATGGGATCCAACGTCATGTAGATCTCCTATGCGCGTTTCAAAAATGTGAGTGAAGAGTAGCCAACCCACTATGGGTTCCCTCATATCTCTTGATACTAGGATAGTAGGATAAATGTATAGTATAAAATGTACTCGGTATTCTAGTAGTGTGATTTGTTGTACCTTGGCTATGTGACCTAACCATTTTTTCCATGAAATCCATGAAAAATTCTTGGAGTGTCTTTTCTATTTCTAAGACATGGCTCTATGACCTTTTCATGCTTGAAAATGGAGGAAACTAGACTCTTTGAAAAAATTTAGTACTTTAGACCTATATTAGGGAGTTATCTAATTGACATGCATCTAATTTAAGAAAATTTAGGAAACCCTTGATTACTTTTGGAATGATATTTGTAATAGGTGTAGACACCCAAAATTGGGTAGCAACCCCCTAGGCCCCATTTGAATAACATACCCATTACCATGACCTCTCCACACACTATTATTAATTAATTTATTAATCTAATAACTCCCTCAGCCCTCCATGTAACCTTCTCCACTCCACCATGGAAACATTCCAAGCCTATTTATTGACCTAGACTAAGTCACCACTCTCCTTAAATAATTGTGACCCATTATAAACTTAAACATGAATTATTATACACCTCTCCCACCTATTTCCTGCTTCATTAAGTGATAATCAAAACCTCCAATCCATAACAAATCTTCACCCACACTTAAAGGGTGGAAAAGGTTATATTTGGAAAATATGACCTTTACTCCCTAACCGATGCTAGTTATTCCTTGGCCAATGTCAGTCACCTAACCATCGTCGGTTCCTTTAAAAAGGAATTTCCAACCCTTTACCCAGGTTACTCCATCTTAGATTCTGGCATTCTTGCATCTCTAGAGAATCCGAATATCAAACAAAATACCAAAGCATTCCAATTTTTCACTAACAACCAACCTCTCGCTCCATAGCTTCGGATCATCCATAGGGAAGCATATAGGATTTGTTTATGTGGCACTCGACCCAGATCCGTTTCTTCTACAAACACCTATAAACCACCAACCATTGTCTATAGACATGTAATCTCTAGATAAGTATATTAATCCTATTGTTAAGTTCCATTAGTTTTTTATATTGATTTCCTTATTCTACAGATTTCTTCTCTCCCAAATATCTCCTACACCCACCTACCAAACAACCTTCTTGTTTGAACCTGTCTTCCCCCCCAACCACCTATTTTACTATCCCTGAGTCTTCAAATAAATAATAGCATCTAGCCTAAGCCTTCCCAAATCTCTGCGTAATCATAGAGATCTCCCAACCGGCTCATTTTAATCTCTTTATCTAATTTCCCATACATACATCGGTCACCCAACCAACTTCGTCTATCACCAGGTACCAGTATTGGTTAGCCTACCAATATCGATCTCCATGTTTGGTATTTTTCCCTAAACTAACAAGCCCATAACTCACCCAAAACCTCTTAAAACCCTACCAAACTTTACCTAGACCTCTCTAACACCTTCTTCTACACCTATAGGCCATTATAACCAACCACACTTTCTAGATTAAGTCTTATATGCATTATTAGATTAAATCTAGCTTATTGTATTTGTGTGAGATACCTGAATCATATAACTACAGTAGGATTTCCTTCTTTCATGTTATTTCTCTGCATTAAGTTTTATTTGAATGTGGATTGACAACCTTCTAGGAAGCACCCTGTTTCCCGGATCTAGCTCTCACTAGGAATTCCACTGATCTATATTATTAATACTATCGTGTGGTATTTTATTTTATTGCAGGTAGTCCTTCCTAGCTAAAAATGAGCTCTTCAAAATCGAGTTGATCTTCGACAATGCGCGCAACCTCTTTGACTTCACAGGTATACCTCCTCACCTTTACCTTATTTGTTTTATATGCAACATTTTAGTGAAACATTTTGGCATGATCGATGAGACCCAATCATTTGTGGGTTCCTTTCTATTCATATACATTGCATCTTGTGTGTTTCCGTTCTAAATCATTATTCACCCTTCTTTGGTAAATTGCTCCTTCTTTCTAATTTCTCTAAATGAAACACTTCTTTTGGTGCATTTAAAAAGAATCTTTCTTCTTTCCTGCCAAGTTTCCTTCTTCCTATTCACTCTTGTTTACATTGAATATCAACACTTACATTTCATCCCTGTATGTCTGCGTATTTATCTCACATAGTTAAGTAGCAATCATACGACATAGGTCATGACTATTTTTTTGACTAATTAATAAAGTGTATTTCACATTTGTCCACACATTCCCTTTGCCAAATCACTTAACACAATTTATAAATTTCTTAAACATTCCCTTCTAAGAAGAATCTGTCAAGGATTTAAAAACCCATTGATGGTGCACCCCACCTGGTGTTCTGGTCGGTTTATCATATCAAATATTAGACCTCATGTATTGAAAGGTATATCAAGGAATATTTCACCAAAAAAAACCTAAAATCAACCATAGATTACTTTCAAGGTACCTTTGTTATCCAAACATTCTATTTCATTCAAAGTCAGTTCTAAGGCACAAGCTAAACAACACTAAAATCCATCCTAGGATAACGTGTTTTTTTTTCTTGTTTGATTGTTAGCTTTCTTTCTTGTTTTCTACAATTTGAGTTGTGAGGATGTATTCACCATTTTCCATTTTTTTTCCACACTCAACAATCACAACTGGGTAGTTCTAGTTTTTCGTGAGTGTGTTAAATCATTTTTTTCATCCATAACCTATTTTGGGGCTTCTTTTCATCAAATTTAACTCAAACAATATTATTTTCTTCACATCCCAGTTTTTATCAGTAACTGACATCGGTCTAGCTACTGACATCGGTCAAGCTACTGAAATTGGTTGTTTCATCATACTGACACTTGTTAACTGACCGGTATTAATCTCTTTAGTTTTTGATTTTCTATCAAAACAACAATCTATTCTTACATATTGTCTTTATTTGTTTTTGATTCTTTCTATTAAACCAGTTTCCGAGTTTCTATTGCCTTTTACAGAACCTAGAATACCTATTTTCCACTTTTCTTTTCCAGATTTTCAAAACTTCTTCATTTTCATAGTAACCAACATCGGTCCAGTGAATGACATCGGTATTTCTACCTAAACTGGCATCGGTTCACCGATCAGTATCAGTCACTATGTTTTTGATTTTTATTAGAAACAACAACCTATTTATATCTTCTAGAATTTAGAAAACATCTACTTCTGAGTGTTGTCAGTTTTGTAGAGCCTAAAATACCTATCTTCTAGTTTTCTTATGAATTAGAATAAAAAATAGGTGTGAGATTTTACCTTTGATGCCAATCACATACTGTTACCTACTTCTCCTTCATCCCCATCTATTTCTTCACCAATGGATCCCAATATTCCTATAACTATACCTACAGGTGATGAGGAATTCACTAAATTCTATAATCATAATATCACAGGCTTACAACATTACCTTGCTCATTCTTCTACCTGGGACTCATCTGACCAGACGTTGTTTGGCATGCTTACCTCCATGCCCCTTGTCATATCTATGAATGTTACTTCAACATTAACTACTCCTACATCAACACCACTTACTGCACCCTCGACATCCATCACACCTTCGGCATCTGTCACACCTTTGGTGTTTGTCACACATTTCACATCTATCACTCCCCTAACCTCTGCCAACGTCTTAATAGCTTCCACATCCTTATCCATGACTCCTAGCATAGGGATCCCTGCATCATCAGTACCCATTGCTTTGCAATTGCCAGTTATGTCAACAAACTATACGCCTTACCAGAATTTAGTCCTTTCTATAACCAGAACTCTTCCACCCATTGATATGAGGGTATTTACACATGTTCCTCATACGTACACCCCACCTCAGTCACAGCCTATCACCTCCACCTCATATTCAGGGTATTTTCCCTATTCTTCTTATGCTGCCTATATGCCTACATCCCAATTTTCTTATTCGACACCACCATATATAGGTGTGCCTTCCATGACCTACTCATCTTATCCACCCCCTTATATTGTAGGGGGCATCCCTTAGCCTAATTCTACCATAGATCTTATCAAGATGACGATGGATAAGATTTAAACACTCAAAGCATCTGTTTCTGGATCTTGTAATGTCCTCACTTATGATGAAATATGTAACGAGCCCATCCACCCATCTATACCTATTTGCCCTTATCCCACACAATGGGAGTTACCCAAGTTTAACCATTTCAATAGAAAGGAAGAACCTCAACAACATTTATGATCATTCAAACACGTGTGTTATTTGATCACCCATGACGATGCCTTACTCCTTATAAATTTCCCCATATCCTTGTCAGGACCCGCTATAGATTAGTACCCTAATTTTCCTAGGATCTCAGTATTTTATTTCAATCAGTTGGCCTAGAAATTCTTAGACAACTTCTCAATCAATATTTCTAAGAATGTCTCCATGAAAAATCTTTGCTCTATTTGCCACTACAAGGATAAATCTATCGCAGATTTTATCGCGTGTTGGCAGGGCCTCATTAGTTAGCCCTCCTTCTAGCTACCACAAGCAGAGCTCATAGATTTTTTTCAAAATGGCATGTGCTAGACACATTTCTCTTACTCTCCAAGTTTAACCATTTCACATGTTTGATGAAGCCTTCACCATGGCCTAGAAACTAGAGATTTGTGCCCTTGAAGAAGAGAAACTTAAGTTGCGTAACAATAACATGATTCAAATCAAACGAATCTTCATCTAAACCACCGAAAAACCAGTCTAATAAAAATTTCAAGGCCAAAGGATCTACCAACATGGTGATTCTGAAATCCGACCCCTCTCATCCATCTAATCAACCAAAGCCACCTACCAACCTTTCTCCTGTTTAAACATTTCAATACAAATATGAATAGAGGGCTTACACTCCTATTGGAAAACCATAGTCTTTTGTGCTATAATTTTTTTTAAAATTTGGAGCCATCACCCTCCCACCTATAGAAAAAAACAATGGTTTTGATCCTTCTCATCCTACACCATCATGGTATAAAGAAAATGAATTCTATAACTATCATCAAGTTAGGGGACATAACGACAGAAACTACAAAAACTTCAACATCATCATCAAAGGAATGCTTGATATAATATGGGTGTGTTTAAGAAACCATTACCTAATCAAAAACCTTCATCAAACTAGGATTCTAAGACCTCTACTAGTGACACCAATGTGCACAAGGTTCATGCCATTTTTGACATAATACCTTTTCCATCTAGTCAGTTTCCTTAGTTTCTATCAAGGAAATTCTTACACGAAATCCTCTACCCACGGAGGAGCCTATCATACGTACTCCTCCATCCATATAGGATCCTATCAGACCTACTCCTCTATCCACAGAGGATCCTACCCCACCTATTTCTCTTCCTATTGCAAAACCTATTTTTCCTATTCCTCTACCTAAGTAGGAACCTATCTCACGCTTTCCTCTACCCAAGGAGGAGCTAACCCTATCCACATTTCAGGAGTTCACATAACTTGTTTTTCCTTCTCCTTGACCCATAGAGGAGCCACTTTTATCTCCTCTTCCTATAGACAATTCTTCTCCCAGGGCCTTTCAATATCCTATCAACCTTCTTACATCACTCTCGCCTACTGAATCACATTTCTGGATGGGTTTAACCACTAGTTCTTCATCTTCTAAACCAAAACCATTCTCACGTTTGGTGGACCAATTAGATTATGTTGATTACTCCAAACTCTGGGGGAACCTTTGACTCCGAGTATCCACCCAAATGAAGATGTTGTCCCCGGATACCTCAACTATCTATCATAAAGTATTCAAGGCAAATAAAACTATAACACCTGAGCTGATCATGTCAACCCATTCATCTTTAGCCTCGCCTTCACTAGAACACCTATTTACACCTAAACCTACCACTTCCATAGGGGTCCTGCTAATACCTAACCTACTACATCCTGTAGTAAAAATTAAATTATCTACTCAACCACCACCTGTCATAAAAATGACTCCCACATCTAAGAGGAAGACCCAACCTCTAAGGCCGCATACCCCAATCTCTCCTATGCCTTCTCTTTCACCTTCGTATCTACCATCAATTTTAGGCCCAAACCCTTCCACCTTGGTCAAGTTACCTCTTCACTGAGGTAAATCCAAGGCACGACAACCCGCACCCACAATTTTACTTTCTCTTTTGCCCACACCTTCACCTTCATCACCTCTTCTATCTACATTTCTCCATTACCTATAACCTCACTATTTCCAACACCGCCACTCTCACCTTGGATTTCTAAAGTACCCCCACCTCCTACATCTCATTTTACCTCGCACATCCCTCTTACACCTTTACCCAAGAAGGTTTCCTCTAAACTGAAACTAAAACCTTCACTACCTACCAAAAATTTAGCAACACCTCTCCCATGAAAATCACCTACACCTTCATCCAAGCCAACTCTGAATTCTCACTATGACCCATTGACAGGATACTATTCTTACATCCTCACTAGGTTGTTAGGAACCTCCACTATCTCACTGTCACCTTTTAAGCCTTATGACCTTCTCAAATGCAAACCAACTGGGTTTGAAGACACCAAAATCTATGCATATCATCACTCATTAGGGAATGATGTCAAAGGTTGTAAGGCCCTAAAAAACATTCTTCTTTAACTCTATACTTTAGATGGTATCTTTGAAAAATATGACCAGTTGGAGGAGAATACCATTCCCCCTTTTCCCACTACCACACGACCTATACCTATATCTATTCAACAGCCTTTACATGCATCTCCATGAACCTTTTTTACTCCTTCGATCTTTGAAATAAATATGGTCCGAGTAGCCACTAGATTGTAAAAATATAAAGGAAAAGAGAAAATTACTAACCCATCCAGTATGAGTTCACCCACCATTCCATCTGCACCTTCCCCTAAGGTAACCATCCATGGGATAACTTATCCTATTTCTGACGGAGTCACACATCAATCTATGGTTAAACAACTTCACCAATTTCCTCTGAAGACATCCTTGTACAACCTAATTCAAAGCTATGAGTCTCATCGTTAGGCCCTTATTAAGGTCTTGCAATCTATTGAGGTTCCAGAAAATTATCCTACACCTATGGACACCATCTTTACCCCTCATCATGTGGCCACCCTCACTACTCTGCCCTGAACTTCTTCTTCCACTACCTTTCCTTAGGTTTATGCTGTCAATTTTGATGATTCAAATATTTCCCCTCTATAATCAGATGATCTTGATCCTCCCCTCTTCATCACCACCTACAATAATGATACTTGTGTTTGATGTGTTATGATTAATGGATATACTAGCATTAATATCATTTCTTCCCATACGTATAACCAATTGCACATACCCATCAAATGTATGCATAATAACCTAGTTATGCTACATTATTTCAATAATACCATGACTTTTACCCTTGGCACCGTCATCCTCCACATCTGCGTGGGTCCCTGCACCATTCTCGAACTATTCTATGTTCTTGAGGGGGAATTTCAATATAACCTACTGCTTGGATGACCTTGGATTCATGTCATGGGGTGTGTAGATTCAACCCTTGACCGTTGCCTAAAATTTGAATATGAAGGGAACCCCTACACCATTAAGGTAGACCCTTCACCTTTTAAGATCTGGAACATGCTTTACTGACCAAATGATGTCCTTGTTCCAGTCAAGGTATTTAATACCCCTACGAGTTCATCTTATTCTACTTCCTTTTCTGCTACCCCTACTAATTAATCTTCTTTCACTATCTCATCTATCCCTTCTTCCACTACAGCTTCCACAACCAACCCATATATCCCTACTGTTGCCACAACTTCCAAAGATATCCCATATGCCAATCTGACTTCTCAGGATTGAGTAGCTCATCCATTCCCACTACCCAATTACCGACGTCAAAACCCTTGGTAGATTTTTTTCAATGCCTTACCATGGGGGTGTATCACCCATATAACATAAACACTTTCCTTACTCCTCACGAATATAGAATCCTTCACCAACACCCACATTACAACCATCATATAGGAGAGGTTTTTCCATATGGTCCTCCGTACCTTCACACCAACCTGACATATGGGGGACTTGACACTTCTTCTTACTCTTTGGAACCACCAAGCCAAACTCGACCTTTCTCATCCAACTTCTAATACCTCATCAACCGTGGCTTCGTCTAATTTTTTTTCAAAGATGTGTCTAGAAGGGCTTTGGCTTTGGCCTTTATGAGAAAGGTCATCATATAGTCATACCTTGCATCACCAAAAAACATAAAGACCATTTTGGTATAAAATTATCTATGCCACCTAGTCCTAAGAAGGCTAGAATCAAGCTCGTAGAGGAAGATAAACCTTTTCCACCTAACTCACCTACCACACCGACTTTACCCATGGAGTCCATGGATCCAGAATCCATCCTACTTAATTTTTTTTTCATGAACACTACTTCCTTGGGACCTCTGACCTATCATTGTGATGGAAAAGCATCCTCTTCCCTTCCACTTCTTTATCCTGACATGTTGGATGATGACACACCTTCTATCAATGTTTTTCAATGTCAAGACGATGATTCTATTATCACCTATTTAGGTGCAGATGATTCTTACATTAACCGGTCATTACCCTATGAGACATAAACCATGCTGAATGAATTGACCATAGAGATCAATATTCACACTCAGGACAACCCATGAACTCTAAAGATAGGCCAATCTTTATATTATTCCGAATAAGAAGCCTTCACCTCTTTCCTTAGAGATCATAACAATTATTTTTCTTGGTCTTATGCCGATATTACCGGTATTAACCCTAATATCATGGTCCATAATATTTTGACTATCCCTGATGCCAAATTTGTGAAACAAAAGATGAAAAAATGCATCCACACATTTCCCTTCTTGTGAAAGAAGAACTCAAATGCGTTATTTTTCATTTCCTTAACTTTACCCATTGGCTATCCACAATGGATTTTATAACTATGTTCATGTCACAAAAGTGACAGGGGGACTCCACATCTACATGGAATTCTGTGACCTTAACCTTTCCTACCCTTAAAATGACTTTCCTCTGCCGCATCGACCAACTCGTTGATCTTATAGTCAGGCATGAGATGTTATCTCTTATGGATGAATTCTTGGGTTATAATCAAATATTACTCACTCCTGAAGATCAACAAAAAACCACCTTCATCACCCTTTGGGGGACCTTCTGTTATTACATCATGCCCTTCATCTTGAAAAACATTGCTGCCACCTATCAGCATGCTATGACCTATGTATTCCATGATATCATGCATGACATATTGTAAGCTTATGTCAATGACCTTATCGGGAAGTCCAAAATTCGTGCCAAACACCTCCGAGTCCTTAAATTCACATTTGATCGTCTCATTCAATACTACATTCAAATTTAACCAAAAAAGTGTCTTTGTCATTCTCTTTGGAAAAATCCTTGGTTTCATCTTCTATTTTTGGGGCATCGAAGTCGATCCTGCCAAAATCAAAACTATTGTCGAGATGCCTCCACCTACTAACCTTCAAAAAATTCATAGTTTGTATGCTAAATTTCAATCCATTCGATGCTTCATTTATGAAATTTGCAACCAATGTCACCCCTTTTCATCATCTTATTAAAAAGGATGTCTCCTTCAATTGGAATGATGAGTTCCACAAATACTTTGAAGCATTGAAGAAATACCTTCTTTAGCCACTTATGCTCATCCGACCTAAAGATGAAAAACCTTTTTACCTCTACATTTTTGCCATTGACCATTCCTTAGGTGTCATGCTTGCTCATTTTGACGAGTAACACAAGGAGAAAGTGATTTATTACATAATCCCTAATCTTTTAGACTATGATACTAGGTATAGTCACGCTAAAAATATTTTCCTCGCCTTGGTATTCGTTGCCACTAAACTTTTCCACTACTTATTTAACCATAAAACCTTCATTGTCACCAAAATGGACTCTCTGCATTACATGTATGATAAACCTTACCAACACCAACACCAACACATTTCATGTTGGTTTATGTTCTTTGTAGATCTAGACCTGGAATTAATTCATCAAAAGTATGTCAAGGCACAAACCATTGCAGATGAACTTGTAGATGCTCCTCTTCCTAGAAATCAATCTTCTAACTTTGATTTTCCTGATTAATGCATTGCCACTCTTTCCCTGGATGACACCATTTATCAGATTACCTTATTATTCAATGGTCTTAAATGTCAACATGGGGGCAGCACAAGCATCATTTGCATTCCTCTTGATGGAGATTCTATGCCACTATCCTTTAAACTTGAATTCAATTACACCAACAACATCACCGAGTATGAAGCACTTATCTTAGGCCTTTAGACTGCCATAGCCTTAGATGTTAAATCCATTAATATCTTTGGTGACTCTCAACTAGTGGTGAACAAAAGTCAATGGTTTGTACTAGTATCGTAACGAGGTGTTTCAAAAGTATAAACATCATGCCAACATAATTTTGAGTACGTGTAATGCCTACCTCATTCAAACCACTCTGCGATCCACTAAAAAATTCGTAGATACCATGGCTTTTCTCACCTCATAGATGCCTGCCTACCCTATGGACTCCAAAATATTTTTCATAGTACATTGATTTTAGTCACCCTCTTATATTATTCACGGTGTAAATTTTGTGGGATGAATTGAAACCGACTCATGTAACATTTGGTGTAAGCAGTTTGCTGACTACCTCTCAATTTCAATTCTACCTCTTGATCTCACTTGTAATGGATGATGAGCCTTCCTAAAAAATGTTTCTCATTACATCATCATGGGGGGAATTCTTTACAAATGTGGATTTGATGGTATCCTCCTCAAGTGTCTTACCAGTTCTAAAATCCCATACACTATCAAAGAAATCCATGACGGGATTTGTGGTGGACATTTAAGTGGACTTGCCATTGCTAAACATATCCTTCGCCTCAACTATTATAGGCCAAACCTTAACCAAGACTACTGTCAATACATAAAACATTGTGTGAAGTGTCAGAAACATGCTAACCTTCATCATACCCCAAGTCATTCCTTACACATTGTCAGAGACTTTTGGCCCTTCTCTCAATGGGGTTTGGATCTCATCGGAGAGATTAACACTCATTATTCTCAAAGTCATGAATGGATCATCATAATGACCAAATACTACATAAAATGGGTGGATGCCGTTACTCCCATTTCTACCAAAGCTAAAAATATCATGGAATTCATAAACCACCATATCATTTGCCACTTTGGTGTTCCTCATTGCCTTATCACTGACAATGAAAAATAGTTCAAAAACAAAAACCTATGTAAACTATGTGAAAAATTTGGCATTCAACTTAGTTTCTCTTCACCCTATTACCCACAGAAAAATGACCAATCTGAATCTTCCAACAAAACCCTAAACAAAATTCTTATGAAAGTAATCGATGACATTGGTAAGGACTGGCACATGCACATTTATTTATCCTTATGGGCTTATTGCACTAGCAGCTGCACCTCAACCAACACCACATGTTTTTATTTGGTCTATGCTATAGAGGTTGTCCTTCCTCTCAAATTCCAAATTCCATCTCTTTGTATATCACTTAAGGATATGATCTCTGATAATAGTTTTCATCAAGAACGTTTGGCACAACTTGAGCTATTGGACGAACTCTGTTTAAATGCTCTTAACCATCTCCAAATCTACCAAAAATGCATCAAGTGTGCCTATGAAAAACGTGTTCATGGACAAACATTAAAAATGGGTGACCTTGTCCTCAAATAAAACCAACATGTAACCAAAACGGAGAAAAGTAAACAAGGCAAGTTTTCTCCTAATTGGCTTGGAATCTATATGATCAACCATACCTATGGATCAGGAGCTTATCATTTATCTTATCTTGAGGGTAAACCCGAACCTGAGCCCCTTAATGCCTTGCATCTTCAACCATTCTATTGTTGAATAAAGTACTACATCACTTTATGTCACTTATATGCTCATCCCTTGAGTGAATATTTCCTTTCACCTACCTCTTTTAAGGACCAATGACTCAAACAGAATTGTGTGAGTATCCATCACCATTCAGCTATGTCCTAAACATAAGTACCATGGCTCTACTCATGAAATGATTCTCATGGATACTTTTCATCCTTTTTAGGATGTAATCCCATGGTTTTCTGTTAGTTGAAACCCATCTTTCATAGTTAATATTTTCGTGCTATGGTTTTTCTCTCCTAAAAGAGGCCTATACTCCTTTATAGTCTTGTCCATGACTTCAAGTCCAAAAATAAAAGCAAAAAATATACGAGATAAAAAAACTCTACTCCTTGAGTAAAAATTCTTGCAAATAGATGATTCCCTCAAAAAGGACATCTATCTTTCTCTCTCATGCTGCTATAAGTAGACTTCTCCCTCAAGGGAAATCTATAAAGTCAACCACCTATTGTACTTAGTCTATCTCTACAAGAAGACTAGTATGTATCTTTCAAATAAAATAATTTTGGAGCTTCCCGCATCGATCAACTTCACAAAGAACTCAAGGAGAAATTATTTATCCCAATATAGACTTCTCGCATTGATCAGTTTATAGATGTAAAAAAGTAAAAAATAAATAAAAATTTAATAATAATACAAAATTTTGGTCATGGACTTGCCTATTCTAGTTTTGGGTATCTTGTAAAAGGGGCATGATATCCCACAACAACGTTAAGCTAAATGAACCACTCCAACTTACCTTTTGTTTACTATCTTCTAAATCAAATCAAGGGATGTGGCATGTATTCTACACATTGTGATCACACAAATTATTTCACCTATAGACCTATCACTCATGCAGTGTATCTAAGGAATTTTGTTCAATAAGTCTAGGGTATGAAACTTACGGTTCTTGCCAAATATGGGCATGCCACCTCTTTTGTTTTCTTATTTTTTACTTGTTATTTATTAAAAAAAATGAGATCATCGAAGTTGAATCAACCATGACACCTTGCTCTATGCCTATGCCTAATTCATTACACCTATTACCTATTCACCATTTGACCTTGCATATTTTCAAAACATGCCTTGCTCAACCAGCTTACCTATCCACCCTACCTACTCAACTTACCTAGCCTAATCTCATTCTTCCTTGGTTTATGGGAGAAATACATCAGCTTGAGGCCCCTTTCATAATGGCTATGTAGGAAGCACTCTGAGAGTATGGGTCCCTCAGAAGTTATCTTGTCCACTCTTTTCCCCCAACATTGGACCATGTCCCAATAACAGTGGTCCATGTGCCTGTCCTTGTACCTAAGGATGTGGCCCTTGTGCCTGTGAAGGTGGAACCAGAACCTGAACATGTACTTATACCATTACCCGAGCCTATGCTTGTGGCTATGCCTATACATGTGCCCTTGCTACTGCTAGCTATCCATGTAAAGTATCCACCTACACATGTAATGTAGTAAATTGTGTCTACAATGCTATAACATGCCCCCATCTCCAGCCTGTGCCTATGCAACATGTAATTGGCCCTGTAAGGTGGTCACCTATACTTGAGCTACTACTAGCTACCATTGTAATGCCATGACTTGGGGCTATAACTTTGTGACCTGCCCTTGTAATGTATCCCTCTCAACAGTCACAGTAGCCAAATAATTCTATCCTGGCCTCAGTGGTACTGACTGTAGCTATGTAATCTACCAATGCCTATACCTGTCAGTATATCCTACACCATCTATCCTCTTGTCTGTAACCTGCTCCTCTTGCCCAACTGGATCTACCAGATGTGGTGGAGACAAGGGTTGTGGTACTATGGGAAGGGTGGCGCCACATCCTACCATAGCCTAAATTGACATCAAACCTAGTCAACCAGTATCATCTCATGCTATCTAGGTCTCCATCCATGCATCCATCTCACTAGTTGTAATCCATCCAAATCCTCCTCCATACCTCCAAATTATGGGTAACCAAGATATGGCCTCCATAAAATGTCGACAATTGATAAGCCATTAAGTAAATGCTTGTAGTATGTCAAATCCCGTGACACCATGTCCATCCTCATGTATGCCCCTATCTAAATCCACCACCTAAAACCTTCTTGGTAGAACCCTCTGTACCAATCCTGTCATGAAAGGCTTGGTGGTCGTAGACATACTATGTGCTCGTAGGCTTGATAGTGAAGAAGATAAGTGCAACACACACCCAATTTTCAAATCCTCCTATATGCCCATAGTTCCCTGTATAACTATACTAGGAAAGGTGGTGCCCATGAAAAGTAGAACCTATCCTTAATCATGTCCTCCAATAGCCCCATCAGTTCCTATGGAAACCTCCCACCCTCAGAGTCTTGGAGCACATAAAAAACAATCCCCACCATCATCAAAAATGATAATCTAGTCTCCTAAGGGTGCACCACATACATATCTCCACAGTTGATGCTAGCACTGTGATAAGAAAATTATATCACTGCCTCTCAAAAAAATGTAACCATAGGCTCGAATGTCTCATCTGACGAGATCTGATACAACGAATCCCTAACAATAGGTAGCCTTAGGTTTTGGTACACATCATCATCTCCCTAGTAGGTATGTGGAATGTGTTGGTCATGTGGTCCCATCTATTAATGATGGAGATAATCATGCTATGATCTCAAACTATCTGATTATACCATCTGAAAACACCTAGCCCAACATCCCTCATGTGATCCCACTCCTCCTCTGTGACACTAGGCCTCATTTGCACTAATATGGGTGGTAATATATTTCTCATAGTCATCTACTGTCGTGCATACATCATCAAAATTCACACCAGTTAATCATTTACCCTTGCCTATTACCTATTCAACATTCTACCTTGCATAACCATTTTAAACCTATGATCTATCTTCCTTACACGATTTTCCTTACCTTCTATCTTCTTACCCACCTCTATGTTTCATTTCTTTCCCACCTTTCCCTTACCTTTGATCCACCCCTACACTTTCTCATTTATTCCTACCCACCCTTACCTAGCCTAAACCCACCTATTCCTACCTTGGAATTCCCTACCCACCCTTCCTTTACCTTTTAAACTCCCTAATTTCCCTTTTCTAAAACTTTGATCAGTTTTCATAGTGACCGGTATCAGTTACCCCAAATAGCACCAATCCCCCCTTCTACCCCACCTACGCTGGTAAGCCTACTGATGCTGGTTGATAGCTAAATGACGTATGTTAAGGGTTCAGCCCTTTAGCTGAATCCCCGCATCCCTAGATCAGAAAAAAATGTAAAAACCAACTAATCTACCCACCCAAAAACCCACAAATTTCCCCCAAAATCATTTTTACCTCTACTTAAACTAATTTCACCCTCCCCATACCCAATTTCACCCATTTTTAATCAAATTTCCAATAAAATTTCAAAAACCAATTTTTAAAAATTATTCTACCTTATTCTTCATCAAAACCAACAATAGAGTTCGAATCCTATCTCTACTCGATTCCTCCTTTGTGGTGGGATCTCTGGAATAGGAATCTGACCTCTGCCTGTAACCTCTTTTATCTTTGCCATGTCTAATTAACTGTCTCAGCTCTCACCTAATCATCTTACTTGGGTAGATATTGTGGGCCCACAAAATCCACTCTAACAACCACTAACATTTTTCCAACACATTCACAAGGACAACTTTGTTGTTTTCTTCACAAGTTTTTCTCTCTCATAGTCATTTTCACCAAGTTAACAGGTTCAAATGAACCTTTCCCATGCAAATTTTACATTTTAACCCAAAATTAACTTGATCGACTTTGTTCATGTCATGCCGTAGGTGACCAATGTCGGTCACCCTTACCGGCATCAGTTACCTCTCACTTGGTATTGGTCACCTTGCCTAAATTTTGCCAAATTTTCCCAAAACATTTTGCTACAAAATGCCATTTTCTTGCTACCACAACCTTACCATCACCTTACAGGCTCACCTAAATAGCCCTACTAGCCTACTTACCTACCTAATTATACTTAGGGGCATAGTTTTTCCTACACCTCGGCCTTACCCATGGCCTTACCTATACACCCACACCGACCTCGCCCATTTGACACTTGAATTCGCTTACACGCTATACCTTACAATGACCATAATCATGTTGTTTAGCCTACTGAAATTTCCTTGTATTATTCTGTGATGTTTATATTGAACAGAAAAAACTTTTTCATGCTTCGAAACACACCTATGCTTGTTCCTACACCTCACCTAATTATATTTCATGGAGCACTTCCTATACCTTGGATACCTAGACCATATCAACCTTGTTTAGATAAACTATCAACCTTTGATGATGTAGATTTTTTGAGTTCTTCAGTATAGTGCTTTGTCACATTTTACATGTGTGTGTGCATTTGAATGCCAATACCTGTTACCCACACTACTACCACCATTGCCTATACCTACACCTTACCTCATTTTTCATCACCTACCACTTTATCAAACCCATCACCAATTTTTCCTACTCCTTAATCAATTTTCGGTTTGAGAGGGATCACCTCCACCCATACCTGTGGTAACTTAACCTTCACCCATACCTAGGGAAATCACCTCCTATTTTTTCCATCATCAAAACAAGCTATGTGACAAAAAGGGGAAAATGTAGATACCCAAAATTGGGTCACAACCCCCTAGGCCCCCTTCGACTAACATACCCCTTATCATGACCTTTCCACACACTATTATTAATTTAGCTACCCATATTAAGCTAATAATTCCCTCACCCCTCCACCTCACCTTCTCCACCTCACCATGGACCCATTCCAAGCCTATTTATTAACCTAGACTAAGTCACCACTCTCCTTGACTAACTATGGTTTGTTATAAACTTAACTATGAATTCTTCTACACCTCTCCCACCTATTTCCCACTTCATTAAGTGATAATCAAAACCTGAAATCCATAAGAAATATTTAACCACACTTAAAGGGTGGAAAAAGGCTATTTTTAGAAAATACAAACTTTTATCCATAATCGATGCTAGTTATTCCTCGGTTGGTGTCAATCACCTTACTGTCGCCAGTTCCTTTAAAAAGGAATTTTGAACGCTTTACCCAGGTTGTTCCATCTTAGCTTCTAACATTCTAGCATTCTTGCATCTCCAGAGAATTTGACGATAAAAAACAAGACCAACGAATTCCAGTTCTTCACCAACAACTGATCTCTCATTCCATAGCTTCAGATCATGCATAGGGAAGCATACATGCTTCATTACCATGACACTGGACCCATATTTGTTTCTTCTATGAGAACCTATCAACCACCAACCATCGTCTATCAACCTGTAATCTCTAGATAGGTATGTTAATTATGTTGTTAAGTTCCATTACTTTTTGGTATTGATTTCTTTATTCTACAGATTTCTTCTCTTCGAGATATCTCCTACACCCACTTACTTAAAAAATTACTTGTTTGAACCTCTCTCTCCCCTCAACCACCTATTTTACCATCCTCGAGTCTTCACATAAATCATAACATCTAGCCTAAGCCTTCCCAACTCTCTGTACAATCACAGAGAACTCCCAGCTAGGACATTTTAATCTCTTTATATAGTTTCCCCTACTAGCATTGGTCATGCAACCGACATTGGCTATCACTAGGTACTGATATTGGTCTTTATGTCTGATAATTTTCCCTAAACCAACAAGCCCATAACTCATCCAAAACCTCTCAAAACACTACCAAACTTCACGTAAACCTCCCTAACACCTTCTGCTACACTTGTAAGCCCTTCTAACAAACTTCCCTTTCTAGATTAAGTCTTATATGCATTATTAGATTAAATCTAGCTTATTGTATTTATGTGAGATATATGAATCATAAAATTGTAGTAAGATTTACTTATTTCATGTTATTTCTCTACATTAAGTTGTATTTTAACTTGGATTGACAGCCTTTTAGGAAGCACCCCACTTCCCAGATCTAGCTCCCTTTAGGTAGTCCACTGACCTATATTATTAACTCTATCACTTGGTCTTTTGTTCTATTACAAGTAGTCCTTTATAGCAAAAAAGGACCTCTTCACAATCGTCTTGATCTTCTGCAACACATGTAGCCTCTTAGATTTCACAAGTATTTCTTCTCACCTTTATGTTATTTATTTTATACGCAACATTGTGGTGAAACAATAGGTAATTGTAAGAGTGATATGTGAGTTATAAAATGATATTTAATTTCTTATATAGCCTTCAATAGGTGAAATATTTTAATAAGGTTGATCCTAGGAAGATGAAACATCCTAATAAAGATATTCACATTAAAAATAGAGTTGGAGAAAGAAAAGGGGTAGGATCTTACATGTCATCCAAGGTCAGACCACATATAGTGAACCTTTATATGGTATTGGACATGAGAGATGCAAAGTGAAACATGAAGTTATGGAATTAAGTACAAATATAATTTACTTTGATTTGATAATATGCCTCAAATTATAAATAGAGCATAGTGTAAAGATAAACATGTCACTGAAGAGCTAGAGATATATACTGGATGAATTCTAAATGTAAGAATTTTTCTTATCAATAGAGCATAATCATATTATCTATTGAAAAAGGAAAAATTACCAATTTTTAGTGTCTACATTTATGCCCCTTTAATTGTATAATATGAAATTTTCATGCTTAAAGGAAAAACTTACTTGCATGTGCACACACACTTTGTCTTCATTTGATAGTGGTTCTTTTGTGTGTTTGTGTTAACATGCTCCATGATGAAACCTATAACACTGAGTGCTGTAAATTTCTATGATAGAAAATAAACCATAACTCAATATATAGATAATTCTTGTAACTTTGAACTTGTAAAAAGTAAACACATGAGATGTAAAACATGGAAGGAATACACCTATTTTTGATGTAGAGGGAGGACCTACCATTATTTTAAATCCTTGGAGAATTGAAATTATTATTGAGATGCCAAAGGATTGGAGGCAACAAGTCCTCAAATTTTCCCAAAGGATAGACTAGAGTGTTGAGTGTAACCCAACACAAGAGAAAGAGAAAAGGAAACAAAGTGCTCATTTTTAAAAATTTGTAAAGAGGAAATTAAACCTATAAAGAAATTAGATGCTTAAATACCTTCCAAATTTGAGAATCTAGTGAGAGAAGAGGAAGGAAAAACTATGAATAACTTAGTCTCTTCAACACCTTTCAAAAAACTGATAGACAATAGCATTGTAGGCGGATATAGGTCCAATGTTGTATTGTTCTAAGTATTGAGTAAGATAAAAACCAAAAAAATAATGGAAAATACCATGCCCCCATAAGATGTTGTAATATTGATCTAATGAGTTTAAAAATTCTGAAATATCATAGGGGAGAAGAAGGCCCATGGCCCCTAACCCTGTGGTTGTAATCGATTCTAAATAGTGTAGAAGATACATAACGAAGTACTCAAGTCAAGCATAATGCTATGAATTAACTAATTATATATATGAGACTATATAAAAATATTGTATGTAGTTCATAGAACTTTTGAAAATAAAAAAATCTAGAGTCTATACCCCATGTCTAGGAGCATGAATTCTTGGTGAATATCGTACCATGCTCATGGCTATTATATACAATTTTGACCTACTTTAGAATCTACCACATTTTAGTGTTTGTTCATGTTTTAGAGGATATGAACCCTTTATGAAATCGTTCCTGTATTTTAAACCTTCACGTAGATGTAGAATATACCTTGATGAATGCCGCCTATTTTGAGGTATATGTGAAAAATATTTTAAACATGCAAATAAAATAATAGATATGTACCCATGTTTGCATATGACCACATAAATAGATAGAGTGGTGGAGACAATTAGGAACTTATATATATAAATGGGTTTCACATGATGGAAACCACAGTGTATAAATAAATTTCATGTAACACGCAACAAGAAATAATACATATGAATAGAAGTAAATGTTATAATGTAAGACGTGTTAATCTTGTCATAAGAAAAAGTAATAATAGTATAGAAACATTATGGTAACATCAAAAATTTCATAAACTAGATTAGTAATAATATAGAAACATCAAAGTAGTAATAAAGCATCTCATAAACCATAGTAGTATGAGTATAGTAGTAGAAATAGTAGTGTAGAAACAAGTAATGAGTATTATAAAGAAACATAATAATATGTAGGCATAGAGATACAAAAATGGGACACCCATATTACCTTAAGAAAAGCTTAAATACTCTAAGTCATTCTTTCCCTCTCTTACACTTAGGGTTTGATATTTATATATCTCATTTCTTGTGTTATATTATATATAGCAGTTATATATCATTTTTTCTATTGGTTTCTCTAGAATTAGAATTTTTACAAAAGTATATATTTGTTAAATCATAGTGTCATGATTTAGTCAAGCTGTTATGGTGTCTTAACATGGTATAGTGTGTATGGTCATAGTACGGGATCTTGTAAGTTGGTTGAAGGATTTCATGATGTCATACATGGTCCTAGAGGTGTGTCACAGGTTTCCAAGTGTCTACATATGGACAACATGGTCAGCTCATGAGTTGTATGACTTGAGTCAGGTAATTCTAGGCCTATTACTAGTCCTAGAGCATGTGGTTTAGCATGGAGGTATGAGTTTTGGATCATATTAGTCTTGTCAAAACATGATCATAACATGGTGATGTTGCATATGAGGTGTGTCAGGTCAATTCTCATAGGTTTGATGATGTTTCACGGTCCTTGGGAAACAAGAAGGTAAAGAAAAGCTAAGTAAATACATGTAAGTCGATATGGTTAGAGAGATTTAGATTAATTTGAGTAAAGAATATATTTTGGTTAGCTATAGGATGTTTTCATTATTCTTCTTGACAAGTTTCAGGTAAAAGTGAAGAGATTTTCTCAAGTCATGAATTTTTCAGTAAACCTAAGTTTTGAAGAAGGAGAATTCAGCTTGAATTGGAAAATTTAGATGATCACCCACTCAAAAATAATTTGCATGGGACCCAAAGGTTTTGGGGGATTATTTTCCATTGATCTAATATTTTTTTTTCAAAAATAATGAAGTGGTATGATCATCAGACTTTTATGAACAATCATTAAGAAGATAAGTTGCTTTGAAACCATAATAAACCCCTCCTAGAGAAACTTGAGAGATTTGAAGTTTTTGGTCTTAAAATGATATTGGAATAAAAATTGATACATTAATGTTGAAGAGGAATCCTCAGAGCTCATTTTGGTGGTGGTTTCGTGATCCAATTTTTTGAGAAGAGAGAGAAAATACCTTATTTTGTGGAGATTTCCAGATTTAGGGCTGAGATGAAGGTTCCAAAATCCTTAGGAGATGTGATAAATATCCATGAAAGGATCCAATAATGTTTCTTGAATAATTTTTCAGATATATGTGCTCAAAGTCAGCCTACGGATGTTGGCCTTAAGGGCTAAAATGCTAGTCTTGATGTTTGAGTTGAGTTTGATGAAATTGCATAATAGAGCTAATGTTTTTGGTCATGGAAAGTTTTTAGACACCTGATATAATGTTTTTAAGTGTTTGGTTTGGTATGAAGAGGTGGTTTTAAGTTGAAGACCTATTGGCCTAGAAATCCCTAGTTGGATTCTCAAGAAGGATTGAAGAAACATGTGTACTTGGTTGATTTCATCCATGTGATATATGATTTTTAGTGCTTTTACATGTTGGTAAAAGTGTCCTTGATATGTTCCAGGTGTTAGTTGAGATTAGAAGTGAATTTGGAGGAGTTGGAGCATGTTTCTCTCAAGACTTGTTTCAGAATCCTTGGAGCCTAAATGAGAAGTTTTAGAGATTGGATTGGTTGAGGGCATTCCACTATGATTTGGAAGATGAAATGAATTTTTCTAGAAATTATATTTAGATAAATTTCCATCGATATATAGTTTGTGTCTTGATGAGGTGTTTTGATATGAGAACCAACTCTATTTTGAAGACCTAGTTTTGGGGTCTAAAGGCCATTTTGGAGTAGTTGCAGAGTTTGATATGTTTGGAGGTCTTCCCCTATGAGTTGGATGAAAATGAGAGTTTTTATAGTAATAGGATTTAGATAAATTTCCATTTATATATTACTCGAGTCATGATGATGACTTTAGATATGCAAACTCATTCATTTTCTAGGACTAAAGTTTTGGGTGCTTGGAAACCTAGTTGTTATTGCTTGCTCCTTAGAGTGTTTCATGGTGGAGATGGATGTTTTAGTACTTTATGAGATCATTTTTGATGATGAGGACCTAATATTGAGTTGTGTGAAGATTAAGGAGCCATTAAAAATATCTTATAAGACCTTGGAGTTGCTTGAGCATTCACTAAGGTTTAGAGAGTGCATTTTGGCCTTGTTTGGGTATCCTTGTGCTTGTTAGAGATGTCTTGACCCCTGCTAACCTATTTGGGTCATTTGAGTTGATTTATATTAATGTGTTTGAGTTTATATGACCTAACTAATTGGTCATGGTTGACCTAGGGATGTTTAGAGTTAAGTCATGTATATAAAGCATATTATATTTGCTTATTGTGACTAGTTGAGCTAATGGGGTAATGATAAACATATAGAGGATTAAAGAAGAGTGTAGATGGTTTATGGAAATATCATATAATACATATGAAAACCTAAAAAAAAATTATAATTAGATGTGAAAATGAATTGACCTAATCAGCTATGATAGGATAGATTTGAGAAAGTTGAAGGAGAGAGAAGTTTGAAGAGGGGTTGGTGTGTTTGGAGGTCAATTTGGATCACAGTCAGCTATGGGATCATCATATTATCATTTATCATTGCTTTAAAAATATATTACGATGATTAATATTCATAGGAGTCCTTTTTTATGAGTAATATTAATAAAGGTTTAGGGGTGAGTGCTCCTTGTGAAGTGGGTGCTTCAATAAAAAAATATTACAGGATGTTTAATATTATTGCAAGTCCTTTCTTTGTGTAATATAAGATATAATTTTAGTGGGTTTTATTCCCCTTGAGGGTTTCCCACTTATATTTTATGTCTTGTGTTATCTCTTGTCTCATGATAAATTGTGAATGGTTAATGCACATCTAATTAGCTCATATGTGGTTATGCATGATGAATGGTTAATTGGATGTTGAGTGCTTGACATGGAAAAATAAGTTTAAATTTTGTAGGAATAATTCAACCCCCTCTCATTCCATTATTATTCCAACATAATAAACCCATTAATCTATGATTCTTACAAACTTAGCCAATTTGGAAAAGTGCAATATCGAAGTTCTCAACATAGACCAAAGTTAATTAGTAGTATATCCATATTTCATACCTCAAATCCTTCATAAAATGTCTTATTTTTTTATATATACTCCATTAATTTTTCAAATAAAAGAACATTCATTCTCTAGGAAAAATATACATTTAAATGAGATTCATATATAGAAAATAGTCAAAAAATAGTCTTAGACAACTTTGAATGTAAAAACAAAGTCTTTTTCTTCATTCTCATTAAAGTTTTCCATCCAAAAACCCTCTTACATAGTTTTCTCTCTATGAAAGAATTTGTAACTAAATCCTATTCTCAATCTCTCCTCCTTCTTTCATACACATATTCCAATGTAATTGTTTTGAATATGTCTCAGAACAAAAATAACATAAAAAGAGGAATTTTAACACATTTTAGAACATTTCTCCCATTTTCACCCTTAGGAGTTACTTATAGCATGAATAAAAACCTAACATTCACCTATCAAGCCAAAATTTCTCATTAACAAGTTTAAAAATAAAAACTTACATTTGCATGAGAAAATGAAAATGCTATGCACCTTGGGATATATTATAATGTATATGGGTTGATGGAGATGCCGACATGTGGCACACATCCCCTTATCTTATTATATCATTCAACCTTATGCTGCAGTTGTAGTATCCTCAACCTTATGAACCTGTTTCTGAATTTTTTTTCTTCTTCCACCTTTGCATTTGATATTTTATTTTTCTCTTGAGTAGATGAATCATCATTTCCTTCTTTTACTTCATGTTCCTCTTTTGAATCATCCTTATTCCCTTCTTATCCATATTCTAAATCATCCTCATGGTCTATATTGACTTTTCTTTGATTTCCATTAAGCCTGATATCCTGTAAAGTGACCTTCTTCTTTTTGTACGAAATCTTCATAAACTTATTTGTCATATTAATATTAATCATCCCCAATGTCTCTAACCAAGGGTACCCAAGAACAATATCCAAACCATCCATATATAATGCAAAAAAATCTGAATGTAAAGTATATTTGTCCATAGTAAGTTTTAAATCTTCAAAAACTTGAATTTTCTTACCATTCACTTGAGCTTCTTTGATATTACTTTCTTGAATATGTAGATGTCGAGCCATATCCTTGTTGATGAAGTTATACTTGCTGTTAGGGTTTATGGAAACAATTATCTTATTCCTTTGAATGCATCCATGAAACTGAAATATGGTATCTTCCTTCTTGGGAGCTATAATATCTTCTTCTGCATCAATATCTTGTTTTTCTTCCTCTTCTTCATAGTCTTCTTCAACTTCTTCTGCGTTAGATTCTTCAATATATGCTGCACCATCATCTTCTCTTGAATATTCTTCACCTTCATCTTCATCTTCTTTCTCTCTTGATTCTTCAATATATTCTTCCCCATCATCTTGCTTTGACTCTTGTTCCTCTTTGTGGTCCCATCTATCCATAAAAAGTTGTTCCATTTCCTCCCAAGACCAATCCTTCTTGTCATTTTTAATCTCAGAAAACCAAATCCATGCAGGACCACCAAGATAATGTGAAGACCTATTCCTTGTCATGAAATATGAGAAATATATATTCTTAAATTTTATCCACCATTCTTTAGCATCCATCTCACCATTTCCATAAAAATTTTCTATCCCCGTGACCATGATCGATCATGGTGCAAAGTGTGTAAAAATTTACAACACACTCATTACATGGTTTATTCTTATGTTTCGGGGATGAAACATGTCAAAGAGGGAGGCAATGCTATGTACCTTGGGATATAATATTATAATGTATATGGGTTGATGGAGATGCCAACATGTGGCACACATCCCCTTATCTTATTATATCATTCATTTATGATTTATTATGCTTAGGAGGTTGGCCTCAGTATTTTCCATAGGTTAGAATGGTATATATAGGGGTCAGAAGGTTGTATTTAATAATCATATTGAGTATTGGAGTGTTATTGTATGGTTTGGAGGTTACCCTCTCGAAGTGGTATTGGAGGTTGCCCCCTCGAAGTGGCAAAGCTATTATATGAGAATATTGTCATAATTTATCTATATTTTGGTGTTCTCTCATGTTATTCTTCTGTATATGTTTTGATTTATACAAGTAATATCCTTACAAGTGGTATCAGAGAAGCGATTTCGGCCAAAATTAGGGTAAAAAGCCTAATCTTTTGTTTCGAGTATATCTTAAATAGGGCATTGAATTTTTTCCCAATTTTTGCAACATAATTTGGAAAAAATATAAATCATAATATCTGAAAAATTCAGCTCCATTGGATCTGTTTTTCGGAAGTTATTGGTGTTTTAAGTTTTTTCATAAATTCACTTTTCAAGAAGCAAATTGTGGTATTTTTTAGAAAAATTTATATTTTCGGAAAGATCTTGAAATTTCAGTTAGGGTTTGTTCTTTGTGTTTTTATCTATCTACCGAAATATTTTCAGAATTCTGAAAACCCTAGTTTTGTGGATCATGGGGATGGTAGCTTTTTTTAGAGATGGCAGGATTGATGCTAGAGAATGGTGGAAAAAATTCAGGGATAAATTCTCTAAACCATCAGATATTTGGTTATTCAATTTGTAGATTAGTGGCCCTACATAGATTTTCTTTTCTAAGTTAGAAAAGGAAAAGTCTAATTGGTCTTTGCAGGAACTGGAACAAGTTTTCATGGACAGATGGGCAACAAAAGAAGAAGAAGAAGATGTTGATGATGAAGCTGCTACACAAGATAGGATTTCATATGGTGGTTAGATGATCAAGCTTGGTGAAAAGTGTGTAATAATTTAAAGGACACTCATTATATGGCTTATTCTTATGTTTCGGGGACGAAACATGTCAAAGAGGGAGGCAATGCTATGTACCTTGGGATATAATATTATAATGTATATGGGTTGATGGAGATGCCGACATATGGCACACATCCCCTTATCTTATTATATCTTTCATTTATGATATATTATACTTAGGAGGTAGGCCTCAGTATTGGCCATAGGTTAGAATGGTATATATAGGGGTTATAAGGTTGTAGTTATTCATCATATTGAGTATTGGAGTGTTATTATATGGTTGGAGGTTGCCCTCGAAGTGGTATTGGAGGTTGTCCCCTCGAAGTGGAAAAGCTATTATATGAGAATATTGGTCTTCATTTCTCTATATTTGGTGTTCTCGTCATGTTATTTTTCTGTATATGTTCTGATTTATACAAGTAATAATCCTTACAAGTGGTATCAGAGCAGCGATTTCGGCCAAAATTAGGGCAAAAACCATAATTTTTTTGTTTCAAGTATATCTTGAAAAGAGTATAGATTTTTTTCCTAATTTTTGCAAGATAATTTGGAAAAAAATATAAGTCAGAATATCTGAAAATTCAGCTCCATTGGATCTGTTTTTCGGAAGTTATTGGTGTTTTAATTTTTTTCATAAATTTATTTTCAGGAAGCAAATGGTGGTATTTTTTAAGCAAAATTTATATTTTCGAAAATCTCTTGAAATTTAAATTAGGGTTTGTTCTTTGTTTTTTTATCCATCTACCGCAATATTTTCATAATTCTGAAAACCCTAGTTTTGTGGATCATGGGGATGGTAGCTTTTTATAGAGATGGCAGGATTGATGCTAGAGAATGGTGGAACAAATTTAGGGATAAATTCTCTAAACCATCAGATATTTGGTTATTCAAGTTGTGGATTAGTGGCCCTACATAGATTTTCTTTCTAAGTTAGAAAAGGAAAATTCTAATTGGTCTTTGCAGGAACTGGAACAAGTTTTCATGGACAGATGGGCAACAAAAGAAGAAGAAGACGAAGCAGAAGAAGAAGATGTTGATGATGAAGCTGCTACACAGGATATGATTTCATATGGTGGTTAGATGATCGAGATTGGTGAAAAGTGTGCAATAATTTAAAGAACACTCATTATATGGCTTCTTCTTATGTTTCGGGGACGAAACATGTCAAAGAGGGAGGCAATGCTATGTACCTTGGGATATAATATTATAATGTATATGGGTTGATGGAGATGCCGACATGTGGCACACATCCCCTTATCTTATTATATCATTCATTTATGATTATTATGCTTAGGAGGTCAGGCCGCAGTATTGGCCATAGGTTAGAATGGTATATATAGGGTTAGAAGGTTGTAGTTATTCATGAGATTGAGTATTAGAGTGTTATTGTACGGTTTGGAGGTTACCCCCTCAAAGTGGTATTGGAGGTTGCCCCCTCGAAGTGGAAAAGCTATTATATGAGAATATTGTCATAATTTATCTATATTTTGGTGTCTCTCATGTTATTCTTCTGTATATGTTTTGATTTATACAAGTAATATCCTTACAAGTGTTATCAGAGAAGCGATTCGGCCAAAATTAGGGTATAAAAGCCTAATCTTTTGTTTCGAGTATATCTTAAAGGGCATTTGAATTTTTTCCAATTTTTGCAACATAATTTGGAAAAAATATAAATCATAATATCTGAAAATCAGCTCCATTGGATCTGTTTTTCGGAAGTTATTGGTGTTTTAAGTTTTTTCATAAATTCACTTTTCAAGAAGCAAATTGTGGTATTTTTTAGAAAAATTTATATTTTCGGAAAGATCTTGAAATTTCAGTTAGGGTTTGTTCTTTGTGTTTTTATCTATCTACCGAAATATTTTCAGAATTCTGAAAACCCTAGTTTTGTGGATCATGGGGATGGTAGCTTTTTTTAGAGATGGCAGGATTGATGCTAGAGAATGGTGGAAAAAATTCAGGGATAAATTCTCTAAACCATCAGATATTTGGTTATTCAATTTGTAGATTAGTGGCCCTACATAGATTTTCTTTTCTAAGTTAGAAAAGGAAAAGTCTAATTGGTCTTTGCAGGAACTGGAACAAGTTTTCATGGACAGATGGGCAACAAAAGAAGAAGAAGAAGATGTTGATGATGAAGCTGCCTACACAAGATAGGATTTCATATGGTGGTTAGATGATCAAGCTTGGTGAAAAGTGTTGTAATAATTTAAAGGACACTCATTATATGGCTTATTCTTATGTTTCGGGGACGAAACATGTCAAAGAGGGAGGCAATGCTATGTACCTTGGGATATAATATTATAATGTATATGGGTTGATGGAGATGCCGACATATGGCACACATCCCCTTATCTTATTATATCTTTCATTTATGATATATTATACTTAGGAGGTAGGCCTCAGTATTGGCCATAGGTTAGAATGGTATATATAGGGGTTATAAGGTTGTAGTTATTCATCATATTGAGTATTGGAGTGTTATTATATGGTTTGGAGGTTGCCCTCGAAGTGGTATTGGAGGTTGTCCCCTCGAAGTGGAAAAGCTATTATATGAGAATATTGTCTTCATTTCTCTATATTTTGGTGTTCTCTCATGTTATTTTTCTGTATATGTTCTGATTTATACAAGTAATATCCTTACAAGTGGTATCAGAGCAGCGATTTCGGCCAAAATTAGGGCAAAAACCATAATTTTTTTGTTTCAAGTATATCTTGAAAAGAGTATAGATTTTTTTCCTAATTTTTGCAAGATAATTTGGAAAAAATATAAGTCAGAATATCTGAAAAATTCAGCTCCATTGGATCTGTTTTTCGGAAGTTATTGGTGTTTTAATTTTTTTCATAAATTTATTTTTCAGGAAGCAAATTGTGGTATTTTTTAGCAAAATTTATATTTTCGAAAATCTCTTGAAATTTAAATTAGGGTTTGTTCTTTGTTTTTTTATCCATCTACCGCAATATTTTCATAATTCTGAAAACCCTAGTTTTGTGGATCATGGGGATGGTAGCTTTTTATAGAGATGGCAGGATTGATGCTAGAGAATGGTGTGGAACAATTTAGGGATAAATTCTCTAAACCATCAGATATTTGGTTTATTCAAGTTGTGGATTAGTGGCCCTACATAGATTTTCTTTTCTAAGTTAGAAAAGGAAAATTCTAATTGGTCTTTGCAGGAACTGGAACAAGTTTTTCATGGACAGATGGGCAACAAAAGAAGAAGAAGACGAAAGCAGAAGAAGAAGATGTTGATGATGAAGCTGCTACACAGGATATGATTTCATATGGTGGTTAGATGATCGAGATTGGTGAAAAGTGTGCAATAATTTAAAGAACACTCATTATATGGGCTTCTTCTTATGTTTCGGGGACGAAACATGTCAAAGAGGGAGGCAATGCTATGTACCTTGGATATAATATTATAATGTATATGGGTTGATGGAGATGCCGACATGTGGCACACATCCCCTTATCTTATTATATCATTCATTTATGATTTATTATGCTTAGGGTCAGCCTTAGTATTGGTCATAGGTTAGAATGGTATATATAGGGGTTAGAAGGTTGTAGTTAAGGATCATATTGAGTATTGGAGTGTTATTGTATGGTTTGAAGGTTACCCCCTCGAAGTGGTATTGGAAGTTGCCCCCTCGAAGTGGCAAAGCTATTATATGAGAATATTGTCATAATTTATATGTATTTTGGTGTTCTCTCATGTTATTCTATTGTATATGTTCTGATTTATACAAGTAATATCCTTACAAGCGGTATCAGAGCAACGATTTCAGCCAAAATTAGGGCACAAAACCCTAAATTTTTGTTTTAAGTATATCTTGAAGAGAGTATTTAATTTCTTCCCATTTTTTGCATCATAATTTGGAAACACTCTACGTCAGAATATCTGAAAAATTCAGCTCCATTGGATTTGTTTTGTGGATGTTATTGGTGTTTTAGGTTTTTTCATAAATTCACTTTTTAGGAGCAAATTGTGGTATTTTTTTAGCAAAATTTATATTTCCGGAAAGATCTTGAAATTTCAGTTAGGGTTTGTTCTTTGTGTTTTTATCTATCTGCCGAAATATTTTCATAATTCCTAAAACCCTAGTTTTGTGGATCATGGGGATGGTAGCTTTTTTTGGAGATGGTAGGATTGATGCTAGAGAATGGTGGATCAAATTTAGGGATAAATTCTATAAACCATCAGATATTTGGTTATTCAAGTTGTGGATTAGTGGCCCTGCACATATTTGCTTTTCTAAGTTAGAAAAGGAAAAGTCTTGATTGGTCTTTGCAGGAACTGGAACAAGTTTTCATGGACAGATGGGCAACAAAAGAAGAAGAAGACAAAGCAGAAGAAGAAGAAGAAAAAGAAAAAGAAAAAGAAGAAGAAGAAGAAGAAGAATCAGAAGCAGAAGCAACATCAGAAGAAGAAGAAGATGTTGATGATGAAGCTGCTACACAGGATAGGATTTCATATGGGTGGTTGGATGATCGAGCTTGGTGACAAGTATGCAATAATTTAAAGCACACTCATTATATGGCTTTTTCTTATGTTTCGGGGATGAAACATGTCAAAGAGGGAGGCAATGCTATGTACCTTAGGATATGATAATATAATATATATGGGTTGATGGAGATGCCGACATGTGGCACACATCCCCTAAGAGGGAGGCAATGCTATGGGTTACCATGGGATATGATAATATAATATATATGGGTTGATGGAGATGCCGACATGTTGGCACACATCCCCTTATCTTATTATATCATTCATTTATGATTTATTATGCTTAGGGTTGGCCTCAGTATTGGCCATAGGTTAGAATGGTATATATAGGGGTTAGAAGGTTGTAGTTAAGGATCATATTGAGTATTGGAGTGTTATTGTATGGTTTGGAGGTTACCCCCTCGAAGTGGTATTGGAGGTTGCCCCCTTGAAGTGGCAAAGCTATTATATGAGCATATTGTCATCATTTATCTATATTTTGGTGTTCTCTCATGTTATTATGCTGTATATGTTCTGATTTATACAAGTAATATCCTTACAAAACATGATGTATTGATTATGTAGGGCATGATTTAAAATATGTTCTTGTAATGGATTTCTATCAAAATGCGATTAATAAAGTAAATGTGGAATTAAGACCAAATTATGGATTTGTGATGACATACACGATGGGTTTTCAAAATTTAAAAAGCATTTGCCATTTGTAGCCTTAATAAATGTTAAACAAAATTATCAATCAGTGGTTACACCCAAACTTTGTAAAATGTGGGATGAAATAAATGTACCTTCCTAGGACATGAAAGGTGATTGCGTATGTGTAGATTAGTATGGGAAAAAGGCTTCTCCTTTTTAACGGGTTCATAGGGAAATGCCCAAACTTTACATATTGATTTCAAAGCAAATTGATCAATGCGGGAAGTTCTCCTAGATATTTTTGGTATTGATGTATTTGAAGACTGATTAACATGAGAAGCATTTTACATGGGTAGCCATCCTTCGAGGGTATGGTCTACATTCTTTTTTACTTTTGATTTTTATTACAGAGATAGTCGTCCTTTGAGGGATCAGTCTATGATTTGACTGGTATCTTTCCTTCAAGGGATTAGTCTATTATATTTGACCTTTGATAATGAGCATCCATGACCATAGTTTATGATCCTTGGATTTTGATGCATGACTTTACATAAGGATTGAATGAAAAACCCTAATAGATTGTTTCAATGAGGGGAAGAAATGTGTACGCACACTAGACATGTATGCCCCATGACATGATTTGGGCGGTAGAAAAGGTGGATGGATGTAATGATTACGGGGTTCTTGCTAAGGAGGAACTTTTTCATGTGATATATGCAATGAACAGTGTTGTGGTGCTCTTCTTTAAAGGTACATCTAGGATAATAACGGATAACCACATGCTTCCAAATCAATTTCTATGACAAGATGGATGGTTTGATGGAGTGATAAGATTTTAAATGTAACTATTGTCATGAAAATTAATCATTTAATAATAAAAAGGTTTCAAGTGCAAGGCATTCAAAGGTTCCTTCTCAGGTTCACCATTAATAGAAGCGAGATGATACGCTCTTGACCCATACTTGTGAGTGATGACGTATGGACCAATCCAATTAGGGGAAAACTTTCCACGTTTACTCTGATTCTAATTGAGTGACATTTTGATTTTCCTTAAGCAATAAATCACCAATTTTAAAGTCATGCTCTTTGATATTTTTGTTATAATCTCGTTTAATATGTTCTTGATAGACTTGATCATGTTTGAAGGTTGTTAGACATTTTTCATCTATCAGTTCAAGTTGTGTTAAGTGGTCTTGGAGATACTCTTCATATGGGATAAAGTCCTTGAGAGATACACAAAGTGATGGGATTTTAACTTTGAGTGGTAGGAAAACTTCAAAACCGGAAACAATTGAATAGGGTGTAGACTCCTGTAGGAGTACACATTCTAGTTCCGATAAGCCCATAGAGCAAACATAATTTGGAGATGCCAATTCCTACCTACATTGTTTACTATTTTCATGAGAATTTTATTCATTGTTTTATTCGAGGCTTCAGCCTATCCATTTTCTTGGGGATAATATGTTGATGAAAATCTGAGTTTGATGTTGAAGGTATCACAAATCTTTTTAACTTCTTTATTTTTAAAGGATTTTCCATTGTCCATGATAAGTTTATGTGGGATGCCGAAATCATACGTAATGTATTGATATATGAAGTTGATAATAGGTCATGATTTAGTCGAGGTTAAAGAAATGTCTTAAACCCATTTAGTAAATTACTTAATAGTTGTGATAATAGAATGATGTTGTTGAGATGATTTAGGATTAATAGCACCAATGAGGTCAAACCCCCACTAAGAGAAAGACCATAAGTCTTGAGCAGGCTTGTGATGCCTAACTGGGGACATGGATGTGATCTGAAATGAATTTGACATTTAACACAATTCTTGACATATGCAAAACAAACCTTCGTGATAGTAGGCCAATAATACCCTAACTGTATGACACGTTTGGTAATGGAATTTCCACTAAAATTTCCTCCAAAAATTCTGTCATGAACTTATTCGATTGCTTTGATTGATTCATATCATTTAAGGCACCTTAACAAGATACCGTAAAAACTACGTTTGTAAAGGATACCACTTATACTAACGAAGCAAGTAACACATTGAAGAAATTACCATTTAGCGCTATGTTATAAGTCGGATGGGATTTTAGATTCGGAAAGGTAGTCGTATATTTATGTATACCAAAAATCAGTTGGTTCATCGTCAACGACATTGATAGGAGGGATTTCATTTTTATGTGAGGGATAATATAATATTTGAACGATCACAGATACTTTAGTTTTATCTTTTGAATCTTCAGTTTCTAATGGGATGAGGGATCCTAAAGAGGCCATTGTATGATGCAACTTTGTTAGAGGATGGGGGGATGGTTTGGATAGTGTAGTGATGTAAAATCCAAACCAAGGAGAATGACTCAATGTTGGCTTTGTATTTTTTCAATATTTCATTTTTACATTGATATTCTTCTTGGGCGTAATTGTTTCGGTGGAAATAATAGAAAAATCAAAATCCGTAAATAAATTGCAATCGTCATTTTCCTTCATGTTAATTTTTTTCGACTGGCCTCCCGCTTTTTTCACAGTGTTTTTTGTTGTTTTCTGTTTTTTTTCAGCCATGGTTTCCACTGATTCATCTACGAATGAAAGTTCAGAGGATGGTAATTTCCACTGATGATCTACGATTATGAACACGAGTGAAAATTCAAAGGATGGTAACGAGAGAAAATATGAAAGCAGGAGTGCTCCGTGCCATCCAAATCCCCCTTATTCATCTTCTTCTTCTTCTGATGTTGCTTCTGCTTCTGATTCTTCTTCTTCTACTTCTTTTTCTTTTTCTTTTTCTTCTTCTTCTTCTTCTTCTTCTTCATCTTCTTCTTCTTTTGTTGCCCATCTGTCCATAAAAACTTGTTCCAGTTCCTGCAAAGACCAATTAGACTTTTCCTTTTCTAACTTAGAAAAGAAAATCTGTGTAGGGCCACTAATCCACAACTTGAATAACCAAATATCTGATGGGAATTTATCCCTGAATTTGTTCCACCATTCTCTAGCATCAATCCTGCCATCTCTATAAAAAGCTAGCATCCCCATGATCCACAAAACTAGGGTTTTCAGAATTCTGAAAATATTTCGATAGGTGGATAAAAACAAAAAGAAAAAACTCTAACTAAAATTTCAAGAGCTTTCTGAAAATATAAATTTTGCTAAAAAATACCACAATTTGCTTCCTAAAAAGTGAATTTATGAAAAAACATAAAACACCAATAACATCTGAAAAACAGATCCAATGGAGCTGAATTTTTCAGATATTCTGATTTAGATTGTTTCCAAATTATGATGAAAAAATTGGGAAAAAATTCGATACCCTCTTCAAGATATACGTGAAACAAAAAATTAGGGTTTTTGCCCTAATTTTGGCCGAAATCGCTGCTCTGATACCACTTGTAAGGATATTACTTGTATAAATCAGAACATATACAGCAGAATAATATGAGATAACACCAAAATATAGATAAATGATGACAATATGCTCATATAATAGCTTTTCCACTTCGAGGGGGCAACCTCTAATACCACTTCGAGGGGGTAACCTCCAAACCATACAATAACACTCCAATACTCAATATGATGATTAACTACAACCTTCTAACCCCTATATATACCATTCTAACCTATGGAAAATACTGAGGCCGACCTCCTAAGCATAATAAATCATAAATGAATGATATAATAATATAAGGGGATGTGTGCCACATGTCGGCATCTCCATCAACCCATA
Source organism: Taxus chinensis (assembly GCA_019776745.2). NCBI lineage: Eukaryota > Viridiplantae > Streptophyta > Pinopsida > Cupressales > Taxaceae > Taxus > Taxus chinensis. The sequence continues at coordinate 197,836,442 of CM034153.1, forward strand.
TACATTATAATATATCCCAAGGTACATAGCAGAAAACCCCACAAAATAAAAATTCTTGAACACCTAGAGACCTAGTAAAACTTCATAAACCCTATGACCACATTATTGAGGTGGACCAAGCCAAAATTTATCTTATCCTAACTTGGGAAAGTTATTTCTCTTGCATCAAACTCCTGAGATTGAAAGAAAGCATTAGCTCCTGCTTATGTGTTTGTACAACTACTCCTTGAAGTGATCAATGGATTATTTATATGTTATTATGTTTTTCTCCTTCATTCCGTCTAAATTTTATTATTCCATGTCCTCTTGTATCCCATGTTCTATGGTGTAATCTTGCATTTTATTCAAGAATGCATTTTTTCCTCTTGTTTTAATTCTTCCATTTTATCACCTCCAAGTCTTCTCTTGTTGTACCTACACAAGAAACAAACATTACAACAAGTACAATTCCTTCTACAAGGTGTTATATGTTCTCATTATTTGTATTGTAATATTCCTTGCCTAAAAAATACAACAAACTATTCTTGATCATCCACCCTTTTCTTTTCATTCTTATGCTCATTATCTTTCCAACTTATCTTAGGTCAATACCTAGACATTTTTGTGTCAATTTTCTACAACTTGGATCACCCTTTGCCAAAGTAGGTAATATTTTCATAGCTGCACCTTTACTCACTTATCCTAGATCCATTCTTTCGTACAAATATTGGAAAATAACATCCATTTATTTTACTTGAAACTGATCAATGTATTCTTGTCCTTCATCATGATTTAAAGTTGAGGTGATAACATCCAACTAAACTTTAACTTCCTCATTCTCTTATTATTTCTCCCACTAACTAGGTGAGTATTTCTCCACAATTTCTATAAATTAACTCAAATAAGAATGAATATTGGTAAGAAAAAAAGTTGTTTTAAGGACTGAAATGTTTACGTTTTTATCATTTAAAGCATGCTTATCCTCTTCATTCTATTTCTCGAACTGAAAATTATTTTTTCACCTATCATCAAGACACTTGGGATGTCTGCCTTCTCCTTTTCATCTTTCAGAGACACTAGTGTATGAATATTTCCATCCTTTTGAAAGGTGTAAGTATTATCTCTTCCATTGTGTAGTGTTATTGTACTACTGCCAAGGCCTACCTAAGAGCACATGACACACATCCATAGGCATGATATCACAAAGTACTTCATCCTAGTATCCTCTTATTTGAAACTCAAAAATACTGTACTCAGTCAAAAGAACATGATGAAATTTATAAAGCCATGACACCTTGTAAGGTGTTGGATGCTTAATCCTCTTAAGGCCTAATTTCTCAACCATTTATAAGGAAACCAAATTATCTGTACCACCTCCATCTGTTATAACTTTACATTACTTACCTTGAGATTTACAGATGGTCATGAATAATGTTTTCCTTTGGGTTGGTTACTTTTACTTTTTTGGTTCGAGTAATACTCTTCTAAACAGAAGTGAGTCTCCTTTATCAGGTGCCTCTATGTGTGATGATGAACCCACACTCTCCTTCTCATCAACTTGCATAATATGATTTCTTTATTCTCTTATCCTACTACCACTTGCTTGATAGTTCTCTATAAATTCATATGATTTATGACCAAGAAACTTGTTACACTTGAAACACCTACTCAGAAACTCACCTCTTCCTCTTTCATAGTTACCTCTTCCTCTTAAATAGCCAACTCTTGTATCACCTTGCATTTATGAAATGGTTTCTCCTTCTGATTCTCCTTGTTGTTCTCTATTTCATTGCTATCCTTTACCTTTTAAATATTTACCTTTGTACTCTCTAGTATGCCACATCTTCCTCCTATTTAACTTGTCTTCTAGCTTCAATGCCTGTTGGTAACATTCTTCTAAATTTATAGGACTCACCAAAATAAGTTCATCCTAAATTTGGTATCTCGGCCCATTCAAATACCTTGTTATCTTCTCCACATATTCTTCCACATGCCATGTGTAGACACCAAAATTTGGTTCACTTATCTCCCATCCCACATTCACTCCCCTCTTCTTCATCACTGTGCATGCTCGTACCCATATCCTATTCAGCGAATCCCATTTCCCTCCTAAATCAGATTTATTTCCTTTGATTTCCTATTTTCCTATCTTAAATCCATCCCATCACATCATTAAGTTATCTCTTATTATACACCCTCATTATATTTAATCATCCATAAACATGATTATCACCTTAATCAAATCCCTAAATCCTTCTTTTACCTTCCCTAGACTTATCACTTATATGCATTTATTGTTTTTAACCATCTAACCACTCCTTATCCTTATAGAGCCATAATTTGCTAAATAAACTCGAAACCCCAATTTAACACTCATAGGGCCACTTATCTTTAGTTGTGTGTCATACCCAACATCAAAATCAATGGTATTTTGCAGTTGATGATGACCTCATCAAATTGTTGACGACCCTATAAATGCATCATCACCACCTCCTCAAAGAGGATGAAAATTTGGTGATTCAACTTCTAGAGATATTTTGTAGATTTATTTTCTTCTTGTGAGTTGTCATCAACATCATGAATTCATTTTGGAGACCTTATCAACCATCTTGGAAGATCTAAAGCTTGGAGTTTGTTTAGAGACCTAGCTTTGTTTCATCACTTCTTCATTAGTTTTGAAGTCTGGTTCATCATCTTGGAGCTCTTCCATCATATCAGTCATCATTCTTTCTTTCTGACATCTCCTTTGCCATATATCAACCATCACTAAACCATAATCTAGCCCCAATCACCATTGATTCTACCCTAGCCACCATCGACCTGATATGCATCAATTCTTTTTCCTACATTATGTCCCCTTTGCCATTGATTTCTTAGTATATGTAACATCCACATCTTTCTATATTTCTGTTTTTATTATCTAGCACTTATGGATCTCATTTTCCTTCCACAGTCACCATCGAATGCATTTATATTCCTCCAATTGTCATTGAATCTCTTTGCCATAACAAAATATTTTTGATTTATGGGTTCTTTCTGCTTATTTTGTTTCTGTACCAGATCTAGAACATACTTAATATCCAAAAATATATTCTAGATCTTCTATTTCTATCCTCCGGATCCTCTCTGTTCTCATTCACCATTGATTGTATCAAATTTCCATCAACCTTGTTTAGTTTCCTTCCCTTTATCTCAATTTATCATCATCAAATCTCTTTTTATTAGAACATCTCTTTATTTATCCTCTAATTATTTCCTGCATGTTATCTATCTTTCATTTTCAATCAATATTCATTAAGCAAGTGGGATGAAATACTTCCTAGGAAGTTCATTACTTCTCAGAACTAACTTTGTTAGGTAACTGACCATATAATCTACTACTATTGTTCTTAACCAATTGTCCTTTGTGTTGTGTAGGTTATCAAGCTAACTATGGAAAGGATCTATGCACCTATCTCCCATCGTTATCATTTTCATACATTGGAGGTGGCCTTAAACCCTCCCATATTTGGAGTTTATTGTTTTCTTGCATACGATTTCATTAACTTGGAACATGAGTAGAAATCCTCAAACATTCTAGGACACCCAGTGGGACATACCTATCTCTTTTGGTAATTTATTTATTCATTTTCATTTTCTATTCTATATTTTGTTTTCCTCTCCCCACTAACTCCACAAGTTAGAGTTTTTCACTTGCATGCTTGGGGGTTTGATTTCTTGTTCAACAATGCATGCGTAAGTTGGAAAATGGAAAAGTGTTATCTAAGTATTCCTCTTTTTATCCTTATTTTCTCATTTCTTGCATAATTATTCCCTTCATTTGTTTCCATGTTCTCATCAAACGTCACATTTGGGTTTGGATATAAAATGAACACTTTTCATGTTTTCTTGATTACATAGCTTAAGTAGGGGGTAATTTTTTTACATTCACATATCTTTCACACAAAACCAAACCACACACACCAATCTAAAACTATAAAAACTTCCTACAAGGTGGAGCTATTGAAATTTCATCTCCCAATAAGGAAGACACCATGGTGTTCTAGCCATGTAACAATTTTTTTTGACTATTGGTATATCGGCTAAGTGCCTGACACCCTTATCATTGTAGTGCGTGAAGTGCATGGGTAGGACCCTATATCAGGCCACGTACCAATAGTCATCATAGATTTGTGTCTAATGTACCTTCAGTTATATCGAGGACTCCATTCTTAAACATACCTGAAACCATCCATAGAATGATGAATTATTTAGGTTCCCCTTGAACTTATTCCCCTCTTCACATTTCTATAAATAAACAAGATAAAAAAAATTCTATTGCTTAACCTATTTTTTGCATTAGTAGTTTGCATAGGATTTTTCTTGTTTATTTCATGCCTTTCGTTACTCATTCCTAAGACAAGAAAATGGAACAGTCAACCTCTTTAAATGACATCCCCACCTTAAACAATCCCTCACAAAAAACAGTCACACTTTCTCTTATTTCCTCTATACCTTTGATCACATAATCTTTGGTCTCCCAACCCATTAATGATATAGTTATTCCTCATGAACCTCATATGATTCAAACCAATCCCTTTGTCTACCATCACTGTATTACCTCTAGACCAATCACACCTGCTTTTGCTACTTCCTTAGGAACATTTGGACCTCCACTATCCCTCATGGATGCTTGGAGTTTCAAGAACTCCTTGATGCTAATCCCATCTCCCTCTATGACTACTTATATCATAAATCCACCAATATTCATATTGATGGACACCATCTTTAACAAGTTTATGCTTATCCCTCACAATCCGAATCCATTGAAGTTATCACTTCCCAACTTGTTGTCTTCTTCCCCAGGGCCATGAATGAGGTATCATTATGCCAAAACAAACATGTTCCTCATGATTTTTCTACCTCATATTCCCAAACCCATAATTCCACATAATTGGTGGTGCATATCTCACCTAAATTACCTCATATGAATACCATCCCTACATCTTCTATCCCTATCCCCTTCTCATCTACTGATATCATTAATGGTCCTACCCAAACTCTTCAAGATACCAATATACCTCCTCTAACACCATAAAAATATGTTAAAATCTTGGTGCCCCTCTTCACATCTCAATTGCATACCAATATTGTTACCTTACAACCTCTCCCTTCAGAGTTAAATCACACTAATCAACCTTCACTCTGAAGCATCTTTCGACATATGTTTCCCAACAAAAACCTTCAAAAATATCAACCAATTCATGTGCATACTAAGAATCATCCAACACAAACCCAATACAATCCTCTTATCACTCAACAACAACCATCAAAATATTACCTATCTAATTACATCCCTTCACAACATCATACTTTACACTACATCTAATAAAAAATTTCAATTATGGTCCTCCTTATCAACCACCCCTAAAAAATCCTAATTATGTAGAACATTATCAATCTTATCCACAACCCAATCCATCTACCTAATATAATCCAAAACTACATAAATCAACTCCTCATCCTCATACATCAAATGATCCCATGCAAGCCTTGATGAGTATAATGGCTAACCTAGAGGTCACTACCTTGGGCCCCAAAAACACATTCACTTAAGAGAAAATTTGTAACAAGCCCATCAACCCATTTGTGCCTGTCAAGCCATATCATCCACATTGGGAGCTTCCTAAATTTTCTAAATTCAATAATAAGGAATATCCCCAACAAAATCTTTGTGCCTTTAGAAACTAATTCTATAGACACATATGAATGCTATATGTAATGTGGGAAAAACTTCAAGGGATAAAAATCCACTGAAACTAGAGAGCTAACTTGGAAAAATTATCCTATCAGAGTTACAATGATTTCATAATTGAGAAACAACTCAACATAGAGCTACAACTCCAAAATTCAACCAAGTAACAACATAGTATTTAACAAGAATCTACTTGCATGGAAGCTTCAAATCCCAACTTGATTCACACTGACCTTCTGTAAGCTTCAACTCCCTTATTGCTAAGCATATACTCAATCTTATTCACAAGAAGTTTTGACCAATTTTCTTGTGTTGTCTCTCACAATATATTATGATCACTTCTTGGCTCATTCTTCTATTTTCTCTCTTATTCTCACCACCTAATCAACAACCAATATTTTTCATACCAGGCCTCTCTACATAAACACTATCATACTCCACTTATTTAATTTGCTGAATACACCATTTGATATCAAGGCTTCAAGAATTGATTTTGCACACTAAATAATTCTCACTTCCTCATAAGGATGATTATCTCTTTCTCCTATATCTCTCTTAAGCTTCATATGATATACTTCATCTAAGCTCAACTTTACATTCTATATCCTCACATATATCAATAACACTTCATGGTTTCAACAACTTATCACCTTTCTCACCCTCTTAACCATGCACTTGACTATGATAAAATTCAGCAAAAGCCTTACATACAAAGATCAGATTTTTATTGACAAGACTAGATTACATACATGAATCTTGCACTTCAAGAACAAATGACCTTTCACCTAACTTACTTCTTAATAGGTAATAGAGAGGAGATGGTTTGATTTCAAAAAGAAAATGCCTTTAGGATGATTATCACTTCTGATATGCATCAGTTATATCTATAAGTTCTTTCAATATTCCTTGATGTCAACTGATGAAGGATGAGAGCTCCTAAGCTCCCGAAAACTCTACCCATAACTAATCCTATTCCATTTAGACCTATGTTGACAGATTTGTAACGTTTAAAATAATTTTTGTCAAATTCTTCATCAAGTACATTTTTTCTTATAGCTAAATGAGGAGTACACAAGGATTTTTCATCATGAAGACACATTACAAACACCTCCATTTTTATTTATAAATCCATTCCACCTTCCATTTTTTCCATTTACCTTGCATATCTCATTTGAGCACATAGGAGTATAGTCTTGATCATGAAATATCTTCTCAAGTATGCATTCAAGTATACTAGTTATGCAAGAGGATTATGTTAACATCAAGTTCTTGGATCTCACCAAATACAAAGAAATATGATCTTCATTTCCTCTTGAAGAGCTTGGAGTGGCACTTCAATCTTATCTTCTTCACATAGGACAATTTGGAGTAGATTTCACATGTATTGATTTTCATACACATAGGTTGCATCCAAACCATGCTAACCTTTCTTAGTTATTATATGACATCCAAAACTATATTTCAACACAAATGGTTGAATGTATGTGTAGCTCACTTCAAAAAAATCTACGTCTGCTTCACTCCATAGTCTAACAACTCAAAATATTGTATGATTTTCAGGACACACTCAAGAACTACCTTATGACCTGTCAAGAACTTAATTTTACTTCACATATATGAATCTTAACACCTTGGATAACCTAATTTCATGATTCAACTTATGCATAAGGATACAATCAAAGAGAAGACTCTGCAGTCCATCTCTCACTATGCTTATGTGCATGATTTTTGAATTTAGAATTCAGTAACAAGAACACTCTGTTTTTCAAGTCTTCTTTGACTAGGCAATCATGGACTGTAATTGTAGACCAATATGAACTTGATACTTCAGAACATTTTCATCAAAGATGAACCATGGGATCCTAACAAGTCACTATTGGTCTTGTATCTAAGGAATTCATGACCATTTTCTCACTTTAACATCATACTTCTTCATACACAAACATTTAAATGTTGTGACTTGATTTGGCCTGAAAGTGCTACTTTAGAGCTAGGTGAGGAAAATGAAATTTGGTTGTTTACAAAATATATGCAATATAATTACCTAAAATATTTCATGATCACTGAGAACAACATCATGTACTAAGCTTTCATAGTGGGAGATTCATCTTGGAGTCTGTCCAAACAAGACTGTATAGTCAAATTTCTTCAAAATAATACAAAATCTATACAGTACCATCACACTTGTAGGACAAAAATTACCACTAACATGGACTATAGAGTGTACTTATACACCCATGATTGATTTTCACGTCTTTCACAATTGATAAAATGATTCCCTTAAGAATAATTTCTATTCCTATCATTGTAAAACAGGTGGTTTGGAGAGAGTATGATCACTGTTGGAAAAATGAATGATAACGCTTTTCGGTTCCTCAACCATTATGTACTTAAAAAATTTTCAAAATTTGAGTCTTGGAGTTATATTTAAACGTTCCTCTTATGATTTATCTTAAGGAGGCATGATAATTTTGTTTGAGTGTTAATAAGTTAAGGTGTTTTGTTTGCATTTTTAAAAAAACGGTTTTGGTAAAACTTCGAATAACTTACACAAAAAACCTTCTTAGGTCCCCAAATTTTGGTCACACCTTATCAGGCTCCATCCTACATGATTTAATAATGACCAACTTTATAAATGTTTTTCTTCCAAAATATATTCCCCTTCTCATTTTTTCAGTATTTAATCTTTGGTAATGAGGAAACAGTGCTATATAGACATGTATAAGTGTTCAAATCACCTCCTTAGGAACTTATGAAGCCATGTACACCTCATCTAACATAATATTATTCTCATTCCATGATTATTTTTCATCATCATGACCTTGGCTCATCATCATCACTTTTCTACTAGGCTTATCTTCACTGAAAGGCTTCTAGAATGACCAACTTCATGCCCTATACTTTTGATTATTGAACCTGATACTCCTCTTATGCATGTTATGCTAGATCATACTCCTAAAACCATGATTTAACTAATTTTCCTTGATCCAAATCTTATCATGTTTCCATGTCCAACCTTCTTGATCTAGAACTAGTATCAAAGTCTGGGGCTACCATTAATATTCATAGAATTTGACCATGTTGGACTTGTTACAGACTCAATTAACACTTCACTTACACATCTCATGGAACCATGTTTTACCTTCATGACAATATTAGAATGACACCATTGGGAGGATTCACATTAACACAACTTTTTTGTTTAACCATGGCACTTAAACCATGCCTGAATATATGACATCATGAATTGACACTTCATGAAGACACCTGGAAAACTTGGGAAGACACCTGAATCACCTTGGACATCTTATGACATCACCAGACACTATTGACGTAAATGAAAACAAATTATTATGACATCCAACATTCTCCCCCTTTGTCATTGATGTCAACTACCACCAATCAAGACCTACACCTACAAGACCTCTTTTCTCATGTACTCTCAGTTAACTCTCCCCCTTTGAAATCTATTACAAAGGTAATCATAACTACTTAACATGAAAGTAATGAAAACCAAAGACAACAATGAGTGTATGTGGACTTACTTGTTCACAAGGTCCCTCTATAGTACTATATTCTTTCTCTTTGGATCTAACTAGTAATCAAATGAGATTCATGGTCCTATCTTGGGCATTGAAATAGCTCCCCCTGAGAGTGTACTCCTCTTAATGTCTCTCCATCTTGGCTCTAAGAATACCTTCTAGACTTGTTATTTCAAGATATAATTTCCAAATCAACACTTTTTTCATTCATGCTCTCTTTTCTCACTATTTAACACTTGTGTAAGCTTTGAGATGATACATTTTATACTATACCATGGTCGACCTAGACTTTAACAACTTCCTTTGAAGGAACTTAGCATGATTTACCACATTACGTTGCATAAATTCTTGGTTTTTCATTATATTAATCTTAGCATTAAACTTATTTAGGAATCCTTGAAGTAGATTTTTGGTGCATTTTGACTAGGTTTTGATAGCCTCTAGAAATAAACTTATCACATGTTACGTTCTCTCTAATGCTCCCCCTAGACATAAGCTATCTCCATCTACTTGAGAACCCAAGATATAATGTCTAAACTGTGATCATCACATCAAGAGATGAATTTCAAAATATTTATGGGTTCTGAACTTGTTATACATTGTTCTTAGTGATACTTAGCCATAACTCACTTGTTGGCTCAAAATCTACCAATATTGCCTAAACTGATATCTCATCCTTGATTCCTCATTGTTTATGTCATTTCACCATGCTCTATTATATCAATCTCATACATTTGTTGATACACCTTTACAATGATTCCTAATCCAAGGGACAACCATATTAATCCTATTCTCAAAACTGTCCTTTTACCTCAAGATTTCATCCCAAATGAAGAAAAAATTGACTTTCTATCCTCCAATGACTCTTGTACACCTTAATAGCCTGCTACACACTTCAATCAATCTTATGTAAAATATTTATTTGATTCAAAATGGTTCCACTCATCATTTCTTCACCTATCTTCCTCTAGACTGCCTTTTGTGCTCTTAAGACAATACAACTTACAAGCTCCATGGTTAGAGTGACTTAGAAGTTCCCATTAAAAAGAAAAAAACTCATTAAAATACACTTTATCATAAAAAGGTGTGCCCTAAATTTCAAAACCCGACTTCTTATTCTCTTCTTGTAAATCCACTTTCCTCTTTTCTTGCCCTCAGCGTCCTTCTAGCCCTACCTTTGGGCACTGTTAAGTCTATCTTTTCATTTATGAGGTTATCAAACATAAAAAAGGACATTTTTGAGCACTCATTTGTAAGAAATATCTATGGGAAAAGTTTCATGATTGTATATTAACTGAAAACACCACTTCCTTTGTTAAATGAATCCTCCAATCAGGTCGAAGACTATATCCTCCGTCTTCCACAAACTGATTGCTGTTGCTCTCACATGTGTGAAGACTTTGACTTTTATAACAAAAAAAAATTGTGCAAGGGTTGGTCTAAGATAAGTTTTACAAAATTTCATCCACTAGCTCCATCGTTTATGCCATTAAACATCAAACCCTTGTTAAACCCTAAGATGGTTTCTAAGTAAACACGAGAGAGGATAAAATGTTGTAAAATGTTGGATACTTCATTGTAAGGCCCAAGATCATACTTAGAGGTCTGTTTTAAAATTTCCCATGTGTTTACTTTACCAATGAAGCTTGAAATACATGTAAAGTATTCCTCTATTTTGTTTCTTTACTGTCATAACATGTAGATGTTCATTAAACAACCCCCATTCAACTTGATTTACCCTATCAATACTCAAGACTTAGAATTAGGCTCTAGACCATTAAAAACTATTGTATTCCAACACTTTTCAATTAAAATTGGATTATATTTCTGCAGAGATCTTGAATCAATATTCCTTTAGTGTTCAAAAAGAATTAGAGACCAATATACACAATCTAAATTCCACCATTTATAGCTGTTAGAGTTTGTGTACAGGGGCATCATTAGGTAACCTCACTCTCTAGCTCTTTTGGGATTAGCTTACATAATGAATGATAAAATCAAATGTTTTTACTAATTCCACTTCATCTCTATATGATAGAGTATACCTCAAAAATATTTTAATAGAAACTGTTATCCAAATAACTCTCTTAGTTACTCGGATAACTTGTATACATTTTGGCTCTAATCTATTCATTATAGTGTTGAGCGTGCTCAAGATCACTCAGCACATTCTCTTGGTCGTAGTTTCCCTGCACGTCCATTTCCTTTCTCTCCTTCCAATTTTCCCCTTACACCCACATTCTATGCATTCACCTTCTTCCTAGTCAACTTATTCCCTTCCCATGTGCCTCACACTTACTTCAATCGGATAAGTCCTTGACCTTCTCACATGCCGTGCCCATTACTTTGTAATAGTTTTGACTTCACCACACATTCTCTACTCACCAATTTTCCTCATTTCCTTGTGCGCATCCCACATGCCCCCTCTGTGCCTTCCTCTATTTTATCTATGTTCCCTTCCCTTGTGCCCTTCTGTGCCAGGTCATATTTTGACATACTTGAGCATGCCATGTGAAACCAGTCAAGTGCACCAACAAGGCACCGAATCCTTACAATAAATCAGTAAGTGAAACATGGAAGAAACGAAAAGTATTCACATAGTTGGCCATCATTTCAGAAAATCCACATGTACCATGTGTTTTACATGTGCCAACAACTCTGACATATTTTGACAGCTGTATCTTCTGCTAAAAATATTAGATTAGCACGTGCCTGGACTTGTTAGAGAACTGCTGACATCAGATACAACACCAAAAATTCAAATTCAAATTTTGGTAGATTTGGTAGGTAGGAAATGGGAAAATGTCTTTCTGAGCATTGATGAGCATATCTGATTGCTCCAACCACCTGATTTGATATGATCCACCCTCCTTTTTCTTCAACATGCCAAACAGGTGTGGGGAAGCATATTTCATAGATCTCTAAGTGGATTTGTAGGCATTGAATGCTTCTTATTAGTAGTTGTGTTTCAAATTCAATTTTTCTCTCCTTCCCTTCTTCCTCCATGGATTCATCTATATATTTAAGAGAAAGACTCATTTTTTATGTTGGACACTCTGGATCCTTATGCATTTTGCCAAATAATCCATATTTTATGTATTTTGAGTTGCATACCTCTAGATTTGGCTCTTGCATGTGGATATCGGCCTCCTTCATCATTGTAACAACTCTGTGCATTTTTGTAAGTAATAGAAGCATCATTTTTTCGATTGTTCTCTGTCCTAACATGTTTACATTCCTTCTTCTTACCTTTTATTTTGTGTTGTGTGCTGGTTGTGCTATTTCAGGTCCCTTGTAGTTCCATATTTAGTTGTGTTCCATGAGAACGATCTGGTGAATACGTGTTTCATTGTGCTACTCGTGCCTAGCCTCCTTTAACACATTTCCTTTCATTCTCACTTAGAATAGATAGTGTTCATCCCTCTTTTCTGGTGCTATCACCTTTTAGTGTAGTTTCCTTTCATGTTATCCTTCTATCCCTGGTCCCTTGGAATCATTAGATTAGTTTTTCCTTTCCAGCACTAGGAGTAGCAACAACAATAGAAATAGATATAGGAACTAGCATTCTCCAGAGATCTGTCCCAAGCATGCAAGGTCCCACAACTTGAGGATAGTTCTATTGTGGTCTCAAAAACCTCATTCCTTCTGAGATCCGAGATGCGGGTGCATGTTTGAGCAACCAATAAAACCATTTTCTTCAAGAAATTTCTCTTCAAGCTCTTTAAGTTGACTTATCCCTGAGAGATCTTGATATAATACATTTCTTCTTTCACATTATTATACTCATTCTTTCTTAAGATCACAACCTCAAGGTAAATCAATTAAAAACAAAGTGAGTTTAGAGCATCTTACTCATGTATAACCTTCTTGATGATTTAATACTTGTTATTACCTCTTCATTTACCTTCATGGCCTCCATTACATGTGCAAATGATATCTTCTTTAAGATAGAAGTAATTTGAATGATTTGAACAAATTTAAAAACTTGACATACCATTGCTTCTTAATTTAATTCATTTTCATTTTTGGGAAATGACTTCTCCAACATTCAACTTGGACCATTCTTGACAGTTTAAAGACGAACCAGGGATCCATTAGATCAGTAAATATTTATAGCTTCAATTTCTCATGACCATAGCATCACACTCTCCTATCTTGATGGATTGTTTGAAAAATTTAGAGTTTCTTGTACATTTACTAATAACATGGATCTTGACAACCATGTGCAGAATCATGATCACTTTGTTTGTCCTTGGATACAAAATTTTAAATCCATACCTTGTTATGACCTTGGTAGGCTCTCTAAAATTTTACTTCACCCAAAACTTTATATTTGAAGCAATGAGATGAACAACATGGATCACTATGATCAACATGGCCATAATTTGATGGATCATTCATAGATACAATATAAGAAATAAATTTAGGACTCTTGACTATGACCTCTTGAGTAGACACTATAGTGTAACTTTGTACTTTGAAGACCTAGTTTTGTTCCTTTCAAGATTCAAACATAAAGGTAGGAACAAAGACATAGATGATACTCTTGAAATGATCTTGAGACATCTTACACTCTTTTGATATACTCTATCACTTTTATAAATTCTAGGAGGGATGACTCATACATGACTCATGTTTGGCAACATTAAGTAAGAAAACACAAACCTTAAAAACTATTTAAGCACATTTAATATTTATGAATATACAAGAAGAACCCTTAAGTACCTTGTTCTGACTCAAACATGCATAAAGATATTGTTAGGTGGACTAAAAAACCATACTTTGAGATATTTTCTCAAACTCATAATGGAGAAAACTTTGTTTGGCAGCTACAAGGTGATAAAATGCTTGTATAATCTCATAATCCTTCCTTCAAGTGATACTTTCCTTTTAGAAGCCAAGATAAGGCTCACATTGCTTGTTGTATCACCTAGAATAATAGATAGTCATAAAAAACACATGATGACTCCATCCTATCTCCTCTTGCTCTTGTGATATTATCAATCTTCTTGGTTGTACTTATTGATGTCAGGGATCCATTTCTTATGTATTTTTCTCTTGATTGGATACCTAAAAAACAAATATGATGCATCTCATGTACTTGTTCTACCATAACTAAAAGTAATATTAATTTTTGAATTTCATTGTCTTTTTATATATTTCTTGAGCTAGTTTCTCATATAACTTTCATTGATTGTCTTTTCTCTTCATCATCTTCCCATACTAGCTTCTTGTCACTCTTTTCCTTATCAGGACTAGAGCTGATTTCCTTAACTATGTATATGTACTTTACTTACTTCTTTCTAGTGTCTCTCTCAAACATGACTAAGTTGGTATCATTCTTAAAGTTTTATTTCATATTGAATGTCTTTTTAGATCACCTATTAAATGCACGAAGCTTATTTATATATCTACGACACTCATGAAAATTTATTGTAAAAAGTTATTTCCCATGATAGTTGAAACATACAACAAAGTTATTGCCTCTTGAGTATTCTTCTTTCAAAAACTAACTTGATGGTTTTTCTAAGAAATATTTTCTAATATGCCATTTTTCTTGGAAATTTAAGCAAACTTTATTACTTTCATATTCAATTGTAAAATCTCATCATGGGTGTTATTTTTCTATTTTTCTCATACATTCCCTAGCTACATGTCCAAAAACATGGCATGAAAAATAGACTTTGTAGTCTTTTATTTCACCTAAATGCTATGTGCACTAACACCTCATTCACCAAAACTAAATGCTCACTTGAAGCACATGAAGCTACACAATCCCTCCTTTGCATTTGCTTGTCAATATTTTAGCATGCATAATCATAGTGATATATAACTAAGTACTCAATCAAGCACACTAAACCATTGTAGACATCCACTTGGAAACACATGTAATAAGGAAGGACAATATATCAGAAAATTACCAAGATCAGCTCTACCATGAAACTTCCATATTCAAACATGTCAAAAACCATAATCCATCCACAATATTCCATTAGAAAAAAGGTATTACATCAAATATATTACATACATAACAAGTTGTTGTCCCCTCAAAATTTTCCTTCTTTTTCCAAGTCTAGACTTATAAATTTTTGAGTTATTACCCTTTGAAAATGGTCCAATCTAAGTATTTTGAAATTTGAAACTTCCCAAGGGATCAAGGATTCTTAGAAACATCTCCATCAGATAGAGAATTCTTTCCCCTTTCTAGAAAGGTAAGGAAGTCCTCCTAACTCCCTGTATTTTGCAAGTTAGTGCTTGATGGAGTTTGGAGGGGAAATTTTCCCTAGGCAGGCATGCGGAGAGAAATTTGACACTTAGTCATTTTGGCTAAAAAGTGTAAAAGTCACAAAGCAGCCCGCATGCTCATGGAAGGGAAGGAAGCTCATTGGTAGAGTTAAGGAGGAAAACTTGGCACTTAGCCCTTTTGGGCAAAAAGCTTAAAGGAAACATTCGGCCCGTGGATGAATCAAGATGTGCCACGTGTCAAGGTGGAGCGGTAGGGCGCAAAGGTAAATTGGGAAATTTTCCTAATTTAAAATTTAAAAGGAAAAAAGGTAGGTTTTCAGCCCAAGGATGAATTAGAAGGTGCCACGTGTCTCAGAGTGGCGGGGCCACAGAGATTTTTAGGAAATTTTTCCAAAAGGGAAAAATTTAAAGTTTGACCCCGCCAACCCTAATTTTGACTCTATATTTTTACCAGTTTTTCCCTAAAAATTCAAGAGGCCATATCTTTCAATATAGAGCTCATATTTTCACATTTTTGGTATCAATGGAAAGTTGGTCAAATTCTCCACATGATGGACACTTCAATTTAAAATTTTGATGGAGTTTTATGGGAGAAAATCAAGAAAACGTCTCTGGCATGCAAAAAAATGCAAAGAAGTTTCCTCCAACTTCGCTTTAATGTTCTCTTGCCACGTGGATGGCCCAATTTCAAAGAAATTAGGGGAAAGGATCAAACGGTTCATATGAGAACTAGAAAATTGAAATATGAAACATATTTTTGCACACAAAAACTCTGTTTTGGGCTCATCAGAAGTGTTTTCTTTGCGGCAGAGGAATCTGGAAGAGGAAAAATAATCAAATTTGTTTGTAACAACTTTGGGTTGAATGTTTTAGTGGTTTTTAGAAGTCTTTGTGAAGGGCCGACAATTGAATTTAGAAACTGGAGGCACGTTTTTGTGAACAGAGGAAGAAACAATTGTTAGTCTTCTTCTATTCTCCTCCTTTACATATTTCTTCTATTCCCCCTCATTGTACAAGTTTCAAATTTGAGATCAATAATAAAGGAAGGAATTATATGTCCCCTCGATGGAAAAATCGATTGGTGCTTTATGACCAGCGTACTTTATTTTGTCTTGTGCTTAGAAATGGAAAATTTGTCTTTCTTCTATTAATTAATACATGTAATGAAAATTCAAGTTGATGTGTGTGGGAATCTAACACTCTACCCACAACATTGATTTCCCCCTCCTTCATTCTCACTCTCTCCCCTTTCTCAAATCAATTTCTGCTATAATAAGGAGTTGCTATTCTTCCATAGGGACAGTGGAGTGTTCTTGTGGATCTTTGGTTGAAAAACCACCATTGAATCCCCTTGTTTTTCATGCATAATATGGGAGCTACACCATTCAAATGTAGACGGAATTAGATTCCGATAGCGTTGGCCTAAAATCCACAAATTTTTCCACAAGACAATTTTTCTTGCCAACAATTTTTGGCACCCACTGTGGGGCAGAGTTGCAACATCTGCACCCAAAAATGACCACAGGGTTTTTAAAATATCATTAATTTTGTCTTTGAAGTCTGAAATTCCTTATGATCCTAAAACACAAAAATACTCAAATAGAAAGAGTTCTGTAGATTGAGCAGCCACTATGAACTACATGGATGTAACTCAAAATTCTTGCAAATCCTTCTAGAAAACCTTGTTTGCTCTATCATATCCAAAGGAGATCATTTTAGAATTGAAAGAGGTTACTTGGCATATTTGGCAGAGTGTAAATCACCTCACCATTGCTACAAAATTCTGGGTTGTGAAAGAGAAGACAATAAACTTTCAAGCTGGCTGATAGAAGGGTATACTCCACCAATTGAGGCAAGAAGGAGTGATTAACCCTACTTTTTAAGGAGTTTGAGAGAGAAGAAGCAAAGGTTATAGTTCAGTTTGACAGAGAGGAAGAGATTAGAGCTCAACTTGAAGAAATTACAAGACTCCAAGCTGCAGTAGAGGAAAGAGAAGTAGCAACCCTAGCTGCTGAAGAAGCCAGAAACAGAAACAATAATGGCTGATAATGAATGTGAAGCACGTACACCCAATGTACCATGAGTGAAGAAATACTGGTCCACTTGCTCTCCCATGAATACTCCACTGATCTGCCAAGAGGTTCGAGAAAGAATTTTCCCCAAATTCAAAGGAGATGGCTCCCAACTCCCTACAAGAATATGTAGCAACCTTCATCACTGCTTGTGGTGTGTTAGGTGTTGAAGATGAAGATGTGTCGGTTAGACTTTTTGTGGAGTCACTCCAAGAGAAAGCTGTTGAATGGTTTTTACATTCTTCCTGCAAGATCTATTACTGGTTGGGAAGATATTAGAAAAGCATTTGAAAACAGATTCAAGAGCACTGAAGATGGTCAAGAGTTGCTAGGTGTAATTATTCCAAATAAATAAAGAAAGCTCTGAATCCATGAGGGATTTTGTAGCAAGGTTTAATAGATTGACAAGAAGAGTCCTATGAAGATGTGCTAGCTCCTGAGAACCACCTGAGAAGATTCTTCGTCAGTGCCTTGCCATCAGAAGTTAGTTTCTTCCTCAAAAGAGCCCAACCAAACACACTGAGGGAAGTTCAAGACTTTGACATTGAAACTGATGATGACTTAATCCTCTCTGGAAAGGTGAAAGGCCCAAATGAGAAGCAAAAGGGTCAGAGTTTGGCTTCAGTAACTACATATCCTATGTTCTAGAAAATGCTAAATGATCTAGTTGCCTTGAAGAAACAAGCTGTCCCTAAAATGACAATGAGAAATTCTCTAAGGAGGCCAAACTTCCCTGATAGACAAAGAATTGCACCACCTCCTCTCAAACTTACCCTTAAAGCACCTCCTATCAATGCTATCTGTGACACCAGAGAATCAAGAGAGGATGTTGAAATTGATGAACTTGAAGGAGAAATAACAGAGCATTACGAAGGCTACCTCAAAATTAAATAAGTTGATATGCACAATGGCTTGTTCGAGTTTGTGGATGATGGGGAAGAAGAATAAGGATGCCCCAAACTTCTCATGTGTTGTCTTCACTCAAGCTCAATCCAAGAAAGATGCTCTACCCTCCGTGGCTGAAGAGGAAAAGAAAACTAAAGAAGATCCCACTCCAACAGCCACACAAAAGAAGATCATCAACAGAGGCTCACCATTACTAACCCTCAATGGATTCAACCAAAATGAAACCAGGCCAAATGGCTGCTAGAGATCAGGCTGTTATATCTAGTAAGTCACCTTTTTCTTCTTCTAGCCCACAAGTTATTAAAAAGACTCCGCTCTCCAATGAAGTCTATCCTACGTCAGCCTCAAAGTTCCTCAAAGACCCTTACCATGTAAACCTTCCCCTCACTCTAGGAACTTCCCCGTCATCCAACATTTTCCCATTTGATTTTTTGGAACATGCAAGTAAAATGAAAGTGCAACTCTCAGAGATTGAATACTTACAAACACACACCCTGCTCAGTTTGATAGACTAATCAATGCTATTCGAAGTAGCAATTATATACCTTTCAAGTTCAAATTATAAAGGTCTGCTCCCGACACCATCTACACCACCTGCTCAAAACATGTTGGCCCTTAAGCGCTTCCAAAACAGATAAGGTGGAACCCTTCTACTTATATCTTCTCATGAATGGTTTTGAGCTTAACAATTACATCATTGACTCTCGGAGCTTCTGATAACGTAATGCCACTCAAGGTTGCCAATGCTCTCGGCCTGACTCTAACCAGAGTTAATGAAGCTTGTTACTCAATGGAATCTAATCAAGTACCACTACTAGGAAGGATAAAAGATGCACAAGTGGATTTAGTTGAATACCCTTATAAGAAAGTACTTCTAACCATCTTAGTGGTAGACATTCCAACATCTTTTGGCATGCTCTTGAGTAGAAGTTTTTGTAGAGACCTTGGTGGGGAGATAAAGATGGATTGGACCTCTACAACTATTGCCAGTAAAGGGTGAGATGAAGAAGCTGCTTTCCGGTAAGAAGAATGAAGTTTACAGTAAGAAGTTCCAGTGACCCAAGAGCTAATATCCTATTTCAAGATTGTGGATTAGGAAACTATTTCCTTACTTGAGAACGAGAAGAAGACTTGCCACTTTCCTTGGAATCAGAGAAATATCAAGTCTGGACTATGGATTTTGATGGAAGCCATTCCAAAGTAGGCTCAAGGGGCTGGTGTTGTGTTGTACTCTCCTTCCAATGTGATGCATCCTTTTTGCATACAAACTACAGTTTGACAACACCAACAATACAACAGAATATGAAGCTCTCCTCTTCGGCATAAGTGTAGCGAAAGACATGGGAATCAAAAAGCTGAGATGCCTTGGTGATGTAGAAGTTTATAGTGAAGCAAATCCACTAGTAATACTAAGGTGAAGAACCCAAGGTTCAGATATTATAGGAATAGAGTGTGGGATTGCATTGAAATTATTTGATGCATTCTCTATTGAAGCCATCCCAAGACAACAAAATGAAAGAGTTGATTCTCTTTACAGTATCGACATCCCTATTAGAATCCTCATCCTTCTTTTGGTAAGGATAAAATAACCATTGAGATGGTTTTCAGACCAAGTGTTCCTGATAACGTTAGATCACTGGCAAGTTTTTCATTGACAACAATCAGATATTTTAGCCTTCTTGGAGCAAAGAGATAACTTCAATAATATCTTCTTTGAGGGAAGTATTAATCCACATAAAGAAGTTGTGGCTGAAGATGCATCAGATGAAATTGAAAGAGTGGATGATGAAGTCATGATCAGATTGAACAGGTAACAAGATCCCTAAAGTTCTAGTCTCTCTAGAGGACCTGTTTTGATAAGGATGACAGATTTATTCGTGAAAAAGAAAAGCTATCTTCTCGCTGTCCCATCTGATTTTGAAAAGGAAAACATTGGGACTTCTAAAGATCCAAGGATGGTCAACATTGGCAAATGTTGCTCACCTGAAGAGAAAAGGAGGTTTCGTTGTCTTTGCTTAAAAATTACTCTGATGTGCTAGCCTACTCTTACGATGAGCTCAAATCTTTTCAACTGAAGGAAATGCATCATTCCATTCCTCTAAAGCAAGATGCTAAGCCCCTTTAGGCATAAATCAAAGACCCTATAATCCAAAGATTACTAATGTTATCAAGGAAGAAGTTAACAAGATGCAGAATGCCAGAATCGTTTTCCCCCATTCACCACTCAACATGGGTGGCCAACATTGTACCGGTCAGAAAGAAAAATGGGGAGATCAGAAAATGTGTAGATTTCATAAATCTGAATCAAGCATCTTTCAAGGACAATTACCCTCTTTCTGATCATGGATCATATCCTACAAGTAGTTATTGGATCTGAGACGCTCTCTTTGCTTGATGGACTTCTTAGGGTATAATCAAATTAAAGTAGCCAAAGAAGATTGTAGCAAGACAGCTTTCACAACTCCTTGGGACACTTTTGCTTACAACAAGATTCCTTTTGGCCTGATCAATGCGGGAGCCACCTTCCAAAGAGCCATGGACCTGGCTTTAAAAATATCTCAAGCATTGTATTGTCATATACCTTGATGACTTAACCATGTTTTCAAAGAAGAGAAGTGAGGCATATCTTCCACTTGGAGCAGATTCTTGCAAGATGTAGAAAACATGGCATTTCTCTAAATCCCAAGAATTATATCTTTGGAGTCACAGAAGGCAAGCTGTTGGGACACATTGTGAATAAGCATGTAACACATATTGACCCTGAGAGGGTAAGTTCTATTCAAGCACTATCTGTTCCCACCAGCAAGAAAGGAGTGCACTCATTCTTTGGGAAGGTAAAATTTTCTTTGCCGCTTTGTTCATGAATTTGCTGAACTAACAAAGCATATTCACCTCTATGATGAAGCCTCAAACATGTTTCAATTGGAGTAGTGAAGGAAAATCAACATTTGAAGAAATCAAGAAGGCCATTGCCAAAGCTCTAACGCTCGTATCTCCAGAGTTTCAGAAAAAGAATTCATCATGTACTATTTATGCCTCGGAGCACACTCTTATCTGTTGTCCTAGTTTAGAAGAATGATGAAGGATTGGAAGCACCTATTGCTTTCATGAGCTTCCCTTTGAAGAAGCATGAACTAAATTACAGTCAAATTGGAGAAGCATGCATACGCAATGGTCAAGGCTATGAAGAATTTCAGATTTTACATACTCAACTCTCACAACCGTGGTGATGGTCCTCGGAAGTATAATCAAGTCCCATTTTGACACAACAAGATCCTGGAGCCAAAAAGAGGAAATTGGATTCGCAAGGATCCAAGAGTATGACCTAGATATTAAGCCCTCTAATTTGGTTAGAGGAAATGATTTGTGCAAGTTGATTGCTGAAAGATGAATCTCTCAAAGTTTAGCTTGGAGAAAAAGATGACCACTTGGCCAACCTGCTCAAAAGATTGCCCACAAGTTCTCTTTTTGAACACTACAGAGGAATGGTATGCAAACATCACTTTCTTTTCTTATCTATGGAGGACTGCCCTCCTCGTTTAGATTACAAGCAGTGAAGAATTCTCTGGCTGAAAGTAGCCAAATATGTGATTTGGAATCATGCACTCTACAAGAGAAGGGATAGATGGTTGTTTTCTCAAGTGTGTTTGACAAGGAACAACAAGAAAAACTCCTCAAAGCCTATCATGATC
Source organism: Taxus chinensis (assembly GCA_019776745.2). Lineage (NCBI taxonomy): Eukaryota > Viridiplantae > Streptophyta > Pinopsida > Cupressales > Taxaceae > Taxus > Taxus chinensis. Next base: position 197,858,613 of record CM034153.1, read on the forward strand.
AAGTTTTTGGTGGACACTTTTCAGCCATAGTGACTGCCCACCAAAATTCTCAGAGGTAGATATTATTGGCCTTCTCTTTTTGCTGATACTCATAGCTGGGTTTCTAAATGGAAAGCATGCCAACAATTTCTTGGAAAACCACAGTTGGTTGCATTGTCTCTCAGGCCTGTGATTATTGAAGAACCATTTCAACAATGGGGTTGGACTTCATTGGAATTTTGAATCCCCATTCAAGTGTTGGGGCATACTTATGTGCTCACTGTCATGGACTACTTCACCAAATGGGTGGAAGCCATTCCAACCAAACAAGCTAGTTCTAAAGTAGTTTGCAGTTTCCTCAAAGAATACATCATTGTCCATTTTGGGGGTGCCTCAAAATATTGTTGATGGACAATGCCACTTATTTCTCTTCGAAGAGAATTGACAGAGTTCTGTTATGGATTTTGGCATCTCTCTAGCCCATTCTTCTAACTACTATCCTCGAGGGAATGGTCAAGCTGAGTCAAGCAACAAAAATATTGTGACCATTATCCACAAGCTTGTTGATTGAGAATCAGAAGAATTGGAACAAAAAAATTATATGATGCATTGTGGGCTGATAGGATCACCTCCCAAGAAGGCAATAGGCATGTCACCTTTTCAGCTGCTATATGGAGTTGAAGCAAAGATTCCTATTACAATTGAAATGCCAGCTCTCAAGCTGCTTCAAATAGTGGAAGACAACCAATACAGAGATTCTATTGACATGAGGATCCTTTTCCTTAAGAATCTAGAAGAGAGTAGATCCCATGTAGTGGAGAGAATCAAAAACAACATCCGCTGAAAGTGAAAAAGCTCTTTGACAAAAGGAGCCAAGGCAAGAGAGTTCAGAGTTGGTGAGATTTTGTCCTACTTTGGGATAAGAGGAGAGAGAACCAAAGGAGCAGTCATGGGAAAATTTGATTCTTTGTGGCTGGGACCCTTTTCGAAATTCTTGGAATCTTGTGGTGAAAAATGTTTTTCTCCCCATCATACTTGGATGGGACTCCATTAGGATTGCCTAGAAGTGGGCAATATTTGAATCTATATCATCAGTGAAAGTGAGTTGTCCCCTCACCTTGTAGCATAGTTTTTGTTGTTTCCCCCTCTTCTGTTGTGTGTGTTTGGGTTTGTTCTTTGTTTTGGTGTGGTTTTGGTTTGTTGTGTTTTCCTCTTCTTCCTTCTTGCTTTCCTTCAAATGTTGTACATGGACTTTGCAAGGCCCAATGGATAAGGCACTGGTCAACGTTATATGTTTTAAAAAATTGATGATTTTGGATCCTCATGCCATGTTTTCTCTCTGATTCAATCCATGCCATGTCCCCAAGCTAGAGCCACTGTTTTTCCCCCTTAAATTTTTTCCTTCTTTTTCCAAGTCTGGACTTAGAAATTTTTTTTGTTATTACCCTTTGAAAATTGTCTAGTTTGAGTATTTTTTAAATCTAGAACTTCCCAAGGGATCAAGGATTCTTAAGAAACACCTTCATCAGATAGAGAATTATCTCCCCTTTCCATAGAAAGGTAAGTAAGTCCTCCTAACTCCTTGTATTTTGCAAGTTATGGCTCGACAGAATTTGGAGGGGGAAATTTTCCCTGGGCGGGGCCCGTGCGAGAGAGAATTTCGACCCTTAGCCCTTTTGGCTAAAAAGCGCAAAAGTCACAAAGTGGCCCGCAGGCCCACAGAGGGGAAGGAAGCGCATTGGCGAGAGGCACGGAGGAAAACTTGGCACTTAGCCCTTTTGGGAAAAAAAAATCTTAAAGGAAACATTCGGCTCCCGAAAGACCGCAAAGGAAAAATAAATGGTTTGAGGCCCACAACTAATCAGGATGCACCACGTATCAAGACGGGGTGGCAGGGTGCAGAGATAAATTGGGAAATTTTTCCCAATTTAAATTTTAAAAGGAAAAAACGTAAGTCTTCAGCATATCAGCGACCAGTCAGAGAGTGCACCACGTGTCCTCGAAGCGGCGGGGGCCGTACAGAGATTTTTAGGAATTTTTTTCCAAAAGGGAAAAATTTAAAGTTTGACCCTGCCAACCCTAATTTTGACTCTATGTTTTTTTACTAGTTTTGCCCTAAATCTTCAAGAGGGCCATATCTTTTGATCTAGAGCTCGGATTTTTGCACGTCATTCGTATCAATAGAAAGTTGGTGAAATTTCTCCACACGATTGGAAACTTCAATTTTAAATTTTGATGGAGTTTTTTGTGGAGTTAAAATCGAGAAAACATATCTGGCATGAAAAAAAAATGCAAAAAAAAATCCCCCCCGACTTCGCTCCAATGTTCTCCTGCCACGTGGATGGCCCGATTTCAAAGCAATTAGGGCAAAGGATCGAATGGTTCATATGCAAACTAGCAAATTGAAATATGAAACATGCATTTTTACATGCAGAAAGCTCTTTTTGGGGCTCATTCAGAAGCGTTTTCTTTGCGGCAGAGGAATCTGGAAGAGGAAAAATGATCAAATTTGTTTTATAACGGCTTTGGGTCAAACGTTTTAATGGTTTTTCAAAGTCTTTGTGAAGGGACTGACAATTGAATTTGGAAAATGGAAGCACGTTTTTGCAAAATAGAGGACAAAAACGATTGTTAGTCTTCTTCTATTCTCCTCCTCTACATTTTTTCTTCTATTCCCACTCGTTGTACAAGTTTCAACTTTGAGATTAATAAAAAAGGAAGAAAATTTTATGTCCCCCTCGATGGAGAAATCAATTGGTGCTTTATGACCAGCGTGTTTTATTCTGTCTTGTGGCTCAAAAATTGCAAATTTGTCTTTCTTCTATTAATTAATGCATGTAATGAAACTTCTAGTTGATGTGTGTGGGCATCTGACACTATACCCACAACATTGATTTTCCCCCCCTCCTTCATTCTCACTCTCCCTCCCCTTTCTCAGATCGATTTTCTACTATAGCAAGGAGTTGTTATTATTGCCATAGGGACAGTGGAGTATTCATGTGGATCTCTGGTTGAAAAAACCACCATTAAATCCACTTTGGTTTTACATGCTAAACAATGGGTAGCTGCACCATTCAAATGTAGAGGGACTTAGATTCCCATAGCGTTGGCATGAAATCCACAAATTTGTCCACAACACAATTTTTCTTGCCAACACAAGTCTGGTACCAGAGTGCTGGATCATGAGCGTGAGTATTAACCCTAATTAAAAAACATAATATGCTCCAAGATTAGAATACAAAGTACGTGGTACCAAAAAAATGGTTTATACCAGATATATATAGGAGTGGGGAATTTCCCTTCATTTCCCATGCACTTCCTAATAATAGGCATGCCAAAAATATACTACATGTATGCTTTACAAAACAACTAATAATAGAATATCTTATAAATAAGCCTTGATTTTATCCTATTAATAGTATACATGCATGCACTCGATCTTCATGTTCATTCTCCAAAAATATCCCTTTCTTAGTCGCCAATTTAACATGCTTATATCCTTTTCTTGGTCGACACTCCACCCTGCTTTTCTATTTTTAACCTGTAATCTGAAAAATTTGCTAAGTCCCAGGTTTTATATATCTGGGTGTAAACCTTCTCATGTTCACTTCAAATTATCCTTGCACATAAACACACACTTTCCTTGTGCACCACATTCCTCTACGATCTCTCAATACTTAGTCATTTTTTCCGTCCAAAAGACTCCATGGAACTTACTTGAGAATCTCCTTGCATTTGGCTACCTAATGGTCTTCTTGTGTTCTTTGATATCCTTCTTTATCTCAAACTATCGATGACATGTCACATGGATAGACTCACCCTTCAATTCCTTTTTCCTTGCTTTTTATAGTTCTTCCCTTAGAGTTTTTAATTCTACACTTGGTTTATCACATTCTTCAACCTTGGCTTTGATAGCTGATTGACATGGCTCATGAATAAACTCATGCTTTGATTCCTACTAATTTGATTCACTTTTGGAAACTAGACCTGATTTGTCACAAGTATGTCTTTATTTTCCTAACAAGTCATCAATATTACTTGAAATTTTCTCATCTCTTTTATATATCATCCGTTTACTTCTGGCTTATTTTAGCTCATCCTTTAGGGTCTTCAATTCTTCTTCATGTTTGATGTAATACTTTTATTTGTCTTTCAGTGATTTTGACACATTCTCAACAAATGAAGCCATCTCATTGAGTTCTTAGCCATAATTGGATTCTGTGAGATTGATTTCCTTCTTTAGTTCATTAATCAAGGCTTGAACAATCTCACACTTCCTTTCCTGAATTGATTCAACTAGTTTACCCATGATTTTTATCCAAATATCTCCTCCAAGATGTTATAATTGATTCAAGAGGACCATGATTTGATATCAATTGTTGGAAACTTTAAACATTGAGGTGGGGGGGGCATGAATAAGTGTTTACCAAAATTTTAAACAATTTCTAATTATTTAATCAACCAAAAGAAATAATCTTAACCATGATAAGGAATCATTTAAACATGAAATAGAGAGAGAGGAAAACACATATGAACATTCTATGTAATGTGGGAAACCAATCAAGGGATAAAAACTCACTGAAACCAAAAAAATAACTTGGAAAAAAATGTCCTATCAGAGTTACAATGATTACAAAACTGAGAAACAACTCAACATGGAGCTACAACTCAAAAATTCAACCAAGTAACAAAAATGTGATGCCCACTTCAAACTACCACTTGAGACCAAGAAACAAACTAGGAAAAACTATGGAATATATATTTTTTGATAAGAAGAGTCTACAACTAAGTTGCAAGACACTAGTTTGAACTAACAGGTTCTGGAACAAATTTTGATTAACCAAACACAAGATTTCCATTTTTAACTTATAACAAGTTCACAAGGTTCCAAAATTAGGGTTACATGTTTTACTTAGGTTTAGGGAGAAAATCTCCCTCATACCTACTCTTAAACAGGCCCAGAAGTTCAACTAGATTTTTCACACATTTAGATTTATAAAAACTTTGCTAAACTAGGCTCATTGGATAGGAAATTTCCTCACCTTTCCAACCATATAAAGAAGTCCTCCTAACTCCTTGTAAAACTCAAGTTATGGCCGAACAGATTTTTAGGGGAAAATTTTCCCTTGGAGGTCCGCGGAGTTAAGGAGAAAATGCCTTCGTGCCTTTGCCGACACCCCAAATGCCACATGTCATCATGTGATTGGTCTGGGCCGGCGGGTCGCGGGGAAAAAATGAAATTTTTCCCAAAACAAAGTTTCAATTTTCTAAAGGAAAATTTTCCTCTGTGCCTTCACACTTGCCCAAATGGCCACATGGTGCCTTGTGATTGGCTGTGGGCCGGTGGAGAGAATTTGGATTTTTTTCCCAAGGGGTTAAATGGTTAAAAGAATTGCATAGACCTGTGCACCCATGGGGACACGTGTCATCACCCCATTGGCTGTGGGGGTGTGGGGCCGTGGAGAAAAATAAGAAATTTTTCCAAAGGGGGAAAAAGTTAAAGTTTTCAATTAGAACCCGTGCACCCTCCTTGCCACGTGTTAGCACATGATTGGTTGGGGGCCGCGGGGTTGCGGGGAAAATTGGGAAAATTTTCCAAAGGCAAAATTTTCAAAAAAAGATAGAATTTTCAAAAAGTCCGCCCCTCCAAGATGCCACGTGGCATCATCTGATTGGATAAGAGGGTGGCGGGGTGGTGGAATTTTCATGGAAATTTTTCCCGTGCTAAAATTTAAAATTTTCTAAGTTATATTAATTCATTTTTGGTTTTGGATGGCCATTTTGAAGTAAAACATCAAATGGCCATAACTTTTGATTGGGAACTCCATTTTGGGAAAATAAGGACTTTCCGGAAAGATCTCGAAGTCCTCTTTACACAGTAATCATCAATTTTAGAATTTAGTGAAGTTTCAAAGGTCAATTTTAAGAAATAGATCTGCAGGATTTCACATTTAAAACTGACATTTTTTTTTTCCTACTTGTAAGATTTTTAAACATGTAAATTGAACATGGAGGAATGATATTGGGTAGATTTTAGATTATTTTTAAGGTTTAATTTATGGATTGAGTTACAACTGATATATTTTACATCCTTTGATGGGAAAGTGGTCCAGCAAGTTCAAAAATTGATTTTGTGAAGTTCTAAAATGTCTTTCCCTGGTGTTGAGGTCAAATTGAATTCCTTATAACTTATTGCATCTAAATTTCATTGTTTTAATACTTAATTTAAGTTGCAGATCTGAACTGCACATTTATTAGATAAAATTCAATTTCTAGTTTTATAAAATAAAAGGAATAGAGTTCTTTTATTAACAACTGTAATGATCTATTTGCCACTTCCAAAACATGGTAAACTTATCAAATCTTGTCTAAACAATTAAATTATCCATCTTCTCATTCAAACAATAAGGAAACGTTTGGTATTTCAAATTTTAATAATTACAAGGAACAGATTGTTGTATTTCTCTCCCATACACATTTTCTTTTCACACAGAGATAACATTTCAAAAAAGTAACTCCAATTTAATGCAACATTACAATTAAATCGAAATCCAACACTGCAATTGAGGAAGGAATATATTTATTTCATTGATTTCCAACATTACATCAATAGATTATTTCTTCATTTGAATTTCAATGTTAAATCTACAACTGTATGACAGTCTTTTCCAATACAGAGAATAGAATATTTCATCTTTACATCTCAATTAAATTTCAGACTTCCATTTACAATACAATGGCTTCACATTACAAAATTATACAACTCATCCACGCGAAGTTGGAAGGGATTACAAGAGTTTTCTCAAAGAGATGACTGTCAAACTGTATTCTTCTTTCTCTAAATAACAACATGCTGATTTCTTCTTCTCTGCAACTTGATCACAACAAGGAAGGGGGAAAGGAAATGCTCTCCACCCAACCAAGACATCAAATGGGAAAAGAGAAGCCATCTTTCCCCACTGGCCCTCGAGCCCCAACCATATTGGAATGGAACATGATAAAACAACACATGGAAACATAGCTTCTTCCACATATAACATACATTCACATGCATAAGGAAATGCACAACAAAAAATATGTAGTTCTCAACTACAACAAACAACTTCAATCAAAACAAAGGCTCCTTCTCCAAGCAAGCAAGCCAAACAAGAGCAAGAACTATGGAGGTCTCCTTATGCCTCCCATGTTGAAATTGGGCATCCACCTAAAACAAACTGCAAAAATAGAACAATCCCATAAACCTTATCCCTCCTCAACCCCTCCTTATCCCTCCTCCAAAATTCATTCCTTATACCTCCCCAAAGTAAGAAATGTAAGCATATTCTTTTCTCTAGGTGGATCCCAACCAACACTCCCTCCACAAGATAAGTGCCAATGGAAAATCCCTTATCCCTCCTCTGATAAACCTCATAGAATTCTCTCTACACCATGCTCTAAGCATTCTACCCATCCCTCTAAGAGTTGCAAACAAAAATACTTTCAAAATTCATGCTAAAAGAGGGAAAAACAACAATTTTAAAAAAGTGAGAGCCTACCTCTCCATAATGGAGACTTGTTTCTAAAATAGCAGTCTTTATTTCACCAAAAACCAATCAAAAATCAGTAAGGTAAATGTATGCACAAGAAAATCCACTTTTTCCACAAAGTAAGCTCCAAAATCCAAGAGGAATTTACCCCCAAGAGTGAAATCACAAACTTTCAACAACCTCAAATGAGGAGGCAAATCAAATTTTTAGAGGAGAAGGTGGAAGATGATGATGTGGATTCCAAGTGGGATGCCACATAATTTTTCTTCATTCCCCAAGAGTGCAATCCACATCAAAAACAAATCACACCATTAATGAAATATGAAAAAATTATTTATATACACAATGTAGCCCATACCCCAAAAGGAATGCATTTAAAATTTGTAAGACAAGTGCAATCAATACTTACACAGATTTATGTCAAAATATAATAAAATAGATTGATTTTGACTCCAAATCAATAATCGTTGTTGGTGGAGGATTTTGAGAGGTGTGGGACAAGTTTAACTTGTCCCGCAAGCCTCCAAATTTGTCCTCCATGCTCAAATTCGAATTTCAAGAGAGATGGAGTGTTTGACCTTCCAAAATCAGCCTTACAACTCTTACAAAATCTTACACAATCTATCACTTCACTTACACAACCTTACATGGTAACTTACACACTCTTTTAAAATGCATTAATTTCTATGACATTTATTTATTACAAACTTTAGACACAACATTTATTTATTTATCACATGGTTACACATAATATAAATCAAGTCAAATTATTAATCAAGACAATAACATTTACTTTTACATTCCACATCCCATTCAATTTAATTAAGTTTTAACTATATAACTCTCACATTTAAATAATTAAAATAAAGAGCACATTACAAATAAAATACACACAACAATAATTAAAAAGGGAACACATAATCAAAACACATACATGTCCCATGGTCACAATAATGGAAATACCCCCCATGGGAAATCCTAACAAAACAAAACATACAACTCAAACATAGTTGCCATGGTGACCTTGTTAATTTCACACTGAATTCCAATATGGTTAGTGTTATCCAATTTTGCACACATGGTAAGATTGGACAACGGGGTCCTATCACGTTCAAAATGAAAAAATAGTCCCAAGAACCCACCTTTGGTTATTATCAAGATGCAATAATTAAAAATAATTCCTAAATTACATATTAAGAGATCACATAGCATCGAAAGGCACCCAGTTGATCTCAACTCAGTGAAGAGTTCAGGGTCGAGTTGATAAAGAACCCGGTGTCAAATTGATAATCATCTCAGAAATAATCTCAGTAGAGACTCTCAGTTGTAAGAGCTCGACGATGGTCTTGTTAATGCAAAATATAGCTCGTTGAAAATTGACAAATGAAATGAACTCTACAAGGATCTCGGTAGAGATCGATGAAAAAAGATCTGAAGGCCAAGTCAGGGAGAGTCAAAGTTAACATGATGCTAGGGTTAATCCATTAAGATAGCGCTCAACCAACCACTTGGGAGAATTATCTTGTTTGACCGAGATGATATGAAATTATGTAGATATGGGAGGTTCAACATCATTAAATCTCGGGTTTGTAATTACATAATGGAAGGACTTCTATCGACCCAGGAAGATAGTATAAGCACCATAGAATACCAATGTAAAATTGAGTCAAACCGACATCTCAAAAAGAGCTGTGAATTATAATGGTGTTCAGACCTTCCTCGGTCGAGCATTCGGTGCACAGGTAGTTGACATGTTGCAGTATATCAGAAGTTCTTTTGAGCACTTCCAACAAGTAGGTCATCCAACTATGTTGTTATCTGTTCAGCATTGAATGCATCCTCAAATTCGGGATTTTCCTTCAAGATATTTTTATCAAAATTGATTAAGTGACAGTGAGAGTGTTACCGAGAGACCTGAGGAAATTTATTACAAAGATTCTCTACCAAGACCTTGCTGGTTTTACGATGTAACTCATAGAGGTGGAACTGTTTCATATCAGAATATTCATGAGGCACAGTTTTCTTTGCAATTATATGAGCATCTTCAACAAGTCACTAAGTTGGTAGGCATAAAGGATTCTATCAGAATTATTACACCTTACGAGCTATAGCTGAAATGTTTGCACCGAGAAAATGATGTCTCCTCACGCTGAGTGGAAAAGTGGAAATCGGTGGCCATCTGTCCAAAACAAAATCTGGCCAAATGATAACGAAGCCCCACACTCCAATCCTAGACGTGGGAAATAAGGAAAGCATTTCCAAGGGAAATGACGTGATGTCAAGCCATTGAAAAGATTTCGGGCGTGGGAGAAGTTTGAGTCTACTTCCAAAAAATTGGGCGCACGATCATGGCAAGCCACAGGTAGTCTCGCGCATGGGAAACATTTTACTATCTTGCCAAGGTTACATAGAAAAGCCGAGGTCGGGGCCCATGGATTAATGTGGCCAAGCCGTTACGTGGGGAATTGGAGATGGTATGCCGAGGTCGGAGATTTGATGATGGAATTCCAAGCTGTTCACTCCACGTAGGGGAGATTTAGGCAAGCACCGCCAAATGGAAATATACCCGTGGTAAGCCATGATCAGACTTCCATGAATTGGAGAAATCGGGTAAAATTGCCAAGTGAAGACAATATGATGGATATCCAACATGATACTTCCACACGGGCCATGTAAACAGGATCCGAGTCGTTGTGTGAGTCACCAGGAGAATTAAAGTGGTAGTTGCAAATTGGGCGGTGAGTAATCCTCCAAGCGATAAGGGAGGATGATAGCGAGATGGTTGAAGGTGGGTCAATGTTGGAAAAAGTATGTAGTTTTAGGCTCACAAGAAAGAAACACCTTCTCATGGGATACCACAATTGTAGCTTACAGGAGACACAGGTTTCCTCACGAGGCGTTGATACTGTTTCACCGAATGCAACAAACAGATGTCCGACCTGATCAATTCACCTTTGCCAGCATACTTTTAGCCTGTGCCACAATAAGAGCTTTGGAACAGGGTATGGACATACATTGATTTCTACGCTCAAAGCTCCCACGCATTCGATGCACAGGCATGTTGCAGTATAGTAGAATCTGTTTTTAGCGCTTCCAGCAAGCAGCTGCAGGAAACAAATATTCATTGCCGTGTACGATGGATTGGAGTCACACCATTCAAGGCTTCATAAAATTTCCCTGAATCAGGAGATGAAGGTTTATTACGGTGCAGAATGAAATGATTCATATTGCTCAGCATGTTTTCTCCTAGAAATGAATTGAATGTGAAGGTCATATCTGAAAATACCTGGTTGGCCGTTTTGCATGCTACATCCTTGTTACTCGTAAATGGTCTCTTTGAGAAACTCTAAGGGTAATAGGAAATATTAATATCCTTCCATTATGTACGTCTAATCAGACAATAAAAAGTATTCATTTACCAGGTTCAGAGAAACTTGTTTTTTACAAATGGACGATTATACTGTAGTTTCAAGCTAATTTTATCTAGCTTTATTTCTATTAGCTTTGATCCACGACTAAGGAAAAATTCATATGGTTGTTACCTATACATTTTTCCAAGGTCCTCTTGGTTGCCCCAGTTGTTTAATGTATTTTTTGAAGGGCTCTCTGACCAAAAATTAGTCTTAAGGGTATCTATCGACATGTTATGGGCATGAACCTGGGTCATCATCATGACAACATTAGGTCTTTATTGGTAATGGCATTTTCTCATTGTTTGGAAGGTACAATTGTGCTTATTATAGCAAAGCCAACACAATCTTACTACAAGTGTTAAATAATAAGGAAGAACCGTGAGCATTGTGGTAAAACCATTCTTTTCAGAAATGTTGGGTTAAGCTTGGTATTCAAGTGAGTTTGAGCCCAGGAAAGGTAAGATCGTTTGCTGGATGAAGAGCTCGGTGACTTCACAGGGAGCTCATGGTGTTGTTTCATGAAGTTTGAATGTGGAATACATAAATGGCCTTGAGTTAACCAAGGAAAACAATAAGAATCGAGTTTGATAGCTCACCATTCGAAGGACTCAATGCAAAAGAGCTCGATCGCCAAGGTAAGGAAAGAGTTGGTGTGGGGTTCAAAATTGAGTGCAACGCCGAGTTAGAGGATTCGAAACTCATCGAGTTTGGCTATGTGCAGATTCTATCCACATGAACCCCCCTCCTCTTCAAGTCAAACGGGTCAACGAGGGGTCCCGACATTATGTTAATTAAATTAATATTTTTATTTAAATATTTTAATAATAATATTTATTATTATTATTTAAATATTTTATTTTAATATTCTTTTAATTAATTGAGAAGACTAGGTCATCAAGAATATAATGACCCATGATGGAACCTTCTCAGGTGGTTCAACTAACTGTAATAAATACATCAAGGGCCTTCAATTTAGGAATGTAATTATGACCATTTCCTCTTCTTTCTCACATATTCTTCTATAAATGTAAGTTGGAAGCTCATTTCAAAGGGTTCTAATAGTTCAGACAAGTTGGACAGTTAGATATCTCAGGCGAGTGTATACTTTTCAAGAATCCTCTCTCTTCTGCAAGTTGTTCTTGTGTGTTGAGAGAACTTTCAAGCCTCCTCCTCAAGACTGTAATGGCAACTATTGCCTCTTCTAAATGTATGATGCATTGTACATGTTATTGAAGCAATAAAAGTGTGTGTTTTGTGACTAATCTCGGTCCTTTCATCCTTCTATGCTTCTTTGTGCCTTTCTCGTACTTGCAGGTACACTGTGCAAGTTTAAGTTTCTATTGCAGGTTCTTAGAGTTCTATGCTTATCGAGTGGTGGAGTATTACATGCAGTTGAGTTGTGGTGTCTATTCACCCTTCTTGAGTTCATCCTTATTCAATGGGAAACTGGTATATTTCTTGGTCTGATAAAGTTTAACAAAGGGAATGCGTGTCTCTTAGTTTGTGGTATCATGTACCCTCTCTAAGTTGTAGTAGGTGAAGTTGACCTGTGGTGCACACACCCTCTTCAAATTAACCCTTCTTGAGTCTGGAAACACCTTTTATTTGGTGCATCACCATCCCTAGTATAGTTTCATTTCTTTAAATCTCTTTCCCTAAAACCCCATGAAAATGTTAGCATAGGATTAGATAATCATTTTTGTTACACTAGGAGTAGTACAACACCTAGTTTAGGAAGAGGAAGCTGGCCTTCTCCGGAGGTTCACCTCGAGCCCAAGTCCCACATCTTGAGAGGTGATCCCATGTGTCCCAATCACACCAAACATCCTATTCACATCCTGGCCATTCGGAGGGTGCGGTGATTTGGTGACAACAGTTAGTCTCCCGTTCCTCAACATTGTTGTGATTTTTTAACCTGCAAAATAACAATACCTCCTTCGGCCTTGTCGCCATATTAGAACATCCAAGAGATATAAAATCAACATATAATTATTAAATCTGAATCACAACAATATTAAGAATTTAACATTTATTATTTAAATTCAATTGCAACTATATCATCATCCAATAGATCTCTATAATATAGCTATTCATAATATCAATGTCACATGTCTAAAATCAAAAACAATATGACATCCATGTCCTTAGTATGTCATCGTCCTCATAATAATAATAATGTCTCAATAATCATCAAGTATAATAACTGAATCTAGGTCAATATTAATGCATAGTCTAACATCTAACCATCATACTAAGAAAAACATAATGATGTCCATAATAATCCCTGATACATCATACTACATCAAAACATAATAATATCTAAAATATGACCAAATAGTGTCAGGATCAGTATCTGAATGGTGTCCAAGGAAAGTGGGCACTACATCCCCCTCCCCTTAGACTCGACTTCCTCCTAGAAGTCACTGGAACAAATGTGGAAACTACACTTGTAAAGTAGTAGCATCCTCCCAAGTGGCTACAGTCTCATCATATCTGTCCCACTGCACTCGTACCTGATCAATCTCTGTGCCTGGAAGGCCCAGGGTCCTACGATCTATGATACAGATGGGTTCCACCATCACCTTCCCCTGATCCTGTACCTGTAATTATGTCTAATCAAGTACATGAGAAGGATCTGTGATGTATCTCCTAAGAACAGAAACATGAAACACATCATGTACGTGAGACAAGCTGGGTGGCAAAGCTAGATGGTAGGCCAACGGGCTGATACGCTCCAAGATCTCAAAAGGTCCAATGAACTGAGGGGCTAACTTAGAACCTTTTCCATAATGGATTGGGATCTTATGTGGCCTAACATGAAGGAAAACCTTCATGCCCACATCAAAATTATGCTCAGTTCTATGCTGATTAGTGTACTTCTTCTGCCTATCCTGTGCCTCCTGCAATCTCTGCCTGATCAACACTACCTGCTTCTCCATGTCTTGTAAAAGAGTTGGTCCAAGAGATACTCTATCCTCCAACCTGTCCCAGCTAAGAGGTGTCCTACACTCTCTACCATACAAGGCTTGAAAAGGATCCGTGCCTATAGAACTCTGATAACTATTATTGTAGGCAAACTCCACAAGATACAGATACTCCTCCCATTTCACTTGGTGATCCATTACGTACATCCTGAGCATATCCTCCAAAATATGATTCACTCATTTGGTCTATCCATCTGTCTCAGGGTGGTATGCTGTGTTGAAATTAATGCTCGTCCCAAGGACATACTGCATGGTAGTCCAGAAGTGTGAAATGTACAAAGGATCGGGGTCACAAATGATCTTCCATGAAATCCCATGCAACCTGAAAATATCATCCAAATATACTCATGCCAGCACTCTAGTTGTATAGGTGGTCTTCACCAAAGAAAAGTGAGCTACTTTTGTCAATTTATCAACTGTGACCATAATGGCGTCGTGGTGATATCTCGACATCGGTAACCCAACATTGAAATCCATGGAAATGGTGTTCCATTTGCACTCCGGTATAACATGAGGAAAGAGAAGGCCAGCTAGATGCTAATGCTCGACCTTCACTTTTTGACACTCTAAACAACGTGACACAAATTGAGCCACATCCTTGTGAAGGCCTCTCTAGTGATATAGCTATCTCAAAGTGGCGTGCATCTTCTTCACCCCAGGATGGGCTGAATAGGGTGCACAATGTGCCTTTGTCAAAATATCCTGCCTCAAGCCTCTGCCTCTAGGAACATATTTCTGATCTCTGTGCCTGAGAAGGCCATCTACCTCGAGAGAGAAACCATCAAACTTCCCCTCAAGGGGTCTCTGGGACTCAATCTCTGCTCTAGCTGCAATGTAGAAACTATCAAGAGGAAGCTACTGAAGGATCCTGCTCTGCAAATATGTGCTCACTGTAGTGGCCATAGTGACATGTCTCCATTTACTAAGAGCATCTACTACTACATTCTCCTTCCCCTTCACATGCTCTATTTCCATGTCATACTCACAAAGCAACTCCATCTAATGCCTCTGACGAGTGTTTAGATTGGGCTGCGTGAAGAGGTGGTGAAGACTCAAATGATCTATCCTAAGTATGAATCTCTGACCAAGAAGGAAGTGTCTCCAACAAACTAAAGCATGCACAACCACTGCAAGCTCAAGATCATGGGTTAGATAGTTAAGCTCATGATCTTTGAGTTTGTGAGACTCAAAGGCTACTACTCTACCCTCTTGCATTAGAACACCTCCTAGTCCTGCCAACAAAGCATCTGTGCACACAAAGAGCTCACCATGTGGGTCCGGCATTACAAGGATAGTTGCTGTAGTGAGGAATTACTTCAAGGTCCTGAAGGCTTACTCACACCTGTCTGTTCAAACAAACTTCTTTCCTTTCCTTTGAAGGGAAGTGATAGGGTACGCAATCTGAGAGAAGTCCTGAACAAATCTCTGGTAGGATCCTCCTAACCCCAAGAAGCTGTACACCTCAGTCATTGTAGTGGGTGCTGGCCAATCCATAATGGCTCTAATCTTGGAAGGATCAACTAAAATACCTTCCCCAGAAATAACATGTCCCAATACTATACCTCTGTCTGGAAGAAAGCACACTTCTCCAAGTTCCTGTAAAGCTACTGCTCATGAAGACACTGAAGAACCTGTTCAAGGTGCCCCTCGTGCTCTGCATGTGTGTGTGAGTATATCAAAATGTCATCAAGGAAGATGAGCATGAAGCGATCTAGAAAGGTTCTGAATACCCCATTCATCAAACTCATAAACATTGCAGGGGCATTCGTCAAACCAAAAGGCACCACTGTGAACTCATAGTGCCCATACCTTATGCAGAAGGCAGTCTTATGAATGTCCACCTCTAAAATCCTCAACTGATGGTATCCCGACTTGAGATCAATCTTAGAGAACACTGTGGCTCCCTTCATCTGATCAAACAAGTCATCAATGCGAGGAAGAGAATAATTATTCTTGATCATCACTTTGTTTAACTGGTGGTAATTGATACACAACCACAATGATCCATCCTTCTTCTTCATGAAAATTACTGGTGCACCCCG